>VONZ01000420.1:0-627738 GCA_012976165.1 Labeo catla
TTGAAAAGAACAGCATTTATTTATAATAGATATCTAACATTATAAATGTATTTAGTCACTTTTGGTCAATTTAATGCATGCTCACTAAATTAAAAAAAAAAAAATCTTACTGACCCCAAAATTTATGAAAAGGTAATGTAAATTTTTTATAGTTTTTTTTTAAGCAATGTCTTGATGATACAGTCACTTTAGAAGTATTTAAATAGAATAAATATTTTTTACAAAGTTTTTGTATTTAGTGCATTTTTCAATGATACTATTAAATGCTAACTAACAAATAATGGCAACACAAAATGATATTACAGGGAGATTTACAGATTTTCTTTTCTTATTATTCATGTCTGTTTTGTTTCTATAGACTTCCGCTCATCACTCCTTAGATGAGGAATATTTGCCACATGGGACACCAGAGCCAGCAGCTCCGGCACATGAAGGTGACTTCCAGCCGGACCATCTCACTGAGGAATCGCTCTCTAATGATGAATACGAATGCACCTCCCCAGATGACATCTCCCTGCCTCCCTTATCTGAGACTCCAGAATCCAATATTATTCAGTCAGAAAATGACCTTGATGACGGCTATTGTGTGAGCTCCCACAGCCTTCGCATTAACCAGCACAGCCATCAGTCCCACTTCCAGCACGGCGACACACTACACCAGAGGCAGCAGGAGTGGATGTCGAGTCAGGCCGAGAGCTACCCATCTCCCACCACTGGTTTGGGGGCCAAATTTAGAGCAGAGTCGTCCTCTTTTGTTCAAAGCCCCCTCACAGTACCTGCTCCTAGCCTTGTGTCAAACACCATATCCAGCATCTTAAAAAGCAAATCTGGCAACCCACCACCAAGCAGCATCACCGAAACACTTTACTCAGTGCATGAGAGTCGTACCGAGATGCAAAAGTGTGTGCATGATTCTAGTACGAGTCACAGCGTTCAGCCCAATAACACGCATGCCACCCCTACCCTATTAACCACAGAGCAGGACTCGGATCTCTGCAAGCCCACAGCCATCCGAGAGGAGATCAGGCGGGCATCTTCCAAAAAGGTTATGGGAAAACTGGCAGGTGGCACAAGCCCTAACTTCTCCAAACCCTTGTCTAATGCCACAGTAATGGAGGGCTCTCCGGTGACCCTGGAGGTGGAAGTCACTGGATTCCCTGAGCCTACATTAACCTGGTGGGTAGCTTATAACAAACTTGACCTATAAATTAAAACATTCTTTGCCAATTGGAAGAGAAACTGGCTATTGTTTCTTACTATACTATTATAATATTCCACATCTGTTAATAAAAACATATATTATTACACATTTAAATTTAATTTTATGTGTGACCCTAGATCACAAAACCAGTCTTAAGTAGCACAGGTATACTTGTAGAAAAAGCCAAAAATACATTGTATGGGTCAAATTTAGCGTTTTTTCTTTTAAGCCAAAAATCATTAGGATATTAATCAAAGATCACATTCCATGAAGATATTTTGTAAATTTACTACCATAAATATATCAAAATTTTAAAAAACCGACTCTTATGACTGGTTTTGTTATCCAGGGTCACATCTATATTATAATATATAATATAATATAATATAATATTTACTACAATTTAAACTTTTTTTCACCTTTATACAGCATGGATGCATTAAAATTAACAAAAGTAATAATAAAACATTTTAAAAAGATACAAAAGATTTAATTTAATTTTTTTTTTTTTTTACTCTATATTTATCAAAGGATGATGAAAAAAGTATAATATAGCTTTATAATCACAGGAATAAATGACATTTTAAATTTATTAAAATAGAAAATGTATTTTAAATTGCAAAAATATTTCACAATATTGTTTAACTATATTTTTAATCAAATAAACCCAGAGTTGATGAGGAGAAGAAACTTCTTTCAAAAACGATAAAATCTCCAAAATTTTGAACCCCAAAATTTTGAACAGTATTGAACATGTAACATAAATGAATAATTATCTAAATACCATTGTGTTTAAATGGTGCCTAAATTTTGATTGATATTCCAGTTTTTAAAATTTCATCCATCAAAAAGCATAGTATTTGTAGTTTACTTAGATTAACAGATATATACAGTGGCATGTGAAAGTTTGGGAACTACTTGCAGAATCGGTGAAAATCAAATTAATTTTAACAAAATAAAAGGGATCATACAAAATGCATGTTATTTTTTTATTTAGTACTGTCCTGAGTAAGATATTTTACGTAAAAGATGTTTACATATAGTCCACAAGACTAATTTTTTTTTTTTACTTAATTTGTCTTCTGGGAAACATGTAACTATCTTCTGTTGCTTCTGCAGTTCTAAATGGGAAAAAAAATTATATTTCAACAAAATAAGAAACATTTGGACATCATTATCCAGTTCAAAAGTTAACTTAATGCATCGTGTTTCCTTCTGGAGCATCAGTGAATGTTTGAACCTTTCTTAATAGTTGTGTTTGAGTCCCTCAGTTGTCCTCAGTATGAAAAAAGATGGATCTTAAAATCATACAGTCATTGTTGGAAAGGGTTCAAATATGCAAAGGATGCTGAAAAACCTGCAGGACCTTGAGGATTTTTCTGAAGAACAGTGCTCAATTTAACTGTTTAGACCAAACAAGGGACTCGTGAACAACCATCACAAAATAAAAAAAAACAAGAGAACCAAGGGTTCCCAAACTTCTTAAGGGGGTTATTTTAATAATATGATCTCTTATTTTGTTAAAATTATTCACATTTTTACAGATTCTGCAAGAGGTTCCCAAACTTTCACATGCCACTTTACATGTATATTTTTGTCTGCCTACATGAAGCAGGTTTAAGGAAAGTTGTGTTTTCTCCATTAATTTTAATCTCATTTCATTTAAACTATTTTCTTTTCCACTGTCATGCATATATTCCATATATACTAACTTTTTAATCCACATTTCCTTTTGCTAACCTTTCCTTTTTATGCAACTTCTGTAAGACCTTCCACTTTAACATTACCTCTAATTTCTCTCTTCCATTGAGTGTGTATTAATGTGTGCACTTTTTTTTGCTGTGGTGTGATTGTGTGACATAATTCACTCTTTGTTCAGGTTCAAGAATGGACACACACTGGCCAGTGATGAGCACATAGAACTGTCCCATAAAGAAGCCAAACATGCGTTGTTCATTCACAGCTCTGCAGTGAGAGATTCTGGACAGTATGTGGTCACTGCCTCTAACACAGCCGGCACTGTCACGTCCAGCTCCATGCTACAGGTCAAAGGTAACAACAGCCCTGACTTAGATGTTCTCAAACTGGACTGGCACACCTGCTTTGGCACCCTTTGTTTCTTCTTGTGGCTTCTCTATCTGCTGCTGTTATAATGGACACTGCCATTAACATAAGGAAAAACACATGGATGTGGATTCTTCACTTTTGAACTTCCTTCACATCACATAACCACTGGTGTGCACAGAATTAAATGTCTGACTCCACAAATGTAAGAGCACATGGGTAATTAATATGAACCTTCATTTAAACCTATTCTAAACCTGCAGTTTAGTAATTATTTAATATTTATAATGCATGCAGCTCTTATAGTATTGTTTGAAACACTACTTTTAAATGTGTAGTTTTAAAAATGTATTTCCATGTGGGGAAATAGTGATTAGTCACAGGACCTTAATATATACTTTATATACAGTATACAGTCATATAAATTTGAATGTAAAATTTTGATTGTGCTTATTTTTATTGACACATGCATTAACTACCCACAGATTTGTTAATTTTGGCTAATAACATTAAAATTAATATAACAATGTTTTGCAATATTCAAATTCAGCATGAACTGAATTATTGTGTATTTTTTCCTATTATATTTTGAAAGTAGCAGTGGATCTGCATGCAGTTTCCTTTGTAATGATAATAAAGCCCTGGTCTGCTCTCCAGTTATTTATAGTTACAGTTCTGAAATGTTCAGCATTTTACAATTAAATTATTTATTTTTGAAGAGTTTGTGTTCTTTTTAAACCTTTTTTTTTTTTTTTTTTTTTTTGTATTTTTCATCTCTTTAAACAAACCCACTTACTGATATAAAAGAAATGTTTCAAAAAGGAAAATTCAGGCATTATTTGATTTGGAGGGTTATTTATTTATTAATACAATTAAACTAAATGGGGTTCAAAACAATCAAATAAAATATAAAATCTTTTGTGTTCGACATAACAAATATGACTGTGATAAGAGAATTTCACATTTTGTCTGAACCATACATTTGGTTTTAACATTTGTTTTTTATTTTGTTACGTTTAGTGAACTTTTCATGATTACAACAATAAAAGATAACTATAATACCAGTGTTGGGAAGGTTACTTTGGAAATGTAACGTGTTACAGATTACAAGTTACCCTATTTAAAATGTAATATGTAGTGTAACTTTTAATTACTTTATTACAGTAATGTAACCGATTATATTTGATTACTTTTTGTTTACTTTCTGAAATTTACATTCTAAAACTTTCTAAATGTTTTTAATCTGCTAACTGTCAGACTTTCAATATCCTTCATCATTTAAATTAAAATTACAATAATGACATTTTAAAGCCCAGACACCACAAAATCAGACTTTAGCACCTCTTTTTACCTTGAGATTGTTCTGAGGTTAAATACATAATTAAAAATCACAACAAAATATAGTTTAATAGCTATGATACTGTTTTTGAAATCAAATCTTTGCATAGCTATGACAAGAAACACTGTAATCTAACAATGCTATGGAAAAAATAAAAATTAAATAAAGCATATACACAAACCCAAATAGGATATAAAACAGTTACCAAATAAACATGTGTCCTGTTCTGTCCTAAACTCCTGAAACACTCATTTTAGAGCAGTCAGTGCAATTTTATAAAGAAATCAATCAAAATTGTATGTGTGTGAAAATATTTAAACTAGGGCTTTCAGTTTAAGGTGTTAATTAATTAATTAAATAGAAAAAATAATGTGATTAAAATATTTTAACGCAGTTAACGGGCTAGCCCCGCCCCCAGACCTGTAGATCATCTTATATTTTATACAGTTGACTGTTGACAAATATGATGCAGGGCAACAACTCCATAAATATAGTTATGCCCTAAAATTCAAGATATTGGTGCAAAAAATGTATGTGTTTTGTCTCATATTTATATATATCACGCATCACACAATATCGGTCAGCAAGAGCAGTGTGACACCAGTGCTGATTTTGTCCCGATCTATCACGACCTTAAATGTGATTTAGACAACAGTTCAGTAAATAAAAAATGATATAGTGTTATATTTTAAACATTATATTATGTGTTTTTGCTCACTTTTGCAGAGAACATATTACCTTTTGAAGTCATAGCAGAATTGTTGCACATCTCTGAACAACACAGCGGTGTTTAGTTTCTGAATGAATCCGCGTTTTGAACGAATCGTGAATGACTCATTAAGAAATGTGCCGCCACCTGCTGGCAGATTTATTTTCTTATTTAGAGTATCATTTCATGAAGAAAATATAATAATAATTAATAATAATAATAATAATAAAATGACTAAAGGGATAGTTCACCCCCAAAAAAGTAAATTCTGTTATCATTTACTCACCCTCATGTTGTTTCAAACCTTTCTTTTGTGGAACATACAGGAAAATATTTTGAAGACTGTTGGTAATCAACAACAAATCTGTTTTGGTTACCATGACTTTCATTGTATGAACAAAAAGTACTGAGATGTTTCTCAAATGATCTTTTTTATGTTCCATAGTTCACGTTAGGCCATTGCAGCCTAAATGTTTGTGTAATAATTTTATGTTGAATCAAATAAAATATTTCTTTCTAAAGCTACAGTTTGTAACGTCAACTCGCTACTTTCTTATTCAACACAAAATTAGCTTTAAATAATCTTTTGTGGCTGTTTTCACAGTCAAATTTATTTTTCGATTAATATGTGATACGTCATATCATCGCCACATCATATAATTAATTAGATGAAAAATTTTAATCGACTGACAGCCCTAATTTAAATGTAACTCCCTATTTGTAAACTATAATTACAAATTTTTTCTAAGATTACAGTTACATACATTTTGTAATTAAATTACGTAGTTGTTGCATGTAACTAGTTACTCCGCAACACTTTATAATTTATTTTCTTTTCTTTTATATGTATGAAGTCAGACATTCACAAAATGGTTCATCTAAAGCCCAATCTTTTTTTTTTTTTTGTTTCGGTATATGAACAGTTAATATGGTATTGGTGTTCATATCCAAGTTAGCGTGAAAATGGTAGTTTAGTGAGTAAGGACTTTTGTAGTCAGGGTGATGTCATCTGTCTTCAACATATGTAACCTTGGTTGTACGAGAGTCTGTAACTTAATCTGAAGTGGTAGGTGGTGACTGAAGTAAGTATGTTCACCAACCCACATATTACTACCAGCTAACAGACACATCACAATTAACTTTGTTGAATGCATGCAAGTTGCTTGCCAGTGGTGTCACAATATCTATATGCTCTTGAGTTTTGTTTTCAGGTGGTCTGATGATTCTGTTGATTCAAAGTACATTTCCTAAAAATATTTTCTCCATTCAAAACATATTCTCTATTGCTATAAACACATTTTTCCAGGTAGATCTATATTTTCTGTAACTTTAGACTTGTTTAAAACCTTATCCTGAAAGGCCCTTTGAATAGTTGGTCCATTTTGCCTAAAGAGTTATAAATGATATTACATTTTTAATTATGTCAACCTTTAGGTGTGCATTATCATATAGATAACCTTAATGGTAACAGACATAGACTAAAAACCCCAAAACCTAAAATTTGATGAGGTTCTCTACTGAAGAAAAGTAAGGATGACTATTAGTCAATGGCATGTTACTGAAATCACACAGCATAACTCAGGGCTCTCAGGTTACACCTTTGCTTTCCTGCTATGTCGCCCTACTGAGAAGGTGTCTGAGGCGTCATTCTTCACCCCAGCTGATTCAGAAACAGCTGTCTCACAGATATAGGCCCTTTTAACTGGCCTTAGTTTACGCTTTACTTTTTTACTTACTGCTTTTCTTTCCCAACAGTAAATGATAAAGACAGCTGACACATTTTTGAATTATAATAGCTTTGGCAGCCCATTTTTGTTTGAGATAATGATGTGATCATTCCTGGTTTATCTTTTCAATGCAGTAAATCATAATGTAACCTGATTTCCTCAGTGCACAGGGTCACTCCACACTTCCTCTCCAGAGCGGATGACCAAAATTTATTAGTGGACGAAGACCTCAGCTTCACACTGCACTCAACCTCGAATACTCTGCAAGAAAGATACTAAGGTTGCAGCATATGACAAGAGCCAAGTGAGTCAAACAGCATACGAAGTACACTCTTAAAAATAAAGATTCTTTATTGGCATTGATGGTCCCATGAAGAACCTTGAACATCCATGGAATCTTTCAAATTCACAAATGGTTCTTTATACTGAAAAAAAGGTTCTTTAGGTTTTTTTTAATGTTCTTCAAAATGATTCTTTTAAGTACCATTCACTGAAAGGGTCTTTGGGGAACCAAAAATGTTTTTTTTTTATGGCATCACTGCAAAACCCCCCTTTGGAGCCTTTATTTTTAAGAGTGTTTGAGACCACCAGCATTCTGCAGTTGTTTCATTTTTACCATACTCGTAAGAAGGACATAATGGAAGTATGAAAATTTGTCCATTGGTACAGTAGACACATTAAAACCAATACGAATAAATAATAATTTGTGTATGTACTTTTAACAGAAGCCAGAACCATCATAAAGGCCATTGATTATGGAATATGCTGTATAAGAAGGATCTGGAAAAACCCATTATCACCCATCACAGGCACAGATGCTGTTTAGGGGAAAAGTTTGGATATCAAAGCTCATTGAGCCTGATCTTCTCATTCATTGTGAAGTCATAATTATAATATCTGTAACACTGTTGTTTGCAATTGATAACTTTGGGTATACGCTGCCTTGCAAATGTATTCTGTATCCAGTACCAAATTTGTGAATAAAAATAAATGAAAAACAGCTGTGGCTAAAGTGTTGTTCAGTGCTTTTTGCTTAAAGTGGACAAATTTGTCAATTTCATCATGATATATGTGACCCTGGACCACAAAACCATAGTGTCAATTTTTGAAATTAGAATTTGTACATTATCTGAAAGCTGATTGAATAAGGACAGGACAATATTTGGCTGCAATACAGCTATTTGAAAATCTGGAATCTGAGGGTGCAAAAAATCAAAATATTGAGAAAATCACCTTTTAAGTTGTCCAAATAAAGCACTTAGCAATGCATATTACTAATTAAAAATTAAGCTTTGATATATGTAGTTGTAGGAAATTTCCAAAATATTTTCATGGAACATGATCTTTACTTAATATCCAAATGATTTTTGGCATAAAAGAAAAATCGATAATTTTGACACATACAATGTATTTTTGGCTGTTGCTACAAATGCTACTTAATCCAGGGTCACATATGTGTTTGTGTAAGTTATGAATGAAGACAAAGAGCTATATATAGCTATATAAATTTATAGTTATAACTGTATCATTTTGTCATTACATTTGTTGTTTCATAAAAGTTAACACTCGCAAGTCCCCGTCATATCACTAGTCATGCATTCCCCTCTTATATGTCACTGCCTATCTTTAACATGGGCTCCTCTGTCAGTTTTAGTTCACTGCAAAACCAACTTGGTCCCTCTATAATAGTAACATTAAATATCAACAACTACTTTTCTGTTTTTGAAAGGATTGACATAATCACTTCTACCTCACTATACAGATAAACAGAAGAAAAACAGATGAGTAAACACTGTCTGTGATCTGGGCTGGAGACATTTATCTCATGCACCCAGAGCTTGAGTGACAGTGACAGCCCTTCTCCCCCATTTGGCTCTTGACTTCTTGAGGATCAACATGTTAGTGATTGATTAATTTATGAGATAAAGCCAGTGAAGATTTCACTCTTTATGAGGGGCATTTTCCTGTTTCTTTAGGTGTGGGGGTTTCAGCCACCCCGTGATAACGGGTCCTGTGTTGTGTTAAGTTAAAGTGGGTGACAGGTGTGAGCTTGCATAAAATGGCTGCTACCTCCCATGATGCCTCATGGGGGGGGATGGCCAATGGGGCATGGCAATGTAGTGATGATGCTGATTAGCCAAGGGGTATATAAAGGAAAACTACCATGTTAACACTTCTGAGCAGTTGGAGCATTCCCAGCCTTGCCTCGGGTGTAGGGATTGCAAGGGAAAAAGCAAAACTACACGGATAAGACCCTGTGTAGTTTTGTTTTTTAGGGGATATTTCGAGGCTCAACCGTTCTCACACTGTGTTTTCTGAAATCATATCTGGATAAGGACTTTGTTTCAGAAGACAAAACCCTTTGGGCTTCGTCCCTCCAATTCAAGGCACTCTTGTGGATACAAGTAAGTACGCTTTGTGCTCTTGTACCCATGTGCCAGTGCAATGCTTTTTAATGATGCTTTGTTGTGTGCTTCTAACAAATAAAGCGAGTGGCAGTACCAAATTTGATGTTCACTTTGAGAGCTTTAGTAGGAAGGATAAAGATTTTAAGCAATTTGAATGCATTTTAATGCTTTTGACTTAAGACGTTTCATTTCTAAAGGTTATTAAACGGTGTGGTGGTTTTAGTTAAGCCAAGAATAGCCTGTGATAGCATTAGAGTGATGTCCTAGCTGGGCCATGATGTCTTTTTAAGGGAATCAGCAGCAGAGATATCAGTTGCACCCCCAGCTATGTGCCACATGGTGACTGTCAATCAAGCTTAGTACGGACTATTTTTAGAGGATGCCTTTTGTGACACTAGGTTTCGTTCGCTTAGGACATTAATTGCAGTTTAAATGGCTTTTTAGTTTAAAGTTGTTTCTAGAAACTTTCCCCCTTAATATGTTAAGGATCTTATGGCTTATGTGATTTTCGGGTTGTGGTTATTGAGCTTAATATATGGAGCATTTGTTAATGCAACAAGAATTATTTAGAGTTTTTGATGTTGATGAACTTGGTTGTACCTTTGAATTATTGCTATGGTGAAACTACTGACAGGATGCTATAATTTATTTTTACCGTGTGTTTGCTTTTTAATAAATGAGAATGTATGTCAAATTATTCTCAATGAAACATTAAGTGTTAGTCTTTTTAAAAAGTGCAATAAAAGTACAGAGATGTGGTTTTGTGGTTGAATATTTCAGAGGCTGTGGTTGTGGTTTTGGAGAATATTTCGTTCATTTCAATTTAGGTTTATGAATTTTACCATGTAAATGATTTAAGATATGTAGTATCAAACTGTCTATGACAGCCATCCAAGTAATTACCCTATTAAATAATTACTTCCATATGAACTGTATCTGAATTAATTTAGTACTGTTGTTCTATCTATTTTAGGTAAAGGTCATGCATCTAGCAGTTCCTGTCAGCCATTTTAAATTCTAATTATAAACTAGTTCTCTTTTTCAAGTATTTTTTTTTTTATTTCCCGTCAGACAGTCAATACTTGTGAATCTTACACGTGGAGTGTTTAAACCTTTAACGTTTAAACTATAGTTTAAGATTATGTGATTATGTAGTATGTTTATGAATAGCATCTTAGTATTGCTTGGTAGAAAACCAGTTGTTCAGTTCAGCATTGACATTGAGTCACAAGTTGATTTAAGATGCGTAAGCCACTGATTTAGATTAGTTTTTGATAGTGATGAGATTTTATAATTCAGGCCTGTCTGACTTATAACTGGAGGGCTATTCTAAAGTATGCGTCATGCCGGAAAAAGAGCTCACTGCAGGCCACAGGCACCAGTTGTTACTGTCATGTCCCGTAAGCTGTCAGTTGATACGAGGTCCAAATGTTTGGCCTAACACCCAGTGGAGCCATTGAATCTCAAGTGACAAGCCAGCTTCTACTAGGTTGTCAGAAATCACACCAATGATTAGTCTGTTTAGATGCAGCTAAAAATACTGTTTGTGTTTTACTGTCTTTTTTTAATTAAGACGCTATGTTAACTTTTTTTGCATGCCATTATTATAACTTCATTCTATGTGTTCTTTTAGGGTGCCTTCCACCATGTCAACGCAGGCACCAACATTTACACAGCCGCTTCAGAGCGTTGTGGCACTTGAGGGTAGTGCCGCAACGTTCGAAGCTCAAGTTAGTGGTAAGAATGTTTCCCACTTTGTCATCCCTTTGCTGCAATATATTCTTCTTGACTCTTTTACGCCAGAGTGTACAAAATGTGAAATAAGTTGACAGGAGTGTTTGCATTTACAACGCTGCAGCTTCACATTAGCATTTATGAATTTACCTGAATCGGCCATTACTGTTTGATCTCAGACTATTTTATAAATTAGTTTTGTTTCATTTATTTCATTAGAACAAATGCAAAATGCATACAAAAAACATTAAAATAAATGCATTAAAAAATACATTCATAAAAAAAACTACATTAAATTAACCCTGAAGTTTAACTCAATTTGTCACTTTCCCCTCCCACAAATAAAATGCATTATTTGTGGGAGGCATGTAAATTATTGATTTTTTTAATATGTAATGTTTAAGCATCATAATAAAATTGAAAATGCATTAATGTGGTACTATATGGATGTTCAGTTCAGAATTTAAATGAAACTCAGAATTTAATATGAAAATTTCATATAATATGCAACAGGGGCCTCTAGCTCTATCTTTGTATCCACCAAGAGGGCATGAATTTTGACTATGGATTAAGAAATGTTGTCAAAGCCTAGATAAAGTATGTTATAATCGAATAACATAAAGCTGTATCCACAGGTAATCCAGTTCCAGAGGTGAGCTGGTTTCGTGATGGCCAGGTTCTTACTGCTGCCGCTCTGCCCGGCGCTCAGATCTCGTTCAGCGATGGCCGCGCTGTTCTGATGATCCCCGCTGTGACAGCCGCACACAGTGGAAGATTTTCTGTGAGAGCCACCAATGGCGCTGGACAAGCCACTAGCACTGCTGAACTACTTGTTACAGGTAATATCACAACACAACCTAATTTTTGGCTATTGTCACTTGCCAGTTTTTCTAGCAAAAACTTCTAAAAATTAGTGCTACTGGACTCAAATGTTACTCTGCAGTGTTGGATAATGACTGAAATGATTGCAAAATAGCGTCATGAATTCTCCCACGGTGTTCTAGCGTCCTCCAGTAGAGCTACAGTAAGCAAATATGTGGATTAACTGCTAGGCTCATACAGTTAATGACTGTTACTTGTTATAGAAAGGGGTAAAGATCTCCAGTGATATTGTTAAATGACACAAGCAGGCCACCATTGCTCAGGGAATTTATAGAAAGGAATGTGTGTCAACTTTTGCAGTGCTTGAAAGGTGGCGCTGTATTGACAGGAGATTGAAATATGTTGTCTTTGTGGGGATCTGACCCCTTTAAATAAAGCCTTGAACCCCAGGAAGTCAAAGCAAAAAGGAAAAAAGCAAAAAAAAAAATTGTTTTGAAAAGGTGAAATCAGTTGAACGTCGTGTCATGCGTCATGCGTGTCACGCGAGCGCAACCTTCGAAAACGTCAGTCGATTCTCTAGTTCTGATTTTGCTGAATTGTTGTCAGCTATTTGTGTTGCAAACATCATAAAATGTTTAGTGTAAAAAGGTTTTGAGTACAGTTTGGTTAAGACAATTCGATATCGCAAAATAAACAGCCATCTAATCTCTGAGATTGTAATTTACAGGTGAGGGCTGAAAATTAATCGTACCCTGTAAATGTAATCTAGGCTATTAAATCCCACACTGTATATTGATATTCTTATATTTTCTAAAACTTTTTCCTTTTTATTCAGCTTGAACCTCTTTGATAACGTATATCCAACCTTTGTAGATAATTTCAGTCGGCTAAAAATCAACTGTGCTAATAATGCTATCTGTTTTTGGTGTTTATAAACTGTAAAGAAAATAAGGATTTAACTTTGAAAATGTCCATTTAAATTTTAAATCTTAAAATACCATCCATTTTTAAATGTTATACAGAAATGTAAATATTATGGCATATATATGTGACCCTGGATCACAGAACCAGTAATAAGTAGCATGGGTATATTTGTAGCAATAGCCAACGATACATTGTATGGGTCAAAGTTATTGATTTTTCTTTTATGCAAAAAATCATTAGAAAAATAAGTATAGATCATGTTCCATGAAGATGTTTTGTAAATTTCATCAAAACCTAATTTTTGAATAGTAATATGCATTGCTAAGAACTTAATTTGGACAACTTTAAAGGTGATTTTTATCAATATTTTGATTTTTTGCACCCTCAGATTCCAGATTTTTAAACAGTTCTATCTCAACCAAATAACAAACCATACATCAATGGAAAGCTTATTTATTCAGCTTTGACCCGTATGACTGGTTTTGTGGTCCAGGGTCACACATAGCGCGCACACACACACACACACACACACACATACATATATATATATATATATATATATATAAATAACATACGTAGATACAAGACATACAATACAATATAAAATAGAATGTGTGAAACTGTTGTGTTAAATGTCAGAAAAATTTACGCAGACTTAACGCCTTTAACCGTCTATTAATTTCCAGTTGAAACTGCGCCACCAAACTTCATTCAGAGACTACAGAGTATGACTGTGAGACAAGGGAGCCAAGTGAGACTAGATGTTCGAGTTACAGGAATCCCTGCACCTGTGGTCAAGTTCTACCGAGAGGGAGCTGAGATTCAGAGCTCAGCTGACTTTCAGATTGTTCAAGATGGAGACCTTTACAGTTTGTTGATTGCCGAGGCCTTCCCAGAAGATTCTGGAACTTATTCTGTCAGTGCTTCTAACAGCAGCGGACGTGCAACTTCAACTGCTGAGTTGCTCGTTCAGGGTAAGATTTTAGCTAGTGTAAATTTGTTGCATGCATTTTTATTCCTATGAAAAAGATGCCTGAATAAGATTTTCATTCATAATTCACAGGCGAAGAAGAAGCTGTACCTGCAAAGAAGCCAAAAACTATTGTTTCAACCTCTCAGATTTCACAGACCCGCCAGACTAGAGTAGAGAAGGTGAGTTCCGGTCTCAACATTGAACAAGCCTCATCAGTCTTCCAGAAAGCAACACAATAAAGTCTCATTAACCCTTTAGATCAATGCATTAATTGTTATTTATTTATTTATTTTTTTTAACAGAAGATGGAAGCTCAGTATGAGGCCACAGCCATGATGCAGATGCAAATGCAAGTAGAGGGTGGGGTTGTGACCCAACAGCTGGCACATAAGACTCCGCCTCGTGTGCCACCTAAACCAACCTCCAAATCCCCCCCTTCCCAACTGACTAAAGTGTCAGCCGCTCGCCAACAGTCTCCCTCTCCCGTGAGGCATGTTAAGGGCCCGACACCGACTCCTGTCAGGTAATGTCTAAAGTGTCCAGATTTACACTGGAGGCAATTCATGTAATATGTTTCGTCAGCTTCATTCTAAACCTGTATTGATTTGATGATAATATTAAAGTAATGACTTCAAGTAATGAGTTTATTGCTCCAAATCATTTTTTTCCCACATTAGGTTCATAAATAAATAAATAAATAAATAAATAGCACTTTTGAGAAATATGTGTCCATGTACAGTGGTGGCCAAAATGATTAGAACACTAGTATTTTCTGCTAAAAAATAGTTTAAAGTCAGTTATTGCTGTCTTTTGCTGTAGTCTGTCAGTAGGAAATATCAGTTTTTTATTTCCAAACATTCATTTTGCCATTAATTGTAATAATCCAGTCAGATTTAAATCCAGACTAATTCCAGAAGAATTGTGGGCAATGTCTCCAAGATGCTTTAATAAACCTACTTGCAAAGCTACCTGAAAAACTATGTGCAGGTGCACCTAGACTTCTCACTGGATTCTCAGATGAATGTTTGGAAATTGAAACTGATTTTTCCTACTGACACATTATAGAAAGCAAAAGAATGAAATAACTGACTTAAAACCATTTTTAGCTGGTGAAAATACTAGTGTTCTAATAATTTTGGACACCACTGTATATTTAAATGATTTGTACAGACTTTTATTCTCATACTTCTCATAGATTTAATATGTAGATGTCAGTCATATCAGTGACCGAAAAAGCGTTTTTTATTTTACAAGGAGCAAGTCGCCCCCTTATGGGTGCTGCAATGTTGACATGACATGACCAGCTGTGTCTTGTTGTTTAATGGAGTTATTACTAATAACTCATACTAATGAATTAAGTAATTAATGAAATATATATATATATATATATATATATACATATATATATATATATATATTCATTTGTATTTTGTTTTTAAAGATTTATGTTACATATTTTAATGAATATTTAAGGGAATGTGTATATCTTACTGTACTTCCTGTAACTGGTCATTTCTAGGCTTTTTGTTTTTAACCTACCTTCTCTAGTTAAATTTAAAGATCTCATGCAGTGTGACAAATTAATTACGAATTTACAAATATTTTATGTAGTCTTTCAGTTAATGTGGTCATAAAATCTGTGTTTAATAATGGCACTGTAAAACGTTTTTACCAGTTTCAACTTAAAAATGTAAGTTCAGCAGCTGCCTTAAAATTTTAAGTTAAATCAACTTTAAACTACAAGTCATTTCAACTCACTACAACAAAATGAGTTAAAATGACTTGTACTTTTAAGATGATTTAACTAATGAGTTGACATTACTTGTACTTTTAAGTTGATTTAACTTAAAATTTTAAGGCAGCTGCTGAACTTAATTTTTTAAGTTGAAATTGGTGAAAACTTTTCACAGCATGGGAATAAGCTATATATCACTTACCCATCTCTCATTAATGCCAAGGCTAAGGTTTGCGATTTATGCTCTTATAACATGTTTTTCTATTTTATTTCAGAGCTGTGTCTCCATCTACCAGACTGTCTGTTTCTCCAATCAGACCAGTCAAATCCCCTGTGATGACCCGCAAACAGGTCACACAAGGCTCTGAGGTCCTGCCCCCATGGAAACAGGCAGGGTATGTTTCAGAAGCCAGCTATACCCGCATGATTGCCGGAGCAAAACAAGTGCAGACGACCGCTACCCACATCCAAATGGAACAGCGCTGGGAAGGCTCTGTTGCTGTTCAACAACAAGCTGGTGCTGTCAAAGAGGTAAAGAATCTCCCAATAGACAAACTTCATTTCAATCTTTCTGCATGTTGAGTTATTCAGCAGTGTCATTGCTTCCTTTCCGCAAGTGTTTATTTCGTGAATGTTTATTTTTCTGTGAAAATACCTGTAATGTAAACTCTAATGACATCTTGCAACCCAATTCTACTTGCATGCAATAAAGGAGCAGAAAAACACGGATGAGAAAAGTATTGCTGTTGCCACTGTTGTGGCGGCAGTGGACCAGGCTCGTAGTCGTGGGCCGCTCAGTGGCTCTCTAGAACAGCCCAGTGTTGAAACCGGCATAACTGCAGTACACATTACGTCTCAAAATGAGCAGGTAGTTTGGTAGTGCTGTGGACGTCACCCATCCAAACCTCATACTCCCATTTTTTTCCCACTGACTCCACAAAGATTTTTATAGGATGACAATAACAGATTTTACTAGCTCATTTTTTCCACCCATTACTTCATCCTTACCTTCCTTTCCAAATGTAAACTATTTTTTGTATATTTAGATGTCAATTTAGAGATTTCTTTCCACATGTTCGTAGATATCATGTAAGGAAATCCAAGAGGAATCCTTCACAACTGTGACAACTCATAAAATCAATATTGAGAGATCCTTGGAAGAGATCTCATCAACTGGAGAGGTAGAATCTAGGAGAATAATATTTCAGTTGGTCACACGTCTAATGCCTTTTATTCTGTTTTCCATTCACTTTGTTTTTCAGAGAGCACCTTTTGTTTGTGTTTAAGGGCAACATTTGAAAAGTTGCATTTTAAGTCATAAACTGCTTGAGTGAATAAATTATATTGGATTTACAGAAATGAAACAAACCAGTTTTGCCAGTGAACTTTAAAATAAATATCCTTTTGACTTTGTCAACATTAACAACTACAAAAATGATTATGAAGACAAAGCTTTGTCTTTTCGAACCCTTTTTAAAGCAGTGAACGTTATTCCAAATGCCTACTTTTAGAGAAAATCTAAAAGTAGATTTAGATGAATATAAATGTGAACTTATTTTAAATGCAATTCATGTAAATGTTACCCTTGAATCAATTGAGGTTTTTGACACTATTCAACACTAACGTTTAGTAGACAACTCTACTGGTTGGTGTCTTTTCCAGCTTTCGTTCCTTGTTTTCATTCACAGCATTCAAGTCGTGTATTTTACATGAGAATGAATTCTGCCTATACATGTGTTCAAGATATTGATCAGTGATTGCTCTTGCCAGGGTGATGGGAAAAAAGCAGGAGCCGTGGCCACTGTGCTTGCTGCTGTTGATCATGCACGTATAAGAAAGCCCACGCATGCTGAAGGGGCTCAGTTGGAAGAAGAGGCTGATATAAGACATCAGGAAATGCTAGCAACTAAGCAACAGGTCACAAGTAAAAAGGAGCTGTTGCTAATTCCCCCTGAAGTGCCATCTTCTACTACTGAGAAGAGTGTACTTGTCACCCAGGTTAGAAGCTTTTAACAGAACCTGAAATGTGAAAAGGAGGTTTTTTTGTGGTGTATTTGCATTCAAATATCTTCTGTTGATTTGTAATAGATTCAAAGAACTACTGAGGTTAGCTCCAAGATGGAGACTGACCTTGCACCATCCCCAGTTCCACATTTCACAGTATCAAAAGTTACTGTACCAAAACCAGATCATAGCTATGAGGTAAGATTTGGTGATTGCAGGCAAGCAGTGAAACCCCTCTTTTCTGAGGTACATGAATTTTCAGATAAGAGGGTAATAAAAGGTAAAAGTGATAGAACATAAACAAATTTGAATGAACTGTATGAAATAAATCTAAAATTCAGTGAATCAATTTAAACCATTTTCCTGCTTGCCTGAAACAGTAGATTTTTGCAAAGCAGGTTCCAAAACTCTGAGACCACTATGAAAATCTGGGATATTAGTAATTTAATCAAAGATTTAGGAATTTTGGAAAATGTGAAAATGAAGAAATATTTAATGTTTTGCACTGTTTTTATGTAACTAATTAAATAAGCAAATTTGTGCCATTGCACAAATCATCAAAATATCAGATTATCATGCTTTTCATATTCTTGAAGTTTATGCAGCTTGACTGCTACTGTCATTAAAGCAAAAGGGGGACATACCAAGACATTCTAAAATTACAGTACATATATATGCAATGCAAAATATATGCATTTTCACTAGCAGTCTCAGAATTTTGGTGTCACTTTGTTTTAGACCTTATTTTAACATTTTTTTAATCACTATCTTTTAACAAGTGCTGCCTATCCAGACCAATTTACAAAAAACCCACCCTCAGTAACTTTTCACTATAACACCCATCCATTAGTTTGCCCATCAACCTCTTATTAAACCATCCAGTTATTAAACCAGCAGGTATCTGAGTTGCCTGAACTTGCTAACCAATTAATTTTTCCCATCATCCTTCTGAAGGTTCCTGACTCTTCCCCTCTGTGTGGCTAAACAAAAGTGGTCTTTTTATGTGGTATTTTGTGGTAATGTTGCTCTTCTTGGGTTGGTCAGGTTTCAATAGCAGGTTCTGCTATTGCCACACTACAAAAAGGGTTATCCTCAACAACTGCAGCTCAAAAGATCATCAAGCCTGTCAAGCCTCCAACACATAAGATTGTGGACACTCGTGTGACCCCAGAGCCAACTCCTTCTCCTTTTAGAGACACTGCAGAGAGATATCAAGCTCATTATGAAACAGAGTTACACAGAAAAATAGGTGTTTCATTTGCTGGTGAAGAATGGGACACAAAGGTTTGTAGTTTGTAGTGTTTTCCACTTGTAAACCTAACATTTTACTTAATTTCACTGGTTATTCTTTATCATAAAGAGTCTTGTGTGGTTGGATTATCACTCACTGAAAGATTCCTCAAGCCCTAACCATTTTCCTTACAGATCTCATCTGATATTCAGGGAATTTCTTCTCATCATCTCCTCCTAATATTAATCAGAAACTCTTCTTTTTTAACATCATTTGTGCCTCTTCGCTAACAAAAAAAAATTGTGCTGGAGTCACTTGGTAAATGTTGATTTTTCTTGCAGGTTGTTGAGACTGCAGCGATCCCCTCAGCTATCAGAGAGCCTGTAGTGCCCCCTACCTTGATAGCCGTAAGTGTTTTATTAGGGGTTTAATGAAATTCTAACTTGTGGAATCCCTAGAAGAATCTCTAAATACAAATTGGTGTCTTGATCACTAGGGTTTGAAGAATGTGACTGTCACAGAGGGAGAGTCTGTCACTCTGGAGTGCCAGATTTCAGGCCACCCCACCCCAGCCATTATGTGGTTTAGAGAAGATTACAGAATTGAACACTCCATTGACTTCCAGATCACTTATGAAAACAGCTATGCCCGCTTGGTAATTCGTGAGGCCTTTGCTGAAGATAGTGGCCGCTTCACTTGCACTGCTACCAGTGAGGCTGGAACTATCAGCACCTCGTGCTACCTGCTTGTCAAAGGTAAACTTTGAAATAATTTTATATGTTGTAATTAAATTTCTTTTGTGGTGCTGCTTAAATTATGTGTATATTTGTAATAAACCTATAAAAATGTAACCCTAGATCACAAAGCCAGTCTTGAGTAGCACGGACATATTTGTAGTAATAACTAAAAATGCATTGTATGGGTTAAAATTATTGATTTTTCTTTTATGCCAAAAATCATTAGGATATTAAGTAAAGATCATGTTCCATGAAGATATTTTGTAAATGTCATACCATACCAACTTAATTTTTGACTAGTAATATGCATTGCTAAGAACTTAATTTAAGGTGATTTTCTCAATATTTAGATTTTTTTTCACCCTCAGATTTCTGATTTTCAAATAGTTGTATCTTGGCCAAATATTGTTCTTTACTGTCATTTATTCGGCTTTTAGATGGTGCATAAAACTTCAAAAAATTGACCCTTGTGACTGGTTTTGTGGTCCAGGGTTACAAATATGTTAAAATGTTTTAAATACCAAACCATAGATAAGATTCATTTCACAGAAATCTTCTGCAAACCCATCTGCATTTTGAAACCAATTTTGAAGTTAAGATGGTTGAGAAATTAAGATGGTGTAGCACAAAAAGCAAGTATTTTATTGTGTATTTATTTAGTTTATTTATATTGTCTTATCTTTCTTCACAGTGTCTGAGGAGATTGAGAGCAGAGAGGAGATTACTGTCCAGGAGAAACAGTAAGTTACAAGGACTCTTAGATAATAAATAAAATTAGAGCCGAAGGGTAACACACTTTAATAATTGTTGTGATTATTTTGTGTGTGTGTGTTTTAAACAAGGACTGTTATTGAAGCCAAAGCAGAGACTGAAATAAGTGCAGTCTCTGTGGACACTGGAGCACCTGCTGCTCCTTTCTTTGTGAGAAAGCCAGTGGTTCAAAAGCTGGTCGAGGGAGGCAGTGTTGTCTTCGAGTGCCAGATCGGAGGAAGCCCTAAGCCCCATATTTACTGGAAGAAGAGTGGAGTTGCACTCACTACTGGATACAGGTATAGATTTTCAGTAAAGTTTTGAACCTAGTTGGTAAAACAGACTTGACACCGAAAGCTAATGCTTTCCTTGAAATTTACAGATATAGAGTATCCTACAACAAGGAAACAGGGGAATGCAAGTTGGAAATTTCTATGACATTTGCTGATGATGCTGGAGAGTACACCATCCTTGCCAAGAACCAACACGGAGAGGCTTCTGCTTCCACAAGTCTTCTTGAAGAAGGTTAGTCCTGACTTCACTATTGAAAAGTAATTATTAACTGTGATTTCCAATGTAAAAAAAGCTTTGAATAGAAAAATCATCATGCTATCATGCTTTTACAGAGGAGTATGAAGCCTATATGAAGAAACTGGATGTGACATATGTAACAGAAGTGACAACATTGGTGCAGGAGCCCAAAGTGGCAGATGTGCCCCCAGTAGTTGTAAGCGAATATGAAAAAGAGATGATACAGAGAAGGATGGCTCAGCAAACACAGATGATGCAGTCCTTCATCTCAGAGACGGTATAAATATATGGGAAAAGTTATTTTAATGAGATCGTGACATCATATGTTTGAATTTGTTTACCAAGAAATGTCTTTATAAATCATAATGTAATTAATAAAGTAATATATATAACTTTTATATATAAATTTTGTTATTTTCAGGAATTTCAAATATCTGCAATTGAGCGAAAAATAATCCAAGAGATTGAAATCCGCATCCTTAAAATAACTTACCGGGAACTGGTGATTGAGGATGGTGAGGAGATGGTCATGAATGTTGCTGAGCATGAGGCCGTCGGATCTTCATTTAGCACTCCAGTCAAAAGCTACAGAATCCTGGAAGGAGTGGGTGTTACTTTCCATTGCAAGATGGAAGGAACGCCATTGCCAAAGGTAAGGGTGTTAATTCTATTTAAAAAAATGGTATTCTAACCCCAGCACAATGTATATTTAGAAAGTAATTTTACGTCATTTGTGTTAAATAGATTGCCTGGTATAAAGATGGCAAGCGCATTAAGCATGGAGGCCGCTATCAGATGGAGGTTCTACAAGATGGTAGAGCTAGTCTGCGCCTACCTGTTGTGCTGCCAGAAGATGAGGGCATCTATACCGCATTTGCTAGCAATATGAAGGGCAATGCTGTCAGTTCCGGAAAGCTCTATGTGGAGTCCACAGCAGCTGCTCAGCCTTACTACCCACAGGCCGAAGCTGTGAGGAGAGTCCAGTGAGTTGCCTTTGCTTTACTAAGCTTCTTCTCTGTATTCGCTGTGTTATGACTAGATGTAAGGTTGTTCACATTTACACTGCTAATGTTTTAGGTCTACGTCTCCAATGTCTGCTCGCTCAACTAGTTACTCCCCTGGACGTTCTCCTGCTCGCTCTGTTAGCCGTTCTCCTGCTCGTAGACTTGATGACACTGATGAAAGTCAACTGGAGAGGCTATATAAGCCTGTCTTTGTACAGAAGCCATCATCCTTCAGGTGTTCTGAAGGACAGACTGCAAGGTTTGACTTAAAAGTAGTTGGAAGACCTATGCCCGACACTTACTGGTTCCACAATGGTAAGTGTTTTTTTTTATACCACTTGAAATTACTACTTTTATTTGAGCAATGGCATATTAAATTGGTCAAATTTAATTGGTTTCTTTCTTGCTTGTTGAAAATGGAGCTAAAACTTTTTTTGTTTTTAATTATCTTTACCAAAGGACAACAAGTGGTCAATGACTACACCCACAAGATTGTGGTAAAGGAGGATGGAACTCAGTCAATGATTGTGGTTCCTGCCATGCCTCAGGACTCTGGAGAGTGGACGGTTGTTGCTCAGAATAGAGCTGGAAAGACAACAGTTTCTATGACTCTTACCGTGGAAGGTAAACCATTTGTTTTTGTTTTAAAAGCTATGTTATATCTAGACTTGGTGGTGTGGCCCATTGTGTAAACTCATGGCTTACGTGTTACAGCAAAGGAAAATTTGGTCCGACCCCAGTTCATTGAAAAGCTGAAGAATATCAGTGTTAAGGAAGGAAGTTTGGTTGAGTTGGCAGTAAAAGCCATTGGAAACCCCCTCCCTGACATTGTCTGGCTGAAAAACAGTGACATCATCTCTCCACATAAATACCCTCACATCAAGTAAGTGACTTGCTTTACAAATTTTTGCCTAATTATGGTCTGTTTTGTGATACTAAATTATGTTAAATGCAAAATTTGTATTGCAGAATTGAGGGTACCAAAGGACAGGCACATTTCCAGATTCCTCAGACTACTGGCACTGACAGTGCATGGTACACAGCCACAGCCATTAACAAAGCTGGCAGAGATACCACTCGCTGCAGAGTGAATGTAGAGGTTGAGTTCACCGAACCTGAACCAGAAAGAAGACTCATCATTCCCAAAGGAACATATAAGGCTAAAGACGTTGCTCCACCAGAGATCGAACCACTGCATCTTCGCTATGGTCAGGAACAGTGGGAAGAGGGTGACCTCTATGACAAGGAAAAACAACAGAAGCCACACTTTAAAAAGAAGCTTACTTCAGTCAGGATGAAGCGATTTGGACCTGTGCACTTTGAGTGCAGGTTGACCCCTATTGGTGACCCAAATATGGTTGTTGAGTGGCTCCATGATGGCAAGCCGCTGGAAGCTGCTAACAGACTGCGTATGATCAATGAGTTTGGCTATTGCAGTCTTGATTATGAAGTTGCTTATTCCAGAGATAGTGGCGTCATTACTTGCAGAGCTACCAACAAATTTGGTGCTGACCACACTTCGGCTACACTAATTGTGAAGGATGAGAAGAGTCTAGTGGAGGAAAGCCAGTTGCCAGAGGGTAAAAAAGTACAGAGAATAGATGAAATTGAGCGAATTGCCCATGAGGGCGCCCCTTCAGGAGTAACTGGAGATGACATGACAGAGAAGACCAAGCCAGAGATTGTCTTGCTCCCAGAACCCATCAAAGTATTTGAGAGTGAAACAGCCAAATATCGTTGTAGAGTGACTGGTTACCCCACTCCCAAAGTCAACTGGTACCTCAATGGACAGCTCATTCGCAAGAGCAAACGATTTAGACTACACTATGATGGCATTCACTATTTGGAAATCACTGACTGTAAGTCCTATGACTCTGGGGAAGTCAAAGTATTGGCTGAGAACCCAGAAGGTACAGCTGAGTATGTTGTCAAGCTGGAAATCCAACAGAAGGAAGACTTCCGGTCAATCTTGCGCCGTGCTCCTGAGAAGGCTCCGGAGGCACCTGGCCCTGAACCTGGCAGAGTCTCTTTTGATGTTGTGAAGGTCGATAAACCCGCAGAGACTACACAAGCGAAAGAGGTTGTCAGACTGAGGAGGGCTGAGAGAGTTGTTCATGAAAGATCCACAGAAGAGACAGAAGAGCTGCGAAGCAAGTTTAAACGCAGGACTGAAGAGGGCTATTATGAAGCCATATCCTCAGTCGAGTTGAAGTCTCGCAAGAAGGATGAATCTTATGAAGGAATGCTGAAGAAGAGAAAAGAAGAACTTCTTCACTGGACCAAAGAGGTGCCCGAGTCAGAAAAGAAGAAAGAGGAGGAGGAAGGCAAACTTAAAATTCCTACAATCAGGCCTGAGAAGATTACTCTCTCTCCAAGCATGGAGGCTCCAAAGATTTTGGAAAGAATTCAGAGCCAGACAGTGTCTCTGTCTGAGGAAGTTCGCTTCCGTTGTAGAGTTGTTGGTAAACCAGATCCAGAGTGCCAGTGGTTCAAAAACGGCATTTTGCTTGAGAAATCAGATCGTATTTATTGGTATTGGCCTGAGGACCATGTCTGTGAATTAGTAATCAGAGATGTCTTAGCTGAGGACTCTGCTAGCATCATGGTCAAAGCCATTAACATTGCTGGTGAGGCCTCAAGCCATGCTTTCTTGTTGGTGCAAGGTATGTATTGTCATTTATAAATCAGTGTTACTCTAATGACCATTGTCCATGTCGAAGTTCCTTCATCTAATAAATTCTCTTTGGGGTTTTTGCAGCCAAGCAGCTTGTATCTTTTACCCAGACGCTGGAGGATGCCTACGCTAAAGAGAAAGACACAATGGTAACCTTTGAATGTGAGACAAACGAGCCATTTGTCAAAGTCAAATGGATGAAGAACAATGCTGAAATTTTCTCTGGAGACAAATACAGGATGCACTCTGACAGAAAGGTGCACTTCCTATCTGTGCTGATAATCGACATGCACGATGATGCAGAGTACACTTGTGCTTTAGCTGATGAAGACCACATAAGAACCACTGCCAGACTTCATGTTGAAGGTTAGCTTACACTTAACTACTTTGTTGCTTTTTTATTTCACATTTACATCGTTGCATATTTGGTCAAACATCTAATTTGGTCTACAGGTGCACCATTGGAAATTATTAAGAATCTGGAGAGTGTTGAAGTGCCTGAGACATACACTGGAGAGTTTGAATGTGAACTGTCTCGTGAAGATGCCGAGGGCACCTGGTACTTTGAGAATAAAGAAATTACGCCAAGCCTTAAATATGTTGTGTCCTCTCGTCGTGGCCGACACACCCTGTCTGTAAAAGACGTTAGGAAGGAGGACCAAGGCAAATACACTTTTAAAGTGGGTGATCTGAAAACAAGTGCCTCACTGAAGATGAAATGTAAGTTAAATTTTTATCTAATGTATATATTATTATGCATATTATTTAAAAAAAATGAAATAGGAACTTTAAAGATAATATGCAAATAATTGTATACTTTGGTTTTATTTCAGTGCGTCCTGTAACTCTGATGCAAGGCCTCTCTGATCTGACAATTTGTGAGGGTGATATCGCCCAGTTGGAGGTGCGATTCTCTCAGGAAAATGTGGAGGGAACATGGATGAAAAATGGCCTGCCCATCTCTGCCACAGACAGAATTCACATCGTCATTGACAAGCTTGTCCACAAACTTCTGGTTGAGAATGTCAACAGGGATGATGCAGGAATCTATTCATTTGTTGTTCCTATTCAAGACATTTCTACATCTGGAAAACTTACTGTCCAAAGTAAGTTGGTTTTTGGTGCTGATGCATAGACTTTGAAAACTGAAATACCATAAGAGAATGCAGAAATGTAACTTTTTTACTCTCTTCACAGCAATTGAAATCATATCACCTCTAAAGGATGTCCATTCTATTGAGGGTACGAAGGCAGTACTAGAAACTAAAATCTCTGCCTCTGATGTTGCTTCTGTGAAATGGTACCAGAATGACAAGCTCCTTGTGGCTAGTGAGAGAATCCAGATGGTTGCCAAAGGGACCAAACAGAGACTAGTTTTGAATAGGTCCTTCGCTTCCGATGAAGGACACTATAAGTTGGTTGTCGGCAGAGTGGAAACAGCTTGTAAACTGACTATTGAGAGTGAGTATTTCTTTTAATGAACCAAAGAAATAAAATTGTTATGGGTTTCCATTATTAACAAACATATTTATGTCATACAGAGGTCAACATCGTCAAGCACATGCAGGACTGTGTGTGCACTGAAACTCAGAATGTCACCTTTGAAGTAGAATTATCCCACGCTGGTATAGATGCCTATTGGACCTTTAAGAATCAGGCTCTTAAGGCTGGACCCAAATACAAAATTGAGTCCAAAGGGAAGCATTATAGCCTGACCGTCATCAACGCTATGAAAGATGAAGAGGGCCAGTATACATTTGCAGCAGGCGAAAAGAAATCCAGTGCAAAACTAACTGTATCAGGTATGATTTTTGTCATTTGTCAAATTTCTGTAAAGTTGATGCACAGATGTTGCCTCACGGTTATGTTTTTCTCTCACTAGGTGGAGCTATAAACAGACCACTCCATGATGTGACTGTAGCAGAGTCCCAAACTGCTGTTCTGGAGTGTGAGGTTGCCAACCCCGACTCTGAAGGCAAGTGGCTTAAGGATGGCCACTCTGTTAACTTTAGTGACAATGTCAGGAGTGAGGATATAGGTGCAGTCCGCCGACTTGTCTTTGTTATCACAAGACCACAAGATATTGGGGAGTACACCTATCAAGTAGCAAACTCCAAGACGTCTGCCAACCTAAGGGTTGAAGGTACTTTTGCTATCATGTTTGGAAGCCAGAATTCCTTTTCCATACTGAACATATGTAACTGATTGCAATTGTGTCTTTCACAGCTGTGAAGATCAAGAAAACACTGAAGAACCTAACAGTCACCGAAACCCAAGAGGCAGTGTTTAGTCTTGAACTTACTCATTTAGATGTGAAAGGATCCCAGTGGATCAAGAATGGAGTAGAAATTGTACCTAGTGACAAATATGAGATTACAGTAGATGGATTGGTTCACACCTTAAAGATCAAGAACTGCAACTCTCAAGATGAATCAGTCTATGGATTCAAACTGGGAAAACTCTCTGCTAATGCCAGACTGAATGTTGAAAGTAAGTTTATTGTTTGCCAAAATCAATGACAGTTTTCATTTAGCAGAGAAAAGGAAACTCTAATATGCTATGTAATTCTCTTGCAGCTATTAAGATTGTGAAGAAGCCAAAGGATGTGACTTCCCTGGTCAATGGAACTGCCTCTTTTGAGCTGAGTTTATCCCATGATAACATACCTGTTAAATGGATGTTCAAAAACCAAGAGCTGAAACCTAGTGCCAATATTCAAATAATGTCTGAAAGAAAAGCACATAAGCTGGTCATTCAAAATGTTGATGAAAGCACTGATGGAGAGTACACAGCTGTAGTTGGACATTTACAATGCAGCGCATATTTACATGTTGAATGTAAGTATCAATTTAAAGATGTCCCCAACCAAAACTTGTCTATTGTCTTAAATACACTGCTAACTCCATATAATGACTATTTCAGCTTTGAGAGTCACAAAGCCCCTGAAGAACATTGAGATTCCAGAGACCCATGTGGCTACATTTGAATGTGAAGTTTCACATTTCAATGTTCCATCCACCTGGTTGAAAAATGGAGTTGAGATTGAGATGAGTGAGAAGTTTAGGATTGTGGTGCAGGGCAAACTGCATCAGCTGAAGATCATGAATACCAGCAGGAATGATTCTGCAGAATACACTTTTGTATGTGGAAATGACAGAGTCTCTGCCACCCTGACAGTTAACCGTAAGTAAATTTTGGTGTTATTTGTTTATGGCAGATGTGTATTTAATAAATAAATAATGGCAGAATTCAGTCAATAAATGTTTCTTCCCTCTCCTTCAGCTGTCCTCATCACATCTATGCTCAAAGACCTGAATGCACAAGAGAAGGACACCATCACATTTGAGGTGACCGTCAACTATGAAGGCATCACCTACAAATGGCTAAAGAATGGTGTAGAAATACGATCCAGCGATAGATGCCAAACTCGCACCAAACAGTTCACTCACTCGCTCACTATCCGAAATGTTCACTTTGGGGATGTTGGAGAGTACAAATTTGTGGCTGGATCTGCTGAAACTGCAGGAAAGCTGTTTGTTGAAGGTAATATTTGCTTAGTTAATAATTTTTTTTTTTAATTTGTTTTTTTGGTTCATTCTGATCAATTTCATGTAATGATCAATTTCAGCTCGTGTCATTGAGTTCACCAAGCGCATCAGGGACATTAAAGTTACTGAGAAGAAGAAGGCCATTTTTGATTGTGAACTTTCTGAGCCTAATGTCCAAGTAACATGGATGAAAGATGGTCAGGAACTTGAAATAACCGAAAGGTGCTCCACATGTTGGTTTTTCATATCCATTCACAGTTTTTCTCTTTGACATTTATTAAGTTCAGTGTCTTGATGGAGAAATAATCCTTATCATCACTGTTTAGGTACAAAGTCTCCACGGAGAGACACATGCATCGTCTTATGATCCAAACTGTGCGCATGTCTGATGCTGGTGAATACTCTGTGGTTGCTGGATCTAGTGTATCGAAAGCCAGACTTACAGTAGAGGGCAAGGATGTGCGTATCAGTGAACCTGCCGAGAAAGAAATCACCGTAAGTACTAAGCTGTCTTAGATATTATTTAAGTACTGACAATTAGAGATCAGCCCATCAATAATTGCTTTTTTAATTGCAATTTTAATCCAGGTGCTTGAGAAACAAAGAGCTACATTTGAATTTGAAGTCAATGAAGATGACATTGAGGGTCGCTGGCTAAGAAATGGAGTCGAGATCCAGTTTTCTGTAGATCAGCGCTTCAACTATGCCATTATTAGAAAAATTCATCGCCTGACAATTACAGAAACCTACAGAAGCGATGCTGGAGAATACACATTCATTGCTGGAAAGAACAGGAGTGTTGTGACTCTCCATGTTAACAGTAAGTTTGATTCACAAAGATATTTTGCAAACTGTCAAAATGTTTATGCAGTGACATATATTTTTGTATGTGTAGTATTGGGGGTAATTAGATAACATAATTAGATTTCCTTTTAGAGTTAGAAAGTAAAGTAAGAAATTTCATAATTCCAGTTACTATTACATTTTATTTATTTGCTGACAATGAAATTAAAAGCTATTTAATGATCATTATAAAGACATGTCTACCATGCTATACTACTTGCAGAAAAATGTTTCTCAGTTTGTTGGTTCTAATTTGTCTCTGTATGTCTATTATTATTCTCATACAACATTATTGCATTTTTCAGTCCCTGAGCCCCCTCAGATCATCAGGCACATGGAGCCCCTATCTGTCGAAGCTGGCAAGCCTGCACGTTTCTCTGTGGAAGTGACAGGAATTCCTCAGCCTCAGGTATCCTGGTATAAGAACTCTCAGGCCTTGTCTTCTGGGTTCAAGTGTAAGTTCCTGAGGGAGGGAAATGAGCACACATTGCTGCTTATTGAAGTCTTCCCAGAGGATGCAGCCCAGTACAACTGTGAGGCTAAGAATGACTATGGAGTAGCCACAAGCTCTGCATCACTTAATGTGGAAGGTAAATTGAAAAAAAATCAAAACAAAACAAATTCACATGAATTATAAGTACATAATTTACATATACTTGCTATGCCTTTTAATCCTCAGTTCCAGAAGTTGTTTCCCCTGACACTGGAGCACCACTGTCACCACCTGTGGTCATAACACCAATACGCAACACTTCTGCCAGTGAAGGACAGTCTGCTAGATTCCAGTGCCGTGTCTCAGGGGAAGGTGAGATCAGTAACCATAACTCTGTTCCAAACTTAGTGAGCTACATAAGTATCATAATTATAATTATTTTTTAAAGTAGTAATAGTATTTTTTAGGGCTGTCACAATTCTTCGATTCAATTCGAGTGCTCAATTTTAAAAAATCCATGACTGCAATTTGCCTGTGTCGAGTTACTGGCAAAATACTGGAAGTGGCGCAGGGATGAGAATCCATGAAAAGCATTATTAGACCATTTTCTAACGCTGCATGATATATAACAACCATTTAAAAATCATAATAAAGCATAATGCTATTGTGAATTCACAAACACTATGATTCAGTTAAATAAATGCAATGCAGGTTTAATATATGCGTTGAAATGATTTACAAGTGTGTAGGTTATGTACAAGCATCTTAAAGTAGCTCCATTTACAGTAAATGCTGCTCCGCACAAACAGTTATGTGTGGAGTGTCTCAAACTCCATCTCTGCATATTGCTGTGAGTTTGAGCTTATTAGAACTTTCATCTGGGTACTCAAGGTGCACCATTTCATCAGATTCGTAAGGTATATCATTTATAATTTTATCATTTAGATCAGGCAGTAAAATGTAAAAACAATCGTCAGGCCATTGGCGCTCTCTGGAGGTATTTGATATAATGATAATATATATCAATTTATAATGGGATTGTTTACAACCGCATTTGGGATGCATTTGGGACTTCATTAATTGTCAGAATAATCGACCGATTACTTGACTACCAAATTAATTATTGGTGGCAGCCCAATATTATTTTTAAGCAATGTTATACATATTTTTTCGTCCATGTTTTAAATTATACTGTTGTTGTGCAGCATCTTATTTGGCAGAATATAAAATGCCTTCTTGTAAATTGATTGTTATACTTTAATTTATTTTTTAATTCATTTTAGACACGATTTTTTGACATTTAAATCTGTATTAAATCATAAAAAACAGAATCTAGAAAAAAATAAAATGGACAACACAGAAGGTATCGTACTCTGGAGTTTAATTGTGAAACGTCAAGTTATGTTTACATTCATTCTCATGGTCTAACAAACATTAGCAATGGCAAATGAATATTGCGATGAATATTGATATCATCTGATAATTTATTTTTTTTTATTGTGATAATAAATATTTTGGCCATATGTCCCAGCCCTACTCATTAAGTTTTGGGGAAGAGTCCATATTATGGCGCATATAATTAAGTAAATAGTAAATTGTACTTTAATTGATGTTATGCTTATTCCTCTAAATTACTTCTGTTTAGATCTGACGATTACTTGGTATCGCAAAGACAAGGAGATCAAGCAGTCTGATGTGTTCAGAGTGTCTCAGTTTGATGAAAACTGTCAGCTGGAGATCACCAGAGTTTATCCTGAGGACGAGGGCGAGTACACCTGTGTTGCTCGCAACTCTGCAGGAATGGTCTCATGCTCTGCTGCACTGAAAGTGGATGGTGAGTTAAACTTTCTTACCAACCATAAATTGCTAACTAATTAATAATGGCTTAAGTGATACTGTATGTTTGTTTTTATTAATTAATAATGCAATTAGTGGTGGGTTGTCTGTTAATTAGGGCTGTCAAAGCTAACAATGATTACTAAAGCTATGATTTCTAAAAAATGCTGAACAATTCAGAGCGAATTGGAGCTACATGAACACAAAAGTGGCTAGATGAGCATTGGTTTATCAGTAAACTCTTTAACTAATTGGCATTCCATCACTGATACAAATTAAATAGATATACCAATTAAAAAACAAGCTGAGAACTGCATTTTTTCCATTTACATTACCAATGCATTTTGATGCAGTGCACAAAATCTAAAATCTGTTATTTTTTTGTTTGAGATGAGTAAAATGCATGTTGCATAAATTTGTGCTATGAGTGTCATCCACACCAACTGCTGAATGTAATGATTTTTTGAATGTAATGATTTTTTGCTTACTTTCAAAAACTGAATTCATTAATGCATTAACTGTGAAAAAGCATGAAATACATCACACTGATGTAGCTGAAACAGCCGTACTGTTAATACAGCACAATCGTGCCAGCCAAATGTGAAAACAGAACATGTTTTGTACAAACAAACTTCAGTGTGTGCACTATAGTAATTAGTTGCGGACAAATCAATACTTCCTTTCAGGACAAACACAAATTACGGACCAGTCTCAGTTGCAAGACACATCCAGCCTCTTCACAAGCATTAAGACTGTTCAGAAGGATCCTATTGGCCAAAGGCCCACTTTTATTCAGCCTATTGTCAGCTGCGTGGTGGCTCACGGAGAAGTAGCCAGATTCCATGCTTGTGTGTCTGGCATGCCAAAGCCAGAGATAAGTTGGTTCCATAACCAACAGTCTATAAAGCCTACCAAAAATGTTGTCTTTCACTTTGATGAAATGACAAACACTGCTACGCTAATCATAGTTGATACTTTCTCTGAGCATGCTGGACAGTACACTTGCAAAGCAGTCAATATCGCAGGAGAGGCAGCTTGCTCAGCCAGCCTTGCTGTAACTGACGAAGGTAATTGAGATCAAAGTAGTTCATGTTTTTTGATTAACAGATCACGATTAATTCACGTTCACATTCACATTTTCTTTTTAAGCCTCTCAGTCAATCTCGAGTCTCTCAGTGAATTTTCTGATCACCTTCACTAACTTCACTTTATAAAACCTTATCAGTGGTGCTGAAGAAGTTGTATCGTACCATACTCTCTTGGTGTCAGGCTGGCAAATGCATGCTTTTTCCGACTTCTCATGTTTCACCTCTTTTTAACATGTGTTTCACGTGCAGATTGGATTATTGATACAGTGATCTTTCCTTGGATTATGCATGTTTTAGGTGACGTTTAATTGTTTGTTATTCATTCATTTATATTACTCTATTTTACAGTTACAAAAGTACGAGAGGAGATTGAAACAAAAATTGAGGAAGAGGTCAAAGGTAGGATCATATTTGCAGTATTAACTTTTTTAATCATGATGTCTCTCTGTAGAACTATTAAATTTAACATTTTCGAGCATATTGTATTGCATGCAAACAAATCCTCTTTAATGGGAACAACTTTCATATGTTACCGTTGGATATGTGTATGGTTGGAATCAAGTGTTTTTGGATAGCAAGCAATTTGATTGGTAAAATGCTTGCTGTGAAGCACTTTTGCAAAGTTTTGCATCTGTCCATTCCCCTTTGAAAAGCATGAAGGATATGGTACTTGGTTGTTTTAGAAATAAAAGGTGCAGGATGATTGTCCTTTAAAAGTTCCAGACCACAGGAAATTCTGTTTTAAAAGATATGGAAATAGCCACATCTTTTAATTGCTTCTTACGTTTCTTGCATCTGGAACACCTTCCTGCAAATATTTCTTAGACTGGCTTGCAGATAGCGGTATGTGATTAATGTTGTTTGCTTTTTAAAATAACATGGTTATACCTGTAAACTATATTAGTTCGAATAAACGCCTTCTCAAACAATTCTAGAGCTGTTTTAATGACCACACTCTTTTTTTTATCAATAGAGAGTGATGTTTCTCTATATGTATGAAAGATTTTCGTCATTCTAAGGATTAGAAAGGGCGTTTATTCATCATTCTGCAAGTCAGGTAAGGAATATTTTAGGATATACATATATACACCAAGTTAAATACTTAAGAGGCTCTTTTGCGAAACAGATCAGTATTATTTGGATACGTATTAATGCTTTGAAAAGAAATTTATGCTTTGAAGAACTGTCCACAGAAGAAGGAACAAAACATCAAGCGATTTGCGTGTCAGAATCTTTAATAAAGACTCAAGTCTTGCGTTTATTCGAACAAATATGGTGAGTGAATTTGTTTTTTATGGCTTTGTGACTTGATGCATGCTTTAATATATCTATTAATATTCTATTTGAAATATATTTCAGTTTCTTTAGCAAACTGTGCATTTTGTTGAAATTTGTCTCCTTTTTTTCCAGAGTTGTTTTATAATGAAGGAACTGGACATGTGGAAAAAGGAGGACCGCAATGTAGCACACTATCAGACCCAGAAGAAGGTTTAGATCAAGGTCTTGTAGCCCCATCTGAAAATATTAAACCCTCCTTCACCAAAAAGCTGAAATTTCAGTCTGTTGTGGAGGGTGACACTGCAGCTTTTAAGTGCAAGCTAATTGCAATGCCACCTCCGACAATATTGTGGTTTCATAATAACAGACAAATACAAAAGGAGCACCATCGTAAAATATATACAGTGAGTAAAATGCATATGCACGCAACCAGTTTGACAATTGAGGGGATTAAGGAAAGAGATTCAGGAAGTTACAAAGTAATGGCAATTAACACTGAAGGATCTGCTGAAACCACAGCATCACTTCTTGTATCATTGAGGGAGGAACAAGATGTTACTTATTTCAGTCATTCTAGATCCTCAAACAAAGCCCACTCAAGCTCAGATTCATTAGCTGATTCAACAAAAGAAAGAAAATTTAGAGTAGATCTAAGATGTGTTGGCTCTCCTTTTGATAAAACAACTAAAGGGCAAACTAAGGGACGTCATAGATCAAAAAGCGCTCTGTTCCGAACAATGTATTTTAGAACTTCATCCCCATCAAGAGAAGAGAGAGACAGCAAGTTTGAGACGGCATCCGAACGTGCACGTTCTCCAACTCCGATGTATGAGAGATATGAGAGGTTCAGTGATCGATACAGTGACATATACTGTGACAGATTCACAGGTCGTGACCGATACAGTGATAGGTTTAGTGACAAATTCAGTGACCGATGTAGTGATAGGTACAGTGACAGATTTAGTGACACAGACAGCCTTCATGGAGAGGTTAAAGCAAAACTCAGTCTCTTACAAAAGGCTGTGAAGAAGAAAAAGAGACTTTCTATATCAACAATGTCCTCATCTGAGTTTGAAGTGGAATCGGTTACAAGCGAGCCTTGTTATACTGATTACGTTGAGAGACTCAGAGTCAAGCCGTCTACTTTGCCTGAAATTCAACATGTTGTTCGCCCTGGTGAGCAAGGTGAAAGTGGTAGAGGTTCAGCAGAGTTTCAGAGTAGACTGGAGAGAATTACTGGACTCGGCTCCCATTCAACAGAGCGAAAAGTAAGACACTCTTTTGAACCTCAGTCAAGATCTAGGGCACTTCGAATGATGAAGGGTGAACTTCCTCTAGAAGAAACTTTAAGAAAAGATGTTCAAGTTGATGTATCTGATGCACGGATGGATCAAAGTATCACATCCAAAGAGGAGTCAGAAAAAGAGATTGAATATGATGTTTTAGTGCACAAAGATGATGCTAGCCTTAGTCAGTGGGATGAAGAGGCGCAGACAAAGGCAAAAGAACCATTTGTGTTGCAGTGGTTAGAGGCAGGAGAAGCTTCCAAGCAAGCGAGCAATCCAAAGGAGATAAGCTTATCACATGAGGAGTTGCAAGAAAAAGAGTCTTCAAGAGCCAAGGCAGTGAAGCCAATGAAAGAAATATTTTTTGGTGATGAAGCTAAAACAGTTCCCGTACAGAAATTAGAACAGAGAGCTGTGTCTGTGGAAAACATCCTTGAGAAAAACCTGGAGAGTGAGTGCTTAGAAAGTGAAGATCAGTTCTTGGCTCAACGCATTCGAAAATGGCAAGAAGATGTGCAGTGGGATGAAGCAGCACAGGTCAGAGCGAAGGAACCATTTGTGTTGCAGTGGTTAGAGACAGGACAAGCTTCCAAACAAGTCAGCACTACAAAGGAGATCAGTCCATCACGTGAGAAGCCAGCAGACAAAGAGAGTACAAGACCAAAGGTAGTGAAGTCAAAGGAGGAACAGTTTCTTGCAGATGATGGTCCACAACACGAAAGTAAAAGGGCTCCTGTACAGGAATTAGAAAAGAGATCTAGGTCTGTGGAGAATGTCCTTGAGAAAAACTTGGAGGGTGATCACTTTGAGAGTGAAGATCAGTTCTTAGCTCAGCATATTCGAAAATGGCAACAAGATGTGCAGGTTGATCAGGCAGAGTCTGTTGTCCCCCGAAAGTCAGAGAAAAAAGGCTCTTATTTTCAGGAGTCCTTGGGTAAAGTTCAAAGCGAAGAAGCAGCAGCGTTAAAAGCTCAAAGGGAATCCTCATTTACAAAGACTTCGAGATCTTCATTAAAAGAAAAACGTTCACGTGAACGCTCAGGTGAGAGTGAGCTACATTTATCGCGGGAAAGAATAAACGAGTTAAAAAGTGAAAGCGATCCCGTGAGTGAAAAAGAGGCTTTGACTCAACGTATAATGAAATGGCAACAAGATGTTTTGACTGTGCAAGAACAGGCTGGAACAGAACTAGATCCCGATTGGGCTGGTGTTACTGAGAGTCCTTTAGAAAGAGCAGCATATAAAGATGTTGGAGTGGAAGAGATGAATAGGAGGTCACCACAGAGAACAGCAAAGGAGAGGTTCTTTAGTGATGTTTCTTCTGAGTCCTACATGACTGATAGGTCTAAAGCGCATAAACCAATTCTTTCTGACGCTGATAGTGAGAAGTTAAGGACTGAAAGTGACTATTTTGTCAGTGAGGAGGAGGCGCTAGCAAAGCGTATTAAAAAATGGCAACAAGATGTTCCAATTGAGCAAGAAGAAAGTGTTGAATTAGAATCTAATTGGGCCATTGCAGAGCAGGTGCAGTCTTCTGTTGAAGTACCCGAGACAAGGTTGACTTCCACAGCTTCACCAACAGGAAAAGTTCTGTCATATACAAAGCCTGAGCGGCTTGTAACTGATAAAATTAGCCCAGATGTGACTAGAAGTATTGAAAGCCAAAAACTGAGGAATGAGGATGTAGTTCAGCAGCATCATGGTAATGTAAAAGATGTAAGAATGCCTAGACAGGATCCTGATGTAATACAGCAACAGAAAACCCTCTCAAAACAACAAATCACCAGTGTTTCTCCCACTGCAGAGAAAGTGTCTATGAGTGTAGTGAAACCAGGGGCACCTGTATTTGTGAAAACGTTAATTCCAGAGGTTGAGGTAAAGAGAGGTGAGATGACTGAACTAAGTTGCCAATTCCAGGGAGATCCTCCGCCTTCTGTTTCATGGCTTAAAGATGGACGTCTTATAATGAGAGACCCTGATTTTGATGTTCGTTCCAAAACAACTTCATCCACATTAACCATTTATTATCCAACTATTGACCATCAAGGTCTGCTTACTTGTAATATAGCAAACAAACATGGAAAAGCAAGTACATGTTGCGTATTCAAAGTAACTAAAGCTGTTCCGTCAGAGATCGGACCTCCTCAAGAAGTTAAAGTAACACACGAATCAGTGTTCACTGAAGAAGAAATGATAGAGGAAGAACTTCAGTCACTAACGAAACCTCAGATAGACAGCAAATACACATTGCAGGTACCTCAAGCAGTCATCCATGTACCACAGACTTCAGACTCATCTCTTCACTCTTCACCAGTTGAGATTAGAATAACTGCTCCAACTCCAGTGCTAGAAATGTTTGATGAGGCTAAAGACACATTTGGGCCTGTTAAGCAAACCCCAGAGTCTCCGGCTGATGATGCCACCTCTCAAACATTGAAGCATAAGTTCACATTTTCTTTTGATGATGGTCGTGAAGCTCCCCGGGTTGTTAGAGAACTAGAGAACATTAATGCTTCAGAGGGGCAGACTGTTATGCTTGAGTGCATCATTATTGGTGAACCAACACCTGAGGCTGTCTGGTCCCATGATGACGTTTACCTTGATGTTAATACGAGTAAATATAGATTTGAGCTACAAGACAAACATTACAGGCTTTTTATTGAAAATTTTTCTTGTCTTGATGCTGGAACATATAGATGCATTGCATTTAACAGATTTGGGCAGGTGGAAAGTGTTTCTGATGTGTCTTTTGATTCTGCAACTTTGGACTCTGGATTTTCATCCATTGCCATGTCAGAGTTGGATAACCAAACAAGGTCTTTTGGCTTATCTTCTGAAATCACCAAAGTTGGAGCAAGGACTTTATTAAGTTCTTCCAAACCATCCAAACATGCTACTCTTACAAGTGAGGATCTTCTTCGTTATGGAAGTTTTACTTCAGCCAGTCCGGCTGGATTTCAAGACATTAGCAAAACCGTTGATCCCCGTTACCCACAGCCAGATGCCCCCAAACTCATTAAGCGTGTTAAGAAACCTGCTTCAGACATGCCTGTAATAACAGGCTGTGGTTTGCAGTCATCTGCGGCAGAGGTTAAAGTATCAAAATTAAAGCAAGCATTTGAAGTACCAACATCTTTTGTAGATGAGCCTGTTGAGGCAACAGTACAATCAAAGGATGAGTCATCCTTTCCCATAGAAGATATTCCAGAGTTTTCTCTTGAGCCTGATCAATATGAAAAGGAACAAACAACTTCAATTCTCTCTAGTAAAGACAGGATGGAAGATCCTACTTTGACTGCAGCTAAGACCTTCCCATTAAGAGCTCGGCCAGATGTTACAGAGGCAGTTCTTGACAGCACAGAATATTCTTTAGAGGAAAACCCAGAGATGAGAATGTCTTCTCTTGAATCCAAATTATTTGACTCGCAACATTTTGTATCTTTGGCAAATGTTACTGAGGTCCAGCAATCACCCACTTTAGTCAGACCCCAGGCTAGATTACCAGAGAAAATTAACCCAAAAGATAGTTCTGTTAGTCCTAAAACAGTTCCGGATAGTACAGTTAAACAAAGAATTATAGAGGAGGAGGTATGTGTTAGGCAAATTGGCATTGATGATTTGGCTCAAAAAGCTTTCATGTTAGATACTAGGGCACAGCCAGTTGAAGTAACTGAGTCAATAAAAATGGGTGCCTTTGGTATTCGAAGAGCAGAAGATGAGGACGTACCAGAAGATAACATTAGTCCAGTTGATATAAAACATGACAGGATGGAAGCCACAGGTATTGCAAAACCAGTTAGTGTAAAATCCAAAATTGAGGTTGACAGAGCATTGCAATCTGATTTGCCAGATTCCCCTTACCCAACACAGAGATCCCAACCGCAACCACAACAGAAAAAACCTTCTAGACTAGGGGTGGCTGGTGTTCCCAAACTTGAGGAAGAAGAAGTAACTTTTAGTGCTGTTTATGACTACTACAACCCACCAATGGACTGGGGAAGGCCTTTGTCGCCAGAGTCAGAAATGTCTATTGAAGTAGGTAGCACAGTCAGTGAGGAGATGGCAGAAATAGAACGGTTCTACACACCAGCTTCATCTACAGAAATCTCTCAAATTCAGAAGTCACCGGAATCTTTCCACACCCCCTCAGAGACTCCAGGGGGTGTCAGGAGCCCTCGCGATTATCCGTTTTCCCCTGTGGAACATAAGCGACCCTCAACTAGCTCTAGTGAAGATTTCTATTCCCCGGCCAAATTTCTCCGTTCTCCAGATGATGAGGGTATTGAAACCACTCCTCCTGTGTTTACTATCGATGAGGGCATGATTCTTCCAGAAGGACGTGGTTCACTAGGTTTGGGGACACTTCAGGAAAAGGTTCAGGGAATTCCTCCAGCTTTCCTTAAGCCGCTTACAAAGAGAAGAGTTTTTGAAGGCGATTCCTTGCAGTTCTGTGCTGAAGTGTTTGGGCTACCCACTCCAGAAGTGAAATGGTTTAGAAACAAAACTGAGCTTGAGGCAGATGAGAGGACTAGCATTGAAAGAGATGGTGATAACATTGCACTGGAAATTAGGAATATCACAAAAGCTGACCAAGGGGAATATATCTGTGAGGCGCTTAATTATGTTGGTGAGGCAAAAAGTGTTGCTTTAGTTGTTGTTATATCTCAGGAAGCAAGGCAAATGCTACCCCCTCCTGCTGTTACCCATCAGCATGTCATTGAATTTGATGTTGAGGAGGACGAGGATCCGTCAAGGTCTCCCTCTCCTCAAGAAATCTTGTTGGAGGTTGAGTTAGATGAGAATGAGGTGAAGGAATTTGAAAAACAGGTCAAAATTGTTACCATTCCAGAGTATACAGCTGATAACAAAAGTATGATCATATCCCTTGATGTTCTGCCAAGCATTTTTGAGGAAGGGGCTGTGGATTTTATAACTCAAGAAAGTGATGATTTAAAAATAGCTTTTGAAGTTACAGAAATGCCTCCACGTTTTATAAACCCTATTTATGATATTGAAACTCCCGAAAACACAAATGTAATGTTTGAATGTTCCTTAATGGGTATTCCCTCTCCAATAGTGTCATGGTACAAAGGCAATGTAAAGATTCCCATGGATAAGAAAAAGTACATCTGTAGCTCAGATGGCGATAATCATTTTCTGAAGATTCTCAAAGCTAACACGCATGACAGTGGCATATATACATGTAGAGCCATTAATGTTGTTGGTGAAACACTTTGCAGGGCATCGCTTATGGTTATGAATCCACAGACATTCTCAGGCAAGACAAGGGGAAGAGAACTAACTGCGGTTTCTCTTGGCAGTGCAATAGTTCAGCCTCAGAAATTTGACTTGGTTGTTGGAAACTCATCATTTGATGGAGAACAGACATCAGAGATAGAACTTGAATTTGAGTTCCAACAGGAATCTGACGAGTCTCAGAAAGCTGTCAGACTGGTTGCTGTTACTGATAACGAGACAAGTGAGCAAGGGGAAAAATATGTTAGTATTAATTTTGACGTCTTTGCGGAACCCTCAAAAGATGACAAAATAGAATTTAAAGGCAAATCAACAAACACTTGTAGTTTTCAGTTTCAGGTCACTGAAATCCCCCCAAAATGTATAATCCCACTGCAAAATGTCACTGCAGCTGTAGGTACACCTGTAATGCTTCAGTGCTTAGTAAGTGGCAAACCAAATCCTACAGCAGAGTGGTACAAAGATGCTGCTCCAGTAAAAAATGCTAGATACATTATCCAGGAGAAAGCATCAGGGCATTTCAATCTGCTTATAACAAATGTGACTCACAGTGATGCTGGTGAATTCAAATGTGTTATCCAAAACAAAGCTGGTTATACCGAAACAACTTCATTGTTAAAAGTGTTTTAATTTGACAGCAGTTTAAAACGTTGATTATAAAACAATGTCATACAGGTTTGTTGTTTTGTTTACTTTGAATAGATGTAATGTAGTACACCATTTTTATGTATTACAATTGTACATTATTGTGAAATTATGTATAGAAACTTTTCCTCAGTCTGCATTCAGAATTGTTTTTCAGTAGTATATATTTTAATTGTTGATCCCTAATTTATTGAAAAGACCTGATTTGCTCCTTATTTACTCTTGAGTAACTCACATTAGTGTTCCAGTCTGTAGGGATAGGTTTAGTTTTTCTTTCTTTCTTTTTTTCCTCTTGGGTGGTGTCCTGGGTTTTTTTTCTTTTTGGTGGTTAATTGTGTTCAGATGAATTTCAAGCACAGTTTTGAAAGATCTAATATAATTTCTTGAAAATGCATGCCCGGTATAATAGATAAAGGTAAAGTTTTCAAGGTATTTTAATTTAAATTGCATGGATATTAATTTCCCCTTTTGTGCATTTTTTTTTTCCCTTAATGTTACAAATGTGATCAGAAAAAAGTAAAGAAAAATGATTTGAATAGTTAGTTGAAATTGTTTGGAGAGAATAGATTTTACTTGCTCAAGTTCATCATTTGCAGTATTAGTAAGACTGCATATAGTTGGATAATAATCTAACGTTTTTGTTGTATAGTTCGATCATGTTTTTGTAAAAGTAGTAGTAATTGGGTTAAGGATTTAATAGGTTGTAAATAAAAAGGTGGTTAAAATAAACACAGGTTAGAAAAAATATACAGTTATGATAGTTATAGTTTGCTTATGTCTTCTCATTTCTGAGCCCTTCAGTTTCATCAATTGTTGTTAATTTTGGGATACAAGTACAGGTGAGGTAGTCAAACCTTGTAGTCAAATCTGTGTGCCGTAATTTCGTGAGAAACACAAATGTGTTGTTCTACCAATTTATTGTAATTCTGTTTACATGAAAATTAAATAAAATTATGATAAAAACCAATTGTTGTTACTTTGCTTTTTTTTCTTTTTAATCTCTTAAGGGCATTATTGTGTCCGCTTCTTGACTAATACTGAATGACCTCCATCTTTATCTTTCTTGTGATTCTGAGGATATTTTGGTGAATCTTTAATCCCATTATTTTCATACAGAATTTTCTAGTTTGACTGTGAAGACCGAAGAAGAGGAAGAAACCTACAGCACATCACTACATTTGCCTGAGAAATCAAAAACACTTGAACTCAAGCCAGAACAAAAACGTTTTTCTAGTTCTTTGGAAAGGAAAAAAGAGAAACCTGTGTTTCAGACCAAGCTTACACCTGCTGAAGTTACCGTAGGAGAGTCAGTTAGGTTTACCGTCACAGTATCTGGTTTTCCAAAGCCGAAAGTTGAGTGGTTCCACAATGGAAAAGTTATCACTTCTTCAACAGTTTATAAGTTTGTGGAAGAGAGAGATGAGTACACTTTGATAATAACACAAGTCAAGAAAGAATATGAGGGAGAGTACTCTTGTACCGCCAGTAATAGATTTGGCCAAATCACTTGCAAGACAATGTTAAAGGTACAAGTGAGTCAGTTATCAGCAGCAGAAAAATGGGTGGAACAAATGTTCAAACTACCAGGGCAACCACCATGCTTTACCACACAAATCCAACCTGTGCAGTGTGCAGAGGGCAGCGAGGTAAAATTTCAGTATAGAGTCACTGGTACTCCTTTCCCTGATGTTCAGTGGTTTAAGGGTAGTTCTCAAATTAAGTCAAGTCAGACCTGTTCTGTTGTAAGTAACCCAGATGGCTCTGGCTTCCTCACCATGAGTAACATCCAACAGAGAGACAGTGGACTCTACTCATGCAAGGCTGTCAATCCATTTGGGGAGGCAAGCTGCAGTGCTGAGCTGATAGTATTCCAGAAAAAAGTCTCTGTATTTCATAAACAGCAATTGGTTCAAGAGCAAAGAAGTTATAAAGTGTCCATGAAAGAGGAAGCCACCGAATCTCGCTTGTACAGTGTTAGCCTACCTGGACAGGCAGGTGCTAGTTTGCAGGGAGACCATCAGGTAATTTACACCATTGGCACAGAAGATAGGCAAATGGTAGCGAGTGAGCAGGTTGACACTCTGCATGACTTGGATGTTTCCATTGCAACTATGCACAAGGAGCAGGTGACTCATCAAGCTGCTGTGTTGCAGTCTCATGAAGTTCAAGAGAGAGTCATATCTGCTTCAGTTCAGCCACAACCAGTGGTAGCAACCCCTTTGAAACAGCTCAAGATGGCTACTATGACCTCAGCCATTCAAGAACATCAAGGCTTCACAGAACAGCACTTTGAACGAATCAAAAGTCCTGAGGTTACAGAGTTAGAAATTGAGAAAGAGCACCCCTCACAGGTAATGTCTGCCTTAACTGAGAGTGTAACTCCGCTGACGATTGTCAAAGCCGAGCCATTATCAACCAGAGAAACAGAACAGATCAAGGCATCTCCTGAGCCCAAATATCCGATATCAAGTCACCAAGTTGAGACAAAACTCCCAATTGTGAAAGAACATTCAGAGGTTATACCGCATACTCAGCAGGAAAAGGGCTACCAGGTGAAAGAGGGAGTTAAAATTCTTTACAGCGCAATTTCAACAGAGAAACAACAGATCACAGAAGGTCACTCTAAAGAACTGCCAAAACAAGAACCTACCCTTCAGACATCTGTGAAAAAAGAAGCAGCAAAACCAGCTGTTCTTTCAGTTAGTGAGACTGCTTATACTTTATCAAAAGAACAGAGGTTATCGATAGAAAAACCAGATGAGGAGACAGCATCTTTAGTCAAAGATAGTGTATTAAAATCAGCCCTTGTTGCTGAGGAAAAACATCAACTCCAAGCTGATCAGTCAAGTTTGATCCCAGGTTTAGAAAGTGCCATTTCAGTGCAGTCCCGGAGAGAGGAAGATCAAGTTCTGCATTTACAAGTTATCACAGATCAGGATGTTCTTCCATCTGAAGGCAGGTTTAGCAGTGAAAAACCAAGTCCAGAGACAGCAGATGCTCAAAAAAGTCCTGTTCTTAAGCATACAGTGTCACTGGATTCACAACAGACAGTGACATGTGAGGAGTCTTCTCAATTTTCAGCAGAAGAAACTAAACTTTCCATTCAGCCTGGTAAGGAAGCTTCTGCCCCTTTGCATCTTCAAGCAGTTTATTTAGAAAATACGTTGATGAAAGAAGGGATAATCTCAATGGAAAAGCCAGATGAACAGATTGCAGTACAGAAACAGGAAAAAGCTCGTCATCATGCTGCAAGCACAGAAGAGAAAAGAGAGCATACGGCAGATTATTGTAAAGATCTTGATGTGTCTGTTACAGGCGTGCAGCCTGAAATCAAAAAAGAACCCAAACCTGAAAGTATTCTTCAAGTCTTTTCAGAGCCAGTACCGTTACCGAAGGAAACTCCTTTTGTAAGCGATGTTAAACAGCAGCGTGCCCTAGTACAGAAAGAAGATCACTGGAATATCTTACATGCGGCATCTGTGTCAGAGAGTCAGGATATAGAGGAGGGGCATGCAGACAATATAGGAACAATTGAGAAATTTGTGTCGAAAAGCGAAGTTGAACCCAAAATCCCATCCGAATTAATTTACGTAGAAGAAAAGGCCATCTCGACAGAGAGTAGCATTGCTCTTGAGGCCACCGAACAAGACTTTGCAGTTCAAATTCAAGAAGGACAGTCTGTTAGACAGTCAGTATTAATGGAAGAAAAGCGTGTAATCAAAGGTGAGCTATCTCAGGATATTACAAAATCTGAAACATCCATAGCAGTTGTCAGTAAGCAGAAAATGGGTACTCTTTTAGTGTCAGAGTCAAGAGAGAGCCAAACTCTACCCAAAGAGCTCACGTTTGTTATTTCACCTCCAAAACCGCATTCATTGGACATTAAGCACCAATTAAAAAGTGCTCTTGCAACTGCTGTCGCTCTTGACCAGCCATTGATCCTGGCAGATGTAGTTGAGAGTTTAGGAGCTGTCGAAATCCATGAGGTAAAAGAAAGGAAAGAACCCAAATATATCATGTTCACGTATCTTATTACAAGTGCAAGTGCCCCACTTGAAATTACAATTGCTTTTGAAGGCGAGTACCCTCAGACTGCTGATCTCAGAAGTGAACTTCAAGCTGCTTTCTACTCCATTGTCTATCGAGAGCAACAAGTTATGACCTCAGAGCAGCCAGGCACTATGCACATTGACAGACCCCAAAGACTGCAGGTTACCAAGGCTTCTACGAAAGAAATGCTTTCGCCTGTGGTAGAGATGGTGAGGTTGACAGAAAATGTAGAGCCTTTTACATCACCAATGTCTCAGTCAGCAACTGTGAAAACTGAAGCACAGGCCTCCTTTCAGTCTGTAACAGCTAAAGAGCAAGCTTTTGTGCAACAGTCAACAATTCAAATGACAAGTGAATCAAAAATTGAGATTCAACAGTCCATCCAAGTTGAGCGACAAGAAACCAGATCTGTGACAGTAAAAGAAGAGAGGGATGTAGGGGCAGCAAGTATGAAAACTGAACTTGTTTTGGGGCCCACTTCAATCGAGCGGTCGACTGAAGTCGTCTTTCAGACAGAGGAAAGGGAGGAATACATAACTGAAGCATTTATGAAATTAGAGAAAGAAGAAGTTAGAGAGGAGGGTTACCCAGTTTTTGAAAGCTCCTTGGAGGATATTGTAATAGACGAACATTCGGAAGCAAAATTCTCATTGACCATTAGATATGTAAAGAAGGTAAATTGGCTTTTTAATGGAAAAACAATTAAATCTGGCAAAGAGTTCAAGTGTTCCAAAGATCACGACACATACACACTAGTAATCAGCAAGGTTACGAAGGACCATCAAGGAGAATATACCTGTGAGGCTGTAGGTGATGCTGGCAAGACCTCAACGTCCTCTCACCTCACTGTGGTCCCAAGAGGTTGGATTTACGGGATTATTTTACCATCCCATCCCACATGACTAACTCTTGCCGTTCATAGCTAAAATAGGCACGCTTCATCAGACATGCTTTCTCAGTATCTCCACACCAACTAATAGATAAGATCTTTGTATTTCATATGAAGATACCTTCTTAATATCTTCCTCTTTGATCTTCTTCACAACGCTGTGATTGTGCCACCATTTTCACATCACTGAAATGTTAGCATGTCTTCACTTCTTCACATCAACCCTTAACCAGTTGGATCTTTCAGTGCCATCCCAATGTTCATCTCTTTCTTCACTCGAACAGTATTTTCCACTTTTTATTTTATTCATCCCTGGGAAGTGGTTATGAAATACTCCATTGTTGTTTTCCTCATCAGTCATTGAGCACCTCATATTTGATCTTTTTTGCATGCATGCCAGGATGTCAAGTCATTATTTCACTCTTTATTCAATTTTTTTTTCTCCCTCATAGTGAGATCACCATCACTCTTCACAGTCACTCTTGTTTTTTTTTTGTTTTTTTTTAATTTTCCATTACAGTGACCACAGAAATTGGCACTTTTTGAAAATGCCATATCTATAAAATAAAAGATGGTTAAGATGTACTGCTAAACTTTGTACTGAACGTTTCAGGTGTTTGAAAGTGCCAATCAGTGGTTTCATGCTCATACTCATTACTTGTCAGCAAACATATTAAATATAATGTACTAATTTGCTTTTTATCTTTGTGCACAATTCAGTGCCACCTGTTTTTAGGCAGAAAATTAAAAACCTGGAGGTCAATGTTGGCAGTCCTGCAAAGTTCGAATGCGAGATTGAAGACGCTCCAGATGTGACCTTCAAGTGGTTCAAGTCTGGTTCTGAACTCAGACATAGTGACAAATGCAGGATTATCAGTCATCGTCACACCTCATCTCTGGAGATATTTAGCCCGACAGTCACTGACAGTGGGGAGTTTACCTGCAAAGCTTCAAACCGCCATGGAAGTGACAGCTGCTCTGCTAAACTAAGTGTGTCAGGTAAGAAAAATGTACCTTTTTTATTGTCCATTGGTCTTCTTAAAATAGTTATCTCTGGAGTTGAAATGCTTTGTGTATGAAAAGTTATTTATATCTTTTTGTTGATATCTTCTTTCTATAGAGATTTTCCCACCAGAATTTGTATCAAAGCCCGATTCGATGACTTTATTTGTGGGCAAGCAAGCGAAATTTCAGTGTGTTATTTCTGGTTCTGAACCAATGAATGTTGTCTGGCATAAAGACAATATTGCCATTTCACTTGATGATCACTACAAAGCGTCCTCTGACAAGAACAAGTATGTTCTTGAAATCTTGAATTTGCAGCAGAGTGATCAGGGAACATACCTTTGCAAAGCTTCAAACAGCATTGGTACAGCTACATGCTGTGTTGACCTGAGGGTTGTAGACAAGCCCAGTTTTGTGAAGAGCTTTGAGTCAGCCACTATTGCTGTGGGAAACCCACTACGTCTTGAATGTCAGGTAGATGAAGAAATTGGTGTTTCCATCATCTGGATGAGAGATGGCAAGAAACTCCATACTACAATGGACTGTAAAATAGGTTTTGAGGAAAAAATTGCCTGTCTTGAGATTCAAAAGGCTAAACTCAAAGATACAGGTACATATACCTGTACTGCTGCCAATGATGCAGGAAGCAGCAGTTGCTCTTCTAGTGTGACAGTGCAAGGTAAGACTTTGAGATTAATACCCTTTGTAAATGCAGTATTTGAAACAAATCTGCATGTCAGGGTATTAATTTCTGCCAGTGTGTATTTGCATTGCTTAGACGGAGGTAACAAAGCTTAAGCATCAGTTGATGCTGCTCTTATTTGCCATATGAAGTATTACAGTTTGTTTTCACTGTGCTTGTTCACATGTCTTATTTATACTAAGCTGTCTTTTTCTTGCAAACAAATCAACAATCTTTTTTCCTCCATTGCATTTTAACCCTTAGAACCTCCAGTCTTTGTCAAAAGGCTGGAGCCTAAGATCTTATGGAAACAAGGAATGTCATCACGTCTGTCGTGCACTGTCAAAGGATCGCCTGAACTCCACGTGACTTGGTTTTTGAACGACAAACCACTTAGTTCCTCTGAAAAACACAAAATAACTTTCAAAGCCGGCCAAGCCACACTTGAGATTAATAATTTATCTGAATCTGACAGTGGAAATTACACTTGTGAAGTGATGAATGAGGCTGGCTGTGAAAGTTGCAGCTCTCAAGTAACTGTAAAAGGTAACACTCAAGATTCTTACGTTCTGAATTAATGCTCTTTATGTTGAGACGGAAGAGTCGTCTTAAATCTTATTGCTCTTATTGTTCTTAGAACCTCCTTCATTTAAAAAGGAGTTGAAAATGGTGGAGGTAGTCAAGGGAAGCACAGCCCAGCTTGAATGTGAAGTTACAGGCACTGCTCCATTTGAGGTGACCTGGTTTAAGAATAAAAGCCCAGTATCATCTGACAACAAGCATGTTATTGTCTCAAAAGAGACAGTTGCATATTTGGAAATCAGATCATTTGATAGTGCAGATGTTGGAGATTACCAGTGCTGCATTTCTAATGACGTTGGCAAAATAACAACAAAAGCAGTGGCCAAATTGAAAGGTTGGTGCAATCAATTTGAATGGCCTAAACATTTTTGGGGGGTTTTAACATTCTATTTAATTTGAAAATGAATATGCCTTTTTTTCATACAGACCCACCGTTGTTTGTAAAGAAAGTTGAGAACACCACTGCAATTTTAGGCAGTGCTGTGAAACTGCAGGGAGCCCTGAAGGGTTCTGCTCCTATCACAGTTCAGTGGTTTAAAGATTCTGAGATTGTCAGAGATGACGATCCTAATATTACCACGACTTTTGAAAACAGCATTGCTGTTCTGGCAATAGCAAAGGTGGCCATTAACCATGGGGGGAAATATACTTGTCAAGCTGAAAACGAGGCTGGAAAACAAAAATGCGAGGCCACTGTATCAATCCAAGGTTAGAATTAAACATTGATTATTATTAGTAGAATTAGTATTAGTATTGCTGTATTCATTCATTGATTTATTTCATTTTTGTTAAAGAACCAGCTAGATTTGTTGAGAAACCGCCATCCATCAGTGTGACTGCAGGTGACTCTGCAACTCTTGAGTGCAAAGTTTCAGGAAGTCCAGATCTCAAAGTTAAATGGTTCAGAGATGGCAAAGAGATTACAGGAAGTCGAAAATGCAAAATCTCTTTCAAAGACAACGTGGCAGCCTTGAAAATCCTCTCAGCAGAGAGGGGAGATAGCTCTGAATACAAAGTTGAAGTTTCTAATCGGGTTGGAAAAGAGCAATGCTCCTGCTCAATTGTTGTTCTTGGTTAGTGCTATTCTTTTAAAATTCTTTTTCATTTTGTGTTTTTGTGTGTGTGCATATTTTTTTACATTGGTGTTTTACTTCTGTTGAGCAGATAAAATAATACCCCCAACTTTTACAAAAATACTTAAGAAGGTAGATGGGAATGTTGGAGGTACTATTCAATTGGAATGCAAAGTGTCAGGATCCCAATCTATTACGATATCTTGGTTCAAAGAAGGAAAAGACATTACAACTGGAACAAAATATAAAACCGAAATGCAGGAAAACACTGCAATACTGAAAATAACTGATTTAGAACCCTCAGATGCTGGGGTTTTCACCTGCCATGCAACTAATGCTGCAGGACACAGTGAAACAAGTGGAACTGTTTCTGTTAAAGGTTAGAATAAGCAATCATATCTTATAGATAAAAAATACGTGTTTTGTATTTCCATGCTGTTGACTTGAAATTTGGTTTAACTTTAGAACCCCCAGTCTTCTCTTTGAAACCTCAAAACCAAGATGTTATACCAGGAGCTACAGTTGTCCTAACTGCTGCGTTCACTGGGACAGCACCTTTTACTATTAAGTGGTTTAGAGAAGACAAAGAAATGTTAACTGGAGGAACTTGCTTCGTCAAGAAAGAAGCCAACTCAAGTTCACTGGAGCTGCACTCTGTGAAGCCATCTCACTCTGCTGAATACACTTGCCAAGTTTCTAATGATGCTGGAAAGGTCTCATGCACAGCCACTTTATTTGTGAAAGGTGCCTTTTCTTACTCTTGATGACTTGATGTTTTTAAAATATTTTTTTACAGAATAATTCTTCAGTTAATTCTTCTTAATGTGTTATTCTCTTTTTTATAGACCCTCCAAAATTTGTAATGAAGCTTGACTTGACTAAACTAGTATTGAATGGGAGTTGTGCAACTTTGGAATGTAAAGTCACTGGCAGCCCAGAGATCAGTATTAAATGGTTTAAAAATGAGACTGAAATTAGCGCAAATGATCAATACCAAATGACCTTCATCGACTCAGTTGCTACACTACACATTTCCAATTGCTGTGTTGAAGACAGTGGAGATTTTATCTGCCAAGCATCAAGTGAAGCTGGCAGCGATAGATGCAGTTGCTTGGTTACAGTCAAAGGTTTGTTTGAAGTTAATCACCTACTTTTTAAGCATGCTAAAGTTATTTCCCATAGGTTACTTCATTAGCTAATTGGTGCTTTCTTATCTCAGAACCTCCCAAATTTGTGAAACCCTTTGAATCCAAAGAAATTGTTAAAGGCACAGATGTTGTGCTGGAAGGAACTGTGTCAGGCTCAGCTCCCTTTGAGATTTCCTGTTTCAAAGACACAAAGCAGATCCGAAATGATAGAAGGCACATCATAAGCCTGACAGAGGATGTAGCAGCTCTTCAGATTTTGAAATTCGAACCTGCAGATGCTGGCAAATATCAGTGCACTGTAGTGAATGAAGTAGGGCAGACCTCCTGTAATTTTCATGTTACACTGAAAGGTTAGTAAGAACAGGAAATTCTTGCATTTTTGTTTATGTAATGAAGGTACAGCGATGCTTGTTAAAAGTTGTGCTAACAGCATCTTACATTTGATATTCTTCAATTAGAGCCACCATCATTTGTGCAGAAGATGGATAATACAAACGTCCTCCTTGGTGGTGAGGTTTCCTTGCAGTGTGTTTTGAAAGGGTCATTGCCTATGACCGTCTCTTGGATGAAAGATGACCATGAGATCAAGGAATCTGAGCATGTTCAGATATCTTTTGAGAACCAGACAGCAGTGCTATGCATTTCTAGTGCGGAGTTAAAACATGGTGGAAAGTACACTTGCCATGCTCAGAATGAAGCTGGTAGTCAGAAATGTACAGCAGTACTGGCAGTAAAAGGTGTGTAGTATTTTTTAACACTAATTTACTTATTTATAATAGCCTATGGCACTTATCATGCAGTTTTTGTTATTCTTTAGATACAATATCCAATTAAGCGCTTTTTGATTTAGTGCTATCCGCATATATTCATATATGTTTTACTGTACACAGAGCCTGCAAACATCACAGAGCAAGCCAAGTCTGTCAGTGTTACAGTAGGTGATCCTGCCACTCTAGAATGTAGGTACTCTGGTTCTAAAGTTCTTAAAGCAAAATGGCTAAAGGATGGCAAAGAGCTGACATCAAGCAGAAAATACAAAGTACAGAGCACCGATACAAGCTCCACATTAAAGATTCTTTCTGCTGAGAAGAGTGATGCTGGAGAATATATCTTTGAGATTTCAAATGATGCTGGAAGAAGCAGTTGTGAGGCAGTTGTGACTGTTTTAGGTTAGTATGTTATAAATGGATTTGTATTTGTAGGAATTAGACATTTTAGATCAACTCTCACATTGAAGCTGTTATATTTTCCCTTCACTGCAACAGATCAAATAATCAAGCCTTCCTTTACAAGAAAATTGAAGGACATGGAGAGTATAAAAGGATCTTTTACACAGTTGGAGTGTCTGGTCTCTGGATCTCTTCCCATAACTGTCATTTGGTTCAAGGAAAACAAGGAGATAGAGACAGATGAGAAGCACAAATGCATATTCTTTGAGAATGCAGCATCTTTGGAAATCAGTCGTCTTGATAGTTCAGACAGTGGCAGCTACACCTGTATTGCTAAAAACCAAGCAGGCACTGTTCAATGTTCAGGCACGCTGAAAATCAAAGGTTTGCAATTACCATTGGCTTTTATGAGTTATAAATTAATTTGTTAGTTGTAAACCATATTTTAAACCTTGTTATGCCATCTTATTGTTTCATGTTGTGCCTTTAAGTGAATTTTATCTTAAATCTTCCTCTTAACGCAGAACCTCCGTCGATCATTGAGAAGCCTGAATCACAAGAAGTTATACCAGGATCCAAAGTGCAGTTTAATGTGCTTGTTTCTGGCACACCACCACTGACCATTAAGTGGTTTAAAGATAAGAAAGCAGTTTCACCAGGGATTGACTGTTCAGTTCAGAAAAATGACACTTCTAGTTCACTGGAGCTCTTTTTTGCTAAGCCTTCAGACTCTGGAGAATATGTCTGTGAAATAAGTAATGATGTTGGATCAGATGCTTGCCAAGCAACGCTCTTCGTGAAAGGTTTTCACAAGAATCATTTTTTCAACTACTTTTCCATTAAAACCTTTAAGTGCTTAAAATAAGTACTTTCTTTCTCTTTACTTTTACAGAACCCCCCAAATTTACCCGCAAACCTGACAAAATAACTGTGGTAAAACCAGGCCAATTGGTAGTTTTTGAATGCCAGATTACAGGCACTCCAGAAATAGACACATACTGGTTCAGAGATGGGAATGAAATAAGCCCAAGTGACAAGCATAAAATGACTTTTGTCAACTCTCTTGCACGGCTTGAAATAAGTAGCAGTGATATCAAAGACAGTGGAGTGTACTACTGTGAAGCCCGAAATGAGGCAGGCAGTGAGAGCTGTAGTATGGAACTAAAAGTGAAAGGTTAGTAGTGCATTTTATAGGTGTTTAAGTTATGATTTCACAAAAAAATTGTATAGATTTTGAACTGTTTTTCTTTTTTCAGAACCCCCAGTTCTTGTCAAGCCATTGAGTCCTCTTGAGGTTGTGAATGGCTCAAATGCGTATTTTGAATGTCAGGTCAAAGGTACAGCTCCTTTTGAGGTGACCTGGCAAAAAGACTCAAAGGACATTAAATCAAGCCTTAAGCATGTGATTTTGCAGAAGAATGGCTCTATAATGACTCTTGATGTACAGAAATGTGACGCTTTAGATGTTGGAGAATATCAGTGCATTGTAGCAAATGAAGTTGGGAGTTGTTCAAGTCAGACTACACTCAGCATAAAAGGTTAGCGTTGAATATGTTTAATAGATTTTATAGATTTATGATTTCATCTCTCTTTACATTATTTAACATTAATTCGCATTTCCAATTAGAGCCCCCATCGTTTGTGGAGAGGATTGAGAATGTTGTCACAGTTCTTGGAAAAAAGGTTGAATTCAGATGTGTTGTAAAAGGATCACCACCTCTGTCCATACAATGGCAGAAAGATGAAAACTGGATTTTGGAAGATCCTTCAATTGAGATGACTTTTGAGAACAATATTGCTACTTTGAGAATCCCTGTGTGTGAATCCATCCATGGTGGAAAATACACCTGTCAGGCTGTGAATGAGGCAGGGCAAGAAAAGTGTTTCGCTACCCTTGTGGTTCAAGGTTGGTTTTTTGCAAGTGTTTTTGGTAGCTGTCCATCCTAAAGACTTGCTGTTATAAATATGTTTGTTATATTATCTCCAGAGCCACCTCAGATAATCGAAAAGCCAGAGATCATTAATGTCACTGCTGGAGATCCAGTAAGCTTTGAGTGCAAAGTTACAGGCTCACCTGAGCTGAAAGTCAAATGGAGTAAAGATGGCAATGAAGTTATGCCTTCAAGACAGCACAGCCTCAGCTTCATCAATAATGTCAGCCAACTTAAAATTCAATCAGTCCAATTGGAAGACAAAGGAACTTATGTGTTTGAGGTTTCTAACCACATCAGTGCCTGCCAGTGCAAAGTGACATTAAACGTGCTAGGTTAGTACCTATTCTTGATTAATGGAATGATTAGTGTTGGGTGTATTTTAGTGATTTTATGATCTTCACTTTACTCTTTTCTTTGTCAGAGCAAATAATCCCCCCAACCTTCATCAAACCTTTGATGGAGATGGAGGAAATTCTTGGCACAAATGTTCAAATTGGATGTAGAATATCTGGCTCACTCCCAATAACTGTGGAGTGGATGAAGGATGGAACTAAACTCTCAGGAAGAACCAAACATAAACTTCTTCAGGATGACAACAGCGTGTCTTTGGAAATTGAGTGTTTAGAGAAAGCCGACACTGGAACGTACACTTGTAAACTTACAAACAAAGCAGGCAGTTGTGAAAGCAGTGGTACACTGAGGGTGAAAGGTCAGATAGCTTTTGTAGCATTTATTAGTATATTTCATTCTAACATATATCCTAAGATCTCTGACGGCTGCCAGTTTCTTAACAGATGTATTTGTCTTTCTTTCCCATTAATGATTTAGAGCCACCAAGCTTTGTGCTGGTTCCAGAATCACAGGCTGTCATACCAAATACCACTGTTCGATTTAAGAGTACGTTTAAGGGAACACCTCCCTTCACAGTGAAATGGTTCAAAGATGACACTGAGCTGATATGTGGACCTTCATGTTTTACTGGCCTGGAGGGCCTCTCATGCTTCCTAGATCTTTTTGCTGTTGGAATATCACACAGTGGAACTTACTCATGTCAAATAAGCAATGATGCCGGTACCGCTAAATGCACCACAACCTTGTTGGTAAAAGGTTGGACCTCTTTCAAGTACTCTTATCAACGCTCTTCATCATCATTCTTTTGTCATGCTTCACCATTTGCATGCTCTTGAATTGCTTGAATATCCATCTGCCTTTCATCATCATCTTACTTCATTATTGTTCATTGCGCTTTACTTCCTTTCAGCCATCATGTGCCTCTTGTCATCTGCCATCTTCTTGAAACCATTCTCAGTGCTCCATTTTATATATTACGTTAATCAGTATTATAACATGTTGTAATTTTGGTTTTACAGAACCTCCAGAGTTTGTGCAGAAACTGCCAGCTGCAAAAGTCATAAAGATGGGAGAACCACTCCAGCTCGAATGCAAAGTTACTGGCACAGCTCCTCTGAAAATGAGCTGGTACAAAAATGACGCTGTACTCAGCGACGGTGACAACTTGAGAATGACTTTCGATAACTCTGTGGGAGTTCTTGAAATCCTCAAGTGCAGCTTTGAGGATAATGGAGTCTACACTTGTGAAGTCCAGAATGATGCTGGAACTAAGAGTTGCAGTACCACACTCACGGTTAAAGGTTAGACAGTGGATGGATCTTTAATTTACTAGTTTAATGCTCATGCCTTTATCAACCTGAGCATTTTTCAGTCTAACAGTCTAACAACAATGTGTTATTTCAGTTTTAGTTTGTTCAGTTTTAGGTTAGCAATTTTAGGCCTGGTTTCACAGACAGGGCTTAGGCTAAGCCATAGTTCAATTAGGACATTTAAGTAATTTTTATAAACGTGCCTTAGGAAAAACAATTACTGGTGTCCATCTTGAGACAAAACAATGACATTGATATATTTTAAGATCTATAAGTGCAAGTTTCTTTCAGTTGAAACAGCTCAGATATTTTAGTCTGGGGCTAGGCTTAAGCCTTGTCTGTGAAACCGGGTGTAAATGCTTCAATTTAAACTTGTTTTAGCTAATTCCACTTCATTATTGTAGTTATTGATGATAACCCTCTTCAGAGGATATGATTTATTAATTTAATTAATTATTTATTGATTGTAATATGCATAAGTGCTCATTTGGATTTGATTTGCGTTTTTGTAGAACCACCAACTTTCCACAAAGTGCCAACACCAGTTGAAGGGCTGAAGGGCAAAGATGCCAGTCTTAACTGTGAGCTGAAAGGCTCAGCACCTTTTGAGATAACCTGGTTTAAAGATAAAAAACAGATAAAGGAGAGTAGGAAGTATAAATTCGTCTCTGAGGGATGCTCTGCAACTCTCCACATCCTTGGACTGGAAGCAACAGATGCAGGGGAATATGAGTGCAAAGCATCAAACAATGTAGGAAGTGATTCCTGCCAGGGCAGTGTAAAACTAAGAGGTCAGTAAGATAGCAGTTTAAGGTATTAAATCACTTTTTGGAAAAGTATTTTTTACACTTTAGTTTTGCGACTCTCTGATGACTTTCTTCCTGACGTTCAGAACCTCCAGCGTTTGTGAAGAAATTATCCAACACGACAGCCATCTCTGGTGAGGAGGTGGTTTTGGTTGCAACGGTCAAAGGCTCGCAGCCTATGACTGTGTCTTGGGTTCAGGACAAAGACCACATTCTCAGAGATGGTGACAACAGGAAAATTACATTTGAGAATAATCAAGTCACACTGAGAGTCTTTAAAGCTGACTCTACCACTGCTGGAAAATACACGTGTCAGCTCAAAAATGATGCTGGAGTAGCTGAATGCACAGCGAACCTAACTGTCCTAGGTTTGTAAGAAAAAGACATTTTTCCCACTTAAGTATATATAAAAAAAAAAAATGTAAATTAACATAATGACACTTCTAAATTTCTAGAACCTGCAGCAGTTGTGGATAAGACAGAGTTGATCAGCGTAACTGCTGGTGAACCCGCAGTTTTAGAGTGCACTGTCTCTGGAACTCCAGAACTTAAGCCAAAATGGTACAAGGATGGTGTGGAGTTGTCTTCAGGCAGAAAATACAAAATCACCTTCTCAAAAATGATCTCCAGTCTTAAGCTGTTGTCAACAGAGAAAAGTGACACTGGAGAATACACATTCGAAATCAAGAATGAAGTTGGCAGTGATGGCTGCAAAATGCACCTCACTGTTTTCGGTCAGTAATGTTAAATATCCTTCTTTTTACAATCTTAGAATTGCATGTGATTTCTTATGAAGCCAAAAGCTAAGTATGTTGTTTTTGGTCAAACAGACAAAATCGTCCCTCCTTCATTCTCACGAAAACTGAAGGACACACAGAGTATTGTTGGCAAATCTATTGAAATGGACTGCAAAGCCTCAGGGTCTGCACCTCTCACCATCTCTTGGTACCATAATGAAGAGGAGATTAAAAGCGGGCCCAACTATGAGATTACATTAGCTGAGAATACCTGCACATTGAAAGTGCCAACTCTGAAGCTTTCAGATTCAGGCACATACAGATGTAAAGCAGTGAACAGTGCAGGAACTGCAGAGACATCTGCTTCCTTAGTTGTTAAAGGTTAGTGATTGGGTGTAGAATTATTTCAAATAAATAACTATAAATATTGGTTAAAGCACATTTCACAATCTTCCCTCTGTCATATTTGCAATAGAACCCCCATCTTTTGTGACCACACCTCAACCGGTGGAAGCCCTCCCAGGCACAAATGTCACCTTTACAGCAACCGTTCAAGGAAGTACCCCAATGAAACTGAAATGGTTCAGAGGCAGTAAGGAAATAGTGTCTGGGAGAAGCTGTGAAATTGCTTTAAGAGGAGATACAGCAATTCTGGAGCTCTACAACATTGATAAATCTCATGCTGGCGAGTACACTTGCCAGATCATTAATGATGCAGGGAAGGAAAACTGCCCTGTGAACCTTTTTGTTAAAGGTTAGTTTTAGTTAATATGTGAGTATTTCTTGAATACTTGTTATGGCAGAACTTTGTGTCTTACATACATATGCCGTCTTTCATTCAGAGGCTGCACACTTTGTCAAGAAGCTCAAGAACTTGTCTGTCGAAATGGGCAAGTCTCTGATACTTGAATGTACATATGCAGGAAGCCCAAAGATTCTTGTCAGATGGCATAAAGATGGCCAGGAGATTTACTCCTCTTACAAGTACAACATTACAACCACAGAGAGCTCCTGCATCCTTGAGTGTCTAAACAGTGATAAAGAGGCTGCTGGAAAATACACTTGTGAGGTTTCCAATGATGCTGGACATGACACTTGTGAAGCAGCAGTGTCCATCTTAGGTTTGTTATTGAGTAAAATTGCTCAATATAAGCTACTCTGATATGTGCATGCTTGTCTTCATGGTATGTATATATATTCTGTCACTTTTAGAACCACCTTTCTTTATTGAGAGTTTGGAGCCTATGGAAGTCACCGCAGGTGATGCAGTTTGTCTGAAATGCCAGATTGGTGGCACTCCTGAAATTAAAGTGTCATGGTTCAAGGCTGATGGCAAAGTGCGGTCTTCTCCGACCTGTAAGATGGAGTTCTTCAAAGGCACTGCCTGTCTGAAACTAGCTAAAGTTGCCAAATCTGACATTGGTGAATACACATGTAAGGCAGAAAACAGCATAGGATCTGCCTCTTCCAGCTGCCACTTAACTGTACAAGGTGATGCTAATTTCTCTTCAGAACTCTGAATCTCTTAAAGTGTCTTGAATGATTGCACTGTGTAACCGTTATCATGTGTATGTATTTTGCTAAATGTTTTGCTTTTCAGATGTGAAAACACCACCGTCTTTCCCTAAAAAGATTACTAGCATTACGCAAATTAAAGGACAGCCTGTCCAGTTTGAATGTCGTGTTGCAGGATCCTCTCCTATGGAGATCTCTTGGCTCAAAGATGGTGAAGCTCTTAGGAGCGATTCAGAATACACAATGTCTTTTGATGATAACTCTGCTGTCCTGAAGATAGTCAAAGGTGAAATGAGACATTCTGGAGAATACACTTGTGTTGCAACTAATAGTGTTGGAACTGCTTCTTGTAGAGCCAAGCTCACCCTTCAAGGTCTGTTTATTTCTTTCATATTGTTGATTAAATGTTTCTTGTGTTGTGAAACACACTGAATTGAATGTATTTCCATGTCTGTACAATTGTGCTGTTATCTCTATTTAACTCTACAGAGCCAAGATATCCACCTGTGTTTGATAAAAAGCTCATACCTGTGGATGTGACAGTGGGAGATACTGTCGAATTGGAATGCCACATGACAGGATCATTGCCCATAAAAGTCACTTGGTCCAAGGATCACAAAGACATCCGCACAGGGGGCAATTATAAGATATCGTTTGCGGATAACACAGCGCATTTGACAATTTTGAAAGCTGATAAGGCAGACTCCGGTCGTTATTCTTGCCATGCTAGTAATGATATTGGAAAGGACTCTTGTTCCACAGAGGTTTCTGTGAAAGGTATTTGGTCACGGCTTTTCAGTGTGACTGTGTCTTCATTGTCTTGGGACTGACCTGTGGTGCTTACTTTCTTTTACGTTTTTGTCTTCCATTCTTCATGCCTTCGCATTTATGTTTTTCTTTGTTGCTTGCAGAAGGTCAACAGGTGACACTGTTGAGCATATGTCATATTTTGCTCTATGCATTTTGATGAAAGAACCATCACGTATGTCATGTCTAACAACACCTCTCTTTATTGTTCCTATAGAACGGAAAATTCCACCTAGTTTTACCAAAAAGCCTTCAGCACCTATTGAGGACACTGAAGGCAAAATGGTGAAGATTGAGGGTCGTGTAGCTGGATCACAGCCCCTGACTGTCAACTGGTATAAAGATGGCACGGAAATCTTCACCTCTGACTCTTATGATATAACCTTCAAGAGCAGCCTGGCTGTCCTGTGCATCAAAAAATCTCAAGTTTCAGATAGTGGAACATACATGTGCAAAATCTCCAACGAAGCTGGCACTGCCTCATATGAACTGTCAGTTAACATTACAGGTATACAGCTTGTTTCTATGTCAAACTTTTCTTATTTCCATTGTCTAGTGTGCTAGTCCTTGAGAAAAAAAGGGCTGTGGTACAGTGACGGTATCACGGTAATTCCATGGAACTAAAATTCATTATTATTGGAAATACCTTGCAGTACCATATATTACCATAGTAGTTCCATAATAATTTATTGTTTCTATGTCCTGTTTTAAATGAGTCTCTGTATGTAAGTGTGAGATGTGTCAGAGAGGATTGAACATATTCATAAACATGCTCATAATTACTATATTTTCTGAATACAGAGCAAAAGATACCACCAAGCTTTGACTTGCCTCTTAAACCAGTGACTGTAACTGAGGGTGAGACACTTACCCTCATCTGTCATGTGCGCGGATCTCCTCCTCTAAAGATTCAGTGGATGAAGGACAGGCGGGAGCTGTCTTCGTCTGCAAATACTAAGATCACATTTGTTGATGGCACTGCCACATTAGAGATGGTTCGTGTATCTAAGACAGATGCTGGGGATTATCTCTGCAAAGCAACCAATGAGGCTGGTAGTGAGTTCTGCAAGTCTAAAGTCACTATCAAAGGTATTTTCTTATCTGTGAAGAACATTTTTTATTGTCCTTGGTAACTCTTTCTTTTTTTGGCTGCTTTTATATGCCTTTTTAATTTGCTTCATTCTAACCATGCCAATTTGTTGGCTGTTTGCCATTATTAGAATATTTATTCTTTCATTAATCTAATTCTGTCTTCTGGTCCCTTCTTGGCCTGACAACAGATTACTTTTGTCAGGGCAAGTACTTGCTTGTTTTGGCCAAATCTGCTTCTTTGCTTCTTGGCATTCTTATTCATGAAGCTGTGCTTTTCAAAAAAAAAAAAGGAAACAGGTCTTGTGTTTTTGTTGTATGAAGTGTTTAACTTAATATCTTAAATCAAAAAATGTATGTATCTCACTGTAATATTTCATCAAAAGCTTCAGAGAAACCAGGAGCTCCTGCCCCAGCACAGGCAGTCCCTTCACCACCAGAAGCAGTTAAGAAGTTGGACAACCTGTTCTTCATTGAGGAGCCAAAGAGTGTCCATATCGTTGAGAGTAAGTGACTCTCCTCCTTTTTTAGGGATGAACTGTATTAAAATGCTGAAGAAAGTATTACTGATGCTATGTGTGATTTATGTTTTTGCAGAGGGTACTGCTACCTTCATTGCTAAAGTTGGTGGTGATCCTATTCCCAATGTGAAATGGATGAAGGGCAAATGGAGGCAGATGACCCATGGTGGTCGCATCAGTATTGAACAAAAGGGCCAAGACGCCAAGATGGAGATCAAAGAGGTGACCAAATCTGACTCTGGTCAGTACAGATGTGTTGCTTCAAACAAACATGGAGAAATTGAGTGCAGCACCAACTTGAATGTTGATGAGAAGAAAGAGACAGCTTTAGAAGTGGTGAAACTGAAGAAGTGAGTGTCTGTCAAATTTTAAACCATCCTCAAACACCCCCTTGACCAACATTATTTACCATAGATATAAAAAAACACTGATTAATATAACTATACAAGATTGCATAAGTTGTGTTGTTCTGTTTTAACAGGACTCCATCAAAGCAGAAAAGCCCTAAAGAGGACAAGGATATTGACATTGTTGAGCTGCTTAGAAATGTTGATCCCAAGGAGTATGAGAAATATGCTCGCATGTATGGCATCACAGACTACCGGGGTCTCCTTCAGGCTATTGAGTTTCTGAAGAAGGAAAAAGAACATGAAAGTGGAAGACCGGTAAGTTGATTCAGATAACAGTACAACAACAGCATCAGATAAGACAAAGCACATTGCTTCTGTATCAGTTTAGTGATGTGTTTTAATGATATTTTGTGTTTATTGAAACTAACAAAGTGCACTTTAACCTTAAGCTTTTAATAAACATTTCTTTGACACATGATACTCTTACTCTTAAAAGAGGACATCGGATGTAAAATTCACTTTTAAAGGAGAACTCCACTTCCAGAACAACAATTTACAAATAATTTACTCACCCCCTTGTCATCCAAGATGTTCATGTCTTCAGTCGTAAAGAAATTGTTTTTTGAGAAAAACAATTAAGCATTTTTCAATATATAATGGACTGGTATGGTGCCCCGATTTTGAACTTGCAGTTTAAATGCAGCTTCAAACAATCCCAAATGCGGTTGTAAACGATCCCAGCCAAGGGTCTTATCTAGCGTAACGATTGGTTATTTTAATAAAAATAATACAATTTATATACTTTTTAATGCCAAAGGCTCGTCTTGTCTTACTCTGCCTGGACTGTTTTTGTTCCGGTTCATGACAGTTAGGGTATGTCGAAAAACTCTCATCTCATGTTCTTCCTCAACTTTGAAATCGCCCTATATCACTGTTTTAGCTTTTTTGTTAAGGGTGTTTGATCTTCTTTCCATGTTCACTTTGCAAAGACTGGGTTGGAATTTCTGCAGCGATGTAGGATGATTTTGAAATGATTTTTGAAGTTGAAGGAGAAAATACGATTGGAGTTTTTCGACATACCCAAACTGTCTTGAGCCAGAATACACAGAGTTCAGGGAGAGAAAGGCAAGATGAGCATTTGAGATTAAAAAGTATTTAAATTGTATTTTTTTTAATGAAAATAACAGATCGTTTTGCTAGATAAGACCCTTCTTCATCGGCTGGGATCATTTACAACCACATCGTTTGAAGCCGCATTTAAACTGCATTTTGGAAGTTCAATATCGTGGCACCATATCAGTCCATTATATGGAGAAAAATCCTGAAATGTTTCCCTCAAAAAACATAATTTCTTTATGACTGAAGAAAGAAAGACATCCAACATCTTGGATGACAAGGGGGTGAGTACATTATATGTGAATCTTTGTTTTGGAAGTAGATTTCTCTTTTAAATGCTGTTTGCATATAAATGTTTTAGCAATGTGTTGGCACAACCAGCCTACAATGATAAACATCCATTTACTCCTTTTTTTCTTATTCCCCAAAAAACCTAAACAGTCTCAATTATCAAGCAGTTTTGATTTTTTGAGCAATATGGCATCATACTGCTCAGTCTCCATCCACGACTGCTGATGGACTGTCTCATATTAGCATATTTCCGCCCTCAGCCAGTTGTAAGCTGTCCACAATTTATTCTGTAAAGGTGACATTTATCTTTCAGGAACTCACTTTTCAAGCCAGGAATGAAAGTAAGTTATATTAATAGTTTAAATGTTTGGATTTATTACATTTCAGGAAGTGGAAAGTGGTGCAAGAGAGTCTGAGGAGGATTTGGCTAAACTTGTTGCTGATTTGCAAAAGAGGATGGAACAAACTGAGGTTTGAAATCTAATTTTGTTGTTTGTATAAAATAAACTTATTTATTTAGGAAAATGTGACATAGATAAGCCAGTGCTATATATAAGCACTGTAAAATGCATATAAAAATACATGAATGTCATTGTATTGTATAACAAAACATTAAACCAAGTGGCATATGTTTTAAAGAATTATAGCGCAAACATACGTTTCAGAAAGCATTTCACAAAACTTTTGTTGGGTATTAAAAAGATATGGTGATATACTGTTAAAAAATGATAAGTGTATTTAGAAACTTTCTGGTTGTCAAAGTTTAGTGGAAGATGTCTATTGTTAATGTTACAAACTACACCTGTGGTTTATCTGCTAGGACATGTTAGTTTTGTGTAAGCTATGCCTGCAAGTGCACCTGGGAAGCCCATACCTCAGGCTTATGCATTTGTTATAGTGGACAAATAATAGAGAAGTATTTAAAAAAAAAAAAAAAAGTAAATATTATGTGACATATACCCAGTTCTGAAGAGAAAATGATGGAAACCAGTAATAATCATTTATTTCTTTATCCATGGTATATTCATTATATTATATAAAGCAAACAGTCAGAGGAGCCTAATTGAAGCTCTTTCGTATACAGTGCCATATTTTTATTGAAAAAGAGTCGAGAAATTTTAAATAACTATGCAAAATTACTACCATTCACAACAGACTTGTTTCATAACACTGCCCCTAACAAAGTTGCCAACTCGAGTATTATTACTTAGAATTCACCTTGCTAAATGCAAAATCAACTTATGGTTAATGTCCAAATACTACTCTCTAAAAAAAAAAGCTGGGTTAAACCCAGCGCTGCGTAAATATTGGACAGAACACATGCTGTATTGTTTTGACTTAGCTGGTTGGGTTAAATGTTTTTATCCAACATGCTGGGTTATTTAAGTCAACTATTGTTTAAAAAATTATTATATTGCTGGCTTAAAATGGGCTGGATATGAAAAATCACACACAGAATTACAACAGTAATAATCAAAAGATAAACATTTATTAAGCAAGAACACCCATGGACAAAAATATAAGACAAATTGAATTTATTTGGATGAATACATCATAGTTTTCAATATTACATATATTTAAACTCATTTAACAAGCATTTTAGAATAAAAATGAAACATTTTAATTTAAGTGTATTCAACCATTCTCTGTAAACACTTAACCGAAATAGTGCAAACCTGAGACCGCCGCCTCCCATTTCACTCATAGCTGAAAGATGCCGTGACTGACTCTATAACCTGCCCACGAAAAAAACAGTGCTAAGATTGGAAAACATGTTTTACTATCAAATTAAATTAAATTCAGTATTAATGCAAATAAAATTAGTTAATGTTATGCAAGGCAAAAGGCATTTCCATCATGCGAAACGACCACTGCTGACACAGCTGACTGACATCATGTCCTTGTATGTTATGTTACGTAAAATAATATAATTCACAGCACAGTAAAGACTTTATAAATGAAATAAAATGTATACAAACCTTTATTTCGCTGAAGAAGTGCACCAAATCGGCGCTGTCAAGCGCTCTCTCCTGTAGAGGAAGCAAAGAGCCTGTGGTCTGACTGTAACTCAGCAGCTGGGTTCTTTCATTGGAGATAGGCACAACCCAGTGGTTGGGTAGAAAAAAATAACCCATTAAAAATGACCTAGCAGCTCAGTTACAGAGAAACTAACCAGAATCTGAGTAAAAAAATATTAAAATAAAACCCAATTAAATGACCGAGCAGGCTGAACCCAGCATTTGGGTTTTTGTGGCCACTGTATGTCATTAACAAAGCCTTACGATTACGTTCTTTTATTTTCTGTGCAGCCTGTCACTGTGGTACGTGACATTACAGACCAGACAATCCCTGTTAAGAAGGAAGCTGTGTTTGAATGTGAAATCAAGATTAACTACCCCGAAATCACACTGTCCTGGTACAAAGGAACCCAAAAACTTGACAGTAGTGACAAGTATGAGATCAAAATTGTGGGTGATCGTCACATCCTAAAGATCAAGGATTGCCAGACGAGAGATGAGGGCAATTATCGTATTGTGTGTGGCCCACATATCTCCAGTGCCAAACTGACAGTGCTGGGTATGTAGCAACATCTTTTGATTCTTCTTTTAGTGAAAGCCCTAAACTGTACGTTTTTACAATATTGACCCTTATTCTTTCTGCAGAAGCTGAAGTGGAACAGCAAATGGAGGATGTGGCTGGTAAGGAAGGCCAAACTTGTACATTGTCTTGCCAATTCTCTGTGCCTAATATAAAAACCCAGTGGTTTAAAAACGGCAAGCTTTTAGAACCTAAAGGCAGATACTCATTTGCTGTGGCAAATTACACTCAGAAGCTCTCAATCAAAGATGTTAGACTTGAAGACCAAGGAGAATACACCTGCAAATATAAAAATCTTGAAACGACCGCAAATCTTTGGATCGAAGGTTTGTATTACTTTTTCTTTTAGTGTAAATTATAACATCTACTAACCTCTTTTTTCATAATCTGTGACTACCTCTTCACTTCTTATGGAAGAACTCTTCTTATTTTCCTGGCTTTCTTTAACAGCAAATCTTAATAGACTATATTAGACAGAAATACAAAAGGTTCTGGCATTAGAGTCTAGTCCTAATCATCCACCCTGCGTTATCTTTTCTAGCCGAGCAAATACATTTCACCAAACGCATCCAGAACATTGTGGTGCGAGAACATCAGTCAGCCACTTTTGAGTGTGAGGTGTCTTTCGACAATGCTATTGTAACATGGTATAAGGACACTTGGGAACTTAAAGAGAGTCCCAAATATACCTTCCGAAGTGAAGGCCGACGCCACTTCATGATCATCCGCAACGTTACCTCTGCCGACGAAGGTTTGTGGAGTTCCAGTGCGGGACCTTTTTTCGATTTAATAATATCAAATAAAAAGGCCCATTTAACCAAATTAATAATCCTTTAGGCGTGTACTCGGTCATTGTCAGATTGGAGCCCAGGGGTGAGGCTAAAAGTACAGCTGAGCTTTACCTGTCAGGCAAAGGTCGGTACAGCTGTCGCTCTCCAGCATTTACTTAACTAACATTCTTTAAAATATGAAGGCTCCTTACAGTTATTTTCTATTTTTTTCTCAGAAATTGATATAGAAAGGGTACCTTATGGTAAGTATGTGACATTTTAATTATTTTTCTTTTTTAAATACAGATTATTTCACACAGTCCATTCATTTAAATAAGTAATATATAACTTACAATGTTAAATAACACTCACACAGACATCCCAGATACATCAATACAAGTGCCTGAAGCAGCTACATTAACCATTGAAGGTGAGAGTGAGATTTTAGTAAAACAACTTACAAAAATACATCTCCATCCTTAAAATAAGTAAAAGTTACTCATACACTTATTGTTTTTAAAAAGCTGAATCTTCCATGGAATATTACCATTATGAAGAAAAAATGGAAACAGGTAAACTGCATAATTATGAGAAACTAATAAACATTACTATTAAATAAAACTAACTTTTTACATCATCCTTTTCATATAGTACCATTAACTAAAACTGACATAAATCACTTCACTATGAAAATCGTTTAACTTCATCTGTTTTAACCATCTGTCTGTTCAACATCAAAATAAATAAAAAATAAATAAATAACACCTTTCTTTAACAGTTTTGTTTTGTCTGTTCGCCAACATCTTGCGTGAAGTAACCAAATAACGTCAATATTTAAAGTATTCGTCTTTGGACACGTGTAACAACTTTTTACCCTTTACCAGAGTATGTGAGCTGGACAGAGGAGAGTGTTGTAGAGGAAATATCAGTCACAGGTATTACTGAGAGCTCTTAAGTCTACAAATATCATTTCTAACCCTCTTTCCACTTTTGTTTGCCATGTAATATGTTTATATGTCTTGTATGTATTTGTGTCATCACATTAATGTCTGTATCACTCTTGTTTTCACTCTGTCCTCACAATGTACTCTGTGTTGTTGTGTGTTGCCATACATTTCCCAGTCTGACTTTGTTTATATATGTAACTTTACCTGTGTAAATGTCTCTGAACAGATTTGTTAAGTTTTTGTGTTTTCGTATGTTTCTCCAAACCCAGTTATTATTGTAATTATGGCGATTATTTTAAGGACTTTCTTTCTTTCATCAGCTCCAAGGGTCCCAGTCGAAGAGGCTGTCGTTAGAAAAATCATGGGAATGAGAGAGGAGGCTCCAACGACAGGTACTGAAAGAGAAAAACAGCCTGCTGCTTTGCTATTTGTTGGCAAACATGCTTACATTATTCTCACGTCTGTCATTTTTATGTTTTTTTGTAAAATTGTGTTAGTTGTGCCGTGTCATGTGTTGTCAGTGTTGTCTTCTGTTCATGTTTGTGATATTTGCTTCTGTGGCAGTTGCAAATTAATGAACAATTTTGGTGTTAAAATACAATGTTGCACACAAATTTACATGACTTTTTTCTGCTTTTTAAATAGTCTTAACTTTAATATTGCTTTGATGCTGTTCTGTATTGTGTGGATGTATCTGTTCGTCTATGTGTAAATGTCAGTGATGTCTCTGTAATTCTTGCCCTGATGCTTATGCATTGTTGCTTTCAAAGCTGAAGCTACTAGTTTGATATTATCAAGTTAATTGTTCTTAATATTCTCAAAGAATTCGAGGAACCTGAGCCATCTGAGGAGATACCTGAAGTACCTGTAAAAGGTATGCAGATGTCTGTCCGATGTGCTTCAGTGCTGATTAGTGTCCATAAGTAGCTGTTTTAATCAATTTTTGTGTCTATAGAGCTCTTTATAATTCTTTATTCTATTTTATCTGTGATATTCTGTTGTTTTTTTTGTCTGAATGTTCTTACAACATTTGTATTTAATTTTTGCTCAAAAAGTCAAAAAGCCTGTGGAAGAAATAGTTACTGCAGTTACGTTGCCAGAGCCAGTTGAACCACCCAAAGGTATGGAAAGAACACATCATTTTCTGTTCTGTCCCGTTCCTTGTGCATGTACACCTTTTAAGTTCTTTTTAAGCCCTTTGTAAGTGTAAACATTTTATTTAAATGTTTGTTAATGTGTTATTGCAACAACTTTTTGTGAACAAATTGATATTTTTGTCTTTTTGGCTTTCAGATGTGACTCTTAATTCTGTTGATTGATGTTAATTGATGTCAAGTCTCTGTGTTCTTAATCTTATTGCATTCAACAGCAATTGTCAAATCTTGTGTGTCCCCTTTTTATTTGTTTTGTCCCTCTGTGTTTGACATGTAAATTGAACTGTATCACACTGCTGTTTTCATTCATGTCTTAACTCTTCTGAAACTCTACAAATGTACTAATACCAACAATATCTGTTATATGAAAAAGTGGCAGTGCCAGAAGCACCTGTAGCTCCTGTGCCTTCTGTACCTAAACCCGAAGAGCCTAAAGCTGCACCAGTAGCTGAGCCCAAACCAGAACCAAAGCCTAAGCCTGAAATTAAGCCAGAGGCAAAGCCAAAGCCAAAGCCAGAGCCTGAGCCTGAGCCTACTCCTGTGAAAAAACCTGAGCCACCTCCAGCCAAAGGTACTGTTAATTGCTTATACTTCATGTTGTGTGGGATTCTTGTCTATGAGCTTTTCATATAACATCTGTTGTTTCAGTCATCCAGCTTCCATTAGGAAGTGCATTGAATGTGTGTTCTTAGATGTGTGCTTATGAAATTTAAACTGTAAACAATACAATGCATGTTCTTTGAAGTTCTTGTGGAGGAAAAGAAGCCAGAACCGCCAAAGAAAGTGCCAGCTAAACCTGAGGAAGCCATTAAAGTTCCAGAGCCAGAACCTCCAAAGAAAGGTATAGACTCACTTTGTTTCTGTTGTATGTATGTTGTATGATTCTTTAATAAGTAGCCACATTCTTATGAGGAATACATGACTTACAGTGGCTTTTGTTTATGTCAAAGTCTTTGTCATGCAATATTACATGTTTTTGTTGTACTGTATGCTTATTAGCATGTTCTGTTCATTGCTTACATGTTATTTTGACTGGATTTCTTGTCTAGAAGTTTTCATATACCTGTCGTTGTTGTGCAATTGTCCAGCTTCCATTAGGAAGCATGTTATATGTGATACTATTTGTTCTTTCACGTGTGCCTATGAAAATGAATCTTTAAACCATACAATGCATGTTCTTTAAAGTTGTTGTGGAGGAAAAGAAACCAAAACCACCAGTTGAAGAACCACCAAAGAAAGTGCCAGCTAAACCTGAGGAAGCTGTTAAAGTTCCAGAGGCAGAACCTCCAAAGAAAGGTATAGACTCACCTTTTGTATGTGGGGCTATTTTCTGTTACATGTATGTTTCTACTAGCCACACTCATGAGGAACACATGACTTTCATGTTCATTTTTTTTGTCCTGCACTATTACTGTTTTTGTTGTTGTGCTCTCATTATGTACTGTTCATTGTTTATGCTTTATATTGTGTGGGTTTCTTGTCTGTCTACAAGATTTTAAAATACCTGACTTTGTTGTCCCAATTGTCCAGCTTCCATTAGGAAGCATGTTATATGTGACACTGTGTTGTTTGACGTGTTTATGAAAATGAATCTTTAAACCATACAATGCATGCCCTTTAAAGTTCTTGTGGAGGAAAAGAAGCCAGAACCACCAAAGAAAGTGCCAGCTAAACCTGAGGAAGCCATTAAAGTTCCAGTGGAAGAACCTCCAAAGAAAGGTATAGACTCACTTTTTGTATGTAGAGCTGTTTTTGTTGTATGTGTGTTTCTTTTTTAACTGTTATTAGGAAAACATGAACTTACTGGCTTTTATGTTATGTCTTTGTCCTGCAGTATTACTGTTTTCTGTTGTACACTTGTACACTTGTTATGTAGTGTTGTTTATGCTTCATATTGTGTGGGCTTCATGTCTACAAGTCTTCATATATCTGTCTTTGTTGTACTGTTGTCCAGCTTCCATTAGGAAGCGTGTTATATGTGATATTGTTTGTTTTTTGTATTTGCCTATGGAAATGAATCTTTAAACCATACAATGCATGTTCTTTAAAGTAGTTGTGGAGGAAAAGAAACCAAAACCACCAGTTGAAGAACCACCAAAGAAAGTGCCAGCTAAACCTGAGGAAGCCGCTAAAGTTCCAGAGGCAGAACCTCCAAAGAAAGGTATAGACTCACTTTTTGTATGTAGGGCTACTTTCTGGTAAATGTGTGTTTCTTTATTGACTTGCCACACTCTTCTGAAGAATACATGACCTTACTGTGGCTTTTTTTGTCGTTGTCTTTGTCCTGCAATATTATTGGGTTTCAGTGTATGTTTATTATTTGGTACTGTTCATTGCCTATGCTTTATGGCATGTGGTTTTCTTGTTTAAGGGCTTTTCATATACCCAACTTCATTGTTGCAATTGTCTAGCTTCCATTAAGAAACGTATTGTATGTGACACTGTGTGTTTTGTGTGTGATGTGCGCTCATGAAAATGAATCTTTAAACAATACATGTTCTTTAAAGTTCTTGTGGAAGAAAAGAAACCAAAACCAACAATTCAAGAACCACCAAAGAAAGTGCCAACTAAACCTGAGCAAGTGATTACAGTGGAAGAGCCTCCAAAGAAAGGTATAGACATATACTAGGTTTTGTGCGCAAGACTGTTTTTTGTTGTATGTTTGTTTCTTTATTAACTAGCCACACTCTTATGAGGAACACATGACTTTTGTCTATGTTATTGTCTTTGTCCTGCAATGTTAGTGGGATTGGGTGTATTCTTATTGGTAGCTCCTACCATATCTTTTACATCTTGTGTCTTGACTTCTTATGTATCTTGTTTATTTAAATGATCTTTTACTCATCTTGTCTCACTCTTAAAACAGTGCAATTTGAAGCATTGTTCTTAACTTTAATATTCTTTCCAAGTACAAGAACCTTCCAAGAAGAAGCCAGAGGCCCCTTCGTTGTTGGCTACACCGAGAGACTTGATTGAGGAAATAGAGGAAAAAGAAACTGTTCCTATCCCTAAAAAGCAGGAGAAGAAAGAGGTCCCCCTTCCTTCTAAAAAGGATGAGGAAATTATACCTCAAAAGAAAGAGGTTCCTCCTCCTCCTAAAAAGGATGAAGTTGTACCTCAAAAGAAAGAGGTTCCTTCTCCTGTTAAAAAGGATGAGGAAATATTACCTAAAAAGAAAGAAGTTCCTCCTCCTGTTAAAAAGGATGAGGAAATATTACCTAAAAAGAAAGAAGTTCCTCCTCCTGTTAAAAAGGATGAGGAAATATTACCTAAAAAGAAAGAGGTTCCTCCTCCTCCTAAAAAGGATGAAGTTGTACCTCAAAAGAAAGAGGTACCTCCTCCTGTTAAAAAGGATGAGGAAATATTACCTAAAAAGAAAGAGGTTCCTCCTCCTCCTAAAAAGGATGAAGTTGTACCTCAAAAGAAAGAGGTTCCTCCTCCTCCTAAAAAGGATGAGGTAGTTGAACCTAAAAAGAAAGAGGTCCCTCTTCCTCCTAAAAAGGATGAGGTAGTTGAACCTAAAAAGAAAGAGGTCCCTCTTCCTCCTAAAAAGGATGAGGTAGTTGAACCTAAAAAGAAAGAGGTCCCTCTTCCTCCTAAAAAGGATGAGGTAGTTGAACCTAAAAAGAAGGAGATTCCTAAAAAAGATTTGCCTCAGACTGTACCTCAAAAGAAAGAGATTCTTCCCACACAAATTTCAGAGAAGAAGGAAGAAAAAGAAATTTTCTTCATGGAAGAAATCACACATGTACAGAAGGAAGTAATAGCTCCCGCACAAATTGTAGAGATTGAAGAAGAAAGAGAAGAAATTTTCTTCAAAGAAGAAATCACACATGTACAGATGGAAGTATCCCTGGAAGAGAAAGAAGAGATTTTGCCTAAAAAGAAGGAAGTAGTTGCTCTTACTAAAAAAGAAGAGGTCATAATGCCTCAAAAGAAAGAAGTTCCTCTTCCTGCTAAAAAGGATGAAGAAATTGTACCCCAAAAGAAAGAGGTTACTCCTAAAAAAGGTACAATGATCTGAGACAACATCTTACTGTCTTTTCTTCTTACTCTTTACCTCCCTGTCTTAAAAAAGATTTTCTTTGAACTTCTTTACTATTTTGATGAACTAATATGTGTAGTCCCATATATGTTTGTCACTTGTCTCTTGTCCTTCTTTATTAACCTCTTACCACTCGCTAGAGTGATCTCTTGATATTATAGATGTGAATCTTACTTATTTCATACTCTCTTAAGTTGCTTTGGATTCAACACGGACAAAATCTACAACAGAAGAGCTGCAAAGAAAGCCGGATGCAGTTCTTTTTCCACCAAAGAAATATGAGAAGACTGAAGGTACATAGATGAAACACCATTGCAGTCTTGTAATCTTTTTTTCTCTTGAACACCATCTTTGTCTTCGCATTCTGTTAAAATCACATGAATTACAGCAATCTTTAATGTCTTTCAAGTGAGTGAAATCAAACCCCAAAAGGCTCAAACTCCTTAAACACCACAAATCAATTATGGTTTAGAGAAGTCACTTACTGATAAAAGTAGTTATGAAATCGCTATGAGAGAATTTGTGTAAATTTCTATAAAATGCTATTAAGTCGAAGTTGTTTCAAAGCCTGAAATGGTCTTCATTTCTCCGTTTTCACCTCTTTAATTATTTCTCATAAGAAATACACATGAAATTCAGACTGTTTAGTATTAAGTGTACTACTTTGGTATATTTAGATTTATGCTTCATCTCTCTTACAAAAGAATTGTCTTTTTGTTATCTATCAATCTCTTGGTTCCACTGTTGGGTACAAATTCTTCTTACATCCAAGATCTTCAAGAATCCACTTCTGTCCTGAGGAAGGATGAAGACACACCATCAGACAGTCAGAAAATTGCAATGAAATCACTTCTGATGGAAGAAACTTCAAAAGTGGATGTCTCTCATCAGAAAGCTGTTGAAACACAGCACAGAAAACGTAGCAAAGAAACTGACAGTTTACAAATTTCAAAACTGGCGGATTCTCCAAAAGAAATTAAATTGTCTTCAGAAGAATGTAGGATGAGTGAAACATTTTCTGGTGATGAACCATCTAGAGAACTTGTAAAGACAGGTAAGATAAAAAAAAAAACAAAAAAACAATAATAATCAGTGCTTCAATTATGATTTTGAAGGTGTGGCTATATGATCACTGAGCGTTTTAAAGAAATTTTATACTCTCTGAAATCAGATAAAGCCAATTTCAAAATTGTGAAACAAAACCAGTTCTTTCAAAGACTGAGACAGTATTAATTCTCCAAATTCTCATTTTACAGAAGCTAATTTTAAACATTCTTTTGAAGTGCAAGGACCTTCCAAGAAACCAGAGGTTGTTCTGTTAGTGGCTACAGAGAAAGGAGATTTAACTGGGGACATAGGTCAGAAAAAACTAGTTGCTGCAGATAGTAAATTTAAAGATAGAGAAGGCATAATACCTCAAAAGAGAGAGACTGATGCTGGTGCCGAAAAAGAGGAAATTGCAGACAAACTTCCTAAAAAGGAGATTGTTGGTACTCCTGAAATAAAGGAAATTGTAACTCAAAAGGATGAAATTGTACTTCAAATGGAAAAGTTTGCTAAAGAGGATAAGGTTCCTCTTCCTCCCAGAACAGATCAAGAATTATTGGTCAAAAAGAAAGAGGATCCTCTTGCCCATAAAAAGGAAGATAAAATTGCACTTCAAATGAAAGAGGTTCCTCTTTCTGCTAAACAAGGTGAGCAAATGTTACCTAAAAAGAAAGATGTTCCTCCCAGAAAAGATGAGGAAATTGTATTTGAAAAGAAAAAGATTCTTTGTCCTCCCAGAAAGGATGAGGAAATTGCACTTCAAAAGACAGAGGGTTCCCTTACTGTTAAATGGAATGAGGCAATGTTATCTAAAGAGAAGGAAATTTGGCCTAAAAACAACAAAGTTCCTCCTCCCCATAAAAAGAAAGAAGAAATTGCACCTCAAAAGAAAGAATTTCCTCTTCCTGCTAAACAGGGTGAGGAAATGTTACGTATGAATGAGGAAATATCCCTTGAAAAGAAAGAGGTTACTCCAAAAAATGAAGATACATTTTCATCTAAAAAGAAAGAGGAAATAGCAGGAAGAGAGCTCCCTCTTCCTGCTAAACAGGATGAGGAAATGTTACCTGAAAAGAAGGAGATGGTTCTTCCTCCCAAAATGGATGAGGGAATACTACCTAAAAAGAAAGAAGTTCCTCGTTCTCCTAGAAAAGATGAGGATATTGTATCTAAAAAGAAAGAGGTTCCTCTTCCTCATAGAAAGGATGAGGAAATAATGTCCAAAGAGAAAGAGGTTTCCCTTCCTTCTAAAATAGAAGAGGAAATTCTGTCTAAAAACAAAGAGGTTTCTCTTTCTCCCAGAAAAGAAATTGTGTCTCAAATGACAGAGGTTTACCTCCCTTCTAAAACAGATGAGGAATTTGTACTTAAAAAGATAGAGGTTCCTCTTCTTCCTAAAAAAGATGAAGAAATTTTATTTCAAAAGAAAGCGGTTACTTGTAAGGATGAGAAAATTGTAACTCAAAGGAAAGAGGTTCCTCTTTCTCCTAAAAAGGATGAGGAAACAGTAACTCAAAATGAACACATAACTCTCACACCCACAGGAGAAGTAGTAGTCCAACTGAAAAAGAAGCAGGCGGTCAGTGCTCCTAAAACAGAAGAAACTGTGCCTCAGAGGAAGGAGATAACCCCCAAACAAATTCCAAAGGAGAAAGAAGACGGTACACTTAAAGGAAAAGAAGTTACTCGATCTCTTGATAGGGAAGAAATGTCACACGAGAAGGAAGTGTCCTACATAGTTAAACTGGAAGAGAAGAAAGATTATTTGCCAAAACAGGAGGTTGTTACAATTCCTAAACCAGAGGAACTTGTGGACCAAAAGAAAAAGGTCGTTTCTGAGCATAAACCACAGGAGAAAGATGATGCTCAGCCTAAAAAGAAGGAAATTGTTCCTGTCACTAAAAAGACAGATGCTATAGCACCTCAAAAGAAAGAGGTTATTCTTCCATCTAAAAAGCTTGAAGAAATTTCTGAGCATAAACCACAGGAGAAAGATGATGCTCAACCTAAAAAGAAGGACATTGTTCCTGTCACTAAAAAAACAGATGCTATAGTACCTCAGAAGAAAGAGGTTATTCTTCCATCTAAAAAGCTTGAAGAAATTGTTCCTCAAAAGAAAGAGATGACCCCTACAAAAGGTATACATATGACATCAGACAACATCTGGTTGTCGATTTCTCTTATTCTAAAACTTGGTTTCTCATAAATGAATTTTTTGATCTTCAAATCTTTAAATCTAAGACATGTTTATATGAGATCTGTGGTCTCGTGTGTCCACTTTCTTGCAATTACATCAAGTTGGATACTTCCAGAGGACAATACTTTACTATGAGAAAGAAAAAACAAATCTGACTAACCTCTTCTATGTCTTGTCTTGAAATCTTAAATAATGTTCCAACCCCTGATTAAGTGTATGTGTTTATCATTTTCTCTGTTTTGTGTGTAGAAACATTTTATGTTATGTTTGTTGAGTCTAATGGTAAAATTACAAAAAATGGTTTTAAGGTTATAATGTACAATTTTATTTGTGATGTAAAGTAGCAGAACCAGAGAAGAAGCCATCTCCAGAAAAGATACCGCCTCCAGAGAAGAAACCTGTTTCTGTGAAAGAAGTTGCAGCCCCAAAAGGTACAGAGTACTATGGGGATTCTTCAGCAAACTCTTTTATGTCATACTAAATGTTATGTTTCAGTTTGTCATATTATGGTGGTCTCTTTTTGTTGTTTGTCCTGGTTTGTCAAGTCAAATCTTTAACAAATCTTGTTGTGTTTTATATCTTGTCGTCAAAGTTTGATTGTTATTTGTTCATTATAACTTCAGAACTTTCTAATTTCTGTCACAATAACACCTTAAAAATGTTACATTTTACAGTTGAAGAGAAACCAACTCCAGAACCTGAAAGAAAGAAAGAACCTTTGCCAGAGCCTCAGGCAAAGAAAGTTTCCCCAGAAGGTACTTTTTTGCTTGTGATATGTTTTGTCTAACAACATTACTTGTTTCTTTAGCACATCCTAACCTCATGCACTGTACACACTCTACATTTGCTGTCTTGTTTTTATGTTGTTCTGTATCATTTGTGGTTCGTGTGTCTTGATAAACGGTTCATGCTTGGTGAACCATTCTTATTTAGAGAAGTAACCTTCTTAGTAGGCTTAAGTTTTGTCACAGTGTTGTGTTGTTAAGCCTCTTGGAGGTGCTAAAACGGTCTGTCAAGTCTACGTTTATGTGAATGCATGTTGTTGTTTGCATGTTGTCTTCATGTTTTTTTCCAATAATTACTTAAAATATATTCTGTGAATCATTTCATACTGTATATTGTCTGTCATGCAATATCTGTGTGTCTGTCTCTTAACCTCGATAGAGGTTTAAAAGATTCTGTTCTTTCATTACATTGTGTTATCGGCAATATCTTTCAACTTGAATTGATGTCAAACAACACACTCTATTTTAAGTTAAAGCGATCGATAAGAAACCTGAAGAGAAACTCATCCCTAAGCCCAAGGAAGAGAAGATAATTCCAACAAAAGGTATTACGGTAACCACAAGTCTGCATCCGTGTACTGTGCTGAAAAGGAATGTGTAGTTTAGAAATCTCATCATGTATTTGAAATTCCTTTTGAAGTACCTACACCTAAAGAACCAGAGAAACTAAAGCCTGCTCCAAAGGAAGAACCGGTACCAACTGTCCAACCAGTGGAAGGTACTGAAACTGAAACTCTTCTTCATACAGTAAACACTTCCACTGTTTATAAAATGTCTTTGGGTAGTTCTCTTTATTCAAAAAGTGTTGTTAATAACAGGTAGGTCATAATCTTTTTCTTAATGTTTTCTTAATCTTTTTCATAATCTTTTTCTTAACCTTAGAAAGATATGTGGTAATGTCTGTCATGGTGTGTCTTGTATGTGCTTCTGATATGTGTAAGCTATTAAGTGATCCTCACAGCATCCCCATTCTGCTTAATGAAAAGGCATCATCTTTATCTCTCAGCAGATTAATTTACAACCAGTTACTCACAAAAGAGCATAAAATGCTATGTATGCCAAAACAGATTCACGTTATATATGCAAAATGCCCCCAAAACTTATTTCCAATATTTCATGTTGACACATTTCTTTACACAACATAAGAAAATACTGTCATTGTGACTTGTTTTAACTTTTTCTGACAACTTTTCTAAATCAGATGGTGAAAAGGGACCAGTTTCTGCACCTGCTCTAGGAAAGAAAGGTAAGAAAATTACAACTCACAAGCTTTTCTCACAGATGACAATGCCATTTCAGATTATATGTTCTCTTTAGTTGTATTTGTGATATTTCTTTGGAAATTTCTGTGTATTGAAATATGTTGTATGTTGTCAGTACCATCTTTGTCTGTTTGTCTGTTGTTGATTGTGTCCTTTAGTCTTTTATTGTGTTTTGTCTCGTCATAGTTTGTTGTACTGGCCAAAGTATGTTATTGTGTTAAATGTGCTGTGTTTATGGTTGTTTTTATGTACCGTTCGCTTTATAATGGCATACATTTCCAAATCTAAAGGCAAAGTTCTTAAATTGAAGCAAGAAGAGGGAAGATTTGAAATTCCCACCCTAAAGAGAGCTACAAGAGTATCCAAAGATAAAGACGAAGATAAGGAAACGGTAAAACTGAAGAAAGTGCTTAAACCAGAAGAGGAGGAACATAAAGAAGCTCCAAAAGTGTATGCTGAGGCTCGCACTGAAGTTATGATAACTGAAAGTTATGAGGCAGAAATGCATTTTGAGACTTACGAAGTAACCAAGAGAGTTGAGAAAATTCAGCCTGAGGTAGAGATAAAGAAGCCTGCTGAAACTGAGCAAGCACCACCTGAGATAAAACCAGAAACCGAATTAGAAGAAAAAGCGAAAAAGACACCAATTGGAAAGGTTCCTAAAAAGGATACACCAGAGGAGCCCGGCTTAGCACTGAAAAAGGTTAAAAAGTTACCAGTAGACACAGAAGAACAAGAATCTGTCAAATTAAAGCCATTTAAGAAACCTGTAAAACCACCAAGTGAAACTGAAAAAGACACCAAAAAAGACGAGAAAGGAAGAGAACCTCTAACTTTTGACAGAAGTAGGGAACCAATTACTTTTGAGAAAGGAGAACGGCCTGAAAAGGATAAGAAGCCAAAAGAACCTGATGCCCTCCCAAAGAAAGAAGAGCCCTCCGTTCCTGACAAAAAGGTGCCAGATGAAGTTGGTGTTAAACCTGTAACCAAACCACCCAAAGAGGAAGCACCTACAGAGCCTAAAGAGAAATTACTGATAGGTAAAGGTAAAATTCCATCTAAAGAAGAAGAGCCCGAGGTGGTTCAACTAAAACCAATTCCGAAGAAACCTTCAGCTGGATCACCAAAAGAAAAGGAGGCTCCAGAGCCAAAAGAACGGAAACCAATTGAGTTCTCACCACTTACCAGGCCACCAAAAGATGAAATTAAAACAGAACCAAGTATTCCACCAAAGAAAGTTGACAGTCAAGAAACTCCAGATAAAGCTAAAGAGGTTGAGAAGATACCAACTCCTGTACCAGTAGAAGACAAAAAGGCACCGCCTAAAAAGGTTACGCCTGTAAAGAAGGAGATTACACCAAAGGAGGACGAGAAGAAGCCAATAGTCACCAAAAAGGGTATTTTACCCAAAGAGGCTGAGGAGAAAGAAGAAGTAATTCTAAAACCAGTTGAGCGTACAAAGAGTGGAGTAGAGCCTGAAAAGATTCCTTCGCCTAAGGTTGAGAAACCTAAACCAACTGAGCCAGTCTCTGTGGAGAAAAAGCCAAGTGAGGATTTGGCAAAGAAGCCTAAGAAAGTCTCACCCAAAGACTCAATTGAAGCGGTTACTTTGAAGAAAGTACCTCAGAAGGTTTCGCCTAAGGAAGAGAAATCTAAAGAGCCTCCTCGGGTCCCTGAAAAAAAGGAGATTCCAGTCATAAAGGAACTGTCACCTCAAGCTGTAGAGTTAAGAAAAGTGTCAACTCAGTTTGAAGAAGAAGTTTTTGAAGAAGAGTTTGAGGCTGAATTCGAAGCTGAATATGAAGAAGATGAAGAAGCATGGGGATGGGAGGTTGCTTCTCGAGAGAGTTATGGCTCAGAAGGCTCTGAAGAAAGGTATTTGGAGGAAGGGGCACTTGAGACTCCTGGGATGCCAGGGGGTAGACGAGGTGAGAGGGTGGCTGTGAACTACACCAATGAATGCCTCATTTTCCGTGCTATGGAAACCAGCTCCCTGTTGTTATTTATTTTCACCCCAGATAACGTCCATGTCTACATTCATGTCCATCCACATAAAACTGCTAAATCTTGTCTGCCTTCTTCTTCATCTTCTTCAATCTTCATTGTGGCATGTGTGTTGTACTTTAATGTCTTTCATCTTGTTTGTTGTTTATCTGTGTCTTCATTTATCTATGAAATATAACCACTGGTGGTAAGATTGGTCATTGCGTTGGGATCGTAATTTGCCATCTAACTTCTCATTAATTGGCAGCATGATTCTACCATCTTCATGACCCATTCCCATGTTTAATATTTCCTTTTGTCTCTAAGTGTTTCTTAAGTACTGGATTTTAATTTTAACTTAAAAATATATTTTCCATGTCCATGAATTGGAAATAATTGATTTTTGTTTGTTCAGAGGGAAAGCCTAAAGAGGAAGTACCTGGAAGAGGCAGAGGATTAAAACGTATGTTTCCCAGCAATTTTAAGCTTTACTTTATGTATTCCTCATCACAGCTTAGCAACAAATGTATGTAAATATGTGTCTAATTTAAACCTCTTTTTGCATTACAGCAAGACAAACTCCATCTCCTGGTGATGCTGGAAGGGGTAGAGGGCTGAGGCCTGGTGCTGGTGGTGACAAACCTCCAGGAGAATCACCATTTGGTGCCCAGCTCAAAGCCGTTCCTTTGAAGTTTGTGAAGGAGCTCAAAGATATTGTGCTGCAGGAGGCTGAGTCCATTGGCTCCTCTGCTGTATTTGAGTGCCAGGTCTCTCCATCTACTGCTATCACCACCTGGATGAAAGATGGAAGCAATCTAAGGGAGAGTCCAAAGCACAAATTCACATCTGATGGCAAAGACCGCAAACTGGCTATCATTGATGTACAGCTTTCAGACACTGGGGAGTACACATGTGTTGCAAAGCTTGGCAACAAGGAGAAGACCTCAACAGCTAAACTTATTGTTGAAGGTAGTGCATTGATTATGAGTAAAACTATGAATATATGAGCTTAGTCTTATTTACATATATATTAAAAAATACTACCCAATAAATTGAGATGCTCTTCTGTTTGTTTTTTCGTTTTAATAGAGTTACCAGTGAAGTTCACAAAGAATCTGGATGAGGAAATGTCTGTGATTAAGGGACAGCCAATGTACTTAACCTGCGAGTTGAGCAAGGACAGGGATGTTGTCTGGAAGAAGGACGGAAAAGAGCTCAAACAAATTGCTGGCAAAATTCAAATCAATGTTATTGGATTGCAGCGCACCGTGACAATCCAAGACGCAAATGACGATGATGCTGGTGTTTACACTTGCGAGTGTGAAGACATCAAGACACAAACCAATGTCAAAGTCATTGGTATGCATATGGAAAACTTTATGATTATTTATATATTTTTTAATAGTTTTGTACCAAAACATAACTAAACGAAATATTTACCTTTGCAGAAATCATCAGAGATTGGCTAACAAAACCTTTGAGGGACCAACATGTGAAACCAAAGGCTACTGCCACGTTCAAGTGCGAACTATACAAGGATACTCCTAACTTTAAGTGGTTCAAGGGAGATGAAGAAATTGTTCCTACAGATAAGATTGAGGTGAAAAAGGATGGAAAAGATCTCACGCTTACAGTCAAGAATGCTCAGCCTGGTGATGTCGGAGAATATGCCATAGAAGTTGAGGGCCGCAGATATACAGCAAAACTCACTCTTGGAGGTGTGTTACAGAGTTTAATTATTTATTACCTTAATGGAAAAGGTTGTTTTTGTATTCCCTAAATACACTTTATGTCTTTCATAAATGTAGAGCGTGAAGCTGAAATCTTGAAGCCACTTGCTAGTGTGGAGGTGGTTGAGAAAACCGAGGCCAACTTTGAAACTGAAATTTCGGAGGATGATGTGCCTGGAGAATGGAAACTTAGAGGGCAGGTTCTGACAAGATCACCGGTAAGTTTGTATATTGTTGAAAAAAAAAACATTGTTTTATATAGGCTATTTTACATGAGTAATTGTACATTTTTTTGTCCCCAGACATGTGATATCAGAGCTGAAGGAAATAAAAGATTCCTCACGTTGAAAAACGTTCAACTTGACCAGGCTGGAGAAGTGTCTTACCAAGCTTTGAATGCCATCACTACTGCAATGTTAACGGTCAAAGGTATGGTTTTGATGAGGAAAAAATGCATGTTGGAACAAGAAATGCAGTATTTATAAGCCAAAGTGGGTGAAAAATAACTATCTTGTGATAACTGTTATTCACACCCATAGAAATTGAAATGGACTTCACAGTCCCATTGAAGGATGTTACTGTGCATGAAAAGAAACAGGCAAAGTTTGAGTGCACGATCACAAAAGATGTGCCTAAAGTCATGTGGTTGAGAGGATCTGATATTATAACACCAGACCAAAAATATGATATCATTCATGATGGAAAGAAACACATGTTGGTCATAAACCACTGTGAATTTGAGGATGAGGGAGAATATACTGTTGAGGTGTTGGGTAAAACATCAACAGCCAAACTGACAGTTGAGGGTAAGTTTTCATTCAAGCTGTCGTATTGGAGTCTTCTGAAAATGTGTTTTGTTCATAAAATCACCAAGCTAAAATGGTTTTGCAATGGACTAACACATTATAGGTTTGCGGCTGAAATTCATCTCACCGATATCGGATCAAACTGTTAAGGAAGGTAAAACAGCTCGGTTTGAGCTTGAACTGTCCCATGACAATGTACCAGTGACTTGGTACAAAAATGAAACAAAACTGCATCCGAGCAGAACTATACTTGCGCATGTTGATGGAAAGAAACATATATTAGAAATCAGGAATGTCACTCTAGATGATACTTGCCAAATAAAAGCAGAGGCTAAAGGAATATCAACATCAGCAAACCTGACGGTGCTAGGTAACTTTTTATTTTTGTTATCATTATTATTTTGATGATGATGATGGTGGTAGTTATGGTGGTGAGATAAGTGGTCCTGAGATCTGTAATCTTAATAAACATCAGTTTGTTGGTATACAAGCTGTTTTATCTCACAAACTGTACATTATAGGTTCTCTTAACTTTTTTATTTTTGAATGTTTAATACAGAGGGAGATGCCTACTTCACAGTTAAACTGCAAGATTACACTGCAGTTGAGAAAGACGAGGTCACTCTTGACTGCGAGCTCAGCAAAGATGTTCCTGTGAAGTGGTTCCACAATGAGACTGAAATTAAAGCCTCCAAGATGGTTACCATGAAAGCTGACGGCAAACGAAGAATCCTAAACATCAAGAAAGTTGAGAACAAAGACAAAGGTTTATATGTTTGTGACTGTGGAACAGACAAGACTTCGGCCACCATGAACATTGAAGGTCAGTGATCAAGGTTATGTCCATGGAATCTAAATGCAGATATTTTTTTTTTTAAATAACAAAATATATATATTTTCCCATTTTTAATTAATTTCAGCTCGTGACATCAAAGTGGTGCGACCCATGTATGGTGTTGAGCTGTTCGATGGTGAGACGGCTCGTTTTGAGGTGGAAATTTCTGAAGATGATGTCCATGGACAGTGGAAGCTGCAAGGAGAAGTCCTCTCCCCATCACCTGTAAGGCTACTAAAACTATTCGAAATGGTGACAAAAGTAACATTTATATGAATAGCATAACAATATTTTTGTCTTTGTGGCAACAGGATGTTGAAATCATTGAGGATGGCGCTAAGCACATCTTAACTTTGTACAACTGCAAAGTGTCTCAGTCTGGAGAGGTTTCGTTCCAGGGTGCCAATGCAAAATGTTCCGCCAATCTAAAAGTGAAAGGTACTTTATGCCTAAATTTTATGCAGCCACTGTGATTCTAAATGAGTGATTTATCTGAATAAAAGTGTGGAATGACTGACTCCTCACTTCTGGGGGAAACTCCCAACTGCCTTAAAGCAATTAGACTCTATATATTTAATTAAATATATATAAAAATAGTTTTCTGTTGATTTCTTTATTTCTTTAGAAATAACTAGACTGCTGCTTACATAAATTGTCATATGAATTTCACTTAAATTATTAAAGTGAGACAACAGAAATATTTTATCACAAATTAATGTGATGAATTGATTAATCAGTCGATCAACTGTGGGTTTTTGTAAATTATAATTATTTTATTTATTGAGATCTTGCGTATTTTTTTATTTTTTTTAAATCAACACACATAGCACAATTTGCGAGCAGCTGTTATAGGTTATATATTATTATGTGAATTTGTGGATTTTTGGTGTGTTGTTTGAAGGGATGTTCTTTGTCTTTTTCCAGAGCTTCCTATTACATTTGTAACACCTCTGGCTGATGTGCATGTATATGAGAAGGATGAGGCAAGGTTTGAGTGTGAGATCTCAAGACCACCAAAGAGCTTCCGTTGGTTGAAAGGATCTCAGGAGATTACAACTGATGAGAAATTTGAGGTACTTCAGGAGGGCAATAGACACATTCTGGTGGTCAGATCTGCTGCCTATGAGGATGAGGCTAAGTATATGTTTGAGGCTGAGGACAAGAGAACATCCGCCAAACTTGTTATCCAGGGTAAGAGGGAGAAAATAAACATATTATTTTAAAAACTTTTAAATACAACTGCTGCAAGATTAAATCATGTGCTTGCATATTTCCCCAGGCATCCGTCTCGAGTTTGTCAGACCCATTAAAGATGTCACCGTTAAAGAGCGTGAGACTGCAGAATTCAAAATTGAGCTCTCTCATGAAAAGGTTCAAGTCACCTGGTACAAGAATGACGTGCGTTTGCATCCAAGCAAAGTGGTGCACATGTCCGAGGATGGCAAGATCCATACTCTGTCCTTCAAAGAGGTGTCTATTGATGACACTTCTCTAATTAAAGTCGAGGCCCTTGGTAAAACCTGTGAGGCAATGCTCACTGTACTTGGTAGGTGTTTAAATATTTAGTAGGTACTCTTAAAGTATCATACAGATAAATAGTGATTAGTGATTTGTACTGATGAATATTGAATTAAGCTTAAATTCCTCTTGTATATCAACAGAGGGAGAACCTTATTTCACCACCAAGTTGCAGGATTACACTGCAGTTGAGAAGGATGAGGTTGTCTTGATGTGCGAAGTGAGCAAATCAGCTGCTCCGGTGAAGTGGTTCAAAGACGGCAATGAGATCACTCCCTCTAAGAATGTCCTCATCAAGGCTGATGGAAAGAAACGTATCCTGACAGTGAGGAAGGCAGAGAAGGGCAACATTGGTGAATATGTGTGCGACTGCGGCTCTGACAAAACAGCAGCCAAGCTCAACATTGAAGGTGTGTATCTTTTTATGTACTTTGTTTATTATATAGATTGATAAAATTGCTATAACTTTGCCTCTCCTCTTTTGTTCTTTGCAGAGCGTGATATTAAGATTGTCCGTCCACTGTACAGTGTGGAGGTCACAGAGACAGAGACTGCTCGCTTTGAGACTGAAATCTCTGAGGAGGATGTTCATGGTAACTGGAAACTCAAGGGAGAGGCCCTGCACCAGTCACCGGTAATTTATCTTGCTCCAAAACACCAAATATAACTATATACAGATGCTTTTTTAAACATTAATGTGACCATATGACATAAAAAGAGAAATTTTGGATTAAAAAAATATAATTGAAGTGGTAAGTAGTGTGTGACAAAAATACTGAAATATAACCTAAAAATAATGTCATTTATGGCTTAGAACGTTATAAGTTAAATTTAGGGTGAACTGTTCTTTTAAGAGTTTGCTATTGTGTTAAATTTATTCAGAATTACTGTGAATTGTTTTCTGTGCTGAAATGTTCTCATATGTTTGATTTCATTTATTAGGACTGTGAAATTAAGGAGGAAGGCACCAAGCACATGCTTATCCTTTACAATGTTCGCATGGATATGGCTGGTAGTGTGGACTTCAGTGCTGCTAATGCTAAATCAAGGGCTCAGCTCAGAGTTAAAGGTGAGAATGATGAATATACTCCATCTTGCATGTTTTGGATAAGACAGAGAAATTGTATCTCTGTGGTCATTCCAGAAACAATTAGTATTGAGTAACAACGGCAGGTGATACATGTTACTTTGAAGCACAGTATGTGAACTAAAGGCAGTTAGATTAGTCAGTCACTGCAGTTTATGATAAGCTCATAAATTACTCTGACAGATGTCATGTAGTGATAACAGGGTGTGAAAAGTATTTATTATGGCAGGGATTCATGTGTTGAGATACGTTTGGCAACCAATCCAATTTTTTTTGTTTAGCTTTTTAATATTATTGCTCTAGAAACAAGCAGAGATACTGTTATGACATGCAACCCCCAACCATGAAGTGGGATTTTTTCTTTTTTTCATTTTGTAAATTAAGTAACACTTAACATTCTCCTTTTCCTGGAAAATTCCAGCAGGTTGATTGACAGTAACAGATTTCCTAGCAGGGTGTCATTACAGGGGTGGGCTAGTGGCCAATCAGATGTTGCGGTTATTTTAGAAGCTGCATGCCATATGTAGAGACTCTCTGTCAGTGATTGGCAGAGGCTTTGACAGACCTACCTCCAAATTTTTTTCTGACCATATACATCTTAAGGAAACCCAGTATGCAAATGAAGTAGGCCCCCAGCGCAAGCCAAGTCTTGCTGAATCCCACTTGTCCTGGTGGCTTACGAGCTCCAGAGCAGTGGCCTGTTGTCAGCGGGAAAGCGCTATGTGGATTTTGTAGTTAAAGGATTACTGGTGTCCCTTGGAACTTGGAGGTGACTAACAATGTCTTCTCCTGAATCCAAAGCACGAGTGATAGGCCTCTTGAGGCCTCTCAGGGATGTAACAGTGACAGCGGGAGAGACAGCAACCTTTGACTGCGAACTGTCTTATGAGGGCATACCTGTGGAATGGTTCCTAGGGGGTACAAAGCTGGAACCAAGTGACAGAGTAAGTGTGCATGTTGTTTTGTTTAAATTCAAATGTCATTTGTGGATTCTGGAAAGTCTGTAGAGAGTGACCTGTTGGTGTCACTATATTGTATACACTAACTGAATCATTGATGAAGTCAGATGATCTGACAATTTCATTGATACACTACTAATGGAATAACAGTACAGGAAGATCAATTGTGGTCAGCTGTTTTGAACATCTAGGATTACACATGTTTGGAATATTTAACACATGCAAAACAACTACTTAGCTTTTTTCTTCATGTTCTTTACATCTGTCAGTTAAATGCTTTCCACATATAAGGACCTGGGGGATCAGGATACCAGTTGAGCATTTGATCCGGGTTTTGAGATAACACACAGGGCTATTCTGCTCTGCAAGCGTTCCTCTAGTTATTTTTAACTGACTCTATATGCAGTAGCAGGTGGCAAGAGGTCTTTTTTTAAAGACATAGCTTGTATATACATGTAGAAATGTATGTATTTATTTTATTTGTGCGTTTTGTTAGAAGTGTTTAAATGTGTCCATTTGCAGTGTGTGTGTTAGGTCTTTGGCTTTTAAGTAGTTTACATGATACTTTTATTAAACCGAGTGTTGTGTAACAAATGGGTTTGGTAAAAGGCCACACATTTTGGTGACAACAGTTGTTCATCTGTTTGTATTCCTGATATGTTAGTATGAGAACCTGATTCTTACAACAGCGATTACAAACAAGTTGAACTAATAAGCCCTAATTCTAACAATTTTAATTATTTTTGGACAGACAAGTGTTTAATTTTTTTTATATTTTTTCTTGCTTTTGCATCGTATTCAGGAAGTCGTTCAATGTTGGGTTTACAGATATATATGGATTCATATAATTGATTATTAAAGTGCTATTATTATTATTATATAAAGACATTATAATGTTGTTTAACAACATGAACATTCTAATATAAATGTAAAACTTTTTAGAATTGGTACTAAAAAATTAAAAGAAAACATATTCAGTTGCTTTTATGACTAGTAATGTGTATTTTTATATCCTGATTTATTTTACATTTTTTTTTATCAACGATATAAGGAAGATATTAATTATAAACAAACTGTAACAGTTTCTAGTCCATTTATACATCTAATCTTATTTAACCTTAGCTTAGTTTTATTTGAAGTTACACAAGCCAAATGTGAGAGAATCTAAACTGGCTTCCAGGGCACATAGTTGGGGCAGTAGAAGCAGAGGTGTGAAAATGAGAACTTTTCCAAGTGCTCAGCTGCTGATGTCTATTGCAGGGGGGCAGTAAATAGCCTCCCCCACCCTTGACAAGGCAAGGGTGCTTGATTTATCAATTGGTTTGATTTGCACAGGTGGTGACCCGAGCAGAAGGCAGAACTCACACGCTGACCCTTAGGGATGTGAAGCTGACAGAGGCAGGAGAAGTAAAACTCACTGCAAAGGACTTTGTAACACAGGCTCAACTCATTGTAAATGGTGGGTGCCATTTGTTCACAAATGCAGATTTGATTGCACCTTCTTGCTAACGAGCATCCCTCATAAAATTAATCACCTTTAAATGTGTTCACAATGAGGTGATAATATCAACCATTCTAGTATTGCAATGGTAATGGTTAGTGCTCTTATTGAAGCACAGGTGACTGTCACAAACATAAAAATATTTTATTTCTGTTTAAAAATATACATATCATTAGTCTGTCTTAAAATATTAGCATTGGAAATTATAATTCTGTTGTTAAAAAGTAATTGCATTTGCTGCACAGAACCTCCACCTGAATTCACCAAACCTCTGGAGGACCAGACTGTAGAAGAGGAAGCAACCGCTGAACTAGAGTGTGAAGTCTCCAAAGAGAAAGCAGAGGTCAGGTGGTTTAGGGATGGACAAGAAATTCGCAAAACCAAGAAGTATGACATGGTTGCTGATGGCCGTAAAAGAAAACTTATTATCCATGACTGCACACTTGATGACTCAAGGACATATACCTGTGATGCTGGACAGTTCAAGACATCAGCCTTCTTAAATGTTGAACGTAAGTCAACCAGAATGAAATAGCAATAGAATTTAAAAATAGTATTTGCAATGAAAAAATGAAACACTGAATATGGTTGCATTTCAATCTTTAGCTCCACATGTTGAGTTCACAAAGCCACTCCATGATGTTGAGGTCAAAGAGAAGGAATCTGCCAGATTTGAATGTGAAGTGTCTCGTGAAAGTGCAAAGGTTAGCTTTTTTCAATTGACGCTTAAACTTCTGTTAATATTATTCATAGGTTAGATGTTCCATTAGATAAGAATTATCACTGAGAGTTCATTCATAAATATATTCCATTCTTTTGAATAGGTTCGCTGGTTCAAAGATGGCAATGAAATCAGAAAAGGCAAAAAATATGAGATCATTTCTGAAGGAGTAAAACGTATTCTCATCATAAGCAAGTCTGTCTTTGATGACGAAGCAGAATATGAATGTGATGCCAGGACATCCAAAACCTCTGGAATGCTGACTGTCGTTGGTAAATTACTCTTTTCATTTTTAGTCTAAACAGGCTTCTGCTTTGATCGGTATACTGATTTGCATGATTTTTTCTTACCACAGAGGAAGAGGCTAGATTCACAAAGAACTTGGCTAATGTTGAAGGCACTGAAACCGACAGTGTTAAACTGATCTGTGAAGTCTCCAAGCCCAGCGCAGAGGTTACATGGTACAAGGGTGACCAAGAATTGCCTGAAGTTGGTAGATATGAGCATATTGCAGATGGCAAAAAGAGAATCCTTATTATTAAGGGCCTCCGTATGGATGATGCTGGAGAGTACCACTGCAAACTGCCCACCTCAGAAACCACAGGGAACCTGAGAATTAATGGTAAGACTGTCTTGCATTTGAAATTTTACTTCATACCTTGTTTATATGAACTTGCTCCATGCTTGACTTAAAACTCTATTTTTTCCACTTTAGAACTTGCTGCTGAGTTCATTGCTAGGCCTCAAAACCAGGAGGTGGTTGAAGGTGAAAAGGCAAAATTTGTATGCTCTGTCTCCAAAGACACATATGAAGTGAAATGGCTCAAAGGAGATAAGGAACTTCAGTCAGATGACAAATATGAAATTATTTCTGAAGGCAAAAAGAGAGTTCTTGTTATCAAAAATTGTGAACTCAAGGATGAGGGAGGCTTTGTAGTCCTAATTGGAACCACAAGAGCATCAGCTGAATTGACTGTGCTTGGTATGTATAGTATGTTGCTGTGTATGTATATTTTTTGAGAAATTGTTAAATAAATATGAAAATTCTGATGTTTTGCTGTTATTTCTTACAGAAAAGCTTAGGATTATCACTCCACTCAGAGACATAAAGGCAAATGAAGGACAAGAGACTGTCCTCAATTGTGAAGTCAACACTGAGGGAGCCAAAGCCAAATGGCTGAAGAATAATGAGACTTTATTTGAAAGCAGCAAGTTCATCATGGTCCAGAAGGACAATGTATTCTCTCTGAGGATCAAAGACACTCAAAAATCAGATGAAGCCAACTACACCATTACACTGACAAACCAGCGTGGTGAACAAGCAAAGAGCTCTGCCAACATTACTGTGCAAGGTATGACACCTAATATGCTTTTTTACAGCAATTCAAGGAAATAGCTTATATATAACTTAGACCAATATATAGGGAAATTTTAACACAATTAATTTAAGGCTTGCCTAGTTAACTCATCATACATCTTTATTTCCACAGAGGAGGATCTAAGAATCATTGTTCCTCCTGAGGATGTTGACACACAGGAGAAAAAGACCATCAGCTTCACATGCAAGGTGAACAGACAAAATGTAACAGTACAATGGATAAAGGCAGGTCAGGAAATCACTCTCAGCAAGAGAATTCTCTATCGTGTGGACAAGGACAAGCACACCCTGACCATTAAAGACTGCAGCCTTGCAGACGAGGGTGAATACAGTGTGGTTGCTGGTGCTGATAAGGCCACAGCAGAACTGATCATCAGTGAGGCACCCGCTGACTTCACCGCTTTGCTCAGTGACCAAACCATCACTGAGTTTGAGGATGCTGAGTTCGTATGTGAACTTTCCAAAGAAAAAGCTGAAATAAAATGGTACAGAGATGGCAGAGAGATCAGAGAAGGACCCAGGTAAGATATGTGTTATTCTAAAGGACTTTTGTCAAAGGTTTTTGTTTGTTGCGAGGATGTTTAATGTGCGTTTTATGTTTAATTTTAAGATACCAATTTGAGAGAGATGGCAAAACATGCAGACTGCGTATTAAAGAGTGCAGACCAGATGACGAGTGTGAATATGCTTGTGGAGTGGATGAGAAGAGAACCAGAGCTCGCCTCTTTGTTGAGGGTAAGTTTGTTTGTGTCCATTAAATACCTGGATATATCAGGGAATTGTAACAAATCTCCAGGCATAGAAAAGTAATGGAAGTTAATAGAAACTTAAATGGTCTTTATGACTTTTTTACCTCATTAGAGACCCCTGTGGAGATTGTCAGACCACCCATAGACGTGTTTGAGCCCCCAGGCTCAGATGTTGTGTATGAAGTTGAGCTCAACAAAGACAGAGTTGAGGTCAAATGGCTGAGGAACAACATGACCATTGTTCAAGGTGATAAGTACCAGATGATGAGCGAGGGTAAGATTCACAGGCTTCAAGTGTGTGAAATCAGGCCACGTGATCAAGGCGAGTACAGAGTCATTGCCAAGGACAAAGATGCCAGAGCCAAGCTTGAGCTTGCTGGTAAGATGAATGTTATATTTCTCATGTGTAATGAAAAAATGAAATATTTTACAAACAAAGCACAATCAAATGTAATACCTTTACAATGCCTTGGTGTTTCTCCACAGCTGTGCCAACAATTAAAACCTTGGATCAAGAGCTGGTTACAGATGCTGGAAAACCATTTGTTATGGGGGTTCCCTACAATGCTTACCCACAAGCTGAAGCTGAGTGGTTCTACGATGACATCAGTCTTCCAAAAGACAATGTTCACACTTCTGTCGACAGGACAGAATATAGGCTAAAGGACCCTAAGAAGTCAGAGGAAGGCCGCTATAAAATCATCATCCAGAACAAACATGGAAAAGGAGAGGCTTTTATAAACCTAAAAGTTATTGGTGAGTTATATTCATAGTATATAAGTAAAACATGCTAGGATTTTATTGTTGCTTACAAATATTGGTTCTTTCACAGATGTTCCTGGGCCTGTGAAGAACCTTCAGGTTGTTGACACTGCTGACGGTGAGGTCAGCATTGCATGGGAAGAGCCAGAGAGTGATGGTGGCAGCAAGATCTTGGCTTACGTGGTTGAGAGGCGTGATATCAAGCGTAAGACCTGGACTCTGGCCACTGACTGTGCCGACAGCACAGAGTACTGCGTAACTGGCTTGCAGAGAGACTCCAAGTACTTCTTCCGTGTCTGCGCACGCAACCGAGTCGGAAGTGGCCCCAATGTTGAAACAGACAAAGCTGTTCAAGCAAAGAATAAGTTTGGTAAGTGAAGAAAATCTGAAAGTCAATTTTTTGGACACACCAGCCAGTGATTCTAATTGTGGCTTTGATTTTACACACTCCAGATGTTCCTGATCCACCACAGAATGTTATTGTTGGAAATGTCAACAAATTTGGTGCCACAGTCTCCTGGGAACCACCACTGTTCGATGGTGGATCTGAGATCACATCATACATTATTGAGCTCCGTGATAGAACGTCTGTGAGCTGGGCACCAGTCTTGGTGACCAAACCACAAGAGCGCTCAGCTGTCATTAATGATGTTATTGAGAACAAAGAATACATCTTCCGTGTTAAGGCTGAGAACAAGGCTGGAATTGGCAAACCAAGTGCTGCCACTAACCCAGTGAAGATCATGGACCCCATTGGTTTGTAAAATCCCATGTATCATTAACTTTAGCACACATGAAAGCATTCATACCTAATAAATGTATCATAATGTTTTGATTCACAGAGAGGCCAAGCCCTCCACTGAATTTGACACACTCTGAACAGACAAAGGACTCCTGTCTGTTGACATGGGAGACTCCCTTAAAAAATGGAGGAACACCAATCACTGGCTACATCATTGAGAGATGTGAAGAAGGCACAGACAAGTGGCTCAGATGCAATGCCAGGCTTTGTCCGGAACTGCTCTACAGGGTAATCTTTGCTAAAGACTGTATATGTATATATATTGGTATTTTCCATTTCAAGTAAATAGGAGTTGGACTATGCCTGAAAATAGCTGCGCAGTGGCGTTGCTTCCTGTTAGATGAGTATTGTTATTTAATGCTTATGTTGACATGCATTTCACAGATTTCAGGCCTGAAATTTGGAGCAAAATACAGCTATAGAGTACTTGCTGAAAATGCGGCCGGCCAGTCTGACCCCTCAAATATTGTTGGGCCTGTGTTGGCAGATGATCCACATTGTAAGTGATTTCTGTACCATTGCACCCCACATAATCTTTGATCTGAATCTAGACAAATTGTTTAACATATGATGTGCTTCTCTTGGCACAGTTGCGCCTACTCTGGACCTGAGCGCATTTAAGGATGGTCTGGAGGTTATTGTCCCTAATCCTCTTGCAATTCGTGTCCCTATCACTGGTTACCCAGTGCCCACAGCAAAGTGGACCTTCGGTGAAAATGTGCTTACGGCTGGTGACCGTGTGTCTATGGTTACAAAGTCAACCTTCACAGAGCTCATTGTTACCCCAAGTGTGCGCCCTGACAAAGGCACATACTCCTTGACGTTGGAAAATGATGTGACCAGTGTCTCAGGAGAGATTGAAGTTAATGTCATTGCATCCCCAAGTGCACCCAAAGACTTGAAGGTTGCGGAAGTGACCAGAAGGCATGTTCACTTGATGTGGGAGGCACCTGAGCATGATGGAGGCAGTCCAATCACCGGCTACCAGGTTGAGAAGCGTGAGGTTTCCAGGAAGACCTGGGTGAAGGTATAAACATTACTAATATCTATCGACATTCATATTTCCGGACAGTTCTGTGAACCTACAGTGATCACTTTTCCTGTGTTTATGTGATTTTAGGTGATGGCAGGCTTGCAAGACCAGGAATACACAGTCACAGATGTTGTTGAGGGCAAGGAGTACTTGTTCAGAGTTATTGCCTGCAACAAATGTGGCCCTGGAGAGCCCGCCTACATTGATGACCCAGTGAATGTGTCTTCACCTGCAAGTGCGTGTCAATACTAATGATAGATTTAGTGTTAAATGAAATTATGAAATACCTCATAATTTCACTTGTGTGTCTGTGTGTGTGTTTACAGCTATACCAGACCCACCAGAAAACCTTAAATGGAGAGACAAGTCTGCTAGCAAGATCTTCTTATCATGGGAGCCACCCAAGTGGGATGGTGGAACGGCAATTAAAGGTTATATTGTTGACAAATGTCAACGTGGCACTGACAAGTGGGAGCCATGTGGAGACCCAGTTCCTGATCTTAAGTAAGTGATTATTTTCAAATGAATTACTCTGCAAACTGAATTGAGTTGCATACATGCAAAAGTGAAACTTAATTTTACAAACAGGTATGAAGTGACTGGTCTCATTGAAGGACAGTGGTATGCTTATCGCGTGAGGGCTTTGAACAAACTGGGTGCCAGCAAGCCTTGCAAGGCAACAGATGAAATCTTAGCCATTGATCCTAAAGGTACTAAATTAAATTATGATCTCTCATTCAGAGACATTATGAATTGAGGTTTAATGTGTATTTCTTTTACTTGCCACTCTCACAGAGCCTCCAGAGATTCAGCTGGATGCAAAACTGCTGGCTGGCCTCACTGCTAAGGCTGGCACAAAGATTGAACTTCCTGCTGACATCACAGGCAAACCAGAGCCTAAAGTTAAATGGACCAAGGCTGACCTAGTCCTGAAGCCAGACGATAGAATCACAATTGATACTAAGCCTGGCCACTCAACTGTGACCATTGCTAAGACAAAGAGAGATGACAGCGCTACATACATCATTGAAGCAGTCAACAGCAGTGGCCGTGCAACTGCAACAGTTGATGTCAACATTCTAGGTTGCATGACAGACTTTTTTTTTAAAATATATATAAATATATTAAATGTTGTATGTATGTATTCACTTTTTTATGCCATTAGTATTCAGTTGATACTAATTTTTAATCTTTGCTAACTCCATATAGATAAACCTGGTCCTCCAGCTGCCTTTGATATCTCTGAAATCACCAATGAGTCCTGCTTGTTGTCCTGGAATCCTCCAAGAGATGATGGTGGCTCAAAGGTCACTAACTATATTATTGAGAGGAGGGCTGTGGACAGTGAAATCTGGTACAAGTTGTCATCCACCGTGAAGCAGACTACCTACAAGGCCACCAAACTTGTGGCTTTCAAAGAATATGTCTTTAGGGTCTATGCTGAAAATCAGTTTGGAATTGGTGCCCCAGCAGAACATGCCCCAATAACTGCCAGATACCCCTTCGGTATGTTATTTAAAGCAATTTCAACAATTCAAACATGTATTTGCCTAACATTTCATCTGCATTAGAAATCATTATGTATATGTTTACAATATCCTAGATACTCCTGGTCCTCCATACAAATTGGAGCCATCTGATATTACAAAGGATGCAGTAACTCTGTCTTGGTACGAGCCTGATGATGATGGTGGAAGTCCTATAACTGGATACTGGGTCGAGAGATATGAGCCTGATCATGACAAATGGATCAGATGCAACAAGCTGCCTGTCAGGGACACAAACTTTAGGTATGAAAGGATGTGAATTAGCTCTAGTATGCCATTGTTTTCTCATTAATTTGTTTTTTTAACATGTCTAACATACAAATTTGATTGCAGGGTGAAAGGACTGCCCACAAGAAAGAAGTATAAGTTCCGTGTTTTGGCAGAGAATCTTGCTGGGCCTGGCAAACCAAGCAAAGAGACAGACCAGATTTTGATTAAAGATCCAATCGGTAGGAATCAATGCTTGATAAATCTCCAGATTTGGCCATTTCACGTACAAAATGGCTAAATGTATATTTTATTTGGAGAGAGCATACTGTATGAAACATATGTGATTTTTCAGATCCCCCATGGGCTCCTGGTAAGCCCACTGTTAAGGATGTGGCCAAAACATCTGCCTTCCTGCAATGGACAAAACCGGAACATGATGGTGGTGCAAAGATTGAATCTTACATTATTGAGCTCCTCAAGAGCGGAACTGATGAGTGGGTTCGTGTAGCTGATGGTATCCCCTCTCTTGAGTACTTCCTGAGAGGATTGATGGAGAAGCAAGAGTACTCATTCCGTGTCAGAGCTGTCAACGCGGCAGGCGAGAGTGAACCTAGTGAACCAAGTGATCCAGTGCTATGCAAGGAGAGACTCAGTAAGTCACACTATTTAAAAAATAAAACCTCATCATCATTCATTCCTCCACATGTTTTTCCAAACCTTTATGACTTGCTTTCTTCAGTAGAACACAAAAGAAGAAATTCTGTTCAGATTTTTCCATGCAATTGTAATAAATAGGGAGCAAGTAAATGATGACAGAATTTTAATTAACCATTGCTTTAACATTTAAATGCTGAAGTGCGTAATTCTGTACACTGCATTTCCTAATGATAATCCTCCTCCTTTAGATCCTCCATCACCTCCAAGATGGCTTTCAGTAGTTTCTAGCACCAGGAACAGCGCTGATTTGAAATGGACAGCACCTGAGAGAGATGGTGGCTCTCCAATCACAAACTACATTATTGAGAAGAGAGATGTCAGACGCAAGGGATGGCAGGCTGTGGACACCACTGTGAAAGAGCTAACTTACACCGTCACCCCACTGAACGAGGGCTCTCTCTATGTTTTCCGTGTTGCTGCTGAGAATGCTGTTGGACCCAGTGATTTTTGTGAACTGGCAGACTCTATTCTCGCCAAGGATACTTTCAGTGCGTACTTAGTCCTTCTCACTGCTTATTTATTCCTTTTGATCGTTTGATATTTAGTATTTAATTTGTCTCGCATCTGCTTCTCTTCTTCACAGGTACCCCTGGACCTCCATATAATCTGACCATTACTGAGATCTCCAAGACACATGTTGACCTGAAATGGGAGGCACCTAAGAATGACGGTGGAAGACCTGTCTTGAAGTACATACATATGGCTTTTGTAGCAGTTGGTGAAATGTGGAGCTGGGCAGTGTTACTTTAGTATTATTTATATATTATACTATTATTCATATTTTTATTTAGCTTTTTTTGTATATATTTATGTATATATTAATTTTAGAGTATTTTTTTTTTCATTTAGCATGTTTAGTAATTTTTGTGCTGTTTATTTATTTTAGTTTTAATGTGTCCTTAATTGAATAATATTTCTTACCTAGATACGTCATTGAGAAGAAGGAGAAACTTGGAACCCGTTGGGTGAAATCAGGAAAGACTTCAGGTCCCGACTGCCATTACAGAGCTACTGATGTTATTGAGGGCACTGAAGTGCAGTTCCAGGTCTCTGCTGAGAACGAGGCTGGAGTTGGTCACCCAAGTGAACCCACGGATATTGTGGTCATTGAGGACCCAACAGGTATGCTAATAAAAATCACACACTATTTATTTATTTGATATAGACTTTTATCTACTATTTCAAACTTTCATGTTTTGTTTGAGGTCTAGGAGACCCAGTATATTTTTAAAATGTTAAATAAACAGTGTAACACTGAAGATTTTATTAGGATTTAGCTTTATGACTTTTCTTAATTGTATAAGAACAGCATTAAAAGCATTTTAACAACTTAAAAACATGCTTCAAATATACTCAAATATGAAATATTACTAGAATATTACTTGTGATACAACAAAAAGTTACATCAATCATTTTTGCCCAATTGGTTTTGATTAGGTCTAAGGGAACATATTACCAACATCAAGAAAAAACATTAAAAAACACCAAGAAACATTAAGAAACCTCAAACATAAAAAACTAGAACAAAAGTGTTAAATATCTGATTTATGGATTTAAGATGTAATTCATAATGAAACAATGTAACCATTCCTTGTCTTGACAGGCCCACCATCACCACCTCAGGAACTGCATGTCACTGAGGCAGCAAGAGATCATATTTGTATTGCTTGGAAGGCACCAGAAAAGAATGGAGGAAGTCCCATTATTGGCTACCACATTGAGCTCTGTGAGGCTGGAACCGAGAAGTGGATGAGAGTCAACTCTCGTCCTGTCAAAGAGCTAAAATACAGGGCAGGGGAAGAAGAGGGCATTGTTCCTGAGAAGCAATATACCTTCAGAGTCCGTGCTGTAAATGCTGTTGGTGATAGCGACCCCTCTGACATTTCTGAGAACGTATATGCCAAAGATTCTGACTGTAAGCTATTTTTTGTTGTTTTTGTAAAATTATAAATGATCATTTGTTGCCATTTTAATTTAAGGTTAACTGATTGCCCTATGACTTGCATCATTGCAGGCAGCCCAACCATTGACTTCCAGACCAAGGACCTTGTTGTTGTTGAAGGTGAAAAGATGCACCTCCCAATTCCATTTAGGGCTGTGCCATTGCCTAAGATTACATGGCACAAAGATGGAAGTGAACTAAAGGCTGATGACAGAACTTTCTTAAGAGCTGAATATACATCATGCCATCTGGAAATTCCAAGCTGCTTGCATGCTGATGCTGGCCAGTACAAAGTTACCTTGGAGAACAGCAATGGTTCAACTAGTGGAACAATCAATGTTAAAGTTATAGGTATGTGTCTGAGTTCTGCTTTATAGGAATATTTCAGCTTTTAACAACGGATACAAACGTAATAATAAAAGTGCACCTTTACATTTTAAACTAATGCCTTTGCTTTACAAATGTTAGGTCTTCCTGGACCATGTAAAGAAATTGTTGCTAGTGAGATTACCAAGAGCACCTGCAAGGTGTCCTGGGATCCTCCAGACTATGATGGTGGTAGCCCTGTTCTCCACTATGTGCTACAACGCAGAGAAGCAGGCAGGAGAACCTATGTCAATGTTATGTCTGGAGAAAACAAAGTTAGCTGGCCGGTTAAGGATTTAATTCAAAATGGAGAGTATTACTTCCGTGTCAGAGCTGTCAACAAGATTGGTGGTGGAGAATTCATTGAGCTTCGCAACCCTGTAATTGCTGAAGATCAGAAGCGTAAGTAATAGCATTCATTGAAAGCACTTTTAATTTGCAGAATATTTTTAACAACCATTTGTCCTTCAAATACAGAACGTCCTGACCCGCCAGTCGATTTGGAAACACACAACCCAACTTCTGAGAGTGTGACCCTTACTTGGAAGCCTCCCATGTATGATGGTGGAAGCAAAATTATGGGTTACATTCTTGAGAAGATGATGAAAGGCGAAGAGAACTTTCAGAGATGCAATGACTTCCTTGTGCCAGTGCTGTCCTATACTGTTAAGGGGTTGACGGAAGGAAAACAATATCAGTTCCGTGTGCGTGCTGAAAATGCAGCTGGTATCAGTGATCCTTCACGCAGCACACCTTTGATCAAAGCCACAGATGTAGTTGGTATGTACTTAATCTTTTGTTATTTGTCAAATCATATATTTTTATCAGTTGTGAAGTCCCTCTGAAACAAGTTATTGGTACTGCATATGTAAGCATTTTTTTGTTATTCCGCTTCCAGATCGTCCAAAGGTATTCCTTAGCGGTAGTCTGCAGTCAGGTTTGGCTGTGAAACGAGGTGAGGAGATCCGATTGGATGCCAATATCTCTGGATTCCCTTACCCTCAAATTACATGGATGAGGAACAATTCAACCATTTGGCCTGAGGCACTGAAGAAGAGACCAGAAAGACCCATTAAGAAGAAGAAGGAGAAAGAAAAAGAAAAGGAGGAAAAGAAGGAGGCTGATGCAGAAAAGAAAGAGGCAGATGCAGAAAAGGAGGAAGACAAAGAGGTGAAGAAGGAGGAAGACAAGGAAAAGAAGGAGGAAAAGAAGGAAAAAGAAAAGGAGGTAGAGGAACCTGAGGAGCCTGAAGAAGCATACCACCCAACCTTAAATGAACGTCTTACCATCGAGTCTAAGAGGAAGGGTGAATCCTACATTATTGTAAAAGATACTATCAGAGGTGATCATGGTGTTTTCACCATAAAAGTGGAAAATGATCATGGTGTTGCCTCTGCCTCCTGTGAAGTTAATGTCCTTGGTGAGCATAAACCCTTTCCTACCTTGAATATTTTTTTGTTAAAAAAAAAAAGAATGGAATGTTAATTTTTACACTTTTCTTTTTCAGATACTCCTGGACCTCCAGTCAATTTCAAATTTGAAGATGTGAGGAAGAACTCAATCCTCTGTAAGTGGGATCCTCCTCTGGATGATGGTGGTAGTGAAATCCTTAACTATGTACTGGAGCGCAAAGATAACTCCAAGGCGGACCTGGGATGGATCACTGTAACATCAATCCTTAGAGGCTGTAAATTCCTAGTACCAAAACTTATTGAGGGCAAGGAGTACATCTTCCGTGTCACTGCAGAGAATAAGTATGGTCCTGGAACCCCATGCATCTCCAAACCTGTCATTGCAAAGAATCCATTCGGTATTCCCAATTTTTCATTGTTTGTTTTAGAACATCATTTGCATTATTGTGTTTCGCAGTTAGTTTAACAGTTGAATTTACCTTGTCAATTCAGATCCTCCAGATGCGCCGGAGAAACCTGAAATTACTGTTTCTACGGCCAGCAGTATGCTTGTTACCTGGACAGAGCCCAATGACAATGGCAGCACCATTGAGGGATACTGGGTAGAAAAACGAGAAGTTAACAGTACACACTGGTCGAGAGTCAATCGCACCATGGTTCCTGATTTGGAAATAAACGTCGAGGGCCTTTTGGAGGGTCTGACATATATTTTCAGAGTCTGTGCAGAAAATGTAGCAGGACCTGGAAAGTTCAGCCCCCCGTCAGATCCAAAAACGGCGCAGGCACCAATCAGTAAGTTTGTCGTATTAAAATTGACTATATATACCATGAACATATAAGAAATAAATGTAATATCAATTTAAATTGTAATACTATATAAAATGTATTTATTTCAGGACCCCCAGGTCCACCAACTGCAAGAGTTGTGGACACCTCAGACTATTCCATCGATGTTGAATGGGATCCTCCTGCAGACAATGGTGGCGCAGACATCTTTGGTTATCATGTTGACAAAGTTGTTGCTGGTACCAAGGACTGGTCACGAGCCACAGAGAGACCACAGAAGAGCAACGCGTTTACAGTGTATGGTGTTAGAGAAGGAGCTAAGTATATGGTCCGTGTTGTGGCAGTCAATTGTGCTGGGGAAGGAGAACCTGGTTTTACGGATGCAGTAATTGTGAGAAACCCTGCAGGTATAAACACAAATTTGTTGCTAATTATCATGATATTCTTTATTTGTTAATCGATTAAAGTGTTATTCTAATATAAGCAACTAAATGTATGTCTCTGTTTCTTTATCAAAACAGAGATTCCAGTCATCGAGCTTGATATCTCTGTGAAAAATGGTGTTGTCGTTAGAGCTGGAGAGATGCTCAGAATTCCAGCACATGTGACTGGTAGACCTTTCCCATCTTTGAAGTGGACAAAGGATGATGGTGCATTAGAAAAAGATCGTATGGAGGTGGAAGAAGCAGGAAAGGACAGCACTCTTGTCATCAAAACCACAAAGAGAAGTGATCACGGCAAATACCAAATCCAAGCAGCAAATCCAAGTGGTATTAAGTCTGCATGGACCAGGGTTGAAGTAATGGGTAAGATTTTTTTTTAAGTTGTCATTTGGATTTGAAATGTATACAGGCATTTTCATTACAGCATGCATAACACATTTTCTCACATTTAAAATCTCTTCTCAGATGTTCCTGGACCAGTTCTTGACCTGAAACCTGTTGTGGTTACCAGAAAGCTAATGATGTTGAATTGGTCAGATCCTGATGATGATGGTGGCAGTGATCTGACAGGGTTTATTGTTGAAAGAAGGGAACCAAAGATGCACACATGGAGACAACCTATTGAGACGGCTTCATCCAAATGTGAGATTGTAGGTATTATTGAGGGACAGGAATACATTTTCCGTGTTGTGGCCAAGAACAAGTATGGATGTGGACCTCCAGTTGATCTTGGACCTATCCGTGCTGTGGATCCTCAAGGTGAACTTTACATACACAGTGCTTTAATCTCACAATAGTGTTCAACATTTCAACTGTTCCTATGTATTTACTGTCATATGTTTATTAAATGTCAGGTCCACCATCTTCTCCTGAAAAGTTCCACTATACAGAGAGGACCAAGTCCTCAGTTACTATTGAATGGAGGCCCCCCCGTAATGATGGTGGTAGTCCAATCCTTGGCTACATCATTGAGAAAAAGCGTCAAGATCAACCAGCCTTCCAGCGTGTCAACCCAGAGTTGATCACTGCTCAGATTTTGACAATTGAACCCCTTGATGAGTTGCATATGTATGAGTTCCGTGCAAAGGCTGTCAATGCATTTGGTGAAAGCGAGCCTTCAATTACCATGACTGTTGTCATTCAAGATGATGAAGGTTTGTCATATTCTAGTTTAGCATCACTGTTTTTCACAGAGTTTTATGTCTTTTTATGACACATATTCCATCTGTCTTTTGATGACTGTAGTGGCTCCAAGTCTGCATATGTTGAAGCACTTCAAGGGCGATTTGATCCAAGTTAGGAAGAACCAACCTATTGAGATGCCAGCTGAAGTCACAGGTCTGCCAATGCCAAAGATTGAATGGCTGAAGGATGATGTTGTTATTCCCAAGTCAACTGAGAAACTCCTGATAGAAACCAAAGAGATTGACAGGGTGACATCGCATACAAAACTCTCCATCCCCGGTGTTACTAGACTGGACAAAGGCACGTACACAGTTACTGCCTCAAATCGTCTGGGATCTCTCAGTCATTCCATCACAGTGGAAGTGTTGGGTAAGTTATCCTATACTGTACAAATATTGGACACTTGTGAACACTTCAGTAAAACCTGTTTTACTGTTTGGATGACAAAATATCAAACTCAGTGGCATCTGCAAACAAACAGTGCAGTGCATTTCTCTGCCAACCTCACTTTTCCTAGTTCACCTAGAGGTGATTTTAGTGGATGTATGGAGTCAGTTCTTCTCAAGTTCACACAGTGTCCTTTGTGATTGGCAACCACAAAGTGCCCAATACTTTTGTCTTATTTTGAGCTTTATATTTGAGCTTATACCACTTGATTTGATATTTCGTTATGTGGTTCAATTACATGCAGTAAGTCATGGCTTAAGTGTCCAAAGTTTTTGTATATTTTGTATATACCTAATGATTTATGATCATCTCTTTTTTTCATAGATCGTCCAACACCACCAAGAAACATTTCTGTTTCAAATATCAAAGCTGAGTCTTGCAAACTTTCCTGGGATGCTCCATTGGATCTTGGTGGCAGTGAGCTTACCAACTACATTGTTGAGATGAAAGACCTCAATGGTGAAGAACCTGAAAAGGCTGAATGGGTGCAGGTTACGAACTCCATTATCGAGAAGCATTATGGGGTAAGCAAAACAATTTTACAACTGTATCAAAAATAATGCAAGGCAAATAAATAATAAGTTTTTCAAGACAAATAGAAAAAAATTATGCTGTCATGGTGTTTATGGACAATATAAATATTTAATGTTTTTCGCAGGTATGGAACCTGGAAACTGGTGGCAACTATAAATTCAGAGTCAAAGCTCAGAATAAGTATGGAATAAGTGAGGCCTGTGAAACAGAGGAGGTTCAGATTAAGGATCCTTTTGCTCTGCCTGGCCCACCTGAGAAGGTCACTATTGCTGAGCGTTCCAAGACCTATATGCTACTGACATGGGAACCACCTAGGGACTGTGGTGGTTCTATGATTACTGGCTACTGGCTTGAGAAGCGTGAAAAGGGCACTACCTATTGGTCTCGTGTGAATAAGATCCTGGTGTCAAAACGTGGCACGAAAGGCTGGGAATACCAGGTTACCCGTCTCATCGAGGGAATGGAGTATGAATTCCGTGCAATGGCTTGTAATTCCGCTGGTATTGGACCACCTAGTGCCGTCTCTGAGTCTGCCGTTGCTGACGATCCTTTGAGTAAGATCATAAATTAAGTGCATTTCTGTTTTGAATAGATTTTTATGCATGTTGTTTCTAATATATTTCATGTTTGATTTTCTGTGTTTGTACAGCTCCACCTAGCATGCCAGCAGCTCCTGAGATTGCTGACAAAACCAAGCATAGTGTCACCCTTGCATGGACCCCACCAGCTAAAGATGGTGGCCGCCCCATCAAAGGTTACATCATTGAGATCCAGGATGAAGGCACTTCTGAGTGGGCCAGGATCAATGATGCTGAAAATCTGCATCCTTCTACTGTGTTCACCGTTCCAAACCTCCCAGAACTTAAGAAATACAGATTCAGAATCATTGCAGTCAATGAAATTGGCGAGTCTGAGCCAAGTCCCAGAACCACTGAAGTTCGCATAGAGGACATTCAAAGTAAAGTCTCTCTTTTATTTAATAAAACACAAATTAGCAACCTCCAGAGTCACATGTTTATTTTTGCATGATCTTATGCATTCTCTTAATTTTACAGCTGCACCAAAGATCTTCCTGGATATCAGTGCTCATGAACTGCTGTGTATCCGTGCTGGAACTCCATTTAAGATTCCAGCTACCATCACAGGACGTCCTGCTCCTAAAGTTACATGGGAGTTTGATGGCAAAGCAAAGACAGAAAAGAAGGATCGTCTCCATGTCTTACCAGTGGATTCACAGGTAACATCCTTCTCTGATTGTAAACATGAATAATTATTATTTTCTTGTGAATCTTTGTAAGACTTAATTAGTATTAAAAAGTATTAATTCATTCTTTTTGTGATTAGGTTGAATCTACTGACACTACCTCAGTAGTTTCAGTTCCTGTGAGTTTAAGAAGCCATTCTGGCAGGTACACAATTACAGCAAAGAACAAATCAGGACAGAAGCATGTCAACGTCAGAGTAAATGTGCTTGGTGAGCTTCCTATATATTTATATGTACTGTATACCATATACCAAGTTAATATTGTGCTTTGAAGTAAACTGATAATGTTTTTCCAGATGTTCCCGGAGCGCCCAAAGAGCTCAAAGTTACTGATGTCACTAGAACCACAATGAGACTTATTTGGAAACTGCCAGATAATGATGGTGGTGAGAGAATCAAGAGTTATTTTATTGAAAAGAAGGCTGTGAATGGAAAGGCTTGGACAGTTGCCAACCCTGCTTGTGCCAGCATGGCCTTTGTGGTGCCCAACCTCCTCGAGGGACAGGACTACTTGTTCCGTGTTCGTGCTGAGAATCGCCTTGGCTTTGGACCGTTTGCCGAGACCACAGATCCTGTTAGGGCAAGGGATCCTATCTGTAAGTTAGCTACCCTAATATTTTGAAAAGCAAAATAATTGTAAATTGTTTTTGTTTCTTAATTAACAAACGTTTTCTATTTTCTTTCAATGTAAAGATCCTCCTGATCCTCCTACCAAAGTGAAAATTAACCTTGTTACCAAGAACACTGTGACCCTTTCATGGGAGCCTCCCAAGAACGATGGTGGAGCACCAGTAAAGCATTATATCATTGAGAGGCTGAGCTGGGATACCAGTGGTCCAGAGAAAGAAACTTGGAAACAGTGTAACAAGAGAGATGTTGAAGAGACTACCTTCATCATTGAAGACCTTAAGGAAGGTGGCGAGTATGAGTTCCGTGTTAAAGCTGTGAATGAAGCTGGCGCAGGCAGACCCTCTGTTACCGCCGGACCAGTTGTCATTAAGGACCAGACATGTGAGTACAAGATCTTGCTGTTTTTGCAGTTTTTTGAAATATGGCAGTTAGTTATTTGCGGTTTCTTTTAAATCTTTTTTAGGTGCTCCAAGTATTGAACTCAGAGAGGCTTTAGAAGGTGCAGAAGGATATGATGTCAACATTGTTGCCAGGATTCAAGGCTGTCCATTCCCATCTCTTGTCTGGCACAAGGCTCCACAGGACAAGCCTGATGACAAAGCACCTGTACAATATGACAAACATGTCAATAAACTTGTTTCTGATGAGAAGTGCACACTGTTAATTCAGCAGTCAAAGAGAGATGACAGTGCCATATACACTCTCACAGCAACCAACAGTTTGGGAACAGCCACCAAGAGCATCAAGCTTAGCATTTTGGGTAAGTTAAATTTTCATGATTTAATTTTCATCTAATTTTTAATGATTCATCTATGTGAAAGGTAAAGAATAAATAATATCCTGTTCTTGTGTCCTTAGGACGTCCTGGTGTACCTGTAGGACCAATTAAGATTGGGGAGATTTTCGCTGAGAGGATTGGCCTCTCCTGGAATCCACCATTAGATGATGGCGGTTCCAAGATTACAAACTATGTCGTTGAAAAGCGTGAGGAAAACAGAAAAACATGGGTCCACATCACTAGTGATCCAAAGGAATGCCAGTACACCGTGCAAAGGCTAACAGAGGGCCATGAGTATGAGTTCCGTGTTATGGCTCAGAATAAATATGGAGTTGGACCACCATTGTACAGTGAACCTGAGAAAGCACGAAACCTTTTCAGTAAGTTTCATTCACAGAGAATTTCTAAATCCAGGGGTTTTCAAACTTTTTGATGCCCATGACCTCCAATTTGTATTATATTGTGTGAAGAAAAAAATGTAAGAATAACATTATATAGATTAAGTAAATTCAATGTAATACTTATTTTGTTCCACTTCTTTCCTAACAGCTGTGCCTGGCCAATGTGAGAAGCCAACAGTCACAGATGTTTCAGTTGAATCTATGACCGTTAACTGGGATGAGCCAGAATATGATGGTGGTTCTCCAGTAACTGGCTACTGGCTAGAGCGTAAGGAGACTACAGGCAAGCGCTGGACAAGAGTGAATCGTGAACCTATCAGAATCAGGACTCTAGGAGTTTCCCATATTGTGACAGGCCTCTTGGAAGGTGCTGTCTACCAGTTCCGTGTTCTTGCAATTAATGCAGCTGGAAACGGCCCACCAAGTTTGCCTTCTGATCCTGTTGCATGCAGAGACCCCATTGGTATGTTATGCTTTTCTTATTTTTTTTTCTCCACTTTTTAACCGATATACTTTAGAGTTGCTTTACTTTTTTAATTTATGTGTCTATTTAACGTTTGTATTATTTCTTAACAGCACCTCCAGGACCTCCAACACCAAAAGTAACAGACTGTACTAAGTCAACTGTTGATCTTGAATGGATTCCTCCACTTATTGATGGTGGATCTAAGATTACAGGATATTTTGTTGAGTACAAAGAAGAAGGACAAGAGGAATGGGAGAAGGTATATATAAGTGTGTGTGTATATGTGTATGTATGTCTGTCTATCTAGATAGATACAGATATGCATATATTTATTTGGATTTTGTTTGAATGCATTTATTTATTTATTATCTAATTAGGTTAAAGACAAGGAAATCAGAGGCACCAAGTTTGTTGTTCCTGGACTCAAAGAGCTTGGACTCTACAGATTTAGGGTGAGAGCTGTAAATTCTGCAGGTGTGGGAGAACCTGGCGAGGTTTCTGATGTGATTGAAGTCAAGGACAGGACAAGTACGCATTTGTTCACATTTTAGATGTCTAATTTATGATTTCACATGAATTTATGTTACTTTGTATTTAACTCGTCATATATTTTAGTTCCCCCTGAGGTAGACCTGGATGCAACTGTCAAGGAAAAGATTGTTGTTCATGCTGGTGGGGTAATCCGCATCCTGGCCTATGTGTCAGGAAAGCCTGCTCCAGAGATTATTTGGAATAGAGACGATGCTGATTTGCCAAAGGAGGCTGCTATTGAGACCACCTCTATAAGTTCAGCTTTGGTTATCAAAAATTGCAGGAGACAACATCAAGGCATTTATACACTGACTGCTAAGAATGCAGGTGGAGAAAGGAAGAAAGCAGTCATTGTTGAAGTACTGGGTGAGTTTTTTTTTCTTTGGGTCTAAATTCTGAAATGACTTCAGTAAAGCAATAAACACTATTTGTTTTATTTCTTCACAGATGTCCCTGGCCCTGTGGGTCTGCCCTTCTCTGGTGAGAATCTCACCAATGACTCTTGTAAGTTGACATGGTACTCTCCTGAAGATGACGGTGGCTCAGCTATCACCAACTATATAATTGAGAAGAGAGAAGCTGACCGCAGAGGCTGGACTTCAGTGACATATACTGTCACAAGACACAATGCTGTTGTCCAGGGTCTTATTGATGGCAGGGGTTACTTCTTCAGAATTGCAGCTGAAAATATTATTGGACTGGGTCCATTCACTGAGACTTCAGCTCCTGTCGTCATCAAGGATCCAGTCTGTAAGTCTTGTTTATTTGTATCAGTATTTTTTATTTAGAAGTATCATTACCTTTAATTCCCTGTAAATGTCTCACACATTTAAACTTCTTCAGCTGTACCTGAGCGCCCAGAGGATCTTGAGGTCACAGCCATCACAAATGATTCAATCAGCGTTGCATGGAGACCTCCAAAGTATGATGGAGGTTCAGACATTACAAGCTATGTTCTTGAGGTCCGTCTTATCGGACAGGACAACTACACCCGTATTGCCGTAGAGGACAAACTTATGGAACGCAAATTCACACACGTGGGTCTTAAGGAAGGTTCTTCTTATGAATTCCGAGTTAGTGCTGTGAATCAAATCGGTCAAGGCAAACCCTCATTCAGCACCAAACCAGTTACATGCAAAAAAGAGTTTGGTAAGTAATCACTTGCACTGAAGTGATTTGTTCTTTTATTTCCTTTTTCATTGACCATCTTTAATTTATTGTATATTATACTCTTTACTAGAACCACCAAACCTTGATCTTGAGTTCCGTGACAAGGTTGTTGTTCGTGTTGGCGAAACTTGCAATCTTCAAAGCGGATACACAGGAAAACCAGCACCAACTATTAAATGGTTCAAAAATGACGAGGAGCTTCAGTCAAATGAAGAAATTGCTCTCACCAGCACAAAGAAGAAATTGTGCTTGACTATTGCAAAGACAAAACGTGATCACAGTGGAAAATACACTGTTGTTTTAGAGAACTCCATTGGTTCACGCAAGGGCATATGTACTGTTATTGTTGTCGGTAAGCTAATCTTTACTTTTTTTAACCATAATCTTCTTTTTCATGCTATTATTTTTGCAAACTTAACCATGAATCATATTTTTCAGACCGTCCACAACCTCCAGAGGGTCCTGTTGTTTTCGATGAGATCTACAGGAATTATATGCTCATTTCTTGGAAGCCCCCACTGGATGATGGTGGAGCTGCTATTTCTAACTATATTGTTGAAAAGAGAGACAGCAACAGGGATCTGTGGATGCCTGTTACAGAATCTTGCACAAGGACATCATGCAGAGTTCCAAAACTGATTGAGGGAAGAGAGTACATTATTAGAATCTGTGCTCAGAATATTCATGGCATTAGTGATCCATTGCTGTCAGCTGAGACAAAAGCAAAGGATGTTTTCAGTAAGTAACAGTTTCTGCAATGTAACACAGTAGTCATTAATAATTTTTAAAAAGAAAAATTTAATTTATGATCAAGAGTCTTACTTACGTCCTCAAATTTCTGACACCTGCAGAGGTTCCAGATGCTCCACAAGCACCTGTGGTAAAAGAAATCTACAAAGACTCAGCTCTGATTTCATGGCTTCAGCCAGCTGATGGTGGCAAACCAATCACAAACTACATTGTTGAAAGGAAGGAGACCAAAGCCAACTCGTGGACTAGAGCTGGAAAAGACCGCATTTACCCTAACACAGAATACTGGGTTCCTGATCTTCTCCAGGGATGTGAATATGAATTCCGTGTCATGGCAGAGAATGTGATTGGTGTTGGTGACCCCAGTCCACCATCAAAGCCCATCTATGCCAAAGATCCTATTGGTATGCGTCTGACGATGTTTTCAATGAAAAAATGTACAATTTCCGCTGAGTTTAAATATTAACCTCCTATTTTCTTGAATTTCTTTTCACAGTGATCCCAAGCCCACCTGTACTTCCAGTGGCAATTGACAAGACAAAAGATTCTGTCACTCTTTCTTGGCAACCACCAAAAGACTGTGGCAGGGGCAAGATTTTTGGTTATCTCCTTGAGTATCAGAAAGCTGGTGATGAGGAATGGCTTCAAGTTAATCAAACACCTGACTCTTGCCAGGGCACTACATTCAAAGTAATCAACCTTGAAGATGGTGCACTTTACAGATTTAGAGTGAAGGCAGTAAATGCTGCTGGTGAATCAGATCCTGCATATGTACCAGAGCCCGTTCGAGCACAAGATAGACTTGGTAATCTATGCATGCTTGGATATGGATGACTTTACTTACATTATGCTTTGCATTGACGCAAATATGTGTGAAAATATTAAATGTTTTGTTTTTTGTCTATTGTCTGTAGAGCCCCCAGAACTTCAACTGGATTTGGGCATGCCTCGTGAGTTGAAAGCAATGGCTGGAACCCATATTAATATTATTGCTGGAATCAAGGGAATTCCTTTCCCTAAAGTCACGTGGAAGAAAAATGAGGCAGATGTTCCAACAAGAGCAGAGATTGAAACATCTGGAACAGCAAGCAAACTAGAGATGCGTTATTGCACCCGTGCAGACAGTGGAGATTACACAATTACTATTGAAAATCCAGCTGGATCAAAGACAGCCACATGCACCGTGCTGGTTCTTGGTATATATATTTCAAAGAATATGTTAAATAAAAAAACTGAAGTGGAACTTACAAATAAATGACATAAAAATTAAATACTATTTTTTGAACAACATGTTAAGTTGTTGCTTTACTTGTTTGTTTTTGTAGACAAGCCTGGACCAGTTCAGCATCTCAGAGTATCTGATGTCAGAAGTGATTCTGCCCAACTGTCTTGGAAAGACCCAGAAGATAATGGTGGTACACGCATCACTAACTTTGTTGTTGAGAAAAAGGATGCAGCATCTGCACAATGGGTGCCAGTCTGCTCATCATCCAAAAAACGTAGCATGATGGCCAAACATTTGATTGAGGGAACTTCATACATGTTCCGCGTGGCAGCTGAAAATCAGTTTGGAAGAAGTGAATATGTTGAGACACCAAAAGCTATTAAAGCAATGAATCCACTGTGTAAGTATGGCCCGTGAAATTACACTATTTAATGTTTATTTCCAAATTTTCAAATATGTTTATTTGCAATATCTATAATATATAAAAATAAAAAAAAATTTTGTTGGAAATTTCAGTCCCACCTGGTCCACCTAAGGACCTGCATCATGTAGATGCTGACAAAACTGAGGTGTGGCTTCAGTGGAATTGGCCTGATCGTACAGGAGGAAGTGACATCACAGGGTTCTTGGTTGAGTACCAAGAAGAAGGTGAAAGAGACTGGGTAGTTTTTAAGACTGTCAGCATTCCTGAGTGCCATGTGACTGGACTGGAAGAAGGAAAGACCTACAGGTTCCGTGTTAAGACGGAGAATGCAATTGGTCTAAGTAGACCAGACACCACTGTGCCAGTACTTTGCCAGGAAAAACTAGGTTCGATTCAAATTTTAACATTCTGTATGATTACTTAAAGAAAAGATGTTTTCAATTTGTATGATTAAACTTTTTCCTTCTACTGTCTTCGTAGTACCCCCAATTGTTGAGGTGGATGTGAAGTTGATAGAGGGAATCATTGTGAAAGCTGGAAGCACTATTAGATTGCCTGCTATTATGAGAGGCCTTCCAGTTCCCACTGCCAAATGGGTCATTGACGGAGAGGAAATCAAGAGTGCAGGCAAAATCAAAATTGACACTGACAACTTCTCCACTGTACTGAGCATTGCCGACTGCACACGAAATCACACTGGACTCTACATTCTCACAGTGTCTAACTCAGCAGGAAGTAAGACTGTTTCTCTGAATGTCACAGTGCTTGATGTGCCAGCTGCCCCAATAGGTCCTGTTAACATCCTTGAAGTGACCCCTGACTCCATGGTCATTGAATGGCGTCCTCCCAAAGACGATGGTGGAAGCCCTGTCATGAACTACATTGTTGAGAAGAGGGAGTCGAATAAGGAAACTTGGGGAGGAGTAAGCTCTGGCAGCACTTCCACAAGGCTCAAGATTTCTCGTTTGCAGCAGGGAGTTGAGTATGTTGTGAGAATTCGTGCAGAAAATAAAATGGGAATTGGCGCAGCTCTTGAAAGTGCACCAACTGTAGCCCGGCACCAATTTGAGCCCCCTGGACATCCTGGAAAACCAGTTGCATCTGATATTTCTGAAGATGCCCTCACACTTGGATGGACAATGCCTCTCTTTGATGGTGGTAGTCCAATCAGTGGTTATATCATTGAGCGAAGACATAAAGGAGGCAAATGGATTAGAGTGAATAAAACACCTTGCAAGGACCTAAGATACAGAGTGCTTGGGCTTTTTGAAAGTAATGAATATGAGTTCAGAGTATTTGCGGAGAATATTGCTGGCTTTAGTGGACCTTCACCTATCTCAGATATTGCCAAACCTTGCAGACCAATTACTGTTCCAGGACCTCCAGTTAACCCTAAAGTAAAGGACTACAGTTGCACATATGCTGACTTAGTCTGGATCAGACCCACAAGAGACGGAGGCAGTCCAGTCTTAGGATATATTGTTGAATACCAGAAGGGAGGTGCTGAGTGGGAGAAAGTCAATAAGGATGATCTGATTAAACAGTGTGCTTATAGAGTAAAGGGACTGACAGAGGGCACAGAATACAGATTCCGCGTTAAAGCCGTCAACATGATTGGGGAAGGTGAGACCAGGGAAGTCCCAGAGTCAGTTATTGCTAAGGATATTGTCATTCCTCCGGAAATTGAGATGGATGCCACATGCCGTGACCGTGTAACTGTTCGTGTTGGGCATAACATTAATGTTGTAGCATATGTGAAAGCAAGACCTGATCCAGAAGTCACTTGGAACAAAGGTGAAAGTGTTTTGGAAAGGGACAAGCGCACCACTCTGACAAACAACTTGCCAGTAGTGCAAATGCGTATCAAGGAAGCAACCAGAGCAGATCATGGAAAATATACACTAAAGGCTGTTAATGAAGCTGGAGAGGCCTCAGCTACTATTACAATAAATGTTCTGGATAGACCTGGGCACTGCCAAAATCTTAAGTTGACCTATGTAAATAAAAACTCGTGCATGGTGTCCTGGGATGCACCAGAGGATAATGGAGGCACTGAGATAACAAATTACATTGTGGAATGCCGGGAGCCAAGTATACGAGCCTGGTCAATGATCTCATCTGACTGCACAAATCGTATGGTAAAGGCTAAGCTCATGGAAAATCATGAATACTTATTCCGTGTGTCTGCCGAGAACAAGTGTGGTCCTGGTCCAGCAACAGAAACCAAAACTCCCATCCTTGCAATCGACCCACTTCAGAAGCCAGGTGAGCCAGAGAACTTTCACGTCAGCGATATCGGTAAAAACTATGTTTTCCTTAGATGGAGAAAACCAGATTATGATGGTGGCAGTCCTAACCTGGGCTACTATTTGGAGAAAAAACAAAGGGATGCTGAGGAGTGGGAGAAGGCGCATCAAGGAGTCCTAAAAGAGACATTCTTTATGGTAGACAAATGTGTTGAGAACCACACCTATCAATTTAGGGTCAAATCAACAAATGATGGAGGAGAAAGTGCCTGGGTTAGAACATCTGATATTCTTGTCAAAGAAGAAATTCAGAAACCAGTTCTTGACCTGAAATTTGCTGGTACTGTTGTGGTCAAGGCTGGTGAATCAGTTAGACTTGAAGCTGGACTTAGAGGAAAACCACAGCCTGAGGTTACATGGGTGAAGGAGAAGGCTACAGGTGATAACCCAAGGATCAGCATTGACACTGGACATGATTACTCCAAATTCCTCCTTACTAAAACCAAGCGTAGTGATACTGGAAAATATGTAGTCACTGCTACAAACTCAGCAGGATCATTTACAGCATATGCCAACATTACAGTTTTGGATATACCAGGACCTGTTAGAGATTTGAAGATTTCTGGCATTTCCACAGACAAGTGCAGAGTTGTATGGGATCCTCCAGAGGATGACGGCGGTTGTGAGGTGGACAGCTATATTCTAGAGAAATGTGAGACGACAAGAATGGTCTGGTCCACTTACTCTGCCTCTGTTGTCACCAATTACTGTAATGTAACACGTCTGGTTGAAGGAAATGAGTACATCTTCAGGGTTAGAGCTGAAAACAAGATGGGAACTGGACCACCAATGGAGAGCAAGCCTATTATTGCTAAGACACAATACAACAGGCCTGGTCCACCTGATACACCTGAGGTTACCAAAGTTGGTAAAGATGAGATGACTGTGATATGGGCTCCTCCTGAAAATGATGGTGGAAAGTCTATCACTGGTTACATTCTGGAGAGAAAAGAAAAGCGGGCCGTTCGGTGGGTGCCTGTCACAAAGAGCCCCATCTCTGAGAGGCGCATGAAGGTCACCAATCTCATCCCTAACCACGATTATCAATTCCGTGTCAAAGCTGAAAATGAAGTAGGATTGGGAGAACCAAGCAAACCATCCAGACCCGTCACTGCAAAAGATCCAATTGGTATGTATAGTCTGTATTATCTGTTATAATATCTGTACAATCTGTTAATTCAAGTTTGTCATTTTCTTATTCATGTATTTATTTGCTTTAAACTAAACTGGCATTGTATCCACCATTTAGAGCCCCCTGGTCCTCCTGGCAGCCTTAAAGTAGTTGACAGCACAAAGACATCCATTACACTTAGCTGGGCGAAGCCTGTGTATGATGGTGGTGCTCCAATTATTGGATATCTGGTTGAAATGAGGGATAAAGTGCAAATGGAAGGTGATCAAGAGAGAGATCCAGAGGAAGGCTGGAAGAAATGTAATACTGGTGGACAGCTTGTCATAACTGAATTTACAATGATTAACTTGGATGAGAGACAGGAATATGAATTCCGGGTGTCTGCTCAAAACCAAGTTGGCATGGGCCGTCCTGCAAAGCTCAAGGATGCTGTATCACCAAAGGAGATCAATGGTAAGCATTTGTTTTGAAGTGTCACTCAAATGATTGCCCTTGAAATTCAGTACACTTATTCAGTTTTTTTTTTCCCCACAACAGAACCTCCAGAGATTGATCTTGATGCCAGTCTAAGAAAAGGCCTTAGCGTAAGAGCAGGATGTCCTATCAGACTTTTTGCAACAATTAGAGGAAGACCAGCACCTAAAGTGACTTGGAAACGCATAGGTATTGACAATGTCATTAGGAGGGGCCATGTGGATCAGATTGATACAATGACCTTCCTTGTGATTCCTGAGTGCTCACGTGAAGACTCTGGCAAATATTCTTTGACACTTTCCAACGCCTCCGGAGAAAAGGCTGTATTTGTTCGTGTGAAAGTCTTAGGTAAAATCACATTTGTGTAAAATGCACTTTTGAAATTAAATTAGTTATTGCATTTACCCGCTACCAAATACTGTCAGTAAACCAGTTCCTGAAATTTGTTTACAGATACTCCTGGTCCTGTTGGTGGACTGGAGGCAACTGACATCACCAAGACAACCTGCCAGCTTGCATGGTTGCCTCCAGAAAATGATGGTGGTAGCCCAATCCTAAACTATGTTGTTGAGAAACGTGAGGTTGACAGAAAGACATGGACAAATTGCACAAATGACTTAAAGAAGACAAGCTTTAAAGTCACAAATCTGGCACCAGGAGTAGAATACTACTTCCGGGTCATGGCAGTTAACAAGTATGGCATTGGGTTGCCTCAAGACTCTCCTAAGTCCTACCTGGCTACAGATCCCAAGAGTAAGCCCACCTTACAAAGCATTATTATATTATATTATATTATATTATATATTATATTATGTATTTTAAAAAAACTTTTTTTACCTTTCAAAGGTGAGCCTGATCCTCCCAAGAAGATGGATGTGTTGGAAGTTACTAAAAACAGTGCAACTCTGGGATGGCTGAAGCCACTTAGAGATGGTGGATCTAAGATTAATGGCTACATTGTTGAATACCAGCAGGATGGTCAACCTGAGGACAAGTGGACATTATACTCTGTTGTGAAAGACTTGACAATTGTTGTAGCTGGACTGAAAGAAAACACTAAGTACAGATTCAGGGTTGCAGCAAGAAATGCAATAGGATCCAGTTTGGCAAGAGAAGCTGAGGGCATATTTGAGGTCAAAGAACAGCTGAGTATGTATACAAAGATGTTGTTTTCTCCTATTAATAATTTATTTTTATTAATGCTGTATTTTTTATGAATCATACTTTTATTATGAATCTTTTTTTTTTTTTTTATAGTGGCACCAAAGATCATCATGTCTGATGTGGTTACAGCAAGAGCAGGATCTAAACTTGTAGTTGAGGCTCTTGTGTCTGGGAAGCCTGCTCCAGTCACAAAATGGAAAAGAGGAAGTGATGACATGGTTACATCGGATCGTCTCTTCATACAAAAAACACCAACCACAAATACACTTTTGATCAAAGATGTCACAAGGAAGGATAGTGGTTATTACAGTCTGTCTGCTGAAAACAGCACTGGAAAGGTCAACCAGATCCTTAGAATAATCATTCAGGGTGAGTTTGCATTATTATTATTATTATTATTATTATTATTATTATTATTATCATATTAATAATCATATTATTATCATTATCATTATCATTATTATCATTATTATTATATTTTGAGTTAAAATGACTTTGTTTGTTTTTAGACATGCCTGGTCCTCCACAGGGTCCTCTACAAATTCTTGAGTTTGACATGGATTCCTGCACACTTGCATGGGATTCACCTGCTGAAGATGGTGGCAGCAACATCACAAACTACATAGTTGAGAAGTGTGATGTGAGCAGAGGTGACTGGGTCACAGCTGCATCTTGCACCAAGACCAGTTGCAGAATTGGAAAGCTCACAGCTGGCAAAGAGTATGGCTTCCGTGTCCGTGCTGAAAACCGTTTCGGCATTTCAGAACCAATTTACTCTGAGAAAATGATTGCTAGACATCCATTTGGTAGGTCTTGTATATCAACATATTTAAATACTGACACACAAAGGGATTAGGCTTTATTTACACTAATACATATTTTACAATTTCAGATCCACCCAGTGAGCCAAGGAACTGTTGTGTCAACAAAGTCAACAAGGAATCTGTTGTGTTGTCATGGGAGAGACCAGTGACCGATGGCGGCGCTCCCATCAATGGATATTGCATTGAGCGCAAAGAAAGAAATAGCCTCCTGTGGGTCAAGGCAAATGAGATCCTTGTTCGCTCAACGGAATATACATGCTCTGGCCTCATTGAGGGTCTGGAGTACACATTCAGAGTGTCTGCTGTCAACAAGGCGGGACAAGGCAAACCAAGCAAGCAGACAGACTTTATCACTGCAAGATCTCCAGTTGGTATGTGCAGGGGGGGAAACCTGCTGCTGTTACTTACAAAAATTGAAATCAAAACACTACAAGCTTAATTTCTATTCTTTTTCAGATCCACCTGGAAAACCTGAAGTTCTTGATGTGACCAAAAATTCTGTCTCTCTTGTCTGGAGCCGTCCAAAACATGATGGTGGAAGTAAACTCATTGGTTATTACGTTGAATCTCTGAAGCTTCCAGGTGACAAATGGGTGCGTGTTAACACAAGCAGTCAAAATGTACCAAAGGAAGAATACATTGTTCCTGGACTTGAGGAGGGAGCCCAATACAAGTTCAGAATTCTTGCAAAGACAGCAATTAATGTCAGTCTGCCCTCAGAGGAATCTGATGTTATCACCATTATTGCAGAGCATGGTAAGTCTTACGATCCACCAAAAATGTAATTATTTACTAACTGATAGACTTTATATAGATGATTTGATGTCTCTCTTTGTATTATTTCAGTTCCACCTAGAGTTGAGATTAGTCTTGAAATGAAGAACTTAATTGTTGTCAAAGCCGGAGCAAATGTCTGCCTGGATGCTGAAGTTTTTGGCAAACCAATGCCAAAGGTCTCTTGGAAGAGAGATGGTGTTCCTGTAAAATTGGCTGAAGGTATGAAAATGACTCAGAAGGTACATCGCTTCTGCTTGGAACTGTTCTCTGTGACAAGAAAGGAATCTGGCGAGTACACCATTACTGCTGAGAACCCAAGTGGCACAAAGTCTGGCAACATTAAATTGAAAGTTCTAGGTAAGTTAACATTAAAATATGCCAAAAAAGGACTGAAAATCTATTACCTTTCAGACATTTGAAAAGGTCTATATGTTTTGTGAGACATGCGTAATTTTGTTTCTTCAGACAAACCTGGACCCCCAGCATCAGTGAAGATAAGCCAAGTTTTTGCAGACCGGGTGAAACTGAGGTGGGAGCCACCTCTTGCCGATGGTGGTTCTGAAATCACAAATTACATCGTTGACAAACGGGAAACGAGCAGAGCTAACTGGGCACAAGTTACTGCTAACATCAATGGCCAGATAACAGACTGTTCTGTGGAGAAACTGATTGAAGGCCATGAATATGAGTTCCGCATCAGTGCTGAGAACAAGTATGGTGTTGGAGATCCAATTGTGACTAACTCTGTGATTGCCAAGAATCCATTTGGTAACATTTCATTCTTTCTCATGCTTTTACATATTATAGAGATTGACCTATTGAATGATTATCACATAAAATCATTACATACAATCTAATGTTAAGTTTCACACAAGTCGATTTTGTTACAAGCTTTGACTGAATAGAATGGCTATAAGATACATTATGTAATTATAAGTTCATGTTTTGTGTGTGCGTGCTATTCTTTAATGACTACACCATTTATTGGTAGACCCAGTAGAAAAACCTAAATATAATTTAAAAAGGTCAAACCAATTATTATTTGATCTCTATTCATGAATGTACTTATCATTTTGAAAATCCATATTCTTTAAAGAAATTACTTCTAATTAAAAACAACTTTTTTAAATTTTAGATGTCCCAGGACCATGTGAACCTCCAGTTATTACCAATATCACCAGGGATCACATGACTGTTAGTTGGAAGGCCCCTGCTGATGATGGCAAGGCCACCATTCTTGGATACATGGTTGAGAAGCGTGAAACTCAAGACCTCAATTGGGCTAAAGTGAATAGAAGACCAGTTATTGACAGGACAATTAAAGCTGCAGGCCTCACAGAGGGATCAGAGTATGAGTTCAGAGTCATTGCACTCAATAAAGCTGGTCTTGGCAAACCAAGTGATCCATCAGCTGGTGCTCTTGCAGTAGACCCAGTGTGTAAGTACTAACAATACTGTATTTGAGGACAATTAAACTGGCCAAAAAGAAAGAATTAAAGAAGGAAAGAAAACTTGCATAGTTTGTGCATTTAGACCCTGCATTTCTGTTTTTTTTTTTTTATCATAGATCCTCCTGGACCACCTGCTTTTCCAAAGGTTGTTGACTCTACACACAGTTCAATCAGTTTGTCCTGGACCAAGCCTGCCTATGATGGTGGATGTGAAATTCTGGGCTACCTCGTTGAGTTCAAGAGAGCAGATGCAGAAGACTGGCTGAAGTGCAATGTGCCAAAGAATCTTCAGGCAACAAAATTTAATGTCACTGGCCTAATGGATAACACTGAGTACCAGTTCCGTGTTACTGCTGTAAACAAGATTGGATTTGGTGAGCCAAGTGAAGTTCCTGGAAAACATATGGCAAAGGATATCCTAAGTAAGTATTTCTTTATAATTGAATTTTGGATTGCCAGTATCTGCACATTACTGTACATTATTCTCTTCTTAATTTTCTCTTAGTTGCACCTGAGGCTGAACTTGATGCAGATCTCAGAAAAGCACTAGTTTTACGTGCTGGAGTCACAATGAGAATTTATGTACCTCTGAGAGGGCGTCCTGCTCCAAAAGCAACATGGACTAAGGTCAATGCGAACTTGAAAGAAAGACAAGGTCTCATGATCCAGACAACTGACTGGGATACCTATGTTTATTGTGAGAATATCAACAGATATGATGCTGGCAAATATGTCCTAACTCTAGAAAACAGTAGTGGTACCAAGGCGTATACCATAGTTGTCAAAGTACTAGGTAAGATTTGTTTTCTCTCTCTTTACAAATTGCCAGTAGAAGTTTATTATTTTCTGTATCTAACTGCAGTCTGTAAATGTGCACAGACACACCTGGACCCCCAGTCAATCTGATTGTTAAGGAGACCTCAAAGGACCATGCATCTATCAGTTGGGATGCTCCGTTAATTGATGGTGGTAGTCCCATTAAGAGCTATGTTGTTGAAAAACGTCTGGCTGAGAGAAAGGCTTGGACCTGTGTTGCTCCTGAATGTCCCAAGACATCTTTCAGGATCACTAATCTGGAAGCTGGTAAAGCCTACTGCTTCAGAGTCTCAGCCGAAAACATATATGGTATCGGTGATGGTTGTGAGACAGCTGGACCAGTCAAAGCCTCAGGTGAGACTTCTTTGATAAAGTCGCAGTTTAGTTTAAATTTTAAATGGTAATCCATTGATTACGCCAAATTCTAATATTGATTTCAATTGCAGAGCAACCTGGACCAGTCACAGATTTTAAACCTTCAGAGATCAGCAAGAATTCTTGCACTCTTGGCTGGAAGAAACCAATCAGTGATGGTGGAAGCCATATTGTTGCATATGTTCTAGAGATCAGTGAAGGGGAAGACAAATGGAAGCTGCTAATGAAGTCTAAGCTAACCCAGTACACAATGGCTGATCTTGTAGAAGGAAAGGAATACTTCTTTAGAGTCAAAGCCATTAATGAAGCAGCTGAAGGACCACCAACTGAGCTCACCATCTTGGCTAAAGATCAAATAGGTATTCATATAGCATACCTCAGTTTTTTTTTTTTATTTTAAAGATAGTACAACTGAACAGATCCATCAGTGTGTGTATTTGACGCAAGAGAACTGAAATGGATGCCCACATGTGGGTGCCTAATTCAGTTCTCTTACGTTATTGTGCTTTTAATAACCAAACTGCATGTCCCACACTTTGAAAACACCTGGCCTACCTAGTAGTTGCATTTATTTCTTAGTGGTGATTCAATCATGCCCATTAACATATTTGATTTTTTTTTTTTGTCTTTTTACAGTCATTCCAGACTGTAATCTTAAAGGTTTGCCAGACTCTACGTATGTGGCAAAGGAAGGAAGCACCATTCGTCTTAATATCCCTATTAGTGGTATCCCTGCTCCTGCAGTCACATGGAAAAAGGGTGATGTTACTTTATCAGACAGTGGCAGGATCTCAGTTGAATCAACGGCAACAAACACCATCTTGCTGATTCGTGATTGCAATAGAGGTGATGCTGGCAAATTCACTATTATTTTGAGAAACAGTGCAGGAACAAAGGAATCAGCTATTGACATTAAAGTTGTTGGAAAGCCTGGAATCTGCACCGGTCCCATCAAATTTGATGAAATCACAGCTGAAGCGATTACTGTTGAATGGGGTCCACCCATTGATGATGGTGGATCAGAAGTTACCAACTACTTTTTGGAGAAGAGGCATTCTACTGCTAATAAGTGGGTCACAGTTGCTTCTGCAATACAGAAGAACACTATGAGAGTTACAAGACTTCATGATGGAACAGAATACATTTTCAGAGTTTGTGCTGAAAATAAATATGGAGTTGGAGAGTTCCTCAAATCTGATCCAGTGGTTGCTAAACATCCATTCAGTAAGTATTTAAGGCAATCCCAAATATATATTTAATTTTATGAAATATTCTGTATATTAAAAAATATTTCTTCACAATTTTCATACTTTTCTCCACACCAGATGCACCTGGGGCTCCAGCACCACCTGAGGTTGTGACCATTCGTCATGAGTCTGCTATTCTAACATGGTCTGATCCAAGAGATACTGGAGGCTCACCCATCACAGGTTAAACATATTCTAACTACAATTATTTATTTATTTATTTATTTAGTTAGCTATTTTCAGTTTGTAATATCTAAACCTTTTTACTACTAATATTGTTTATAGGATATTACGTGGAATTCAAAGACAGAAATAGCTTGATGTGGAAGAGAGCCAACAAGACACCTTTGAGAGTAAAAGAATGCAGAGTAACCGGTTTGGTTGAAGGCCTGGAATATGAATTTAGGGTCATAGCTATGAATGTAGCTGGACTTGGAAAGCCAAGCAAAACAACTGAATCACTTGTTGCTCTTGATCCAATTGGTGAGTCTAAGTGTGCTTTCTTTCAGCTTTTTTAAGATCTGCATTTCATCAGGAAGTGATATATATATATATATATATATATATATATATATATTTTTTTTAATTATTATTATCTCTTTCTATAGATCCACCTGGCAAGCCTGATGTGATCAGTGTTACACGAAACAGTGTAACACTTATTTGGTCTGCACCCAAGTATGATGGTGGCCACAAACTAACCGGCTATATTGTTGAGAAATTAGAGCATCCTGGAAAGACCTGGATGAAAGCCAACCATGTGAATGTCCTAAGCTGTGCATACACTGTAACAGATCTACAGGAAAGCTGTACTTGTGAATTCAGAATAAGGGCTAAAAATGCAGCTGGAGCTATCAGTGCTCCCTCAGAGACAACTGAGCCTCTTGTCTGCAAAGATGAATATGGTAAGCTGTATTGTCAAGTTTAAACAGATTTGCTTAACCAAACTCTCAGTAAACATAACAGTGTTGCTAAATATCACATGACATTTTTACAGAACCACCAACTATCACAATTGACCCTGAAATGAAAGATGGAGTGACTGTGAGGGCTGGAGAAACAATTGTCATCACAGCATCAAGCATTCTTGGCAAACCACCTCCAACAGCTGTGTGGTCTAAAGGTGGAAGAGAATTCAAGACCTCAGAAATTGTCCAAATTACAAGCACTCCCACATCTTCAACACTGTCAATCAAGTACGCCAGTCGAAAGAACACTGGGGAGTACACTATTACTGCAAGTAATCCATTTGGTATCAAGGAAGAAAAAGTTAAAGTGAAAATCCTAGATGTGCCTGGACCTCCAGGTCCTATTGAAGCCAGCAGTGTCTCTGCTGAAAAATGCACATTGACATGGTTGCCACCAGAAGAAGATGGTGGCTGCAGTATCAAATCATATATATTAGAAAAGAGAGAAACCAGCCGCCTACTCTGGACAAAGCTTGCTGAAGATATTATAGATTGCCGCTATGTTGCCAGCAAGCTGATAAAAGGAAATGAATACATATTCCGTGTTTCAGCAGTCAATCAGTACGGTATTGGTGATGTAACACAGTCTGGACCAGTTAAAATGGTTGACAGCTTTGGTAAGCTTAACTTCATATTTTACAACATAATCAATAGCTTTTTTGACTCTGAAACACAAACACACCCACATAAATATATACGAGGAAAGTAAGATTTTTTTCCTTTAACTTCTTCACTCTTTTTTGCAGGACCTCCTGGGCCACCATCAAAACCACAAATTGATAATGTCAGTAAAAATGCTGTAACAATTTCCTGGAAGAGACCAATTGTAGATGGAGGAAGTGACATTAGAGGCTATAGTGTTGAGAGGAAAGAGAGAAGAGGAATGAGATGGGTCAGAGCTTCAAAAAAGACCATTTCTGATCTACGTTGTAAGGTCTCAGGCCTGTCAGAGGGAACTGAATATGAATTCCGTGTAACTGCAGAGAATAAGGCTGGTTTTGGCGAGCCCAGTGAGCCATCACAACCTGTAATGACAAAGGATATTGCATGTAAGTTGACCAAAAAATTATTAATAATTATTATTAATATAAAAAAATGCCAGATATTGTTTTCTTGTCAATCTTTGTCCAAAAGAATTTTGTTTATCATTATCATTTTTCTTTTAGACCCACCAGGACCTCCATCTAACCCACGGATTACTGACACCACCAAAACAACAGCAACATTTAACTGGGGTAGACCCTTCTATGATGGTGGACTTGATGTAGCAGGATACATTGTTGAACATAAAAAGGAAGGTGATGATGACTGGGTTCAAGACACAACTACTCCATTGAGAATAACAGAATTTGTGGTTCCAAATCTACAATCAGGAGGAAAATATCACTTCAGAGTCAGAGCACTGAATTCAGAAGGACTTGGTGAACCCTCTGAAGTTGAGCAAGTTGTTGAACTGGTGGATCGAGAGGAGGCTCCTGAATTTGAACTTGATGCAGAGTTGAGAAGAACACTTGTTGTTAGGTCAGGTGGTTCAATCCGCATATTTGTGCCAATCAAGGGCAGGCCAACTCCAGAAGTAACATGGCATAAGGAAGATTTACCACTTAAAGGCCGTGCTCATATTGACACTACTGAATCATACACTCTAGTAGTCATCCCTGAGTGTACAAGATATGATGCTGGGAAATATGTCCTGACATTGGAAAATGTTGCTGGAAAGAAGTCTGGATTTGTCAATGTTCGTGTTGTGGACACCCCAGGGCCTCCAGTAAATTTGAAACCAAGTGAAATCACAAAGAATAGCATTACTTTACAATGGGAGATTCCAATCATTGATGGTGGTTCAAAGATTACAAATTATATTATTGAGAAGCGGGACGCAACACGAAAGGCTTACTCAACTATTACAGCAAACTGGCAGAAATGCTCGTACAAGATTCCAGACTTGGAAGAGGGTGCTGAGTATTACTTTAGAGTTTCTGCTGAGAATGAAAGGGGCATTGGTGAACCAGCAGAGACACCTGAACCAATAAGAGCTTCTCAGGCTCCTTCTGCACCAGATAATCTGATTGTTTCAGATGTTTCCAAGGACACAGCAACTCTTGCATGGACAAAACCAAAATATGATGGTGGGAGTCGAATCACTGGCTATGTGATAGAGGCTCAACTAAAAGATTCTGATCAGTGGACACATGTGACAACAATAAAAGCTTTGGACTACACTGCAACAGAATTGGTGGAAAATGCAGAATATGTGTTCCGCGTCTTTGCTGTAAACAGCTCAGGCAGGAGTGAACCTCGTGAAAGTCGACCGGTTGTAATCAAGGAGCAAACCTCTGCTCCAGGATTTGACCTCAGAGGTGTATATCAGAAGACGGTGGTAGCTAAAGCAGGTGATAATCTTAAAGTTGAGATCCCTGTTCTGGGTCGTCCAAGACCACTTGTTGTATGGAAGAAAGAAGATCAGGAACTTAAACAGACGCAGAGAATAAACACTGAAAATACTACAACTTCCACGATTCTCAATATTAATGAAATTAAGAGAAAAGACGGAGGACAGTATTCAATGACAGGAAAGAACATCTTAGGAACTGTGACTGAAATAATTACTGTTCAAGTACATGATATTCCAGGACCTCCAACTGGACCAATAAAATTGGATGAGGTTTCTTGTGACTATGTGATAATATCATGGGAAGCTCCAGAAAATGATGGAGGAGTTCCTATTAATAACTACATTGTTGAAATGCGTGAGACAACTGGCACATCCTGGGTGGAACTGGCAGCAACCGTTATCCGCACAACATTTAAAGCTGCACGCCTTACAACTGGTATTGAGTATCAATTCCGTGTAAAAGCTCAGAACAGATATGGTGTTGGACCCTGCATAACATCAGAATCGGTGGTGGCTGCTTATCCATTTGATGTTCCAGGACAGCCTGGAATTCCACAAGTAGTTGCCTTCACCAAGGATTCAATGACAATCAGCTGGAATGAACCTTCTTCAGATGGAGGTAGCCCAATTTTAGGATACCACATTGAGAGAAAAGAGAAGAACAGCATACTCTGGCAGAGGATCAGCAAAGCTCTAGTTGTTGGCAATATGTTTAAATCACCAGGTCTGGTTGATGGTATTGCATATGAATTCCGTGTTATTGCAGAAAATCTGGCTGGTCTCAGCAAAGCAAGCAAGCCATCTGAGATGACATACGCACTTGATCCTGTAGACCCCCCAGGTCAACCAGTGGCACTTAACATAACTAGACATGAAGTTACTCTTCAGTGGACAAAGCCAGAGGGTGATGGTGGTTTCTCAATAACTGGATATATAGTCGAAAAAAGAGAGCTACCTAATGGTCGCTGGCTGAAAGCCAACTTCAGCAACATTCTTGAAACAAACTTTACTGTAAGTGGTCTCACAGAAGATGCTTCTTATGAATTCCGTGTATTAGCAAGGAACTCAGCTGGAGCTGTCAGCAAACCATCTAAACCTTCAGAGGTCATTATCTGCAGAGATGACATTGAAGAGCCAAAAATTGATGCTGATGCAAGTTTCAGTAGCGCTGTGGTAGTGAAAGCAGGAGATGTCTTCAAGCTAGATGCACGTGTCACAGGTCGCCCAATTCCATCCTTGGTTTGGACTAAAGATGGCAAGGAGCTTGAAGACACTGGAAAACTAGAGATCAAAACATCAGATTTCTATACTTGTTTGATTAACAAAGATTCTTTACGTAGAGATGGTGGTGCATACACTCTAACTGCTAGCAATCCGGGAGGATTTGCCAAATTTGTCTTCAATGTCAAAGTTCTTGACAGACCTGGGCCACCTGAAGGACCACTGCATGTCACAGACATGACAACTGAGAAATGTATTCTGTCATGGCTGCCACCACTTCATGATGGAGGAGGAAAGATTGATTATTACATCATTCAGAGACGTGAAACAAGTAGACTTACGTGGACAAATGTAGCCACAGATTTACAAGTAAACCGCTATAAGGTTACGAAACTGCTGAAAGGAAATGAATATATCTTCAGAGTCATGGCTGTGAACAAGTATGGAGTTGGAGAACCTCTTGAATCTGAGCCTGCTGTTGCCACTAACCCATATGTGCCTTCTGATCCTCCACAGGCACCAGAAGTAACTGCTATCACAAAAGATTCAATGGTGGTTTGTTGGGGACATCCTGAACACAATGGTGGAAGTAGTATAAATACCTACATCATTGAGAGAAGAGATAAAACTGGTCTTCGTTGGGTAAAATGCAATAAAAGGACTGTTACTGATCTGCGCTTCAAAGTGTCAGGACTAACACCTGGTCATGAGTATGAATACAGAATCCTAGCTGAAAATGCTGCTGGCTTAAGTGCTCCAAGCCCTTCAAGTCCATTCTACAAAGCATGTGACACAATATTCCAACCTGGACCCCCTGGAAATCCTAGGGTTTTGGATACAACTAAGTCATCCATTACTATTGCCTGGAATAAACCAGTTTATGATGGAGGCTCAGATATCACAGGTTATATTGTTGAAACATGCCTGCCAGAGGAAGATGAATGGACAATTGTCACTCCAATGGCTGGGCTAACAGCAACATCATTTACCATAACCAACCTTACTGAAAACCAAGAATATAAGATCAATATTTCAGCTCTTAATTGTGAAGGTGTTGGAGAGCCAGCCTCTGTGCCTGGTTCACCTAAAGCAGAAGACAGACTCCTTCCACCTGAAATCGAGCTTGACTCAGACCTTCGCAAAGTAGTGAACATCAGAGCATGCAGTACCTTAAGACTATTTGTGCCAATTAAAGGAAGACCTGCACCAGAAGTCAGATGGTCAAGGGAGACAGGTGAACCCCTTGATAGAGCATCTATTGAAATTACATCATCCTTCACTACATTGGTTATTGAGAATGTAAACAGATTTGATGGTGGAAAATACATGCTAACAGTGGAAAACAGTTCAGGATCAAAAACGGCATTTGTTAATGTCCGAGTTCTTGACACTCCTGATGCACCACAAAACCTTACAATCAAGGAAATCACAAAAGATTCTGCGTCCCTCATCTGGGATCCTCCAGTCATTGATGGTGGTTCAAGAATTAGGCATTATATTATTGAAAAACGTGAATCTACAAGGAAAGCATATTCCATCGTTAATGCCTCCTGTCCCAAAACAAGTTGCAGAATTGGAGACTTACAGGAAGGAAGCTTGTACTTCTTCAGAATTTTGGCTGAAAATGAATATGGTGTTGGTCTTCCAGCAGAGACCACGGAAGCTATAAAAATCTCTGAGAGACCTCTTCCTCCTGGAAAAGTGACTCTAAAAGGAGTAACTGGCAACAGTGTAACACTTTCTTGGGAGAAGCCGGACCATGATGGAGGAAGCAGAATTACAGGTTATATTGTTGAAATGCAAGGGAAAAACAGTGAAAAATGGACACAAGTAATGACTGTTAAAGTAACAGAGGCAGTTGTTGTTGGCCTAACACAAGGTGAAGAATACTCATTCCGTATTTCAGCAACTAATGAAAAGGGAACCAGCGATCCACGTCCACTTAATGTCCCTGTGGTTGCTATGGATGTTGTTATTGCTCCTGCCTTCAAACTTTTGTTCAGCACATTCAGTGTTCTGGCAGGTGATGATCTGAAAATTGATGTGCCTTATGTTGCTCAGCCCAAAGCAGCAGTTACCTGGCAAAAAGATGGTATTGCTCTGAAAGAGACAACAAGAGTAAATGCTGAAGTAACAGACAAACACCTTTACCTTGTGATAAAAGAGGCAACACGGGATGATGTGGGCAAATACACTATTAAGTTGACAAACTCAGCTGGTGAAGCTACAGCAGACATCAGTGTTATTGTACTTGATAAACCCGGACCACCAACTGGCCCAATCAAAATAGAGGAGGTAACTGCAGACAGTGTTACATTATCATGGCAACCTCCAGAGTATGAAGGAGGCTGTAGCATTAATAACTATATTGTGGAAAAACGAGACACATCTACCACCAACTGGCAGATTGTATCTGCAACAGTGGCAAGAACAACAATTAAAGCTGCAAGATTAAAGACAGGCTGTGAATATCAGTTTAGGATTGCTGCTGAAAATAGATATGGAAAGAGTTCACTTCTTTTGTCTGAGCCTGTTGTTGCACAATATCCCTTTGAGGTTCCAAATCCACCAGGAACTCCAACTGTTCAATCTGCTACTAAAGAAAGCATGGTTATTGTGTGGAACAAACCTAGTAGTGATGGTGGAAGCAAGATATTGGGATATCATATTGAGAGTAAGGAAAGAAACAGCTTGCTGTGGGTAAAACAAAACAAAACGCTCATTCCAGACACAAGATTCAAGATAGGAGACCTTGAAGAAGGCATTGAATATGAATTTAGGGTTTATGCTGAGAATATAGTTGGTCTAAGCAGAACAAGTAAAGTATCAGAAATCCAGGTGGCTAGAGATCCATGTGACCCTCCAGGCAAACCTGAAGCAGTGATTGTCACAAGAAGCTCTGTAACACTCAGGTGGACACCACCACAGTTTGATGGTGGCAGCAAGATTACTGGATATGTCATTGAGAAAAAAGAACTGCCTAATGGCCGCTGGATGAAAGCCTCTTTTACGAATATCATTGAGACTGAATTTGTTGTCAGTGGCTTGGTAGAGGAGCAGCAGTATGAATTCCGTGTCATTGCAAGAAATGCTGCAGGTGTGTCTAGTGCTCCATCAGACAGTACTGGTGCAATCACAGCAAAGGATGAAGTTGATCCACCCCAAATTGACTTGGATGCTAAATATTCCCAAACTATTGTTGTTAATGCTGGTGAATCATTCAAAGTAGATGCAGGAATACTTGGCAAACCTATTCCTTCAGTTCACTGGATAAAAGCTGGTGAAGAACTTACAAATACTGCAAGACTTGAGATAAAGAATACTGACTTCACAACTACTCTTAGTGTGAAGGAGGCTATCCGTGTTGATGGAGGCCAGTATACCTTGCTACTGAAAAATGTTGGTGGGGAGAAATCCGTAATTGTCAGTGTCAAGGTTCTGGACAGACCTGGGCCTCCAGATGGCCCAATTTCAATCTATGGTGTTACCAGTGAAAAGTGCTGCATTTCCTGGAAAACTCCATTGCACGATGGAGGTGCGGAGGTGTCTCATTACATTGTGGAAAGAAGAGAGACCAGCCGATTAGTTTGGACTGTTGTGGAGTCTAAGGTACAAACCCTCAATCTTAAAATTACAAAACTCCTTCCTGGAAATGAGTACATTTTCAGAGTGATACCTGTAAATAAATATGGAATTGGCGAGCCTTTGGAATCTGATCCAGTGATTGCAGCAAATCCATTTGTCACACCTGATGCACCAAGTAATGTTGAAGTGTCAAATATAACAAAGGATTCTATGGTTATAACATGGGAAAGACCCACTAATGATGGCGGCAATGCAATTGCAGGATACATTGTTGAAAAGAGAGACAAAGAAGGCGTTAGGTGGACAAGATGCAACAAACGTGTAGTGAGTGAACTACGCTTTAGAGTAACAGGACTTCTTGAAAACCGAAGTTATGAATTCCGTGTCTCTGCTGAGAATGCAGCTGGAGTTGGTAAACCAAGTCCACCCACAGTGTACTTCAAGGCAGTGGATCCAGTCTTCAAGCCTGGTCCACCAAACAACCCTAAGATAATTGATGTCTCAAGAGCATCTGTTGTCCTGCATTGGGGAAAACCAATTTATGATGGTGGCTGTGAAATTCAGAGTTATATTGTTGAGGCATGTGAAGTCACTTCCGATGAATGGATGATGTGTACACCACCCTCCGGAATAACAGAGACAAGATTTGAGATTAAAAAACTGCTTGAAAAACATGAATACAAATTCAGAATCTGTGCTGTAAATAAGGTTGGTGTGGGAGAAACTGCTGATATCCCAGGAACCGTTATCATAGAGGATAAACTTGAGGCACCAGATATTGACCTTGATGCTGACCTGAGAAAGATGATAAATGTCCGGGCTGGAGGCTCTCTCAGATTGTTTGTTCCTATTCGTGGACGGCCAACCCCTGAAGTCAAGTGGGGAAAAGCTGAAGGTGAAATCAATGAGGCAGCTCAAATTGATATTACAAGCAGTTTCACCTCACTCGTAATTGAAAATGTTAATAGATTTGACAGTGGAAAATACACTTTAACTCTGGAAAATGCCAGTGGAACAAAATCTGCATTTATTAGTGTCAGAGTATTAGACACTCCTGACGCACCTGCAAACTTCCGTGTAAAGGAAATAACAAAGAACTCTGTCACTCTTACCTGGGAGCCACCTTTGCTGGATGGTGGAGCTAAAATTAAAAACTACATTGTTGAAAAACGAGAGAGTACAAGAAAGGTATACTCTGCCGTTGCTACCTGCAACAAGATGACATGGAAAATTGAACCACTCCAAGAGGGAAGCAACTTTTTCTTCAGGGTTCTTGCTGAAAATGAACATGGTATTGGATTGCCTGCAGAGACTCTAGAACCAGTAAAAATCTCAGAGGTGCCACAACCCCCTGGTAAAGTTTCTGTAGTGGATGTTACACGAAAGAGTGTTTCTCTCAAATGGGAAAAATCGGAGCATGATGGAGGCAGCAGAATTACTTATTATGAAGTGGAAATGCAAGCAAAAGATCAAGATAAATGGTCTCTTTGCGCTCAAGTAAAATCCCTCGACACTGTTGTAACTAATTTAGTCCAAGGTGGGGAGTACAATTTCAGAGTCATTGCCGTCAATGACAAGGGAAAGAGTGATCCCAGACTCTTGGCAAATCCTGTTGTGGCAAAGGACCTTGCTATTCAGCCCTCAGTAAGAACCAAACTTAGTACTTACAATGTACAGGTTGGGCATGATTTGAAAATTGAAGCACGAATTGCTGGTCATCCAAAACCAACGATTACATGGACCAAAGATGGTTCAGCTCTGAAACAGACCACAAGAGTAAATGTTGCTGACACTGCACATCATACTACTCTTACCATCAAAGATGCAACAAGAGAAGATGGTGGTATGTATAACATTGCTGTGGCTAATGTACTTGGACAAGCAGAAGCCACTGTTGAAATAATCATACTTGAAAAGCCTGGCCCACCAACAGGCCCAGTCAGGATTGATGAAGTGAGTGCAGAGAGCATTACGCTATCATGGGACCCACCAACATACACTGGAGGCTGCCAGATTTCAAATTATATTGTTCAAAAGAGAGACACCACCACCACTAACTGGGTAGTTGTTTCTGCCACAATAGCAAGAACCACACTTAAAGTTGGTAATTTAAAAACTGGAGCTGAATACCAGTTTAGAATTTTTGCTGAGAATAGGTATGGTAAAAGCTATGGCATTGACTCAGACCCAGTTCTTGCCCAGTATCCTTTCAAGGAGCCTGGGCCTCCAGGAACTCCATTTGTGTCTGCATTCACAAAAGAATCTATGGTTGTTGAATGGCACAAACCAGTCTCAGATGGCGGAAGTGCTATTCTAGGATATCATCTAGAGAGAAAAGAGAAAAATAGCATTCTTTGGACAAAGATCAATAAAATACTCATTCAAGACACCAGATCTAAAACATCTCCTCTGGAAGAGGGCATTGAATATGAATTCAGAGTCTATGCTGAAAACATAGTTGGAATTGGAATGTGCAGCAAAGTTTCTGAGGGTTGTGTGGCACGTGACCCATGTGACCCACCAGGCACCCCTGTGCCAGTGATTGTGACAAGACACTCAGTGAAACTTAGATGGACACCACCAGAATATGATGGAGGCAGCCTTGTCACTGGATATGTTGTGGAGAAACTAGACCTGCCAGAAGGCCGTTGGATGAAAGCTAGTTTTACAAACATTCTTGAAACTGAATTTACAGTCACAGGCCTGACAGAAGACTGCAAATATGATTTTAGAGTTATTGCCAGAAATGGAGCTGGATCAGTTAGTAGACCCTCTGTGAGCACAGGCTCAATTACAGCTAAGGATGAAGTTGAACCACCGACCTATGAGGTTGCCTCAGAGTACAGCCAAATTTTGACCGTGAATGCTGGAGACACATTTACCCTGGAAGCATCTGTACTAGGAAAGCCAGTTCCAACAATTCAGTGGTTTAAGGGTGATGTGGAAGTTGAAAATTCAGCAAGAGCTGAGATCAAGAATACTGACTCCAAAGCAATTCTTGTTGTCAAAGATGCTATTCGAATTGATGGAGGACAGTACACATTGCACCTCACTAATGTGGCTGGAACAAAATCTGTTCCCTTCAATGTAAGAGTCCTTGATAGACCTGGACCCCCTGAAGGTCCTTTGACTGTCTCTGGTGTTACATGTGAGAAATGTTCATTGTCATGGCTGCCTCCAAAACATGACGGTGGCAGTAGCGTTTCTTATTATATCATACAGAAGAGAGAAACAAGTCGTCTTGCTTGGACCGTAGTTTCAGGTGATTGTGGAGCGACCATGTTTAAAGTTACTAAACTTCTAAAAGGAAATGAATACATATTCCGTGTCATGGCTGTCAACAAGTATGGAGTTGGTGAACCACTTGAATCTGCACCAGTGATTATGAGAAATCCGTTTGTTCCACCTGGGCCACCTAAAGAACTAGAAATAACAAATATTTCAAGGGACTCTATGACAGTATGCTGGACTCGTCCTGAAACTGATGGTGGAAGTGAGATTGTTGGTTACATTGTAGAGAAGAGAGACAGAGCTGGAGTGCGTTGGACAAAATGTAACAAACGCAGAGTCACAGACTTGCGTTTCAGGGTCACAGGCTTGACAGAGGATCATGAATATGAATTCAGGTTATCCGCAGAAAATGCAGCTGGAGTTGGACAACCAAGTCCACCAACTGTTTATTACAAAGCCTGCGATCCAACATTTAAGCCTGGCCCACCAACTAATGCACACCTTGTTGACACTACAAAGAATTCAGTCACAATTGCATGGAGTAGACCAATATATGATGGTGGTTTAGACATCCAGGGCTATGTTGTTGAGATATGTAAAGCCGATGAAGAAGAATGGACCACATGTACTCCGCCCTCTGGATTAAATGATACTAAATTTACAATAACTAAACTCACTGAACACCAAGAATACAAAGTTCACATATGTGCTCTTAATAAACTGGGTGTAGGTGAGCCAGTGTCTATCCAAGGAACTGTCAAACCAGTGGATAAGATGGATGCCCCTGAAATTGAGCTTGACTCTGAGTTGAGGAAAGGTATTGTTGTGCATGCTGGAGGGTCAATGAGAATCAACATACCATTCAAAGGACGCCCCATTCCTGAGATAAACTGGACCAAGGATGAGGGAGATATACCAGATAAAGCCCAAATAGAAAAGGGACTGGATTACACTCAGATATCCATTGATATATGTGACAGAAATGATGCTGGAAAATATACTCTGACTTTGGAAAATAATGCTGGCACTAAGTCAGCCTTCGTGTCAGTAAAAGTACTCGATACACCAGGTGCTCCACAGAACCTCGTTGTGAAAGATGTAACAAGAAACTACGCCACCCTTGTTTGGGAACCTCCCCTTATAGATGGTGGTTCAAAAATCAAAAATTATATCATTGACAAGAGAGAATCAAACAGACAAGGATTTGTAAACATTACTACCAAGTGCTCCAAGACCAGCTTCCGAGTTGGTGATCTGACAGAGGGTGGTATTTATTACTTCAGAGTCATGGCAGAAAATGAATTTGGAATTGGTCTTCCTGTAGAAACAGAAGAATCTGTGAAGACAGCGGATCCTCCTTTATCTGTCGGCAAGGTAACTTTGACTGATGTGACAAAAACCACAGCATCACTCTCCTGGGATAAACCAGATCATGATGGTGGTAGTAGAATATTGGGTTATTATATTGAAATGCAGCCAAAAGGATCAGAGGAATGGACAGTTGCTACAGTCACCAAAACATGTGAAGGTACAGTGACAGGACTTAGTTCAGGACAAGAGTATCTCTTCAGAGTTTTAGCTTACAATGATAAGGGAAAAAGTGATCCAAGGTCATTGGCTGCTCCTGTGATTACCAAAGATGTCACTATTGAGCCAAGCTTCAAACTACTTGTCAACACATACAGTGTTCAAGCTGGTGAAGATCTCAAAGTGGAAATACCATTTAAAGGGCGTCCAACTCCAAAGATTGCATGGATGAAAGATGGACAAGCACTGAAAGAGACAACCAGATTAAATGTCTCTAGCAGCAGTTCTTCAACAATTCTTAAAATTAAAGATGCAAATAGAGAGAACTCAGGCAAGTACACAGTTACAGCTACAAATAATATAGGTACGGTCACAGAAGAGATTGGCATAATCATTCTTGACAAGCCAGGCCCACCAGTTGGACCGGTTAAAATTGATGAAGTAAGTGCCACTTATGTTACCATCTCCTGGGAGCCACCAGTATACACAGGAGGTTGTCAGATAAACAACTACATAGTGGAAAAACGTGATACAACCACTACTAACTGGCAGATTGTTTCAGCAACCATTGCTCGTACCACAATCAAAGTCACAAAGCTGAAGACTGGTTCCGAATATCAGTTTAGAGTGTTTGCTGAGAACAGATATGGAAAGAGCACATCGCTAGATTCAGCGCCAGTTGTGGTCAGTTATCCTTTTACTGAGCCTGCAGCTCCTGGTGCACCATTTGTTTCATCAGTGACAAAAGACCACATGACAGTTGAATGGAAACCCCCCAGCAATAATGGAGGTAGCCCTGTTATTGGGTATCACCTTGAGCGTAAAGAAAAGAACAGCATCTTATGGACCAAACTTAACAAGCTTCTTATCACTGACACTCGATTAAGAACAAATGGTCTGGAGGAGGGAATTGAATATGAATACAGAGTGTATGCTGAAAATATTGCAGGAATCAGTCCATCAAGCAAAGTCTCAGAAAGTATTGTTGCACGTGATCCATGTGATGCCCCTGGAACTCCTGAAGCCATTGTTATCACAAGAAACCTAGTAACTCTTCAGTGGGCAAAACCACAGTATGATGGTGGCAGTGCAATTACAGGATACATTATTGAAAGGAAGAAGCTGCCTGAAGGTCGTTGGATGAAGGCCAGCTTCACAAATATTATAGACACACAATTTACAATAACTGGTTTGGAAGAAGAACAAAGATATGAATTTAGAGTAATTGCCAGAAATGCAGCTGGTGTTTTAAGTGTACCCTCTGAAAGCACTGGACCAATTACTGCTCAGGATGAGATTGAAGCACCATCTGTCTCCATGGATTCAAAATTCAAAGATGCTATCATTGTAAAGGCTGGTGAGTCCTTTACTATTGATGCTGACATTGCTGGAAAACCACTTCCTGAAATTATGTGGCTTAAGGATGGAAAAGAAATTGACAGTTCTACACCCAGAATGGAGATTAAATCCAGCATAACACGAACAGTTTTGACTGTTAAGGACTGCATTCGAGTAGATGGTGGTCATTTCTTCTTAAGTCTCAGTAACGTTGGTGGAACCAAACAGGTACCCATTGTCGTCAAGGTTCTTGATAGACCTGGTCCACCTGACGGCCCTCTGAAGGTAACTGGTGTCACAGCAGAAAAATGTTATTTGCACTGGAGCCACCCATCACATGATGGAGGAGCTGGTATTTCTCATTACATTATTGAAAAAAGGGAAACTAGCAGACTTTCTTGGACAGTAGTGGAACCTAAAATTCAAGCAATTAGTTACAAAGTCACTAAACTCCTACCTGGTAATGAGTATATATTCAGAGTCATGGCAGTGAACAAATATGGTATTGGCGAACCACTTGAATCTGAACCTGTTCTTGCAAGAAATCCTTTCAACAAACCTGGACCACCTTCAACTCCAGAAGCAAGTGCAATCACCAGAGACTCAATAGTCCTTACATGGGAACGGCCAGAGGATGATGGAGGATCACAAATTGATGGTTATGTTCTTGAGAAACGTGATAAAGAGGGTATAAGATGGACAAAGTGTAACAAGAAAAGACTGAATGACTTGAGATTCAGAGCTACTGGGCTTACAGAGGGACACTTCTATGAATTCAGAGTATCTGCTGAAAATGCTGCTGGTGTGGGCACACCAAGTGAACCATCTGAATATTACAAAGCTTGTGATGCAATGTATCCTCCTGGTCCTCCTAATAATCCTAAAATAACAGATCACTCAAGCACAACTGTTTCCTTAGCATGGAGTAGACCAATTTATGATGGTGGAGCATCTGTCTCAGGATACATTGTTGAGGCAAAGGAAGTTAGTGAAGATGAATGGACTGTGTGCACTCCACCAACCGGTGTGCAAACAACTCACTTCACCGTCAAAAAATTAAAGGAAAATGCAGAATACAACTTCCGTATTTGTGCACTTAATATTGAGGGGGCTGGAGAGCATGTTGACGTTCCAGGATCTGTAATTGCTGCTGAAAAACTTGAAGCTCCTGAGGTAGAACTTGATGCAGATCTTAGGAAATGTGTGACTGTGCGTGCCAGTGCAACACTTCGGTTGTTTGTCACCATAAGGGGAAGGCCCGAGCCGGAAGTTAAGTGGAAAAAGGCAGATGGTACCTTACCAGAACGTGCTCAAATTGAAGTAACAGGATCTTACACTATGCTTGTTATTGACAATGTTAATCGATTTGATACTGGCAAATATGTTGTGACCCTTGAAAACAATAATGGCACAAAATCTGCATTTATTAATGTCAAGGTCCTTGATTCTCCAAGTGCTCCCGTGAACTTTGAAATTAAGGATGTAAAGAGAGATTCTGTCCAACTACAGTGGGAGCCTCCACATATTGATGGTGGAGCCAAGATCACCCATTACATTGTGGAAAAGCGAGAATCTAAAAGGCTGGCATTCACAACTGTAACAAACAATTGTGTCAGAAATTCATTCAAGGTTGATGATCTTCAAGAAGGAGGTCTTTACCACTTCCGTGTATTGGCTGTTAATGAACTTGGAGTTGGTCTGCCTGCAGAGACCATAGATGCGGTCAAAGTTTCCCAAGCACCCTTACCACCTGGTAAAATAACAGTTGTTGATGTAACTCGCCACACTGTTACTCTAGCATGGGAAAAGCCAGATCATGATGGTGGCAGCAAAATCACAGGGTATACAGTAGAAATGATGACTAAAGGATCAGATAAATGGACTGTATGTGCTACAGTAAAGGCACTGGAAGCCACAATTGAAGGTCTTACAACCGGAGAAGAATACAGCTTCAGAATTACAGCAGTTAATGACAAAGGAAAGAGTGATCCTAAACCCCTGGGAGCGCCTGTTGTGGCAAGAGATATTACTATTGAACCCATCATTGATTTGCTGTTTAATACCTACAGTGTAAAAGCTGGAGATGATCTCAAAATTGATGTTCCATTCAGAGGCAGACCTCCTCCAGAGGTTACATGGAAAAAGGATGGTCACTCATTGAAGCAAACAACCAGAGTTAATGTGTTGACATCAAAGACATCATCAAAGATTGTCATCAAGGATGCAACAAGAGAGGATGTTGGAAAATATGAAATTACTTTAACCAACACCATTGGTGTTAAATCAGCAGAAATATCTGTTATTATTCTTGATAAACCAGGTCCTCCAGGAGCAATCAAGGTAGATGAAATAAGTGCTGATTTTGTTTCACTGTCATGGGATCCTCCAATTTATGATGGTGGCTGTCAAATTAATAATTATGTGGTCGAGAAGAGAGATACAACCACTACAGCATGGCAAATTGTTTCAGCAACAGTTGCAAGAACATCAATCAAAGTAACTCGTTTGACACAAGGAACAGAATATCAGTTCCGTGTTGCTGCAGAGAACCGTTATGGTAAAAGCCATGCAGTTGACTCTGCCCCAATTGTTGCACAGTACCCCTTCTCACCTCCAGGCCCTCCAACCAGTCTTCGCATTTCTCAAGCCACTAAATCAGGAATGCTAGTTACCTGGAACAGACCGGCAAGTGATGGTGGAAGTCCCGTCATTGGATATCATTTAGAATGCAAAGATCAGAGCAGTATTCTCTGGACAAAGATGAACAGAGGACCGATTACAGAAACTCAGTTCAAGGTAACTGGTTTGGAAGAAGGCCTTTTGTATCAGTATAGAGCATATGCTGAGAATATAGCTGGCATTGGACCATGCACAAAGGCTTGTGACCCTGTTTCTGCCCGAGATCCATGTTCACCTCCAGGTCAGCCAGTAGTTATGAACATCACAAGAACATCTGTTTCTCTCTCCTGGGCAATACCGGAGTTTGATGGTGGAGCTAAGGTGACTGGCTACATTGTTGAACGCAGGGAACTTCCAGATGGGCGTTGGTTAAAGTGTAATTTCACCAATCTTCAAGAAACATTCTTTGATGTGACTGGCCTGATTGAAGATCAAAGATATGACTTCCATATAATTGCTAAGAATGCAGCTGGCTTACTCAGTGAACCATCAGAGGGTACAGGACCTGTGACTGTAAAAGATGATGTTGATCCACCACGCATCACAATTGAGGACAAGCTGAGACAACTCGTTGTAGTGAAAGCTGGAGACTTACTGAAAATTGATGCTGAAATATCAGGACGTCCAATTCCTGTGATTTCATGGGCAAAGGATGGAAAAGAGATTGAAGCCAAGGCCAGATTTGAGATATCATCAACACTCACTAGTACAACACTAATTGTGAGAGATGCCATTAGACGAGACTCAGGACAGTATGTTCTAACATTGCAAAATGTTGCAGGCACCAGATCTTTGGCAGTAAACTGTAAGGTCCTGGACAGGCCTGGCCCATCCGCTGGACCACTGGAAGTAACCGGTCTGACTGCAGAGAAATGTACATTGACCTGGGGACCACCTCAAGAAAATGGAGGTGCTGAAATTCAGCACTACATAGTTGAGAAACGCGAAACAAGCCGACTTGCCTGGACTCTAGTCTATGCAGATATGAAGGCCACAACATGTAAAGTAACAAAACTGCTCAAAGGTAATGAGTATATATTTAGAGTTCGGGGAGTTAATAAGTATGGAACCGGTGAAGCTCTGGAGAGTGATCCTGCTAAGGCAATGGATCCATTTACAGTCCCTGCTGCACCAACAAATGTTGAAGTCACCAGTGTTACAAGTGAAGCAATGACAATTTGCTGGGAAAGACCTGTCTCTGATGGAGGCAGTAGTATTTATGGCTATGTAATTGAGAAACGTGAGAAATCTGGTCTTCGCTGGGTACGTGTCAACAAAAAACCTGTTTATGACTTAAGAGTAAAAGCTTCCAATCTCCGTGAAGGATCTGAGTATGAATACAGAGTATTTGCAGAGAATGCTGCTGGTTTAAGTGCACCAAGTTTGCCTTGCCCACTAACAAAAGCAGAGGATCCATTGTTCCTACCATCACCTCCAGCAAAACCTAAAATAATTGATTCTACTAAAACGTCAATAACTTTGTCTTGGAACAAGCCATTATTTGATGGCGGCTCTCCAGTTACAGGATATATGGTGGAATACAGGAAAACCAACGATGATGACTGGACACTTGGTGTCAGTAACACTAAGAGCACAGAGTTTACTGTGGTGGGACTCACTTCAGGAGCAGAGTATGTCTTTGTAGTCAGATCAGTTAACAAGATTGGTCCAAGTGAGCCAAGCCCTGAAACTGATCCACAGATAGCAAAGGACAGAGAAGATGAGCCAGTTTTCCTAATCAGTAATGAAATGAGAAAGACACTGATTGTCAAAGATGGCAGCTCATTTACACTTAGAGTCCCATTCAAGGGAAAGCCTGTTCCACATGTAATGTGGAACAAACCAGATGTTGATCTGAGAGTGAGAGCTGCTATTGATATAACCGATAACTGCACATCTATCACAATTGAACAAGCTACAAGAGATGACTCAGGGAAATACACTGTAACCCTCCAAAATGTTGCTGGAACTGCTACACTTACATTGAGTGTAAAGGTCCTTGATTCCCCTGGCCCACCAGCCCGCATTGAAATAAAGGAAGTCACCAAGAGCTCTGCAACTATTACATGGGATACCCCTGAGAATGAAGGTGGTGCTCCAGTCAAGAACTATCTTGTTGATCTCCGTGAGGCAACTAAAATGGGCTGGACCAGGATTACAGACAGTTGTCCCAGGTTGACTTATAAAGTTACTGATCTTCAAGAAGGCGGTGTTTATTATTTCAGAGTTACAGGTGAAAATGAGTATGGTATAGGAATCCCACTTGAGACCAAAGAAGGAACAAAGATTACAGGTAAATTAAAATTCTTGTTTGATTATTATGTTAAGCCTTTTATATATATATTTTGCTTATGTGATACTTTTGATTTTTAGAAAAACCAAGTCCACCAGCCAAGCTTGGAGTCACTGATGTCACAAAGGACAGTGTCTCACTAGCATGGCTTAAACCAGAACACGACGGAGGTAGCAGAATAACAAATTACCTTGTTGAGGCTCTTGAAAAAGGACAGCAAAAGTGGATAAAGTGTGGTTCCACCAAATCAACTCATTTTGTTGTATATGGATTGAGAGAAAATGCTGAATACTACTTCAGAGTTCGGGCTGAAAACCATGCTGGACTTAGCGACCCCAAGGACATGGTTTTGCCTGTTCTTGTAAAAGACCAGCTGGGCAAGTTATTTATTATTAATAATGTTTCATTTTTAAACATACACAATGTTTGTTTGATTAGTTTTACATGATGTTAAATTATTATATAATCTTGTTACTTTCTTTAATCAACAGAGGCACCTGAAATTAACATGAAGGACTTCCAACACAACACTGCTTATGTTAAGGCAGGTTCAAATCTCAAGATTGAGATCCCCCTCTCTGGTAAACCACTACCAAAAGTATCCCTCTCTAAGGATGGACAGGTTCTAAAGTCAACCATGAGATTCAACTGTGATGTGACAACTGACTCCCTAATAATTTCTTTGCGTGAGAGTGTTGCTTCGGATGCAGGCAGATATGATATCACGGCTTCCAACTCCAGTGGAACCACAAAGTCTTTTGTGAATATTGTGGTCCTAGACAGACCAAGCCCACCAGTCGGTCCTGTTGAAATGTGTGATGTCACGGAGGACAGTGTCAGTCTAAAGTGGTTGCCTCCTGCTTATGATGGTGGTAGCCCAATTACCAACTACATTGTTTTGAAACGTGAGACCACTACTGCAAACTGGGTAGAAATCTCATCTGCCGTTGCACGGTGCACAATCAAGATCATGAAGCTGGTTACTGGAGTTGAGTACCAGTTTAGAATCAGGGCTGAGAATCGCTTTGGCATCAGTGAACACATTGATTCGCCACCTGTTACAGTTAGTCTTCCATACAGTGAGTAAAATTCTTCTCTACAGCATAAGCTACAAATTGGTAAATGCAAATGTATCTATGAGCATTTGTGAAAACCTGTTCTGTTTTATTTCAGCACTCCCCGTGGCACCTTCACAACCATGGGTGTCATCTGTAACAAAGGAAAGTATTAGTGTTAACTGGAAAGAGCCCTCTTCGGATGGTGGAAGCCATGTCTTTGGATATCACCTTCAGATGAAAGACAGAAACAGCATTCTTTGGCAGAAAGTTAACACAACTGTTATCCGTGCTACACACTTCAAAGTATCAAATGTGAATGCTGGTCTGATCTATGAGTTTAAGGTTGCAGCTGAAAATGCGGCTGGTATTGGTCCAGTTAGCAAGACCTCAGATCCTGTGCTTGCAATTGATGCTTGTGGTAAGCATTTAGTTTTCTATAAATTGATTGTTCTGAGTGCTTAATTCGTTAGTATTAATAATTGCAGTTTTATTTTTGTGTAATCCGATGGAAACATTAACATTAAATTGCCACTGTTTTTCCCCCCACAGAACCTCCAAACAACCTTAGAGTCACTGATATCACAAAGAGTTCAATTAGCCTTGCCTGGGAGAAACCCTCATATGATGGAGGAAGTAAAATTACTGGATATTTGATTGAAAGGAAAGATGGTCCAAAAGGCAGATGGTCAAAAGCTAATTTGACAAATGTTGCTGACACAAAGTTCACTGTATCAGGCTTGACTCAGAATGACTCTTATGAATTCCGGGTCATGGCTAAGAATGCAGTTGGCTCCATTAGTGTCCCATCAGTAACTGTAGGACCAGTCACATGTGTGGACACATATGGTGCCCCTGAGATTGAACTTCCTTCAGAATATCTTGATGTTGTGAAATACAAAGCAGGTGCTACAGTTGAGCTTAAAATTGGTATTATTGCTAAACCTCAACCAACAATTGAATGGTACAAGGATGGAAAAGAGCTCGAGTCTGGTGCGCAGATTTCCATTTCCAACACCACTGAGTCTGCATGCATCTCGGTCAGGGAAGCCACCCGTTTGAATTCTGGAACATATGAACTCAAGATCAAGAACTCTTTAGGCTCAGCATATGCTGCTGTCAGAGTACTGGTCCAAGGTATGTTGCAAAATTTACTACTAAATATATTTTAATAACTCACATAATATCTGACATCACTTTTATTCATCTTTGTGTGTGTGTGTGTGTTTTTTTTTTTATCATCGCATACTTCCATATCTTGTAATCATTGCCTTAATGTGTTTATTGCTTCTGCTTAAATGAATATGTGATGTTAACTAACTGCAGGATTTGTATAAACCTAGAACTGTACATTTCTGCCACATGGACATTACTGTGACAGTCATATCTTATAACGGATCACTCTTAATTGTAGAAACATTCATTTTATGTAAAGCTGGTTTGAAATGATATATATCATGAAATGCGCTATACAAATAAATGTGTGATGCATTAATTAGCCCTAATTTGAACAATTTTGGCTGAATTTTTGCTCACTTTCATCAGACAAACCAGGACCCCCTGCTGGAGAGATACAGTTCAAGAAAATCAGAGCAGATACTATGACTATCATGTGGGATCCTCCAGCTGATGAAGGAGGTGCAATGGTTACCCACTACATTGTGGAGAAACGTGAAACAAGCAGAATTTTGTGGTCCATTATCTCAGAAAAACTAGAAGACTGCATTGTCACAGTCCCAAGGCTAATTAAGGGCAATGAATACATATTCCGTGTTCGTGGTGTAAACAAATATGGAGTTGGAGATCCTCTGGAATCTAGACCAGTAATTGCACAGAATTCCTTTGGTAAGGAGATTTTTCTTTTAGTAATAAAAACGTTTTTTAAACAATTACTATTAAATGTGTTATCTAAATTAATTTAATGCCTAATTTTTCCCCCCCACAGTTCCTCCTAGTCGGCCTTCTAAGCCCCAAGTCACCATGATTACCAGGTCAACAATGACTGTGGTATGGGAAAGACCAAGTTTAGATGGTGGCAGTGACATTGATGGATATTACTTAGAGAAGCGGGAGAAGAAAAGTCTACAGTGGTTCAAGGTTATTAAAGATACAATTCGTGATACCAGACAGAAAGTCAGCAACCTAACAGAAGGAAATGAATATCAGTATCGTGTCTGTGCGATCAACAAAGCTGGAGCAGGCCCATATTCTGATGTGTCCATCTTCTACAAAGCTTATGACCCAATTGGTAAGCTTTTTTTGAGGTTTATTTTTATTGCTTTATTTTCCAGAATGTGGATATAAATGTGTACAATATATGCAGTGATATTTAAAATAGAATTCTCTATATACTCTTAATTGTTATTTCAGATCCGCCAAGTGAGCCAACCAAGCTCAGAGTTGTTGATTCAACAAAGACATCTATTACCCTTGGATGGGTCAAGCCTGTCTATGATGGTGGCAGCGAAATCACAAGCTATGTTGTTGAACAAAGAACAGCAGATGAGACCGAATGGGTCACTATAAGTTCTAAAGGAGAAGTAAGAACAACTGAGTTTGTAGTGTCCCACTTGAAACCTGGAGTGTACTACTACTTCCGTGTCTCTGCTGTTAATTGTGTTGGAACTGGACGTTCAATTGAGATGATGCAGCCAGTGCAAGCCAAAGATATTCTGGGTTTGTATTTTTTAACTAAAACAACAAAGAATTTGTTTAATCATGATACTGTGATTCTGATCAAATATGTTTCTCTTTAATTTTAACAGAGGAGGCGGATGTGGATCTTGACATCTCAATGTCAACTCAGTACATAGTAAGGGCTGGTAGAGATGTGGAGATTGTAATCCCTCTTAAGGGTAGACCTGCTCCAAATGTAACATGGAGAAAGGGAGACAAAAACATTAGTGGTGATGTAAGATATGCCATCAGAAACACAGAATACTCAACCACACTCATAATTCCAAAGGTCACAAGGGATGACACTGGCAAATATCTTCTTGAAATTGAAAATGGGGTTGGAGAACCAAAAACCATCACAGTGTCTGTTAAAGTATTAGACACACCATCTGCTTGTAATAGGTTGATAGTGAAGAATGTGACACGAGGAAAACTCACGTTGAGCTGGGAACCACCTTATATAGATGGTGGCTCTCCAATCACAAATTACGTTGTTGAAAAGAAGGATGCTAAAATGAAGGCATTCACCATTGTGACAAATGAATGTGCCAATACGACCTACAAGGTTGATGGTCTGGCTGAAGAAATTTCCTATTTCTTCCGGGTTTCTGCTGAAAATGAATATGGTGTTGGAGATGCTTGTGAGACTGCACAGCCTGTGAGAGCAACCGAGATGCCTGGTGCTGTAAAAGACCTTGCGCTGGTGGATTCAACTAATACATCTGTATCGTTGGCATGGACAAAGCCTGATCATGATGGTGGCAGCCACATTTCTGAGTACATTATTGAGAAGAAAACAAAGGAAGAAGAAGCTTGGAGCATTGGTGGTACATGCAGACGTTGCCAGTGTGAGGTAACTCACCTTAAAGAGCTTTCAGAAGTTTACTTTAGAGTATTTGCTAAAAATGAGAAGGGACGCAGCGACTTCTCTCAAATTGGACCCATCACTGTAAAGGAACTCCTTATACAGCCTGAGGCAAACCTTATTGACTATCCTAATTCAGAATTAAGTGTTCGCATTGGACAAAATGTGAATATTGAATTGCCCTACAAGGGTAAACCTAAACCAACAATTCAGTGGATGAAAGATGATGTGCCACTCAAGGAAAGTGAACAAGTTCGTTTCAGACAAACAGAGAACAAGGCAAGTCTCATTGTAAGAAATGCAAGAAAGGAGAACGCAGGAAAATACACCTTGGTTCTTGATAACAAACTTGTCAAGAACTTCTTTGACATTAAAGTCATTACACTTGGGCCACCCTCTCAGCCTATAGGTCCAATTCGTTTTGATGAAATTAAAGCCCAGAGTGTTATCATCTCATGGGATGAACCCAAGGACGACGGTGGTGGCGAGATCACCTGCTATAGTGTAGAAAAGCGAGAGACATCTCAAGCAGCATGGAAGATGGTTTGCTCTAGTGTGGTCAGGACCACATTCAAGATACCAAATTTGGTTAAGGGCACTGAATACCAATTTAGGGTGCGTGCAGAGAACAAATATGGAGTGAGCGAGCCTCTAAACTCATCAGATGTGGTTGCTCAACACCAATACAAGCCACCAGGTCCACCAGGAAAACCTGTAGTATTCAATATTACAAGTGATGGCATGACTGTTCAGTGGGAAGCTCCAGGATTTGATGGCGGTTCTCCAATCACTGGATACCATCTTGAGAAAAAAGACAGGAACAGTTTATTGTGGATGAAAGTGAATTCCAGTGTTATCTCTGGAAGAGAATACAGAGCCATTGGACTTATTGAAGGTCTTGAGTATTCATTCAGAGTTTATGCACAAAACAATGCCGGAATGAGTCCAGTCAGTGAACAGAGCAAGCACAAACTGGCAATCTCCCCTGTTGGTAAGTCTTAGTATTGTCTGTATCTATGATAATATTGTTTTTTTTAGTGCTTATGTTTTTAATTACTCTACAGTGTTTGTCTTTTGCCAAAATTTCTTCTTTTCTTTTCTTCAAAATATCTTTTTTTTTCTTCTTTAGATCCTCCTGGCACACCGAACTGCATTGATGTTACAAGAGACTCTGTAACACTTCAGTGGGAACCACCAAAGCGTGATGGAGGCAGTAGGATTGTGGCATACAGTGTTGAAAGGCGTCAAGGAAGAGCACGTTGGTTGAGATGCAATTTCATTGACATCAGCGAATGTCAATTTACCGTAACAGGCCTTGCTGCTGGCGATCGCTTTGAATTTAGGGTAATTGCCAGGAATGCTGTTGGAACAGTTAGTCCACCTTCTCAGTCATCTGGCTACATCATGACCAAAGATGAAAGTGGTATGTACATACAAAGGCACCCTGGGATAGATATTGTACTATATTAAGTACATGCTAAATAATGGAATGTATTTTTCTTTTTCAGTCATCCCTGAAATTGAGTTTGAAGCAGAGAAGGCCCTCACCATCAAGGCAGGAGAAAATATTAAACTCAACTGCAGTATAAGCGGACGTCCTGTACCTCAAGTCACATGGTATAAAGATGGAAAGGAAGTTGATAAAATGCTGGTTGACATCACAACTGTTATTGGATCAAGCTCACTGTTCATCAGAGATGCTGACCGCAATGATCGTGGCATCTACACTGTTGAGGCCAAGAACAGTTCAGGCACAACAAAAGTGGATGTTCTTGTCAGAGTACAAGGTATGATCTAAAATGTTTTAGACTTACAGTTTTGACTTAGAGTTTAATAAAGCTGTTCTGGATTTGGTCATTGCTTATTTTCACTCTGTGTTATTCAGATACCCCTGGACCACCTGAGGGCCCACTTCGCTTCACAAATATATCTGCAGAGAAAGCAACTCTTTGGTGGAGCCCACCTGAAAATGATGGCTGTGCACCTCTCACTAATTATGTAATTGAGAAGCGTGAGACTTCCAGAATTTCCTGGGCACTTGTAACATCCAAGTGTGAAGCCTGCTCCTTTAACGCAACAAAACTGATTAAAGGCAATGAGTATCAGTTCCGTGTATCTGCTGTCAATAAATTTGGTGTGGGCAAGCCACTAGAGTCTGAGCCAATTATTGCTCAGATGCAATACAGTAAGTAAAAACCTTTGTTCTTGATCCAATCATTTGTTAATTTAGAACTGGTTGTTTTTGACATTAACACATTTTGATATCTCACAGCGGTACCAGATGCTCCTGGAACACCTGACTGCACTCATGTGACAGGAACCAGTCTCACTCTATGCTGGACAAGACCAAGACATGATGGTGGAAATGAGATTAAGCAATACATTCTTGAAAGACGAGAAAAGAAGAGCTTAAGATGGGTAAAGGTTTCTGCAAAGAGACCAATAACTGAGCTTAGGCATAGAGTAACAAACCTTACGGAAGGAAATGAATATGAATTCCGTGTTATGGCTGAAAATGGTGCTGGAATTGGACCTGCAAGTGGTACATCAAGATTGTTCAAGTGCAGAGAACCAACAAGTGCACCCAGTGCACCAACTGTGGTGAAAGTCCTTGATTCCACTAAGACCTCTGTTACCTTGGAATGGACCAAACCAGTGTTTGATGGTGGTATGGAAATCATTGGTTACATTATTGAGATGTGCAAGGCAAGCCTTGAGGAATGGCACAGAGTCAATCACCAGACTTGCATCCATACACATTACACAGTAACAGAGTTAGAACCTGGTGAAGAATATAAATTCCGTGTGTGTGCAGTCAATGGTGCTGGCAAGGGAGAATTCTCTGAGACTCCAAATGTAGTACAAGCAGTTGATAGACTGACCTCACCTGAAATTGATATAGATGCAAACTTCAAGCAGACACACGTGGTGAAGAACGGCGGAACAGTTACACTTCATATTCCCTTCCGTGGAAAACCAGCCCCACTTGCCACATGGACAAAGGCAGATGGAGATCTTGGTGTAATGGTCGATATTAATACCACAGACACATTCAGCACTTTGACAATTGAAAATTGCACCAGGTATGACGCTGGCAAGTATACACTCTCTCTTGAAAACAACAGTGGTCGTAAAGCCATTACATTAACAGTCAAAGTGTTGGACACACCTGGCCCTCCTGGACCTCTCTCATTCAAGGATGTGACAAGAGGTGCTCTGACACTCATGTGGGATGCACCATCCAATGATGGAGGTGCACGTGTTCATCACTACATTGTTGAAAAGCGAGAGGCAAGTCGATTAAGTTGGCAAGAGGTCAGTGAAAAGTGTACTCGTCAAATATTGAGAGTGACCAACCTTGATATCGGCGTAGCATATTTCTTCCGGGTTATTGCTGAAAATCAGTATGGCAAAGGTGAGCCATTTGAAATGACAGAACCTATTATAGCCACAGAAGAACCTGCACCTCCTAAGCGACTGGATGTCATTGATACTACATCCTCAACAGCCAGCTTAGTATGGATGAAGCCTGAGCACGATGGTGGAAGCCGCATTACTGGATACATTGTTGAGACTAGAAAGAAGGGCTCTGATCACTGGGTTGTAGGTGGTCAAACCAAATCTTTGAAAATGGTTCTTGAAGGCTTGGTTGAGAACACAGAATATGAGTTCCGTGTCATGGCTCAGAATGATGCTGGCATTAGTCATCCACGAGATGCGCTAGGCTCAGTCATTATAAAGGAGCCACGTATAGAGCCAACGGCAGATCTCAGTGGCATAGATAAACAGCTCATCACTTGCAAAACTGGAAATTCCTTTGCCATTGATATTCCAATCAGTGGCAGACCAGCCCCCAAAGTAACATGGAAGCTTGAAGAAATGAAACTTAAAGAAACAGACAGAGTGTCGATTAAGATTTCTAAAGACAGAACAACTCTACTGGTTAAGGATGCCAAGAGAGGTGACAGTGGAAAGTATTACCTCACACTTGAAAATGCAGCTGGATCAAAAACATTCGCTGTCACTGTCAATGTCATTGGTAGACCAGCCCCACCGACCGGACCTGTTGAAGTTTCAGGAATATCCTCAGAATCCTGTGTATTGACTTGGGGAGAGCCTACAGATGATGGTGGAACAGACATAAGCAATTACATTGTTGAGAAACGGGAGTCTGGCTCCACCACATGGCAGGTTGTGAATTCAAGTGTGAAACGGACCACCATCAAAGTAACTCATCTCACAAAGTACATGGAGTACACTTTCAGAGTCTGTGCTGAGAACAAGTTTGGTGTTAGCAAGTCTATTGAATCTCAAGCTATTGTTGCTGAGCATCCATTCAGTGAGTATTCAATATTATGTATATAACTTTTTATTGACTGATGAAATTGAGCATACACAAGCTGTATTTATTTTTGTTGTCTTTAATCTAAAAAGTGTTACATTTCTGTTTTCAGTCTCACCAAGCCCACCAACTCGCCCAGATGTAGTTTCAGTATCCGCTAATGCAATTTCTATCCGCTGGGATGTGCCATATCATGATGGTGGAAGCCAAGTAACTGGATACTGGATTGAGAAAAAGGAGCGTAATACCATTCTGTGGGTGAGGGAGAACAAGATTCCTTGCATTGAGTGTCACTACAAGGTCTCAAACCTTATTGAGGGTCTTGAGTATCAGTTCAGAGTATATGCAATGAACATCGCTGGTTTGAGTAAAGCAAGTGAACCATCAAGACCAGTACTCGCTCTAAATCCAGTTGGTAAGTGTTTGTTACTTTCTACTGTCATTTATATGTGTTGTTTTTTTTATGATTTAATACTTATCAAGTGTTTTTGTCTACATTTCCAGATCCACCTGGCAAACCGGAGGTTTATGATGTAACCAAGACGTCAGTGTCTATTAGATGGTCCATACCATTCAATGATGGTGGCAGCAAGATTGTTGGATATGTGGTTGAACGCAAGGCATTCAGTGGTGATGAGGATGATGAAGCTCGTTGGTTGAAGTGCAACTACACAACAATCACAGAAAACTTCTTTACTATTACATCACTCAATGAGGGAGAGCAGTATGAATTCCGTGTTATTGCCAGAAATGGTGCTGGAGTCCACAGTATGCCATCTGAATCAACAGGATTTATCACATGCAAAGATGAATATAGTAAGTTGATTTGCTTAATTCATGCATACTTACAGTATGTGTAGAAACACATATATCTACTATTATGAATATCTGTTAATACATTTTATTTCCTTATTTCAGCACCACCAAGGGCTGAGCTGGATAGTAAACTTGTGGGTGAGACTATCACTATTAGAGCAGGATCAGACCTGGTTCTTGATGCTGCTGTTGGTGGAAAACCAGAGCCTAAGGTTTTCTGGGCCAAGGGTGACAAGGAGCTGGAACTAGGAGAGAAATACTCACTGACATACACAAGTACAAGAGCGATGGCAATCATTAAGTCATGTGATAGAAATGATACTGGAAGATACATCCTTACTGTGAAGAATGCAAGTGGAATCAAAACAGCTGCGGTCAACGTTAAAGTACTTGGTAAGAACGCAATAAATCACATACTGTTTCATTGAAAATACCTTTTATTGGCTGTACTGTACATTTTATGAGAAAATCTTTTGTATTTAAGATACCCCTGGTCCACCCGAGGGTACAATATCAATTAGCAGGGTCACAGAAGAGAAATGCACAGTTTCCTGGAGGATTCCTCAAGAGGATGGTGGAGATCGTGTCACTCACTATATTGTTGAGAGACGTGAGACCAGCAGACTCAACTGGGTCATCATGGAACCTGAATGCAAGACTCTGTCTTGTGTCAGCACAAAACTGATCAAGAACAATGAGTACATTTTCCGTGTCAGAGGTGTAAATAAGTACGGGCCTGGTGTACCCCTAGAATCTGAACCAGTTATTGCAAGAAATGCATACAGTAAGTATAATTATGATTATGTATTAATTAATTCCATTAAGAATTATAGTTTACCCACAGTAACAAGGAATAAAGTATTTATAAATGTTTGTAATTTACATTATAGCTGTTCCAACACCCCCCGGAGCACCAGAGATTACTGCTGTTGGAAAAGAACATGTCATTATTGAGTGGCTGAAGCCAGAGAGTGATGGTGGAAGTGAAATCAAAAACTACCTTGTAGACAAACGTGAGAAGAGTAGTGTTAGATGGACAAGAGTGAACAAAACATACACCATTTATGATACACGCCTCAAAATCACTGGTCTCCTTGAGGGTAGCGATTATCAGTTCCGTGTTGCAGCTGTTAATGCTGCTGGCACCAGTGTTCCAAGTGATGCATCTCAGTATGCTCACTGTAAAGACCCAACATGTAAGTAACACTGACCTGCATGGCCTAAAAAAATTCTTAAACACAGAAATATATTAACATGCCTAACCTGCCCTCTTATTTTACAGATACCCCAGCTCCACCATCAGTTCCTCGTGTTACAGACACCACAAAGCACAGTATTAGCATAACATGGACACGACCAATGTATGATGGTGGATCCGATGTCACGGGCTATGTTGTTGAGATTCTGGAGGAGGGAACAGAGCAATGGTATAGAGCCACCCAGAAGATCCTGACAAGCACTCAATACACAGTTGCTGGTCTGGCAAGTAACAAAAAGTACAGCTTCAGAGTGGCTGCAGTCAATGCTATGGGTACTGGAGAGTTCAGTGAGGGCAGTATTGAGGCTGCACCTTCAGAAAAAGTCGGTAAGTTTTTTTTTTTTAAAGGTCTACATGCTTAATAGCCATCATCAAGGTATTAAAGCTCCTAAAGGCCTAGTTTTGATGTGGATTGAATGAATGAAATTTGTTATTGCTATGCTCCCAGAAATTCCTGATATTGAGCTACCTGACGAACTGAAGAAGACTGTTTGCATCAGAGCTGGCAACACTTTACGTCTTAATGTTATTACAACTGGAAGACCTGCACCAGTTATTACCTGGAGAAAGCCTGGAATTGACCTACAGTCCCGTGGATTCATAGATACTACGGAAAACAGTACAACTTTAATAGTGGAGAAGGTTCATCGCTATGATGCTGGAAAATACACAATTGAGGCAGAAAATCCTTCTGGCAAGAAAATAATTACCATTCTTGTCAAGGTTTATGGTGAGTAAATTTATGCAAGTAATAATGAACACTGTGCATTCACTAAAAATAAATAAACCATACGCAACTGATGCTTAAAACTGTTTAAAAATTGCTTTGTAGATACTCCTGGACCATGCGGTGCAGTATATGTTAAAGATTACACCAAAGAGTCTGTTGTAATCACATGGGATGTGCCTACTGTTGATGGAGGTGCTCACATCAGCAACTACATCATTGAGAAGCGTGAAGCTTCAATGAAATCTTACAAAACGGTGACAACAGAATGCAAGAAGACATTATACAGAATCACTGGACTGGAAGAAGGAACACAGTACTTCTTTAGGGTATTGCCTGAGAACATATATGGTATTGGAGAACCTTGTGAAATTACTGATCCAGTATTGGTGTGTGAAGTTCCATCTGTTCCTCAAGATCTGTATGTAATTGATACCACAAAATCTACTGTCATTCTTGGATGGGAAAAACCACTTCACGATGGTGGCAGCAGAATTTCTGGTTATGTTATTGAAGCCTGCAAAACTGGAAGTGACCGCTGGTTGGATGTCGCTAATGTGAAACCATCTGTGCTACAGCACACAATTGTCTCACTGAATGAAAATGAGCAATATCTGTTCAGAATTAGAGCTGAAAACAGCAGAGGTGTCAGTGAGCCCAGAGATCTCATGACACCTGTAACAGTACAGGAACAGATAGGTAAGATATCATTAAAAACTGCCAGAGGAAAGCAGTTATTGATTACATTTTTATATAGTTTATTGTTTTTCAAACTTTAATTATTGTTGTTTCTATTTTCATTACAGTCATGCCAAAGATTGACTTGACTGGCATCCCACAAAAGATTGTCAATGTGCCAGCTGGTAAGCCAATTGTGCTCAACATTCCTATTAAAGGTAGACCTGCACCAGTGTGTTCTTGGTTCTTTGGTGGAGTCAAGATGAAGGACACACTTGACCGCATCAAGATTGAGACAACTGTTAAATTCACTAAACTAACAGTCCGTGAAACCACAATTGATGATACTGGTGACTATACACTTGAAGTGAAAAATGTCACTGGAACAGCAACTGAGGTCATCAAAGTTATCATTCTTGGTGAGAAACATTTTACTTTTCCCTACAGTTTTTTTGTAGCTACATTTAAAGTGTTTTTTTTTTTAATTTACCAAATGTATTTCTTCCATAGATAAACCTGGAGTACCTGTCGGGCCTATGAAAATTGAGGAGGTTGATGCCACATCTGTGACCTGCAGCTGGGAACCACCACTGAAAGATGGAGGTGCAAATGTCAGTGGATACGTTGTTGAGCAACGGGATGCGCATCGCCCTGGATGGATGCCAGTGTCTGAATCTGTCACAAGACCCATGTTCAAGTTTACAAGACTTATGGAAGGAACTGAATATGTATTCCGTGTTGCTGCAACAAATCGTTTTGGTATTGGCGGATTCTTGCAATCTGAAGTTGTTGAATGCAAGAGTGCCAAAAGTATGTTTATTTCTACCTCTGATGTTTTCTATTTACATTCAATTTATTTAAAAATAAATGTATTAAATTAATCTCATTTTTTTCTAGCTGTACCTGGAGCACCAAGCACACCTGAAATACTTGATGCGTCTCATGAAGGCATGACTCTTACTTGGACACCACCTGAGGATAATGGTGGTTCTACTATTGCTGGCTACATTATTGAGCGAAAAGAGGCTGGATCTGACAGATGGATTCGTATCAACAAGAATCCAGTAACCATGACAAGATACAGAGCCACAGGACTCATTGAGGGTCTTGAATATGAATATAGAGTTACAGCTATCAACTCTAGAGGCTCTGGAAAACCAAGTGCAAACTCTAAACCAACTATTGCTATGGATCCTATCGGTATGTACAAAGGACATATACAAGTAAATCAAATTGTTAGTAGAACAAACTAGACCAATGTGTTTTTCTTTTATTCTTAAACAGAGCCCCCTGGTATTCCACTGAACCCAAGAGTCACAGACACCACAAGAACATCAGTTTCACTTGCTTGGTGTCCTCCAGAGGAAGAGGGAGGTGCTGCTATAACTGGCTATCTAATTGAGATGCAGAAGGTTGACCAGGTTGAATGGACAAAATGCAACACAACACCAACGAAGATTTGTGAATACACTTTGACACACATGCCTCAGGGAGCTGAATACAAGTTCCGTGTGATGGCATGTAATGCTGGTGGAGCTGGAGAACCAGCTGAGATTCCAGGGGTGGTCAAAGTTACAGAAATGCTTGGTAAGATTAAATACCTAAATATATATATATATATATATATATACTATTCTGTCATATATGTATATGGCAGTACATATCTGTATTGTAAAAACTGTATTTTGTTTTCAGAATATCCTGACTTTGAGTTGGATAAAATCTACCAGGAAGGCTATGTTGTCAGACAAGGTGGTGTCATCAGGTTATCTGTGCCCATCAAGGGCAAACCCTTCCCAACTTGCAAGTGGACAAAGGAAGGCCGTGACATTTCTCACAGAGCTATGATTGCAACCAGTGAAGAACGTACTGAGCTTGTGATTAAAGAAGCCCACAGAGATGACACTGGCACCTATGACCTTGTGTTGGAAAACAAATGTGGAAAGAAGGCTGTCTATATTAAGGTTAAAGTTATTGGGCGCCCAGATCCACCTGAAGGTCCTCTTGAATTTGATGATATTCAGACACGTTCAGTCAGAGTGAGCTGGAGACCACCCTCAGATGATGGAGGCTCTGATATCTTAGGTTATATTGTGGAGAGGCGTGAGGTGCCTAAAGCAGCTTGGTACACTGTTGACTCACGTGTGATTGATACATCACTTGTGGTCAAGGGACTGAAGGAGAATGTTGAATATCACTTTAAGATTACAGCAGAGAACCAATTTGGCATAAGCAAATCCCTGAAATCTGACGAATCTGTTACACCAAAGACTCCTCTTTGTAAGCATTTTTATCATTGCTATTTTTAACATCTTTCTTAATAAACCTTTTCAAATTATTTTAATAACAGTGATTATTGTTTGATTTGTTTGTTTTGCATAAAGGTCCACCAGAACCTCCTAGTTTCCCTCCAGAAATCATGGATGTTACAAAGACCACAGTTGGCCTGTCCTGGTCAAGACCAAAGGATGATGGTGGATCTCGTGTAACTGGATACTATGTTGAGAGAAGAGAGGTTTCCACTGAGAAGTGGGTGCGTCATAACAAGACTCATATCACAACGACAATGTATACTCTCACTGGTCTCATCCCTGATGCTGAGTACCAGTTCCGTGTGATTGCTCAAAATGATATTGGTCAAAGTGAGCCTGGACCTGTATCCGAGTCAGTTGTGTGCAAAGATCCATTTGGTATGTAACCTTCCCCTCTTCCTTCCAAACAAGTTAATATTTTGCCTTAATAAAAAGTTTACAAAGTAATTTTACATGCTTAATCTATTCTCTGTGTTCAACAGATAAGCCAGGCCAACCTGGTGAGATTGACATCATCTCTATTACCAAGGACTGCATAACCATTCACTGGCTGCGTCCTGAATCTGATGGTGGAAAAGAGATCCTTGGGTACTGGATTGAATACAGGCAAGCAGGTGAAAGTGCCTGGAAGAAATGCAACAAAGAGCGTTCAAAGGACAGACAGTTTACCATGGGTGGACTCATGGAAGCTACAGAGTACGAGTTCAGAGTGTTTGCTGAAAATGAAACTGGACTAAGTAGACCAAGAAGAACAGCAATGGGCATTAAAACCAAACTGAGTGGTAAGTTAATAAAATGTTACTTAGGTTTTTTTCTGAAACTGACATGCACAAAGTATGCAAAGTGACTAACATGTTCAATTTATCCTCTAGTTGGAGAGGCTCCATGCCTGAAAGAAGAAATCAAAGATACTACCACTAAACTAGGAGAATCTGGAACAATGACATGCCAAATCATTGGAAGACCTCTTCCTGAAATCAGATGGTATAGATATGGAAAGGAGTTGATCCAGAGCCGAAAATACAAGATGAGCTCTGATGGAAGAAATCACTCCCTAACAGTACTGACAGATGAACAAGAAGATGAAGGCTTGTACACATGCAGAGCTATCAATGAGGCGGGTGAAATTGAGACCAGTGGCAAGCTCCTGTTGCATGCTGCACCACAATTCCATCCTGGATTCCCACTGAAGGAAAAATACTATGCAGGTTGTGGAACAAGCCTGCGTCTCCATGTCGTCTACATTGGACGCCCTATTCCACAAATCATGTGGTTCTATGGCAAGAAGCCTCTTAATCCATCTGAGAATGTCATAATTGAAAACACTGAAAGTTATACTCACTTAGTTATCAGAAATGTCCAGCGTAAGACAAATGCTGGAAGATATAAGGTGCAAATGAGCAACAGATTTGGCACTGTGGATACTGTCCTCCGTGTTGAAATCCAAGGTAAACTGAAGTTTAATTTTATTCAAAGATAAATAGACTGGCATCAGACATTTTTCTATGTAACAAATGTAACAAATACTGTCTCTGTCTTTTCAGATAAGCCTCTCATGCCTGAAGGACCAGTTGTTGTTGATGCTCTCTTGAAGAGTTCTGTGATCATTAGCTGGAAACCACCCAAAGATGACGGTGGATCAATGATCACAAATTACATTGTAGAGAAACGTGAAGCAAAAGAAGGTGAACAATGGCATCTTGTATCATCAGCTGTCCCTGGAACCACATGCCGTGTTCCAAACCTTACTGAGAGTGCTGGATATTACTTCCGGGTTTCTGCACAGAATCAGTATGGAATAAGTGAATCTCTTGAGATTCCATCTGTTGTCATTATCAAGAGTCCATTTGGTAAGTTAAATGGATTAGTGCTCTTAAACAGTCTAAAAATATATGTTTTTTAGAAAAAGGTCAAATTTGTTTATTAATCTATCGATCTATTAAATTTATTCCTCTTTATTTCCTAAAACAGAGAAACCTGGAGTCCCACAACAGCCATTTGTTTCTTCTGTAACAAAGGATTCATGTGTTGTTTCTTGGAAAGCACCAACCAGTGATGGAGGTGCCAAAATTAAGAACTATTACCTTGAAAAAAGAGAGAAGAAACAGAACAAATGGATAGCAGTTACTACAGAAGAAATCCATGAGACATCTTATACTGTTAAAGGCCTTCTTGAAGGTTTTGAATACGAATTCCGTGTCAAATGTGAAAATATTGGTGGAGAGAGTGACTGGAGTGAGATTTCTGAACCAATCATTCCAAAATCAGATACAGCTCTCCGTGCTCCATTCTTCAAGGAAGAATTGAGAGACATGTGTGTCAAATACAGGGCAACTGCAACCTTTGTCACAAAGGTTATCGGACATCCCAAGCCAGTGGTTAAATGGTACAAGAATGGCAAAGAAGTTTTACCTGATGGGGAGAAAATAAAGATCCAAGAATTCAAGGGAGGGTACTTCCAACTTGTTATCAGCAACGCTGACGAGAATGATGCAGCTGTCTACCAGATTAGAGCTACTAATCAGCTTGGATCGATCTCCAAGAGCATGAACCTAGAGGTTGAGGGTAAGTTTTTCTAATTGTTTATTTTGAGCATAGTTTCTTCAAACTGAGTGCTTTTCTAAAACCAGTATCTGTTTACTTTTCCTGCAGTACTGCTTTATCTCATTTCTCTTTTGTCTTATGTTTTTTTTCTTGTTATTATTATTTTCTAGTTCCTGCCAAGATTCACTTGCCATTACATCTCCAAGGCATGGGAGCTGTTCATGCCATTCGTGGTGAAGTGGTTACCATTAAGATTCCAATTAGTGGCAAACCTGATCCTGTTGTGACATGGCAAAAGGGACAAGAGATGATTAATAATACAGCTTATCATCAAGTAATTATCACAAGATCATTCACCTCCCTGGTGTTCCTAAAGGGAGTACAAAGAAAGGATTCTGGCTATTACATCATTTGTGCCAAAAATCGATTTGGTGTGGATAAACAGACAGTTGAACTTGCTGTTGCTGATGTCCCTGATCCACCAAAAGATGTTAAAGTCAGTGATATTGGCAGAGATACACTCACCCTCACCTGGAGTCCTGGAAATGACGGTGGAAGTGAAATTATCAATTACATCATAGAAAAGTGCCCTACCACCGGAGACAGATGGATTCGTGTTGCTCAGACATCTGAGCCCCAATACACTGTGATGAGTCTCTTTGGCAAAACAAAATACCAGTTCCGTGTGATTGCAGAAAACCAATTTGGCTTGAGCGGTCCATCTGTGCCAACAGATCCTGTGACAACAAAAGAAGACAAGTTAGCAATTCGAAACTATGATGAGGAGGTGGATGAAACAAGAGAGATTACAAAGGAGGAGGCACCACATTCAAAAGTCAAACATCTGTCATCTCTGTACACAATCTCTGAGGAACTTGCACGCAATGGACAGTTTGGCATTGTACATCGCTGTATAGAAATTAGCTCCAAGAAGACATTCTTGGCTAAATTCATCAAAGTTAAAGGTGCTGATCGAGAACTGGTTGCAAGAGAAGTTGAGACACTCAATATTGCAAGACATAAAAACATTGTTTATCTTCATGAATCCTTTGATAGCCTGGAAGAATACGTCCTTATCTATGAATTCATTTCTGGTATGGACATCTTTGAGCGTCTTGGTACAAGCTTTGACCTCACAGAGCAAGAAATTGTTCGGTATATGAGACAAGTGTGTGGAGCCCTGAAGTTCTTGCACAATCACAACTACTGTCATTTCGATATTAGACCTGATAACATTGTTTATTTTACAAGGAAGAGCAGTACAATCAAGATCATTGAAATGGGTCAAGCTAGGTTGCTTACACCTGGAGAAAACATCAGGATTCAGTTCACTGCCCCTGAGTACTGTGCACCTGAAGTCCACAGCAGTGATTTTGTCACCACTGCCACTGACATGTGGTCTGTAGGTGTTCTTGCATATGTCCTCCTTAGTGGACTTAATCCATTTGCTGCTGAATCACACCAGAAAATGGTTGAGCACATTTCAAATGCAGAGTATGTGTTTGACAGTGAAGCCTTCAAAGAGACAAGCCTTGAGGGTATGGACTTTGTTGACAGACTGTTGACTAAAGACCGCAAGCTACGTATGACTGCCTGTGAAGCTCTGGAGCACCCTTGGCTCAAGATGAAATTAGAACATGTTAGTTCAAAGGTCATCAAGACTTTGAGACACAGAAGGTATTACCAATCACTGGTGAAAAAGGAATGGAGCACTGTTGTTTCAGCAGCACGTGTTGCCTATGGTGGTGGCTATAGAAACCAGAGAAATGTTTCCATTGGCAGAGTGAAAGTTGGACATCCTGAACAAGGCCTGAGAGCAGGTCCTGTCATGCATGGCTCTGCAGAAGAGGGAGGACATGTCAGGTTTGTGTGCTGCATTGAGAACTACGACAAAAACACAGAAGTGACCTGGTACTTTGGATCCCGCAAACTGACTGCAAGCCACAAATATGAAATCAGTTATGCTAATGGAGTTGCTAGCATCTATGTTAAAGACATTGAAGAATGTGACGATGGATTATATAGATGCAAGGTTGTCAGTGAAGACAGGGAGGACAGTGCATATGCTGAGTTGTTTGTTGAGACAGTTAGGTCCCACCGTGAATACTATCTGGGACGCTCACTCAAGAAACCAAGGCGTAGAATTGACAAAACTAAAATTTTGCAGAGACCACCGGAGTTCACTTTGCCATTGTACAACCGTTCAGCATACATTGGTGAAGATGTGCGCTTTGGTGTAACTATTACAGTCCATCCAGAGCCAAGTGTTACATGGTTAAAGGCTGGGCACAGAATCAAACCAGATCCTAAAAAATACACGTTCACAAGTGACAAGGGTCTTTATCAACTCATGATACACAACGTTGACCTCAGTGATGATGCTGAATACACTGTTGTAGCAAACAACAAGTTTGGTGAAGACAGCTGCAAGGCCCGTCTCACTGTAACACCACATGTTGCTGCTGAGGACACTATGAGACCAATGTTCAAACGACTCTTGGCTAATATTGAGTGTGTTGAGGGTCAAAGTGTCCACTTTGACTTGAGAGTATCAGGAACCCCAGCGCCAACTCTGAAATGGGAGAAAAATGGTAAACCTCTTGAGTTCAGACCACAAGTTGAAGTCGTTCAAGAGGATGTAGAACATCATGTTCTACATATCAGAGAAACCCTCATAGAGGATTCAGGCACATACAGAGTCACTGCAACAAATACAGCAGGATCAGCAAGTTGCCAAGCTACTCTCAAAGTTGAACGCATAACATACACAAGGAGGGAGTTCAAGAGTGAGGAAGAGAGGCAGAAGTATGTAAGGAACCAAATAGAAAAGACACTGAAAATGGCACAACAGTTCTCAACAGCTGAGGTTGTTACACTTAACCCTGTAGCACAGGAAGCTTTGAAGGAAGCTGCTGAATTATATAAACCTGCAGTCAGCACCAAAAATGTGCAGGGTGAGTTTGACATCTCTGATAAAGAGGATCAAGAAATAAAGAAAATAAAAGAGGAAGAGAAGAGGATACGTATGCCTTACGAAATCCCTGAAGCTCGTACACATGATCCAACTGTTCTCAGTGAAGATAAGTTGATCAAACACTTTGTAGCTCTATCTGACATGAAATGGTACAAGAAACTACGTGACCAGTATGAGATTCCTGAGAGAATGGAAAGAATTGTTCAGAAGAGACAGAGGCGTATTCGTCTTTCCAGATGGGAGCAATTTTATGTCATGCCATTGCCTAGAATAACTGATCAGTACAGACCAAAGTGGCGCATTCCAAAACTTACACTAGATGATTTAGAGACTGTTCGACCAGCAAGAAGATCACCATCCCCTGAGTCAGAGGCATCATTCAGACTGAGAAGACGCTCACTAGGAGATCTTTCAGATGAGGAGATCCTCGAGGCTGAGGACTATCTGGCAATGAAGAGAACTGAAAAAGAAAGGCAAGAGCTTGAAGAAGAACTTGAACTTGGCTTCTCTGCCTCCCCACCCAGTGGAAGTCCTGTCCGCTTTGAGCTCTCTGCACTGCGTCATGCCTCACCAAGACCTGTTCACAAAGCTGAAGTGAGACGCGTAGAAGAGACAAAACATGTAACAGAAACTGAGCAAGCTCGAGGCTCTCCTCCTCCCATTTCACATTTCTTGAGGAGGAGGAGATCATTGTCTCCAACATACATTGAACTGATGCGTCCTGTCTCTGAACTCATTAGACAACCTCGTGCGCGCATCTCAACAGAAGCTGAAGTCGAAATCATCGAAAGAAGATCACCTACCCCTGAGAGGACACGTCCTCGATCACCAAGTCCTGTGTCAGCTGAGAGAAGGTCTTCCAGATCTTCCTCTAGATTTGAAAGGTCTGCAAGATTTGACATCATGTCTCGATATGAAGCGAGAAAAGCAGCTCTCAAATCTGAGCGCACATACCAGGTTGTGACACAGCAACCCTTCAGTCTTGACCATGCTCCACGTATCACAGTAAGAATGCGTTCTCACCGTGTACCATGTGGACAAAACACAAAATTCACTTTGAATGTACAATCAAAGCCAGATGCTGATATCCAGTGGTTCCATAATGGACAACAAATACAAGAGAGCAGCAAATACCAGTTCACAAATATGAGTGGAGTCCTGTCTCTTGAGATTAATGACTGTCAGGAAGAGGACAGTGGCACATACCGTGTTGTCTGCACAAATTCAAAGGGTGACGCATCAGACTATGGAACTCTTGATGTTTCAGGTGGAGCGTTTACTACATACTCTTCAAGACGTCGAGATGAAGAGGCTCCAACACCATTTGTACCTGATATAACAAAAACTGATTATTATCATTCAACAACAATCAGAGCTTCCTCTGCCTCAAGAACTCACTTGGAGATCAAAGAAACCAAGACGAAACTAACAGAGAGACGTGAAGTTTCTGCCTTTGAAACGTATGAATCGCAGAAGCTTGCAACATCTCCAATTAGATATGCATCCACTGAATATCTATCATCAGCTTCATATTCATCCTCTGAAAGACATACATCTGAAAAACTTGTGTCATCTGAATCAAAGATAAAAGAATCTGAAACAACATCTGAAGTGTCAGTAAAGAAAGTTAAAGCTACTCTTTCAGCCAAAATACTCACAAAACCACAGTCTCTGACTGTATCTGAGGGTGACTCTGCACGATTTGTCTGTGATATTGATGGAGAGCCAGCACCAAGTGTCACATGGATGCATGAGGGAAGAACAATTGTCTCTTCACACCGTATTCATGTGTCTACAACACAGTATAAGTCTACATTTGAAATTTCATCAGTACAGTATTCAGATGAAGGCAGTTACACTGTAGTTGTAGAAAATTCAGAAGGAAAGCAAGAGGCTAGGTTTACCTTAACTATTCATAAACCAATAATTAAAGAGGAAGTTACACCTACACAAGTGAAGTCACCAGAGCCCTCAGTGACCTCTCCAGTGCCATCAGTTAAATCTCCAGAGCCATCAGTAAAGTCTCCAGAGCCCTCTGTGAAATCCCCAGTGCCATCAGTAAAGTCCCCAGAGCCCTCTGTAAAATCCCCAGTCCCATCAGTAAAGTCTCCAGAGCCTTCAGTAAAGTCTCCAGTTCCCTCAGTAAAGTCTCCAGAACCCCAGATTAAATCACCAGAACCTACTGGTGTTAAGTCTCCTGAACCTCAAATTAAATCTCCAGAGGGTGTCAAATCTCCAATCAAAGTGAAGTCACCAGAGCCAGCCACCTCTCTTCAGAGGGTAAAGTCTCCACCTCCTGTTAAGTCTCCTGAACCAACCACCCCTCAAAGAGTCAAGTCTCCAACAGCTCTGAAGTCTCCTGAGCCTATCACTTCACCTCCCAGGGTAAAATCCCCACCTCCAATTAAGTCTCCTGAGCCAGTTGCATCCCCTCTGAGAGTTAAATCCCCTACAGGACTTAAGTCTCCTGAACCTCAGAGAGCCAAATCCCCACCAACAGTCAAATCTCCTGAGCCAATCTTGTCACCTAAAAGAGTTAAATCTCCACTTACAGCGAAATCCCCAACCCCCTCAAAAGAAGCACCACCAAAGATCATTCAGCAACTCAAAGCTGAAGCTTATGAAGACAAAATTAAGATGATCTTTGTTGCCGAGAGCTCAGTAAGAGAAGTTGTGTGGTACAAGGATAGCAGAAAACTGAGTCAAAGTAGTCGCTACCAGATTCATTCATCTGCAGATGGCACTTGCTGTCTCTATATATCTGATGTCTCAGAGAGCGACCAAGGGGAATACTCCTGTGAAATCATAAGTGAAGGAGGAGCAGTGTCAAGAACATCATTCTCTTTTGTTGGTCAAGTGTTTCAAGCAATCTACACAAAAGTAACTGCATTTGTGGCTACACAAAGGGCAGTTAAAGGTACACTTCCTTTTGCATAAATGTTCATCCATTTAAAATCTTGATGTTCATTGTTCTCAGTGCCAGTGCTTTATGTAAAAGCTTTTTTTTTTTTTTTTCTTCTTTCCCAGAATCCATGTCATCCCAAATACGTGGGGGAAGCGAAATGGTTCTTAAGAGGGAAAGTGCAGCTGTTAGCAGTGTCCATGAAAGTTTTTCTGCAAAATCCATGCACATGGAGAGCACAATGCAGGAGGCATCCTTCAGCAGTTCTTCAATGGCTGAGATGAAATTTGAAACTATGTCAATGTCTAGCATGTCCTCTATGACATCGGAGTCCGTATATGCAATGAGCTCAAGCAGTATAATGTCAAGTCATTCACATGTTGAAGAATCTTCAGTTAGAGCAGCCCTCCACAGTGGTCAAGGTAAGGAACACTTCGATTAAAACCAATCATGCATATCAATTTTTAAAGTAATGTTGTAAAATGGATAAATGTTAATTTATATTTCATAGGCTTAGCTCCAAGAATCGAAGCTCTTCCTGAAGACATCAGCATTGAAACTGGAAAGGTTCTAACAGTGGCCTGTGCTTTCTCTGGAGAACCAGCACCTCGTATTGAGTGGTCACGTGGTGGAAAGAAACTGCCTGGTGCGGAAGAAAGCAGTAGGTTCCATATCGAGACCACAGAGGACCTAACCACACTCATCATCACTGGTGTGAAAGAGAGTGATGCTGGGGCATACACACTCAAACTTTCCAATGAGCATGGATCTGACATGGCAACTGTTACCATCAGCATTCGATCAAAGTAAAGCCATAATTTCTACCCCCACCCCTTCCTTTATTAAGCGACTTTGTATTTATTAAATGAGCGGAAAAAAAAAAATCTTGATAAGTACCTGGATATCTGTTCCTGTAAATATAAACTATTTTTATACCAAACTTGACATTAATTTATGCCAAACTAGACTAAAGTCTAACGTTATTATAAAATATGCCATATTGGATAATTATGACTTAGGATTTTTGATCCATTTTTCTGTGACATGTACATAATGTATATAGCCGAATTTAACGGTTATGGAAAATGTATGAATTGTTATTTATAACAATATTAACTGAAACAAATGGAACTAAATGTTTATCAGGAGAAAGTTTCACATGGAACGAATACCTTGATAAACCTGAAACTAAACTCTGTGCCTCAACAGTAAGTTGAAGTCTTAAGATTGCCTCAACAGGTAGAGAGGCTCCCTGTTGACGTTACACTAAATCTGAGAGACTAAGTTATACCTGCATGGTTACACGTGCAGTGATATTATAACCATACTCTTATGCATTGTTACTTGAACGTAAGGCCTTGAGCGCTGTTTGCATTTTACCCTCATGTAAGCAGGGCGACTAGGCCTTGTGTTCAGACTGACTATGTCATACCACCATTTTAATGACATGCTCAAGGTGCGAGCGGCCTGCACTTTATGAGCAAAAATGTTTAATGTGCTCTGTTTCTGGCAAGGGACTGCTTGAATAAACTTTCAAAATTAACATCTCCTGGCCAATAAGGAAAGTATATCTTGTACTTCCTTGCAGAAGCAGAGCCTCCTCTTGGAGGATTGCTTTGAAGCATTGTGTGTTTGTGTGTTAGCTTTAGAATTCACCTCGTCAGTTGTTGGGCAAACATCAAGAAAGTGTGCCACAGCAACACCACCTGCTGTGCAATGGGAAAGAAATGATTTCGTATCTAAATGCCCTGCACTTTGGTTTGATTTTATGTAGAATTGTAGTATTATCTATATATGCAACCTCCTTGAGTATTAATGATTCAATAAAGCATGTTCTCAGCACTAAATTTGGTCTTGTCTTTATTCAGTGGTCTCAGTGTGTGTCTAATTATGACACAATGATTTATTTAATCTTCTGTTATTTTTTCAATCTGTTTGTCTTTATTTTAAGAGGAACATGTAGAGTGGAGTATAGACAGGAAGCCATGACACAGATCAGACTCAAACAAGTGAGCAGTGTTGGGCAAGCTACTTGGAAAATGTAGTGAGCTAAGCTAACAGTTACTCTTCATTAAATGAAGACTAAACTACACTAAAGCTACAGCCTTGGGTAATGTAGCAAGCTAAGCTGTAGCAAGCTAAGCTACAGCAACATGGCAAAAGTAGTTTACAACATCTAAGCTATTTTTTACATTTTCATTTTTCTATTGAACCAACATCATACCATGTCAATGCTCTCTCAGTGATCAATTAAATTGTCAGTCATACAGGCATAAAAGTCCAGTTTAATTGTTTATTCAACCACTCTTCCAAACCAATTTGGCAACAAAAATCTGTATAATGGGGGGGTTAGGGTTTTTTTTTTAAACAATGGCACCTGTTTCAGAATGCTGAATGAATAAAACAGGGAAAACATGAAATTTTTAAATAAAATAATTTATACATATAATTGAATAACATAGTCTATATATGAATGGGTGTTTGTCAACTGATTGCATGCCATCAGAGTTTACAGTGTTGGCAGCTTCATAAAAAATAGCCTAATGGAAGTGCTATAGTTTTGCTGTATATAGCTACTGAAATATGACAGACCACACAAAAACAGCACTTTAATTTACTGCCATTTTTAAAGATAGTAATTGATTTCATGAATACAAGACTGTGAATAAAAAACAAGTGCCAAATGTAAGCCAGATTTGGCCCAGACCCTGTTACTATCTGGGAAGCAAAGCTAAATTCTATTGTAAATTTGTTAACTGACAGTAAGAATATTTAACGGAATCAAGCGGCTATTTTCGTTTGCCGAAGTTTTTTTTAAAAAACATGCTAACATAAATTGTACGTCTTTGAGAGGAAAAATTAAACCCGACAGGTCACGGCGGCTAGGCCTATAAGTCACATTTTATTATATTCTGAAATGAACAGGCCTACAGCGTAATGTTATAATGTTACGACATTATTTCCCTCACTCCACAACAAATCCTTTAACTTTAACCGTATTCAGAACCGAACGAGGATGAAAAAAAAAATAAATAAATAAATAAATTTGCCTAAACAATCCAAAACAAATTTAAAGCGAAACTGAAAGTAAAGTTGGGCTTATGTAGACTACCTCTCTCGCCACAAATACAAATGTTTCCATATCTGCAATGTATTTGAAGCGAAAATATTATGCATTGGGTAAGCTTTGCACTGCACGTCGACGGAAAATATCATGATGAGCAAAAATGTGCCACGGGACCGGTGTTCACGCTGAACTGCACGTAACACACACTATTTAAATTGACTAGTGTAACTTTTGGGTGACTGTGTTTTATTTTTCAAATGAACAGGCTGCAGTGATAGTGCGCGATCAAACAGTTGAATAGCATATTCCGGCATTTTGGTCATAGTAAAGGCATAATTCGATACTGCAAAGTCCAAAGCAGTTTGAAGTGTCAAGAATATTAGCAAAGATTATTATAATTCGTTTAGACTAGAACACTGTTTAATTCTTATTTCGCTATGGAACCTGATCGTTTTTTGTTTGTTTGTTTGTTTGTTTGTTTTGCTAAGAACGAACCGAAACATTTTGCCTTTCGCCATGAATTTGACAACCCACACCCACCCACTCCCCATCTCGTTCTTCTGAGTTTGAGATCTTCCCAGAGCACTAGCCTGCTTCAAAGACTAAAATCAAGGCGCCCACCACTAGTTCAAGTACTAAGTTTTTTTCTCAATATCGCTACAATAGAGGCAGTACGTGCATTGCATTCACGCGTTTGCATTGCAGATTATACAGTTTTCTGTTGCTACGTGGGCGCTCAGTTTTTTTTCTGACATTTAGCTAAAATATAAAGATTCAGCGCTTCACATAAGCAATTTGGTTGTCTCGACAACAAATGCTAGACTAAGACACACTTTTCTCATCTCCTCGAATGCAAAAAAACCATTAGCCTTTATAAATACAGTGCTGTATTATAAATACAGAAAACATGTACTTTTTCAATCAACACTTCTTTATTTACCTCAAGTCTGCAAACACGCTGAGATGCTTCAAACTGCGCGCCGCACTTCATTCACGAGAGAGGCGGGAGGATTAATACGGTTTGACTGACAGTTTAATGAGCCAATGGCGTCACGAGGTTTAGTGGCGGTGACGTCGCTTACTGACCCAGGATCAGTGATCCGTAGCAGTTATATTTCCGATTTGAGCTTAAAGTATAGAAAATATATAGCTTTTAGCTTTTGTTGACGCTACCGCGCTACTTGATCAAAATAAGAGCTTAGCTACTGAAAAGCTATTTGATTCAGAAAACAGCGACGCTACCACCACGCTACTGAGAAATGTAGTTAAGCTAGCGTCACTTGTAGCGACGCTACTGCCCAACACTGCAAGTAAGCATGTGTATATGTAGTGAATAGATTTATTCACCAGGTAATCAGAGCCTAGATTATATTGTTTTAATCTTAGGAGAGAGAAAGGATGTGAATTAAAGAGGGTAGGGAGAAAGATTGGACTCACTTCTCATTTCCGCCTAATGCTGCATTCACTTTTTATTTAATGCTTTATCCATTTTTAGTATTACTGAATGCACATTTTAATCAACTTCTTGATTTTTCCTTTTCTGTTGTACTCTGCATAACCTACAATTATATATATCCTGATTATGCATTAATGGAAAACAGAAAAAATGAGTGCGGATTTCACAACATTACAGAATAAGACTCTGTTGTTTTTTTTATTATTAGTCAATTGATATACAACTGCAATCATAACAGATTGTGAAGAACGTTGTCTTTTGGGCACAGAATTTAAGGCAAGGCATATTCATTTTTCATTGACTTTGTATTGTAATTTATTAAGTCCGGATACTCTAAAGAAAAAGACTTCCAAATGTTTGTTATATGAGGTTTTATGTCATCTGCTAGTTGGGGCTAACAGGGCCATGCTACCCAGCAAAACCTTGTTTTTTATCCAAGTGTCTAAACAGTTTCTAGCAGAGATATGTCTGCCATATTTTGTTCTTTGTTGGTTTTGTCCATATAACGGTTCAGCTCAGGATAGGTCCCCAGACAGGCTACATACAGACATTTGTTTTTGTAACTTTGTGGGGACTTGTCACTAAGATAAATTTTACTTTCTCTTAAACCCAGGTGCCACTACGATTTGTGGCCCCCCTGATATCCACATTTAAATGGTGGCTGTCATTAAAACATTTTTTTTATTTATTCATCCATCATTAATTCAAATATAAACTAAACATGAATAACAGTAAAATTAATACTATATTGAAATGTTATATATTTAGCAAAATGCTTCTCTCTACAGTTTATTTTTCTAGTTGACTAAGGAGTTTATGGTCACCCAGTGTGTTTTTTCAAGGGTAACGTAAATGTGATGTTACGTGACATTGTTTGCAAGCTGCTATATTAAGGTCTTTGCGCGATTGAGCGATTACAGTGAGACAGTATATGGGTTTCAGTACGTTGTACACTTTCTTTTAACATACCTTTGGATGTTCATTCATGTTTGTTTCGTACTAAAATTGGTATAAAAGCGGAGAAGATCAGTTCACTTCTGTTGAACTGAGGCGCTACAGCGACGTGTCACTCCACATTAAATAGTGCCAAAACGCCATTTATTGTTTGAAAACTGTAATTAAAATGGACAGGATTTAAAATTTGAGACTTTCTCTCGTATCAAAAGTAACAAAGCACAGAGCTTATTGCGATGTATTGGATGGGAAGTGCTACAATGTTCAGCCCATTAACTGAAAACAGGCTAGACTAATCGATTCTTGGAATTTAAGAATCGATAGTTTCGTAAAAATTAGAATAGATTAAAATCGAGAAATCAATATTTTTTAGATTATTAGATATGTTTTTATAGTGTGGTATTATTGTATTTAAACTTTTATCACAATTTCAAACATTATTTAACATGATTAATTTTCACCGGCAGAGGGCGCTGTGAGTTTTGCTGATTACTTGGCGCGCCACTGCTTTAGCCACGACGAGTTTAACCCGGATGAGAGAAGTGGCTATCATCAGTTATAGGTTTCAAGGTAGTCACATGCTAACTATATGCTAAATAATAATAATAATAATAAACAGTTACACCTGCACAATTACATTTGCAGAAAGCATATACCTTTTGTGGTTAAAATGCAACATAAGAAGCGGATCCATTTCCAAAAGCATAAACTTATAACTTATATCCGAATAAAATAAATTAACATTTTAAGAGTTGATTATTCAGTTTGTGAAATAGTTAGAAAATGTTAACATTTTTGTTATATTTTTTATTTGTGTTTGTGTTTACTTATTATGTTTTCATATTTATTGTTTTGTGAAGTGTTTTTAGTCGTAATATTCTTATAATACTGTTTTGATCTGTTTAATGTTTACAGTAGTTACTATTTATTACTGTTATTTATTTATTGTGTGATTTTTGGTTAATTGTATTGAAAAACTAGAGTCAGTCTGATCTACGAACATCATTATATTTATTAATTATAATAATATAATTTATTATTTTTTTTAAAGTTATAGTTAATAGGACCTCTGCACTAGGAAATGTCCTGGTTTTCATTTCAAAAATATGATCAACTTGTAATAGCAAGCAAGAAAAAAAAATCACAAATGGACATCAGAGTGTATGTTGAAAGTATCATATCTCAGGTAATGGTCCAGTCATCCACTGAAATATTTGTCAAACATGATGAACATAACATGTTGTGAATGTTATGTTTACCTCAGGAAGGCTGGTCAGATAGCTAGAATAAATTAACTCTTGAGAAGAACTCATTTCTAATGCTGTAAATATGTGCTCTATATTATAAATGCACTATATTTTAATTAACATTGCTATCATATTTTTGTAATTCTGTCAAAAAGTTATTGAAATTATTTGAAATGCTTAAAAGCTGTTTTCTCAAAAACAAGTTTTAATTACCATTTATTATATATATTTTTAATTTATTTACCCCAGTGGTTTGGAGTAGAAACAAGAGCAGATGCTTTCGTTTTTGGCATTCAGTGTGTAAAGTTCAAAACTTTCTGTGTCAAAAAGACTAAAAATAATGGAACAGAATTTTAATTAATTTGTTTGTTTCTAATCACATTTCTTCACTCACTAGAATCAGCTGATGTTCTGAAGAGTATGAAATATTCATCTGGAACAAATATAATAACTGAAAAATCTCCTTACACACCACATCTGCATGAACTCTTGTGAGCTTTTAGAGAGTGGTTGGAACTCCTTCAAGCCACTCCTTGAAGATAATCAGGTATGCTTTAACTATAAGCACATAATTTATTTGGTGGCTATTTGGTATTGATGTTAAAGTGTACAGTATAACTTAATTGCTCATTTGTCATTTAATGTCCTAACATCCCCACAAACAGAGTAAAAGTGATGTGTTCAAATACCTCACTGAGTACAATGGGGAGTTTTTCCAAGTCATTTTCCATATAATTTAAACCTGATTTGTCTTGCTATTGTCATATTTAACCACTGGATGGCGTACTATTTTAAAATACAACCTTCAAATACACGCTAAAGTGAAATCCTCTTTTTAAAACTAGCCAAATAGTAGGAAAAATAAATAAATAGATTTGGAAAAAATACATCAATCTGATTTTCTATTTATGCAATTCAGCAGTGGACAAGGTGATTATCTTTTTTAAGACTGCCTCAAGTGATTTTGTCCACAAGATGGCAATAGTATGCTGTACAGCTCCTCAGGAAACTTTTGAAAAGGTTTGATTTACCACACAAATCAAGAAAATGAAACTAAATATATTGTTATTGTATTGTATTAAAGTGTGTGTATTTATATCAATTATGTACATTTTATTGTTTAGGTTAAAAAAAAAAAGAAATAAAATAAAAAACTATGACACATAACTAAATCAATTAAAATAAAAGCCATGACATAACATGTGGTAACTTTTTGTGTAACAGCTTTCTAATTGAGCCATGTGGCATGTCACTTGATTTACTGCTTCAGGAGCTACCTTTTGAATATGCATGCATAAACATGCTGACAGCCAAGAGGTGCAGTTGCTGCTGCCTGTCAGGTGACACAGCATGCTATTTTGACAGAAGAAGATGAGATTCTTTTGAGAATGTTTGCCAGGATGGAATCACATTATAGTGTTGTTTTTGGAACTGTTATTTTGGACTCTAAATATGTTTCTCATTGCTTCTTTCTTCTTTTTTGTTTACTTATGGTTTAAAAACTCTGGGAATTCACTGTACTTTGCTTTAGTTGGTCATAAAATATCTTGACCAGAGTCACACTCTAGCACCTCTGAAGTAATTGTCTTTGTCGATGCAGCTGCCATTTATGTCACCCCCATCACCAAATGCCTTGCCCAGGTGGTACTATAATGACCTTTTTTTGACACAAAACCAGCAATGCGAGCAGGAATCGTAGAGTCCAGTAGAAGCCTTCATGTTTGTGTTCCATGAGTCACTGCAGAGGCCCCCTCTACTCCAATTGCTTGGTGGTCTCATCCCACTTTTTAGCTCCCAAATTTAATCACTTTTCTTCTCCTAAAATCAATTTGTAGTTGTAGTAGGTTTAATAACTATCCCGTGTATGAAAAACACCTTCCTGTTTTACTGTAGGAAAAGAACCGAGCGACAGTTCTAAGTTTCCCAAACTTGAATTTAGAAGGCCGCAGCTGTTCGTTGGTGACACATGAGCTTCCCTCTAGGAGACATGATACCATTGCCATCTCCTGGTGAGGGAGACAGAAATGGCTGCTGTTTAAATCACATCTTTAGACTACAGTGATGGACCACCAAAATAAACCCATGTGCCATACAAGAGCAAGAAAGTCTCACTCACTGAGTGAAACACAACTTTCCATTTCCTCCATTATCGGCCTGGGCGATTATTGGTGCACATATTAAGCATTGTTATTTGTCATGTTAATTGTCATTTTAAAAACTGATTTGCTGATAATTTAAAAGCATTTAAAAAAGTTTTCATCAGAGCCCTTGTTATTTTTTATTTTGACATCAATTTTCATTTTTTACACTATGTATATATATATGGGTTCAAAGAAACGGTTATCGGTCTATTTGATCTATAATAATTGGCATCAGCCCCGAAAAACACATCAGTCGACCCCTAATTTACAAAAATAATAACATCACTTATTTTAATATCTATTGGCAGCAATAAAACATATTGCTATATTTCTGGTTTCTGGGATCTCCGCACCACAACCGCTTGTTAAATACACATTTGCTGTTAGTGTATCTAGAAAGCCTGACACATTACTTAAGTCATTTTAACATAATATTTGTTATCAGTATATTACATGCTGTGATTTTTTTTTGTCTGCCAGTATTTTCTATTGCTGCTTGTCCAGATGAGTTTCTTGTCAGACCTAGTTCATGATTTTGATTCCACGCCTCCCTGACACACACAGTTGCATTGCTTTGGCCAGTCTAACCTTTTGCCTTCAGACATTAAGCCCTAAATGACTCAGGGGTCTAATTGGGGACATGGTAGTCCATCATAAAGTGACTATTCTGTTCCAGAGCTAAACTGTCCTTGGATCATTCCAACTATGAGGTGCATTTTACTTCTTAAAGTGAAAACTACCAATTTATTAAGACTTTTTTTGTTTTTTCAGATGTTTCTTCTGTTTTTTCTTTCCCTAATTGAATTGTGTTTTCTTGTGTAATGAATGAATACATTTTTCTTGTCCTGCTATATCATTCTATCCTTGTAGTCTTTGTCATCTTTTAGTAGCACAAGCCAGTTCCAAAATGACATCATCATCCAGGAATTGGCATTTTAGTGGGAAAATAAACATCAGTAAGTAGCAGTGGATTTGATGAATTCTATTATTCTGTTATCTATTATTGTGTTATTCTGTTGCTCTAGAAGAAGATGTGATGGCTAACTTCAGCTTGAACTGTTTTGTCATTGTGTAAATACTAAAGTTGTAATTAAGTTTAACAGCCTGGCCAGAGTGTGTTTCTGAAAGTTTTTGTTGGTATGTTTTGTTTGATTTGTTATGACTAGAGTTTTATCCCACTGCTCTTTCCCTGCCCCTGCTAGTCTCTTTTCACATGATACTTCTGGGCCTGTTTGCATCAACGTGAGTACCACCATGAGTACTAGTGGCAGCTGTTTACCACTGTAACTAGGAAGTTGGCTTAGGTAAAGAAAACACCAGGTTTGCTGTTTTATTGTCACTTTGAATTTTTACCAAAAGTTTGCATTCACAGAACTGCACATGTGTTTGTCTGCTGCACATGCATTATGCCAGCTGCTCCACATGGCTATTTTTTGGTGACAAGCAGGTATGAAAAATGCACCATACTGTGTGTGACAGAGAGAAATGTAAATTATATTTAGTCATATCAATTATCCAGTTTCATACCAATACCGTACTGGAGCCCACATGAACTTTTGACCAAAAGTAAATGGATCTTTCTTTTGTGTTTTTGTAATTTATGGTTAACAATGATCACAATGCTAAGAGTTTTATTTGTTATCAACGATCTTTAGTTTGGTTTAAATATTCAGTAATATTTGGTTCATGTTTTAAACACTAATGTGTTTTTTTCTCCTCAGTTTAGAGCCACCAACCAAGAGCAGCACCAACACTGCTTGAAAGACCAGGATGCTAATCTGAATTGTGAAATGCTTACCTTTTGCAACAATCTGGTAAATAGTAAAAGTATGAAAGTTAAAGATGTATATTCTACAAAATTGGTGCAAAGTCAGAGTTTGACACATTTTTTTCACATATTTTGTATAATATCCAAGGTATACATTTGTAGTAATTGTGCAGTTAATTCTCATTTTGTATTTTCAGAAAATTTTGAAAAATTTGTACTCTTCCCAAATTTGTCACTGCCAAAACAGTCATATATAATTTAATAAGAAAGGTTATAGCCTATTGACCTATTAAGATTTTGCTTACATCTACCTTGTAAATATATTTTGCTGTAAATATAGTTTTCAGAGGTAAATCAATAGCAATAGCAATTTTAACAACATTTCAAGTGTAATTTATTTGTATTTTTGTTGTATTTTGAATCCACATTTTCTTTGTAAAGGTTAAGGATTCATTAGTTTGAATATACATTGATCCAAACAGTATCATAACATCTTAGTTGACAATTCAGTATACTTTATTTTTGACAAAACATCCCTTGCTTCAGTCATGACTGCACATTTGGTAGTGAAAGTAATGTTTTGGTAGCAATCACATCACATATACAGAATTTTAACTCAGATACTAAAACAATACTAAAACATACTAAAATACAAAAAAATTGCGTAAGTGTACTAAAATTTTGTTCCCACCAAATAAAGGATTACGTGGTCCCTTTTGTCACTACCGAAAAAATAATGACATATTTTGGCTGTGACCTTTACAGTAGTGGCAATTTTAGTTACTTTTAAGCCCAGCTCAAAGATGCTAATCAGAACATGATTAGCTAGCATAGTTCTAAGCAGTTGTACACATATAAAAACTAAATGTTAGTTAGAGGATTGTTGCTGAGGCACTAGCCACCTGGGCACAGTCCCATCAATGTAATATAAAAAGTAAATGTTATGGAATAACACCCACAAAAAACAATGATGTCACAACCGAAACTTCACCAAATGTTTTGGTCATGACTGTTTCGGTAGTGACAATTTTAGATACTTTTGAGCCTACCTCAAAGATGCTAATCAGCACATGGTTAGCCAGCACAGTTCTAAACAGTTGTACACATATAAAAACTAAATGTTATGGAATAACTCCCAAAAAAAGCATGCTTAATTGCAGAAAAAAAGGTGTTTGTTACATTCCTTAAAGTTACACACAAATTTTAAAACTTTTGAACACATTTACCTCAAAATGATAGGGCATCTACTCACACCTTGTAGTTATTAGAGAGGGGGACACAGGAATATTTCCTAATCATAAATTTAGGGGTGTGGTTAAAATCAGTCTTAGTCAGTGGACTAAAACATACACTGTTTCGGTAGTGACATAAAAAGGCGGGACACTTTTTTTTTTTTCTACGTAAACTTTAATGATTTACAAAGAAAACTTAGGGTTCAGGACAGCCACCTCCCAATTGAAAAGACCCCAACAAATGATGATTTTATATATGTTTAGTTTATATTTCAAATATTATTGTGGGTTTCAGCCTATATAATAGAAGGATCTTGATTTGAATACTTAAATGGTTTTTAAATGTGTTTTTTGGTTGTGGGCAGTTTGCACCAATTCTGTAGAATGACCCATATATTGATGTTTGAGAGGTGGTCTCTCAGTTCATCATAGCCCATTCCTCCTTGGCATGGATTATCAGTTCTGTTGCTCCTCTAACTGCAAGCTTATGTTAGCCTGAAGCTAATGTTTTCAGTTTTCATTGTAGTCTGTGTCACATCACCCAGCTTTATAATATAATCAGGTTTATTCATGTTTAAGGATTAATAATCAGGCTGGATCATGGTATTATCAGTATTTCAATATCATGGATAAATGAGGCCAGGTCAGGAGAATGTATAAGTTATATTGCTTTCTGCATGCTTATTTACCATGTAATGTTGTAATGAACTCATTTTGCAGTGAGAGTTATTCTTACTATAAATGCATGCTTTTAAGAGTCAGCTAGGATTTATTTATGTGAAAAAAATTCTTAATATCCTGTTCCAGAATAGCATTAACATGCTAAGCTAAAGATCAAAAGCCTCCTACTATTTTGGACATGATGACAAAAAAATCACAATTTACAGTATAATGGGTAAAAGTACTTTAGCTCTTAGTAGTGTTGAATTTTACACCCCAAACAGTGGTCACAAACTCTTGTTGTTGCCAGTCAGTGCATTTTAGAGTTTAAATGTACTTTTTTCTTTTAAACATTAACAAGACAATTAAAACAAAGTTGTGAAATGTAATGTCTTGTTTATCAAACCTCTCAGAAATTTGGACTGTAACAAATTTCAAAAATAGGCAAGTTAGAAAGCATTCTGTAACCAGTATATCCGTCCCTTACAGTGGGGGTTGCCTTGCCTTGCCCTTCCTTTGAGTGACAGGGACAGCCAGTCTCTCCTTTTGGTCATCAACAGGTTAATGCCTCCCATAAGGGTTTTCAGCATTGCATGTCATTGAATGGACATGAGCATAATCATTTACTTGCGTGAACAATGAATCCACAAACCCAGTGTAGGAAAGAAACACCAGAGTGAGGCTAAGGTATATCAAGCTTGTATTAACTTCAGGAAGGGGGACCACTGAGTAACAGGTGTGAAGTTGCATAAAAATGCATCGCTTTCCCATGATGCTTTGTGCACAGGGACCAATTGGGAGTGGCCTGTCAGTGATGATGCAGACTAGGCTCGAGGTATATAAACTAAAACAACTATGTTAGCAGTTCTGAGCAGTTGGAGCATTCCCAGCCTTGCCTCGGGTGTAGGGATTGCAAGGGAAAAGCAAAACTACACGGTCTAGACCCTGTGTAGTTTTGTTTTTTGGGTTAAAACGGGGCCCAACCGTTCTCACCTTGGATTTTCTGGAAACATTTTGGATAAGAGGATTGTTGCTGAGGCACTAGCCACCTGGGCACAGTCCCATCAAGTGTAGGCAGCCTTGTGATACAAGTAAGTGCCATTTACTCTGTAGAACACAGCCATTAAAGCAAGTCTTTTTATAAGCTGCGATGATACATGCTTGCACATCTGTTTAAAGCAAAATAAAACTGCTAGTGCTTACAATGTGCTGTTTGATTGAGGCTTTACAGGTTTGATGAGATAGTCTGTGTTACTTTTCAAGAATTTTACAAAACATAATAATGCTCAAGGTTAGTAAATGGTGGAATGATTTCAGAATAGCCAAGAATAGCCTGTGATAGCATTAGAGTGGTGACCCAGCTGGGCCGTGATGTCTTTTTAAGGGAATCAGCAGCAGAGATATCAGTTGCACCTCTAGCTATGTGACACATGGTGACTGTCAATCAAACTAGGGACAGATTATTTTTGGAGACTGCCATTTCTGTCATAGTGAATATCAGCCTTCACACAAGATGCCATTTAGTCTGAATTAAATTTGTATTGGCATTTTTTGTTTATTATTGATATTTATTACACAAATAGTTTGACTGTGAATGCAAGTCATGTTATAGGCAATGCTTGGCTGCTCACACCTGTTGGTTTCTTCCATATGGCTAATGATGCAGATTGTTTAGCTGCGAGTATATTCTTTGTCTTTCTTTCTTTCTTTCTTGTGTTAAGCAGTTGTACTGATCTTTGTTTATCTGTGTAATTGATTAATTATCTTGTTTTTTTAGTTTTTTTATATATGAGATGAGACAGTGAAAACAAATTATATAATTATTTATGGAACATATCTGTATGATACACACGTGAAGCTTTTTGTAATGCTTGTTTGTTTGCTGGTTTGTTTTTTGTCCAGTGGAAATTTTGTCTATGTCACTGAGATTTTTTTTCAAGACCCTTATGGATTATAAAACTTTTGGAATGAAGTACTTGTCCACTTGTTAAAATGCTAATTTGCAGATCATTTTGGATACCCTAAACCTGAGATGGGTTGACAAAATATTGTTAATTTACAATACTAAACAAAGCTCACTAAAAAGCCAACTAAAAAGCTCTCTGATATATATATATATATATATATATATATTAAAAAATATATAGGCAAAAAATTCCATTTATATCACTAAGTCTTAATGGTTATTTGATGACCAACTTTAAAAACTTGAACATGCATTTTTAAGATTTTTTTTTTTAAACTATTCATACTTGGCTCTTTATATAGTATACTTGCTTGATATTTTAAATAAACTTTTAAATGTTAATTTCTGGTAATTGGTAATCTTAATAAATTACAATATATCTGAATGTATTGAAATATATACTTAATTCATGTATAGTACCAGTAATAATACAAACTATTTTGCTACTGAATTTAGTTTAGCTTTTGAGGGCTTTATCTGAAGCTTACAAATTGAGCATTATGTTCTTTTGTAAGCTAATGATAATTTGAAACATCAGCTACACAAGTCATATTCTGGTTTACTGTTCAAATATCTTTTTAGGAGTTTTTAGTTAAATTTGTTTTATGTTGAGGTGTTTCATAGCCTTATCTTACAGCTCACAGTTGCTGTTCACACATTTCTAACATATTCAATTGGGTGCTTGACCTGACACTCAACAGCTCCGCCGTTCACAGTTCTCACAAATGACAGGCTGCTGATGGCCAGGTGCGGGTGGGGGCAGGGGGTGCCAGTGATTAGTCAGTTCATTTCTTTTACTGCTAAAAATAGCCCACCTAGTTTGTCATGTAACACACTGTATTGCTGTTGTATATTTAATTGATTCAGTGGATATTAAGCAATTATCTGGCTCTAATGTGGTATTCACTACTTGGTTCTTTTTTTCCTAGGGCGCCTTCTACCATGTCAACACAAGCTCCAACCTTTACACAGCCGCTTCAGAGCGTTGTGGCACTTGAGGGTAGTGCCGCAACGTTCGAGGCTCAAGTTAGTGGTAAGGACAGAATCTTGAGCTATACTAACAAAACGATTGGAAAGCACAGGTCTAAAACAGATTATTTAATAATTCTGTAGGTAATCCAGTTCCAGAGGTGAGCTGGTTTCGTGATGGCCAGGTTCTTACTGCTGCCGCTCTGCCCGGCGCTCAGATCTCGTTCAGCGATGGCCGCGCTGTTCTGATGATCCCCGCTGTGACAGCCGCACACAGTGGAAGATTTTCTGTGAGAGCCACCAATGGCGCTGGACAAGCCACTAGCACTGCTGAACTGCTCGTTACAGGTTAGCAGTCATAGAAACAGCTGTGTATCTTTCTGTCATTTCATTTTTATGCCAAATAAACACTGTTTCTTCCTTGCCTCAAAGCGGAAACTGCGCCACCAAACTTCATTCAGAGACTACAGAGTGTGACTGTTACACAAGGAAGCCAAGTGAGACTGGATGTTCGAGTTACAGGAATCCCTACACCTGTGGTGAAGTTCTACAGAGAGGGAGCTGAGATTCAGAGCTCTGCTGACTTTCAGATTGTTCAAGATGGAGACCTTTACAGCTTGTTGATTGCTGAGGCCTTCCCAGAAGATTCTGGAACATATTCTGTCAGTGCTTCTAACAGCAGTGGACGTACTACCTCTACAGCTGAACTTCTGGTTCAAGGTTTGATTTGTTTTCCAAATGAAATAAATTCATTTGACAGTTTCTGTGTGTGTATGTATATATGTATCTTTTATATATATATATATATATATATATTTTTTTTTTAACATTTCAGGTGAGGAGGTTGCAGTGCCTGCAAAGAAGACCAAGACTTTTGTTTCAACTTCTCAGATTTCACAGACTCGCCAAGCTAGAGTTGAAAAGGTAGTTAACATCCTGACAGTATCACACCTGAAGCTGACCACCAAAGAATGTGTTAACGTGTTACGTGTCCTTCACAGAGAATGGAGGCCTCCTTTGAATCCGCAGCCATGATGGAAATGCAAATAGAGGATGGTGATTTGGCTCACAAGGCACCACCTCGTGTGCCTCCTAAACCGACCTCCAAGTCCCCAACCCCACCGGTAGGGGTGGCAAAGGTCGCAGCTACGCGCCATCAGTCACCCTCCCCTGTGAGGCCTGTTAAAGCCCCCATTCACACACCTCACAGGTGAAGTATATTTTCAGCATCATTAGTACTTTTTAGTCTGTACATTTACAAGACCTTTTATAAGTGCACATATTCAAAATAAATTAACTGAGTTTATTTGTTCCCTTACCCACTCTAATGAAAAAATATGTGCAATGATGGTATAATTAATATGTGTTCTGTGAGTTTACAATGCATTAAACATCTTTCTTACGTAGCATTTGTCCTTTGTTAATTCTTTTTTTTCTCCCATGTCTTATTTTTAGGCCTGTTTCTCCTTCAAGACTGTCTGTGTCCCCTATCAGACCAGTAAAGTCCCCGGTGACTACACTTAAACAAATCACACAGGCTACAGATGTTCTGCCACCATGGAAGCAGGAGGGTTATGTGGGAGAATCCAGTTATACCAGCATGACCACTGGGGGCTCGTATGTCCAGACCTCTTCCACATTTCTCCACAAGGAGCAGCAATGGGGAGGTTCTTTTGCTATGCAGCAACAAGCCGGTGGAGTCGCTGTCAAAGAAGTAGGTCTATTTTTGCAACTGTGACCTCTAGTGGGTAAAAAGTGGCATTTTTGTCTTTGTGGTTACATGAAAAGAAAATATTCATTACTTGATTTTTTTTAAGTAATGAATAACTACATTTTAATTAAGAAATACCAAAAAGCATTAAATAGAAATGTAACAAACATAACGATGTTGCATTGTGTGTGGTCACTGACAAAAGGCCATTTGAAGCTATTTCAGATCAGTTGTCTTCTACTGCAAACAGACTGAGATAAAAAGGAGACCACACACAAATGAATGAGGCTACTGTTAACCTGAGGTGTAAAGGAAACCACCTCAGAGCCAGTGGGACAGTAATGATTGTTTTCACACCTCATTATCACACCTTAAATAGTCACACTTCATTTTGCATGGTAGCCCAGCAAGTTTCAGCAACGTGCCATTTTGTTGCATATTATTCAACCATTTTCATCACAAAAGACATCACTTTTTACATAGTAAATCCATTGTTAATCTCTGTTTTTGTAGTGTTCATTGCCACAGATGGTATTCATTCCATGTGCATCATTTTAATTATAGCATCTTGCTCTTAAAGTGGGAAAAATGTGTGTGCCTACTTTTGTTTCTTCTCTTGGTTAGAAGTCTGTGCTTACAGTATATGTAAACTGAAGAGGGGTTTCTTGATTAGTTGTGTTTTTAAAAAGATTTAGTACTCACAGAATTTCATAAATCAGATTCTAAATCTCCAAAATAGAGGTAGACACGAACAGTGACATGCAAACAAGTGGGTCCCTCAGTAAATAATTGCACCAACCTTTTTATCCCCCCCCCTTGAGAATACATTTGAGAAGTTTTAGCCTGCAAAAAATGTAAAATATAAAAATGCAACATAAACACAAACCAAACTGTCCTGTTTTGTCAGCAAAAGAATAGTAGGTAAAAGTAAGACTGATTTAGTTGGTGTATTTAAGCTGACTGTGATGGATGTGCACAGATGCTGAGCTCTAGAGATAGCTTGTGTCATGTGATGGTCTTATTATAGAATGATAATATAAGGGTGCCAAGAATCGGTCACTGTTTGCCTGACATGAAACTAGTTTACCAGTGTACCAACTAAAAATTCTTAAACTTGAATCCTAGGATTCATCCTCACATTGATCAATAGTGTATGTTTTATGTAATTTGTCATTATTGTTTTTCTTAATATTAATCAATTTCAATTCAGGTTTAAATATATATATGTTTATATAATAGCATAGTTTATGGTAGTTACTAAAAGATGCTGACACATTTACAGGGACATAACACAATATTATGTTGGTTGGAAACACACAGGTTTGTTGTGTACATTCATGTACTTATCTGACTGAAATGAATCCAGTTACAATACCGCCCCCTGCTTTTTGTTCATTGTAAATACAAGCTGTTCTGTACAAATCTCAGCTGCTTTACTGGGGAATCATGCTCTTTAATCATCTTTTATTTGTTGTGTCATATAACTGTTACAAACTGCTGATCTGTGTTTGCTCTTTTATTTTAACCCCACAAGCCTGAAAAAAAAGTGAACGAAAAAGCCGCAGAATAATTAATAAAATAATAATTTGATTGTGTCTTTTTGCAATTCAGATCATTGAGATAGCAGAAATCCCATCCCTTACAAAAGAACAAGTGATGCCGCCAACTATTGTGGCTGTGAGTAAATGAGCACTTATTAAAACTCATTAACATATTTTTCCTTATTAAAAATGTATGTACATATAAAAGTGTTAGTGTGAGTCCAAGATGACTACTATTTTGGCTAGTGCAAATTACAGAGTGCACCGATAGGTTAAAATATTTATTCCGATTTTGAAATTTTGTTTTTACTTCATCCAGGGTTTGAAGAATGTGACTGTCACAGAGGGAGAGTCTGTCACTCTGGAGTGCCAGATTTCAGGCTACCCCACTCCTGCTATTATGTGGTTCAGAGAGGATTATAGAATCGAGAACTCAATTGACTTTCAGATCACTTATGAAAACAGCTATGCCCGCTTGGTGATCCGTGAGGCCTTTGCTGAAGATAGTGGCCGCTTCACTTGCACTGCTACTAGTGAGGCTGGAACTATCAGCACCTCATGCTACCTGCTTGTCAAAGGTAACAGATCATGAAATATGACTTGTCTTAAAACGATAGGATCTGTGTGATTGCAACTTGATATTTACAGTTCTTCTTTGTCTTTAGTGTCAGAAGACATTGAAAGCCGGGAGGAGTTTTCTACCATCTCTGAACACATTGAAATGTCTGCTCAGGAAAGACAGTAAGTAAATTGAATTCTTTGTGGTGTAATACAATATTAAATACACTGTGTGCAGAATTATTAGGCACGTTGATATTCTGGTCATATTTTTTTACCAAGCACATTTTACCAATTCCAAACCACAACAATCTTAATAACTACTATTAATTTTGTATTTAATCATTTGTAAGTGATACATATCTGTCCGTGAAGGCTGGAAGTGAAAAACTCCTTATATTCAGGTGTGCAGAATTATTAGGCATGTTTTCTTTTACAGATAAAATGAGCCAAAAAAGATATTTAACCCAGACTGAAAAGTCCAAATTATTAAATGCCCGTGAGAAGAATGCAATACTAATGCATTACAAGAATTTACAAAGTTAAGGATTGACCATTGGACAGCGAAATGCTTGTTGAGTCTGCATGGTCAGAAAAAACATGTGGAGAAGAAAAGATGCATGTTAACTGCAAAAGAATTAGGAATTAAGGTGAAGAATTAGGTGTGACACCATCAGGAACCGTTTAGTCTCCAGCGCCACCATTTTCCAGAACTGCAACCTACCTGGAGTCTTCAGAAGTGCAATGTGTCAGGTTCTCAGAGACTTTGCTTGGTAAAAAATCCTAAAAAATGCCCCTGACTTAATAAGAATAACAAGCTGACGGGTTGTGAAATACATGAAGACAGTTTTTTTTTTTTTATAGGCTTTATAGACAGATAAGTTGAGAGTGACTCTTGAAGGACAAGCATCACATTCTCTTGTACCTCTGATTCAAGAATTTATCTTCCAAAATCTGGCAGTAAGTTTTGGGAGATAAAAAAAAAACTGTCTTCATGTATTTCACAACTCATCAGCTTGTTATTCTTATTAAGTCAGGGGCATTTTTTAGGATTTTTTACCAAGCAAAGTCTCTGAGAACCTGACACATTATACTTCTGAAGACTCCAGGTAGGTTGCAGTTCTGGAAAATGGTGGCGCTGGAGAACTGGAAATGGTTCCTGATGGTGTCACACCTAATTCTTCACCTTAATTCCTAATTCTTTTGCAGTTAACATGCATCTTTTCTTCTCCACGTGTGTTTTCTGACCATGCAGACTCAACAAGCGTTTCGCTGTCCAATGGTCAAGCCTTAACTTTGCAAATTCTTGTAATGCATTAGTATTGCATTCTTCTCATGGGCATTTAATCATTTGGACTTCTCAGTCTGGGTTAAATATCTTTTTTGGCTCATTTTATCTGTAAAAGAAAACATGCCTAATAATTATGCACACCTGAATATAAGGAGTTTTTCACTTCCAGCCTTCACGGACAGATATATATCACTTATAAATGATTAAATACAAAATTAATAGTAGTTATTAAGATTGTTGTGGTTTGGAATTGGTAAAATGTGCTTGGTAAAAAAAATATGACCAGATTATCAACATGCCTAATAATTATGCACACAGTGTATTGTAAGATAATTTGCAATCTGAATACTTTGTGTTTAAAAAAAACAGGGTTACAGTTGAAGCCAGAGCAGAGACCATGTCTGAAATAAGTGCCGTCTCTGAGTCTGTGGACACTGGAGCAGGTGTTGCCCCATTCTTTGTGAAGAAACCCACAGTGCAAAAGCTTGTGGAGGGAGACAGCGTAGTCTTTGAGTGCCAAGTCGGAGGAAGCCCCAAGCCTCATATTTACTGGAAGAAGAGTGGAATTCCACTTACTACTGGATACAGGTATGTTGTATACTTTAAAGACATACATATATATACAGTGTTGGGGAAAGTTACTTTTGCGTTATTCCCTGAAAAAGTAACTAACTGTATTACTTAGTTAATTTTTATGGAAAGTAATGTGTTACGTTACTTTTGCGTTACTTTTTAGATCTGGGCAGGGCTTGCTTCTTTGTTTTTAATATAAAACAATTCTAATGTAAAAGATCTTTTACACCAAAAGTGAAATGAATTCACCTCGGGCTGAAAGAAAAGTACAGGAGATCACTCTTCAGCTATAAAAAAAAAATGAAATGTTAGTTTATCTAAAGTAATTTTAAAGTAACATTTTTATCTCTCAATTCTGTCATTTTTTATTCTCAGAAATGTGAGATATAAACGTACAGTTCTGCCCTTTTTATTCAGAATTACAATTGTAAGAAATAAAGTCAGAGTTATGAGATAAAAAGTGCAATTCTGACTTTTTTCTTGTAAATGCGAGTTTATATCTCAAAATTGTTTTTTTTCTCAGAATTGTGATAGAAACTTGCAATTGTGAGAAAATCAGCAATTTCAATTTTGACATGGAAAAAGACTGACATGTTCTCAGAATTTATGCAAGCTCTTATCTCACAATTCTGAGAAAAAAAATCTGAATTGCGAGATGCAAACTCTCAATTGCGCGAAAACGTCAGAATTGTGATAAAAAGTTACAACCTTTTTTTTTATTCAGTGGTGGCAACGGGCTTCTATAATGATGCACATATTAATATGAAATAAACTCATGCATCCTCTAGGTACAGAGTAGCCTACAATAAGGACACAGGAACATGCAAGCTTGAGATCTCCATGACATTTGCTGATGATGCAGGAGAGTACGCCATCTTTGCTAGGAACCCACTTGGAGAGATTTCTGCTTCAGCCTTGCTGCTTGATGAAGGTATGGTTTTCTGGGTGACTTTACTATAATTGGCAGTAGTATCTTAGCACAAATGTTAATAGTTTTCTGCATTTTACAGAGGCATATGAGCTGTATATGAAGAAACAGGAAGAGACATTCAAGACAGAAATAACTACTATTGTAGAGGAGCCAAAAGTGGTTGACGTACCTGCTGTTGTTGAGACTGTAACTCAGAAAGAGCAGATCCTCATGCAGAGGAGGATGGCTCAACAAACCCAGATGATGCAGTCCTTCATTTCAGAACAGGTATGAAAGTTTTTTAGCTGCTAAAGCCTATTTTAAAATCATACATCCTGAAAACCAACCACTGAAGTGTGAGTATGAATCTTACAATGACATTTTTTACAGGACTTACAAATATCTAACTTGGAACAGAGATTCATCCAAGAAATTGAGTTCCGCCTGCTCAAGATTACTTACCAGGAGCTGGTTACTGAGGATGGAGAGCAGCTGGATATGAGTGTTTCGGAATATGATGCTATTTCTCCAGTCTTTAATACTCCAGTTAAAAGCTATAGACTTAGGGAGGGAATGAGTGCAACCTTCCATTGCAGGATGACAGGAACCCCTCTACCTAAGGTAAGATTAAATTGTTTACACTTGTTCAGTATTCATTCAACGTTTAAGCAATATCACAAGCAAAACTTCTATTGTACTGAATATCATGAATGCTTGGCCTCTCAGAGTAGTGGACTGAAACTAATTGTTGTATTATTTGAAATATAGATTGTCTGGTTCAAAGATGGTAAGCGCATCACACATGGAGGCCGTTATCAGATGGAGGTTCTGCAGGATGGTAGAGCCAGTCTGCGCCTTCCTACAGTGCTGGCAGAAGATGAGGGTATCTACACTGCTTTGGTCAGTAACATAAAGGGTAATGCTGTCAGCTCTGGAAAGCTGTATGTGGATCCAACTGGTGTAGCACAAACACAGCTCACTCAGCTTGGGGCAGTTCAAAGAATCAGGTAGGTTTTGACTTCTCAATCTGAGAAAATCACATAGTTTGTATTAGAACTTTAGCAAATTACATGATATTAGAATAAGGGTACTTATCAGATCAAGATATTAAAAATATTGCATTTTTCAGGTCCACATCACCACGCTCCACAAGTCGCTCTCCTGGTCGATCACCTGCTCGTAGACTTGATGAGACTGACGAGGCCCAGCTAGAAAGACTCTACAAGCCTGTGTTTGTACAGAAGCCATCATCCTTCAAGTGCTCTGAGGGACAGACTGCAAGATTTGATCTGAAAGTAGTTGGTAGACCCATGCCTGAAACTTACTGGTTCCACAATGGTTAGTGATCTGCATACCCCAGTTGCATCTGAGGTTTTAGAACTGTGGAAATTCTTTTATTGCCATGGCATGACAACTGTACTTTGTCATTACAGGACAACAAGTGGTCAATGACTATACCCACAAGATTGTGGTGAAGGAGGATGGAACTCAGTCAATGATTGTGGTTCCTGCCATGCCTCTGGACTCTGGAGAGTGGACAGTTGTTGCTCAGAACAGAGCTGGAAAGACAACCGTATCTATGACTCTCACTGTTGAAGGTTCGATACTAAATACACTACTATTTCATTTAAACAATGACTTCATTCATTTCAGGCCAACTGCATTCTAAAGGATTCTAACTGCATTTCTAATTAAATATTCTGTTTTACATTTTTGTCATTTTTAGCCAAGGAAAACTTGGTGAGACCACAATTTGTGGAAAAGCTAAGAAACATCAGTGTTAAAGAGGGTACTTTGGTTGAGCTAGCTGTTAAAGCTATTGGCAATCCCCTTCCTGACATTGTTTGGCTGAAGAATAGTGACATAATCTCCCCACACAAACACCCACATATTAGGTAAGTTTTCAGTCCTGAAAATACACAGAAGTAAATAAATGATCAAAATGTTACTTCTTAATGTGGTTTTGCATGCTGTAAAAAGTAAATTTCTGTACTACAGTTAACTGAATTTACCTTTTTATTAGGATTGAGGGTGGTAAAGGTGAAGCACATTTCAAGATTCCATCATGTGCAGGATCTGATACCGCATGGTACACTGCAACTGCTATCAACAAAGCTGGCAGAGATACCACACGCTGCAAAGTTAATATTGAGGTGGATGCAGTAATGCCTCAGCCTGAGAAAAAGCTTGTCATTCCCAAGGGAACTTACAAGGCCAAAGAAATTGCTGCACCAGAGTTAGAGCCACTGCATCTTCGCTATGGTCAGGAACAATGGGAAGACGGTGACCTCTATGATAAGGAGAAGCAACAGAAGCCTCACTTCAAAAAGAAGCTTACCTCAGTCAGGCTGAAGCGATTCGGACCTGCACACTTTGAGTGCAGACTGACCCCTATTGGTGACCCGACCATGATTGTTGAGTGGCTGCATGATGGTAAGCCATTGGCAGCTGCTAACAGACTACGCATGGTCAACGAGTTTGGCTACTGCAGTCTTGATTACGAAGCTGCTTATTCCAGAGATAGTGGTGTCATCACTTGCAGAGCCACCAACAAGTTTGGAGTTGACCAGACCTCTGCTACCCTAATTGTTAAAGATGAGAAAAGCCTTGTTGAGGAATCTCAGTTGCCAGAGGGAAGGCGAGGCCAAAGAATAGAAGAAATTGAGCGTATTGCACATGAGGGTGGCCCCTCTGGAGTTACCGGAGAGGATAATCTTGAAAAGACTAAGCCAGAGATTGTGTTACTTCCAGAGCCAGTAAGAGTTATGGAGGGAGAAACAGCTAAATTCCGCTGTAGGGTGACTGGCTACCCTACCCCAAAAGTTAACTGGTACCTCAATGGATTGCTCATCCGCAAGAGTAAAAGATTCAGACTTCACTTTGATGGTATTCACTACTTGGAAATTGTAGATGCCAAGCCCTACGATTCAGGAGAGGTCAAAGTTTTGGCAGAAAACCCTGAAGGTGTCACTGAGCATCTTGTAAAATTTGAAATTCAGCAGAAGGAAGACTTCAGGTCAATCTTGCGCCGTGCTCCTGAGATTAAGGCTCCTGCTCCTGTACCAACACAAGAGCATGGTAGAGTCTCATTTGAGGTCGTCAAAGCTGAGAAACCATCTGAGATCTCTAAAGAACCCAAAGAGGTGGTTAAGCTGAGGAAAACTGAGAGAGTAATCCATGAGAAATTAACAGAAGAAACAGAGGAGCTAAGGAGCAAATTTAAGCGTAGGACCCAGGAGGGCTACTATGAAGCAATAACTGCCGTAGAGCTGAAGTCCCGCAAGAAGGATGAGTCTTATGAGGATATGTTGAGGAAGAGGAAAGAAGAACTTCTTCATCATGCAAAAGAACTAGGGCCTGAGGCTGAGAAGAAGAAAGAGGAGGAGGGTAAACTCACCATTCCCAAAATCAAACCAGAGAAAATTGTGCTCTCTCCGAGCATGGAGGCTCCTAAGATCATAGAACGGATCCAGAGCCAGACAGTTTGCCTGGGAGATGAAGTACATTTCCGCTGTAGAATCACTGGTAAACCAGATCCAGAATGTCAGTGGTTCAAGAATGGTCTCTTATTGGAGAAGTCAGACCGGGTTTACTGGTATTGGCCAGAGGACCAAGTCTGTGAATTAGTGATCAGAAATGTCTTAGCTGAAGACTCAGCAAGTGTAATGATCAAAGCCATGAACATTGCTGGAGAGACCTCAAGCCATGCTTTCCTACTGGTTCAAGGTAAACCCTTTTTCCAACTTGTTGCTGTTTGCATATTATCAATCCTGTAAATGGTAAAAGTAAAATTGAGTCATTGTTCTTTGGCTTTGCTTTTAGGCAAACAAGTTGTTTCATTCACACAACTTCTAGAAGATCAGAATGCTAAAGAGAAGGACACCATGGTGACCTTTGAATGCGAGACGAATGAGCCATTTGTGAAGGTCAAATGGATGAAAAACAATGCAGAAATTTTCTCAGGTGACAAATACAGAATGCACTCTGACAGAAAGGTGCACTTCCTGTCAGTGCTGATGATTTCTATGAATGACGAAGCAGAGTACAGTTGTGTGGTTGTTGATGATGACCACGTAAGAACCAGTGCCTCACTTTATGTTGAAGGTTAGTACAACACAGTTTTACATTCTTCTCATCCATCAGTGTTTAACCATTTTGAGCAGTGAATTATTTAGTGAAATGCACAATTTTATGTCTTACGCAGGTGCACCACTTGAAATTGTAAAGAATCTTGAGAATACCGAAGTACCTGAGACATACTCTGGAGAGTTTGAGTGTGTTTTGTCCCGTGAGGATGCTGAAGGCACCTGGTATTTTGAGAACAAAGAAATCACTCCTAGCCTCAAATATGTTGTGTCTGCTCGTCGTGGTCGTCATAGTCTTTCTGTGAAAGATGTTAAGAAGGAGGACCAAGGAAAATACACTTTCAAAGTGGGAGATCTTAAGACAAGTGCCTCCCTTAAGATGAAATGTGAGTATGAGGCAACCAAGATTAAAGAACTTAAATAATTTATGTTTTAAGCTACCACATTTTCATTTCATTTATCTTGTAAATCTTACTTGAATATTTTGTGGTTCACTCTAGTGCGCCCTGTGACTCTGATGCAAGGCCTTTCTGACCTGACAATCTGTGAGGGTGATATTGCCCAGCTTGAGGTACGATTCTCTCAAGAAAATGTTGAGGGCTCGTGGATGAAGAATGGCCAAGCCATTTCTGCTTCCGATAAGATTCACATGGTCATTGACAAAGTCACACATAAGCTTCTCATTGAGGACGCCAGTAAGGATGATGCAGGAATGTACTCATTTGTTGTTCCTGCTCAGGACATTTCTACAAATGGAAAGCTAACAGTTCAAAGTAAGCCACCTTTTGTCTATAAATGAATGTTCAATGGGTTCTCAAACATTGATTTCCATTTTCATGAGGATAGTAAGTGTTTAACTAATCATTTTGTTTCCTACACAGCTATTGGCTTCTTGGCACCACTAAAGGATGTTTCCACAGTGGAAGGCACTAAAGCTGTTCTTGAGGCTAAAATCTCTGCTACTGATATAACTTCAGTAAAATGGTTCCACGACGACAAGCTGGTGACAGCAAGCGATAGGGTACAGATGGTTGTCAAAGGATCTAAACAGAGACTGGCCATTGCCAGGACCTATGCATCAGATGAAGGACGGTATAAACTGATTGCTGGCAAAGTAGACTCAACCTGTAAACTTTCTGTCCAGCGTGAGTGTCACTCAAAATTTGTTTTGTTCTTGTTATATTTGTTTTAAAAATAATTGATAATAATGCCATTGTTCATTGTGTTTTATAGCTGTATCTATTGTGAAGCACATGGAAGACTGCGTTTGCACTGAGACCCAGAATGTCACCTTTGAAGTCGAGGTATCTCATCCTGGCATTGATGCTCTCTGGACTTTCAAGGGTCAACCTTTAAAGGCAGGTCCAAAGTATAAGATTGAGGCCAAGGGTACACACTATAGCCTTACTGTTTTGAATGCCATGAAGGATGAGGAAGGAGAGTATATGTTTATGGCTGGTGAGAAGGAATCTAGAGCAAGGCTTATTGTATCAGGTACGTAAACATTTCAAAGTACATACTCTTTTGCCATGCACAATAATGGGAATCTGGTAACATCTGAGTTGTGACATTTTATTTTCATCTATCCACTAGGTGGTGCTATAAACAGGCCACTCCATGATGTTACTGTAGCAGAATCCCAGACTGCCGAGCTGGAGTGCGAAGTCGCTAATCCTACTACAGAAGGCAAATGGCTTAAAGATGGCCACACCGTTGACTTCAGCGATAATATCATAAGTGAAAATAATGGTGCTCTAAGACGCCTTGTCATTGTCATCACCAGGCCACAGGATGTTGGAGAGTACACCTACCAGGTGGCAAACTCCAAGACATCCTGCAACCTGAAGGTTGAAGGTAAACTGTGTGTCACTAGAATAGTTTATTGCACATTATGTTTTCTCATCTGTTAGAAGTTATTCATATGCAATTTCTTTCTTTTTTTTTATTCAAGCTGTGAAAATCAGGAAGACAATGAAGAATCAAACTGTTACTGAGACCCAGGAGGCAGTATTCAGTATTGAACTCACCCATTTAGATGTGAAAGGATCTCAGTGGATCAAGAATGGTGTTGAGATTCAACCAAGTGATAAATTTGAGATAACTGTCCAAGACATGGTTCACACCCTGAAGATCAAGAACTGTAACACCCAGGATGAATCAGTCTATGGCTTCAAACTCGGAAAACTCTCTGCTAATGCCAGACTGAATGTTGAAAGTATGTTTTTATGTTTTTAATTATCTTTCAAGTACAAAGTTAATTAAACATGTATGCTGTTGTTTAGATGTATTTCAATACCCTTTAATCTCTTTTTAGCTATCAAAATTGTGAAAAAACCAAAGGATGTGACATCACTGCTGGATGCCACTGCCTCATTTGAGCTGAGTTTGTCCCATGATGACATTCCAGTTAAGTGGATGTTCAATAATCAGGAGCTCGAGCCAAGTTCAAATATTAAAATACTATCTGAGAGAAAGGCCCACAAGCTTATCATTCAGAGTGTTGAAAGTCACATGGCCGGTGAATACATTGCTGTTGTCGGGCATCTGCAGTGCGGTGCACATCTTCATGTTGAACGTAAGTGCTTTTAGTTTTTTTTCTTTAAATTGTGTTCAGTTTAAATGTAAAATTTGGCATTCTAAATAAGTTTTGTCTTTCTTGCGTATATTCAGATTTGAGAGTCACCAAACCTTTGAACAACATTGAGGTTCCAGAAACCCATGTGGCATCGTTTGAATGTGAAGTTTCACATTTCAATGTTCCATCGATCTGGTTGAAGAATGGAGATGAGATTGAGATGAGCGAGAAGTTCGGCATTGTGGTGCAAGGCAAACTTCATCAGCTGAAAGTCATGAATACCAGTCAGGAGGATGCTTCAGAATACGCATTTGTGTGTGGAAATGACAGTGTCTCTGCTACTCTGACTGTAAAACGTGAGTATTACGTTGTCTGTAAACTTAAAAGAAATATAAAATTACTATCTGCAGCATATTCACAAATGCATTTTAAAATCTTTCAGCAATTCTGATCACATCCATGCTTCAAGACCTCAACGTTAAAGAAAAAGACACTGTTACATTTGAGGTGACCGTCAACTATGAAGGCATCACCTACAAATGGCTGAAGAATGGAGCAGAAATCCGTTCCAGTGATAGATGCCAAGTTCGCTGCAAACAGTTCACTCACTCCCTCACTATTCGAAATGTTCACTTTGGGGATAGTGGAGACTACACGTTTGTAGCTGGTTCTGCTGAAACATCTGCAAAACTCTTTGTTGATGGTTAGTTTTGTTGTTATATTTACAGCTGCCTTCATGTAATTTGTAAATAGATTGTCTAACAAAAATCTGTTTTGCAGCTCGTGTGATTGAATTCACCAAACACATTAAAGATATCAAGGTAACTGAGAAGAAGAAGGCTATATTTGAATGTGAGCTCTCTGAACCCAACGTCCCTGTGATGTGGATGAAGGATGGGCAGGAACTTGAGATGTCTGACAGGTATATCTTCAGATTTAATGTCATATACACTGCAGATAAATTAGGAAACATTTCTTAATCAGTATCAGCATTCATATTATATTGGCTCTCAACTCTGTCCATAACTTCCCCATTGTTTTAGATTCAAAGCCACCACTGACAAATTACTGCAGCGTTTCATGATCCAGACAGTGCGCATGTCTGATGCTGGAGAGTACTCTGTGGTTGCCGGTGCAAGCGTTTCCAAGGCAAACCTCATAGTGGAGGGCAAGGATGTCCACATCTCTGAACCAGCTGAGAAGGACATCACTGTAACTATCCAATGTCTTATTACAGTGACTTGTTAAATGTTATCTGTGTTCCATAGCGAGACCACCTTTTTTTTTTCTTTTCTTGCTTTCTAGGTGGTTGAAAGACAGAGGGCTACATTTGAGTTTGAAGTTAATGAGGATGACATTGAAGGCCGCTGGATGAAAAATGGTGTTGAAATTCAATCTTTTGAGGAGCGTTTCAAATATGTGACAGTTAGAAAGATACATCGCTTGACCATCACCGAAACTTACAGAAGCGATGCTGGAGAATACACTTTCATTGCAGGAAAGAACAGCAGCACAGTCAATCTGCATGTCCAGAGTGAGTGTACAGTTCAGATATCTATAAATACATTTAAATAAAAGTCTTTACTGTTTTTTTTTTAAATTCATTTAATGCATCCTGACCCCAAAACAAAGAACAGTAGTGTGTATGCTTAATCTGAATATATGCCTTTAACTTTTACTGTTGATGGCATGCCAGTATATTCCAAGTACATTGTATCACTATATCAAAGCTGAGCTTTATTTATAGCCCATATAATTGGGGCTATATAATATAATTGCCTTGATCTAATATGTGTCTTAATTTAATTCAGTTCCTGAGCCACCTCAGATCATCAGGGAAATGGAGCCCCTATCTGTTGAGGCTGGCAAACCTGCACGTTTCTCTGTGGAAGTGACAGGAATTCCTCAGCCTCAGGTTTCTTGGTTTAAGAACTCTCAAGCCCTGTCTTCTGGGTTCAAGTGTAAGTTCCTGAGGGAGGGAAATGAGCACATATTGTTGCTCATTGAAGTCTTCCCAGAGGATGCAGCTCAGTACAACTGTGAAGCAAAGAATGACTATGGAGTAGCCACAAGCTCTGCTTCACTTAATGTGGAAGGTGAGCAGATAGTCAAACTGTTGTTTAAAACTATTATTAGGTACTAGTTTTAAATTTTTACAATTTAACACAAACATGATTTTTGTGAACAGTTTCAGAAGTGGTTTCTCCAGACACGGTGGCTCCAGTGTCTCCACCAGTAATTATTACCTCACTTCAAGATACCTCTGCTGAAGAGGGAGAATCAGCCAGATTCCAGTGCCGTGTCTCTGGAGATGGTAAGGTTTATCCTTATGAATTGAACAGTTGTGGAAAATAGAATATATGGAGTTAACAAGCATTTGTTTGACTTGTGCAGATTTGAAGATTACCTGGTACTCCAGAGATAAGGAAATTGTGGAGTCTGACAACTTCAGAATGTCTCAATTTGATGATAGCTGCCAGCTTGAGATCTCCAGAGCATCTGTTGCAGATGCAGGAGAATATACATGTGTTGCACGCAATACTGGAGGCATGGTCTCTTGCTCTGCTGTTTTGACCGTCAATGGTATGTGCAAACTTATTCCTTCTCTCCAGAAAATGTCACCTTCTTCTCATTGATTGATTTATTTATTTATTTGGTTTGGCTTTTTAGCATGCTCCATTGCTTAACACAGGATTTTAGATGTCACGCATGATTCTCAGGTCATTAACTACACTTTGAACAAGCTGTTTGTAATAGGGATCTCATTATCATTTCACGAGACGGGTGTTTAGCTCCACTGCCATCTATAATCTCACCAAGACCAGAACCATATGATTTACTGTGCATGACAAAGTCAATGTGTTCCATCAAAATTCATAGATCATTCAAGCACAATATAAAATAAGTGTTAAAAGATAAAAATCACATCTCTTTCATTATTGAGAGAACTAACCACAGATTATTTCTCACAGAACAGTCCTATAAATAACATTTGAAATGGAAAGCGCTTTTTGCTTGTCATCATCCTCATGAATTGTGAGAACTCATCTGTGAAATTCTGGCATCTCTCACTGCCTTTTCCCTACAATAATGATTTAATATTTTTAAACTTTAAATGGCAATTTAACATATATAAATGCCTAATGTTATTCTTTTTATCGCTCAGATCTCAGTGTGAGAACAGTAGGTAGGCAAAGTGTTTCGAGCACTGGAATGACTCATTCGGAGATGGTCACCTCCCAGACCATGAGTGAGACTCATTTTTCCACTATACAAACTTTTGAAAGTGTCTCTACGGTGACGATGTCCACAACATCTGTTAAAAGCTTTGAGGTCCAACAAGTAACCTCTGTGGAAGAATATTCTACAAGCCCCACTTTGACCCTGAAAATGAGTGATGTCAGTGTCAGCCTGGGTGATGTGGCTCAGTTCAACTGTTCCTTCAGTGGACAACCATTTACTGAAATTGTATGGGATCATAACGGAAGGACAATCACAAATACAGAAAGGGTGCAGTATGTACATGAAGGCGGGCTTATTTCTCTCACCATATTCAATGTCCATCTTGGGGACCAGGGAAGTTACTGCTGTACTGTTAAAAATAGAAATGGTGAAAATCGAACGTCTGCACAGCTCACAGTTGAAGGTGGTTATAGATTTTGTTTTGCCTTTGATGCTCATTTCATCCCATCTGCTTCCTGCTGCTGTTTTGTTATTCTAAAATATGTTTTCTTGTGATTATAACCAACTTTAATATTTAATTAAATTTACAATGTAATATCCCATGTAATAAATTTTAATACTTTAAATAGTTTAATCCTTCACATGCTTGGCGTAACATCATCCTCCATCTTACTAACGTTTTTGTTCTTATCAATGCTAAAATATCTTGCTGAATTACTGAATAATCCCTAATAAATTTCCCTAACTTTATTCTCACTCAGCTAAAGAAGCGAGCCCCACAGAAACCCTCGTACCCTCCGATTCTATCAGTAAATCTTCTAAAACTGAAAATGAGTCAAGTAAAAAGGCCACTGACCAAGAAAAGCAGGAGTCCTTACAGAATGTTGGAGCCCTGACAACAAAGTGGCAGATAAGCCGACATTACAATCCTGATGTTATCCCTTTGTTGGAGCGTGACATATATGATGCAATTCAGCCAGAGTTCCTTGTGAAACTGTCCCCAGAATTGCTTGCCAAACAAAGAGAGAGTGTTTCTCTTTATTATGTAATCAAAGGAAGCCCCTCTCCATTCATTGTATGGCTACACAACCAGTTGAATGTTGAAGAGCCAAGGTCATACTCCTTGAAACATGATGGGCCCTTGTGCTGCTTAAATGTAAAGAATATTGGTTCTGAGCAAGGGGGCACACATTCTTGCAAAGTTATCAATGCTGCAGGAGACAAAACATGCAGCACTCATCTCAGAGTGAAGACAGGTTTGCATTTGCATGCTTTGGTCTTTACCACCTTTTATGTTAGCCCTGGGCACACATTTAATTTTTTTTACTGGTATATCCACTCTTATAAGTAGAAAGAGACAGAAAAAAATGTGACATCTCTCAAAAAAGGAAAAAAAAATCACAACATGCAAATGTGGTCTCTATAGGAGTCTGACAGTGACTGCAGTGGACACCTGTCATGGGTGTTCTAAGGGAGATGTGGTCCATTTTCATTATGTTTGAAGGAGAAAATGGGTTTATAATAATAAGAATGCAAAATACTGCACAGAAACTTTGCTGTCAAATGTGTAACATTTGTTTATCTTTTTACAGTGCCTAAAGTGCATGAGGAGGCCACTCATGAAGAGGAAGCCAAAGGTAAATTAATAAATACCAATTTATGATTTATTCATGTAATTTAATTATGCATTGAGGCTTATTTTTTCAATATGTATTTTCGTAAACATTTTGCATTTTTATGAATCTACAGGATTTTCCACCACTAACAGAGTGTTTTGTATATATAATATATTGTTTATTATGATCTTAAGAAAATTGTATTGAACCATTTCATAATTTTTTATTCACTGTTTTCTACCTCGACTATATCAGCTGCGGAGGACTCTTACACAGCAACTCTTCATTTAAAAGAAAAAAGCAAAACATTTGAACTCCAGCCAGAATGTAAATTAGACAAAAAGCCAGAAAAGCCAGTTTTTGTAACTAAATTCTCATCAGCAATTGCAACTGTTGGAAACACGGCTAAGTTTACTGTGATAGTTTCTGGATTTCCTAAGCCAGTTATTCAGTGGTACCACAATGGCCAACTGATACAGTCCTCATCTTTTTATACATTTGTCCAAGAGAAGGAAGAACATACTCTTGTCATAACTAACATTACCAAAAAGTTGGAAGGAGAGTATTCTTGCACCGCAAGCAACCGTTTCGGCAAGTCAACATGTACGTCGTATCTTCATGTAAAGGTGAAGGACATAAAGGAACAAGAAAAGACTTTTGGCCAGCCTCCATATTTCATAAAAGCAATTGAGCAGTTGAAGTGTGCAGCCGGTAGCCATGCTCTCTTTGAATACACCGTAGCAGGTGCTCCACTTCCTGATGTTCAGTGGTACAAAGGTAGCCATCATATGCAGCCTAGTAAGTACTGCATCATTGTGAACAACACAGATGGGTCTGGCTATTTAAAGATATTAGGCATTCAGCAAAGCGACAGTGGTCTTTACTCTTGTAGGGCATCTAATCCTCTTGGAGAAACCTCTTGCAGTGCAGAACTCATTGTATTCTTGGAGACAGCTTCTGAAGCCACTGAATCTCGTTTGTATAGTGTCAGTCTTCCGGAGCAAGTCAGGACTAGCATTCAGCAGGGACATCAGATGATTTACACCATTGGCACTGAAGATAGGCAAACTATTACAAGTGAGCAGATTGACACCTTGCATGCTTTAGATATATCTGCAGCTACTGTGCACATGGAGCAGGTAACTCACCAAGCTACAGTGATTCAATCTCATGATGTGCAGGAGACAGTAAAAGTTGCCTCTGCCCAGCCAAAGCCAGTGGTGGCAACTCCTTTGAAACAGCTGCATGTGGCTGCAATGACCTCTGCTGTTCAAGAAAATTTAGGCTTTACGGAGCAGCACTGTGATCAGATTGTTAGTCCAGAAGTACAAGAGCTTGAATTGAGTGTTGAAAAGCCCTCAAAACTTATGTCTGCCATTTCAGAGAGTCCTACACCTCTTAGCATAGTGAAAGCTGAGGATTTGACAAGAAGTGAGACAGAAAAGATGCAAACAACTTCAGAGTCAAAGGTTATTGTTAGTGGTCCTCAAGTTGAAATGAAGTTACCAATTCTAGGGGAAGAATGCACAAAAATTAAAAGTCCTGAGGAGGAGAAAAGCTACAGAGTTACAGAAGGGGTTAAGTTGTTGTATGCCGCAACATCATCGGAGAATGTAGCACTTACAGAAGGTCATACTTCAGAGCTAGCAACTGTTGAGTCCACTGAATGTTTAGCAGAAAAAGAACAAGTCAAACCAGTGCTTACATCAGTCAGTGAGACTAAGCACACTCTTTTAAAAGAAAACAACTTTGAAATGCATAGACCAGTTGAGGAAATTGCTCAGCTCTCTAAAGAGTCAGTATTAAAATCAGCCCTGATTACTGAAGAAAAGAACAAGCTTCAAGCTGACAAAACCACTGGAATACCCATCCTGGAGCATCCTTTTTCAGTGCATTCCCAAAAAGAAGAGAACCAGGTGCTTCAGTTACAGCTTATCAGTGACCAAGGCACTCTTTTGTCTGAGGGGAGATTTACTAGTGAGAAGCCAGGTTTCGAGCAGGCGGATGTCAAAAAAATGCCAGTTCTTTTGCATGCAGTTTCTTCTGATGACCAGAAAACACTTTTGTATGAACAGGCAACACAGTTAGCATCCAAGGATACCACAATTGTTGTAAAGCCCAGAGAAGAGCTTCCTGCCCCATTATATCTTCACTCGGTGCAGTCGAAAACCACTTTGTGTAAAGAAGGGTTACTTTCAGTCGAAAAGCCAGATGAACAGAAAGCCATCCAGAGACAAGAAAAAGACCGTAAGTTGGTAGCCACTAAGGAAGAACGTTTAGAACTAACTTCAGATTATGTCAAAGGTCTTGATGTGATGGTAGAAGGTCTTAAGATTGAGCACAAAACAGAAGCCAAACCCTTGAGTGTTCTTCAGGTAGTCTCACAGACTGTTCCGCTTTCAAAGGAAAGCCCTCTCGTCAGTGATGCCAAGCCACATAGTGCAATTGTGCAAAAAGAGGATTGGTGGAATAACATGCATGCAGCATCCGTGTCAGAATCTCATTCAATAGAAGAGGGTCTCACAGACAGCTTCAAAGCTGTTGAGAAATTCACCTGTAAGACAGATGTAGAACCTAAAGTACCGGTTCAATCTTTTAATGTAGAGGAAAAAGCCATATCAACAGAAAGTTGTGTTTCTCTTGAGGCTACAGAGCAAGACTTTGCAGTTCAGATTCAAGAAGGTCAGTCTGTAAGGCAGTCAATACTCATGGAGGAAAAGCATACTCTGACAGGTGAAATGTCTCAGGGATTTACCAGATCAGAGGCAACTAGTGTAAGCATTACAGCTCAGCCACTAGAACCTCTTTTAGTAAGCGAATCGCAGGAAAGCAAAACTCTTCCAAAGGAACTTACCTTTGTAATTCCTGTACCAAAATCACACAGCTTGGACATCAAACGACAGTTGGAAATGACACTTCGATGTGCTGTGGCTCGTGATCAACCACTGCTTTTGGCAGATGTAGTGCAAAGTTTAGAAGTTGTGGATGTAAAGGAGGCCAAGGTGTGTATGGAACCGAAATACATGATGTTTACTTACCTTATTACAACAGCTGGTCCACCCATAGAAATTACAATTGCCTTCAAGGGTGAATACCCACAGAGAGCAGCTCTTAAAAATGAGCTTACTGCTGCTTTCTACTCAATGCTTAATCAGGAGAAAACCATGTTAACCTCTGAACAGTCAAATATTTTAAAACTTGACAGACCTGAGAGATTGCAGGTTAGCAAAGCTTCTTCATATCCGTTATCCTCAGCAATTTTAACAGAAAATGTTGAGACCTTTGCAACACCTAAAATGCAGTCTGCTGCTCTGCAAACAGAACCTAAAGTCTCTTTCCAATCTGCAATGTCTCAAAAGCAAACTGCTATCCAGGAGTCAAGGCTCCATGTGACTCAGAAGACTGTTGAATCCAAAATGGAGATCCACAGTTTCGCTGAGACTGAACGCAGGGAAATGAAAATGGTTTCAGCTGAACATTATGAGAGAGATGTGTGTGTTTCAGATATTACAGTTGATGCATCTCATAGGCAAGTTACTTTGGAAGAGCGTATGGATGTTCTTATTCAAGAAGACAAACGAGAGGAGGTTTCAACAGAGGACATTATGACCGAAACGCTCTTTTTTGAAATACCATTAAAAGATACTACTGCAGAGGAGAATTCCAAGGTTACATTGTCTGTGAGAATACAAGGTGTAAAAAGTGTAAACTGGCTTTTGAATGGAGTATTGATCAAATCTGGCAAAGAGTTCAAATGTTTTAAGGATAGTGACTCTTACACACTCGTAATCGACAAAGTTATCAAGATGAAACACGAAGGTGAATATACCTGTGAGGCTGTGAGTGAAGCTGGCAAGATATCTTCATCATCAAGGCTCACTGTGATCTCAAGAGGTTGGACTGTGTGGATTTTGTCATCTTAGATGAGATAGATCATTCTTAACTCTCAGCTCAGACCATCACTAATTAACTAGTAGGCAGCTGCTACATCATCTTCCCATTACTTCACCATTTCTTTAAGAATTCTTTTCAAGAATACATTATGAGTGCTAAACATCTTTCCACCATCTTTCAAAATAATGGCACATTTTTCATCTTCTTCTGAGTTCTTCAAGCATGACCATGTCATGTGTGACTCTTCATCACCCTTTTGCTAACGCTCACATCACTTTTTTTCATGTCGTCTCAGGATTAGTCGTCCCCTCCTTTCCATCTCTGATCCATCCTGATATATCACTCAAATTAGTTGTCATATTATTGCTAATGTAATAATGCTTTGTATTTTTCTCCTTGCATATTTCAGTGCCTCCAGTTTTCAAGAAGAAGATTTGTGACATGCAGAGCAACATTGGCAGCCCAGTGAAGTTTGAATGTGAAATTGAAGATACACCCAATGTGACCTTCAAGTGGTTCAAGTCTGGCTCAGAAATTAGACAGAGTGACAAATTCAGGATCCTCAGTAGGCTAACCACATCATCTCTAGAGCTCCTCCACCCAACAAAGGATGACACCGGTGAATACAGCTGTCGCGCTTCAAACAAGCACGGTAGTGACACCTGCTCTGCTAACCTGAGCATCACCGGTGAGTGAACTGGTTTTCAATTTATATGCTTTGCTTTACCTGCTGGCAACTCTTTAACAAAGATTACTGATTTTCAGGGTTTCAGTGTTTCTTATTTCTCCTTGAAATCCAATCTGCACTCTTTTGTATGTAGTTGTGTACGTTTTGTAATCTTACATGAACAATACATGTTGTGTCTTAAATTCTTTCAGAGTGTGTAGTGATTATGAAATCACTGAAGACATAGAAATGTCCAAATCTTTGAAGTTCTTCCTCTTAATGTTATTCTTTATATTCTCTCTTTTTTAATTAATACAATTAATCCTCCTGGGTTCAGTATTGCCTCCTCTCTCTGTAACCAGGGGCCAGTTGCATAAACTTAGACTATATGTTAAGACAGTGTTTCAATAACTAGTTTGACCAACTAGTAGTTGGCTAAGAGGTAATAAGTCTTACTTTCTGGATTCAACTTAGACTAATCAACATTTCCATGTAACTGAATGTAAAACTTTATGACCAGTCTGACCAAAAAAGTCAGATAACTAACTTTTAAGACTAGTCTTAACCTTTTATGCAACCGGCCCCATGTCTGAACCAGAGACTTGGAAATGTATGTGATAGTTTTAAGATTTTCCCAATGAATGTTATTTTCTCTTACTCATTTTACTAAAATGAGTACATATACTTATTTTAGAATTTCTTCTGATTTAATTCAGATATTTTATACAGATATTATATATAGGTTATCAAATATTTTGATGGCCTTATGTGGTAGAGATAACTGATCAGATAACTGATCTGATCAGCTCAGATTGACTCAATTTGTTTTCAATGGATATTCCATTGTCTATTGAGTGCATATTGGATTATAATTTTGGGGATTTATCTGTTTTAGTCACGTGATTTTTTTTCCAGCTCATTCACTATTGTTATGACCATCAGTGGGGCAAAGTGAAGGTGGTTAAAAAAAAAAAAAAAACTTATTCACTGGGTTTGATCTTTACTATGTCCCAGAAAATATTTTGCAGATCTGAAGTTAGCACAGATCCTACCCAATTTAACATTCACAGACATGTATATTTGTATTTAACTCACATACCTGCATACGCTTCTGTATGCAGGAGCTATATATGAAAATATATTAATATATATATATATATATATATATATATATATACATGTTCTGTCCATGAATGTTAGATTTGGTAGGGTCCATGCTAATTTGAGATCTGTAAAAATATGTTCTGGGACCTGGATATGGATTAATTCTGATAATTGATATTTTTTCTTGGTCATGTGCTTTTATATTGACTGCCATAACTTTTCTCTGCTGGTGGTCTTAACTAAGAAGGATGAGCAGAAAAAGTCTCATGTCTGAAACATATGAAAAGGGTCTCTATGATTAAGGATGGAAGGAAGATTCATAACATAGTTGGCTTTCAAAGATGGCAAGACTAATTTAGAAGTTAGTGATAGATACTGCTTTGCTTGTAAAGTAGGGACAAACCACTCTTCTTTTGTGACAGAACATGGTAAGTCCTGCGCAGAAAACATGTCCCAACTGATAAATGTTCTGCGTTACCTGATTTGTGATGTGTCTTAGTGTATGTGTGTGCGTAGTAAGCTGGTTATTCAGCACTTGCCGCCTACCCACAAAAGTAGTTCCACACACTTTACATTTCTTAGAATTTGTTTATGACTTGTCAAGGTCTTTGGTTAAATGGTTAAAGCAGGCATATCTGTACAACTATGCGGAAATAATCTGCACTAATCTGTACAACCGCACTATATATAAAGAAGGGATAGTGAGGGATGGCCCCCCAAAAAATAATATAGATTTTTCTTATAGACAGTGGAAATGAAGCTGGTTTTTAGTGTATCGTAACTAGATTGGCTTTGAAAGGTTGTTATAGTTATTTTTGCCAAAACGATTAATACTTTTCAGTTTATGATTATGGTTATGCTGAAATCCATTTAATTTTCATTCTCAGAATCCCCACCCATCACAAAAGAATTACCAATGCTGGATGTAGTGAAGGTGACCGGTGCTTTATTTGGGAGTGAGCTCATTGGTACTGCCCCGTTTGAAATAAACTTGTTGAAAAATAAGAGACATGCCATTTCTGACAAAACCGTTTTTGAAAATTTAATTGAATATATGGATACACATGCATTTGAAAGTTCAGATGTTGGGGAGTACCAATGTTGCCTATCAAACGAAGTTGGAAAAATCACCTCAAAATCAATTGGTATGGTAAGAGGTTAGTATGCTTGAGAAAGACAAGAAAAGAATAATACCTGCAGGTTCCCAGCACTAACAGGTGTGTTACTAACAGGCAGCGCGGGCTACAATGGCTAGCTAAAACTCTTAACAATGCTTTCAAAATTAAGCAGTTGCTGTTGCCATGACTTATGATTCAGTTCTAATTTTTCATGGTTGACCTGCAATATCAACATTTTTAAAAGACTTTAAAAAGAAAAACACCAGTGCAATACAATTAAAGTACATCACAACTTCTACAATTTCTGACTTTTTACATAGCTTATACAACATATTAGGAAGTGCTGATAATATATTCTTAAGAACACAAACACAACAAATAATATAATTAACTCTCATTGCTTTTAGTATATAAAGCATTTTTTTCTATGTTCGTAACACTGGCGATGAAGAACTGGCTTAAGCTGTAAATTAAGTATTTTTTTTCTGTTTCACTGGATTATTCTGGATTATTTTCTTCTCTTATTGGGTATCCTTCTGGCTTTGAATTTCCGAAAAGGCCAGTGGGTTTCCATACACTGATTCTTTGTCCTAGAAGCCACTCTTTAGATTCTTTATGGTGAGAGTGCATTTGTATTGAATTATGCTGGAATAATTGGTTGTTCTGGTTCTCTTGTAGTTCAAGGTTGGTAGAAGGATGCAGGATCTTGAGAGATTTGATCATGTTTTTTTGCGCTGTCTTAGACTGGATTGTGTTTTGCATACCTTCTCTGTATTGGACAAAAATGCATTTTCTTATATTTGAAATTCAGTTTATTCCCGTTTGCTTTTGTCGAGTGCTACAGTGACTTTACATATCCCGTGTTTGTTATGTAATTGTAGCTAAGGTTGTTTGGTTTAAGTTAGTTTTCTCTTCATCCGAATGTGTTTGCCCTGCTTCATCTTCTGGTTGTGGATGTCAGAAACCTTGGATGGTTTTACTGGTTAATGAAGAATTTACCAGTGGTTGGTAAAATTAAATGCAAAAACTCTTGGAAATCACTCTTGGAAAATGGTAAAGACACAGTGAACAAACTCTGCATCTTCTGAAAATGTTCTTATTCAAATCAGAACCATGTCTATGTCTTTCTGAGGACTACACCCAATTTCTTTGAAAAGGCGGAAAAATGGAGGTTCAAGAGAAAACTGGAAGAAACTGAAATGGGAGAGCAACTACAACATTCTTCAAAAAGGACATATCTTGGGCCATTATTTAAAGGATGCAAAATTTGTGGCGTTTTTACTGGAATCCTGAAATTTCTTGAAATTTTCTTGGAATTTGCAATGAAATAACCACTTTTATGAAATAACTAGTCTAATAACTCTTGTTGGTTCTTGTTGGTTACAAGAACAATGCAGATATGGATGTCAGTATTCTTGCAAAAGTGTGTAATTCTTTAAATCAGGTGGATTTCAGTTATTACTGCTATATTTACTGCTATAACTCTGACTCTTTGAACTTAGACAGAATTGGAAATGGCACTTCTCTAATATATAGGCCTATATATATTTTCCTGGACTAAAGCTTTTTAATTCTCTTCAACTCAGAACCTGCCCGCTTTGTGAAGAAGTTGACAGACCTATCTATTCCACTGAACAAAAAACTAAGACTTGAATGCACATTCACTGGAGCTCCAAAAATGTTTGTCACTTGGTACAAGGATGGCAAACAGCTCTATGCTTCATATCGATACAACACCAAGGTTACATCAAACTCTTGTATCCTGGAGTGTCAGCACGAGTGCAACAATGAGACTACAGGAAGATACTCATGTGAAGTTTCAAACGTTTATGGGACGGATATATGTCATGCACAAGTAGTGGTAGTTACAGGTTTGTAATTTTAACTAGTCTCTTGCCTGCCCGTTTTTCAAACTTCCATACCCATGGATTTTGCCCATGGATATAAAAGGAACAGTTTGGTTTTGCAGCGTTGGACCGCATGTCACCTGGAATGGTGTAATTTTTGTTCTTCATGAAGTTTTTTTCTCCCTCATTATTAAATTATTCAATTTGGGCTTCTTAGTTTAAATGAAAGATACCAGTAATTATAAATGCAGAACTGGAAGTGACACTTCTCTGATATAAACACCTATATATATTTTCCTGGAGTGAAGCTTTTCAATCAACTTCACCTCAGAACCTGCCCGCTTTGTGAAGAACTTCACAGATCTCTTTATTCCAATTAGCCAAAAACTAAGATTTGAATGCACATTTACTGGAGTTCCAAAAATGTTTGTCACCTGGTACAAGGATGGCCGAGAGCTCTATGCTTCATATCAGTACGACACCAAAGTTACATCAAACTCCTGTATCCTGAAGTGTCTGCTTGAGTGCAACAATGAGACTACAGGAAAATATTCTTGTGAAGTTTTAGATGTTTATGGAATGGATATATGTCATGCTCAAGTAGTGTCAGTTAGAGGTTTGTAATTTATACTGGACTCTTGCCTGCCCATGGATATAAAAGAAATAGTTTGATATTGCAGCGTTGGACCGCATCTCACCTGGAATGGTGTCATTTTTGTTCATCATGGTTTTTATTTTTGGTTGTCAACAATATGGTGTGCTGCTGTGACATTTTGCACGTTCATTGAAATGGCTCAAAAGTCTGAATTCAGGTCTATTTTGTTCTATATTAAGGCTACAATGGGAGCTGGCATGTTTTTGAGTGCTTGTTGTTATGGGATATTTATCAACTTGCGTTTGCATCTGCAAGCTTCCTGAGGCACGCTTGGAAGATACTGCATACTTCAACAAATTTGAGGAGTTGCTTTTAAAGAACAATCCGCATGTTTTAAAAGGTTGATATGTTGCCTGTTTGTATGGTTCTTGACGTTATTAAAAAAGTGATTTAAATGGATCTGATGATGTTCTTCTTAGAGCCTGCCCGCTTTGTGAAGAAGTTGACAGACATGACTATCCCACTCAGTCAGAAACTCAGACTTGAGTGTACATTCACTGGAGCACCGAAGATGTTTGTCACATGGTACAAAGATGGAAAGCAACTGTATGCCTCATACAGATACAACACAAGGATCATTGAGAACACTTGTGTCTTGGAATGCCTCCATGAATGTAACAATGAAACACCTGGAAAATACTCTTGTGAAGTATCAAATTCCTTTGGCACTGATATCTGCCATGCCAATATAACTACAGTTACAGGTTTGTACCACAGTTTCTGGTTAGTACATTTTAAAGGCTCTTTATCCTAAAATTAGCATTGGATGGAATTCAAGTTGATCCTCTAGCTGAAGACAGTGATTTGCAAACATATTCATGATGTTCATCCAATATTGTTCCTCTTAGGACCTGCTCGTTTTGTGAAGAAGCTCACAAACCAGACTCTTCAATGGGGACAAAAGTTGAGACTTGAATGCTCCTTCACAGGAATTGAAAAAATGTTTGTCACATGGTATAAGGATGGCAAACAGGTCTATGCTTCTTATAGATGTGACACAAAAGTTATTGGAAACACTTGCATTTTGGAATATCTTCATGAGTGTGATGAGGACACTCCTGGAACATATTCTTGTGAGGTTACAAATGAAGATGGAACAGATATTTGTCATGCGCTGGTCACCCTTGCGACAGGTTAGTTAACTCCAGTCAGCTAATTTGAGTGAATTTGCAGATCATCCAACTTTTCCGTACCTTCCAAAACACTTCTTTTCGTCTCAAAGTGATCATCTTTCTCTAGGAAAATATCTGGAATTCAACATGAAACACCTGCGGCATTTACACAGGAAATGTAATTCTAAATTAATACAAATTTTTAGTATTTTATATAAAAAAATTAGAGTACACAATGACAGTAGCACTGGTGCACAATAGCCAAATGCAAACTAGTGATATTTTAGTATTATTTATATATAATTACAATATTTAGTAATGTTTGTAATTAACTTTTTTTTTATACTTTTTGTTTTCATTTTAAATTTTAGTTTTAGTAATTGTGTTTTGTTTTTTAACTAATTATTATTTTACATTTAGTGTTTAAGTTTTTTGTAATATTTGTATTTTATTTTATTTTATTTTATTTTAGCTTGATTTCAATTAACAAAACATTTTTAATCATTTTAGTTTTGGTTAAGAGTAACAACACTAATGCAAGGAACATTACAGCAAAAATGCATTAAATGAAGTATTAAATATGGTTGTGCTGCTTCATGTAGTACACAGCTTACACGTCAGGCTTAAATTTCATTTTAACTCTATAATATCAGACCTTAACAATAACAGACCTTGAGTAGTCTGCTTTTCTACAATAATATTCCTTAAACTGCTTTTCTACTATACATTTAAGCGGTATTTAGTATTGGGTTAAAAGCTTTTTATTACTAGAGGTTAGACTGGAAGGTTAGATTGGAAGTGCCGGCACGGGCATTGCAAATGTGAATCGTTTGGTCAAAGGATTGAGAAGACTAATACAAGAGATTGCAAAATTAAAATTAAAGTGTGGATAAAACTGCACGCCTAGCTATATTGAAAGCGGAAAAGACAGATGCTTGTTTTGCCATGCAAGCAAAGAACTTGATTTGAAAAAGAAAACAACAACAACACACATTTCATTAAACTCTCTGTGATATGTATTTTGATTAAATATGTAACATGTATGTGTGTGTAATGTGTTTTATTTTCAGAGCGCAAAATTCCACCAACTTTCACTAAGAAACCCTCAGAGCACGTTGAGGATGCCGAGGGAAAATTGATGAAGCTTGAGAGTCGAGTATCTGGGTCACAGCCTCTGTCTGTAAGCTGGTATAAAGATAACAGGGAAATCGACACTTCTGACATCTATGACATTTCCTTCAAGAGCAACATGGCTGTGATGTGCCTCAAGAATGCCACAGTCGCAGACAGTGGCGTTTATACATGCAGCGCTTCTAATGAAGTTGGCACTGCCTCCTTCCAGGTGGTGGTTAACATCACAGGTAGTCAATATTGTCTTACTGCATGATTTCTTATTTCTCACTTCTTGCCATATTCCTTTTTCTTCTTTGCATGGTAATTGTGTTTATGTGATGTGTATTACATGCTGATTTCTGTTACACTGCATAAACATGACCACCCTTACTTTTCACTGAAAAGCACAGGTGAAAATACTGAAATTGTTCACTTTTTTAATATCCAGAAGAAAAAAAGCCACCGACTTTTGACATTCCCCTTAAACCACTGACAGTGAGTGAGGGAGAAAGGCTAAACCTTAGTTGCCATGTCTCCGGGTCGTCCCCAATGAAGATTCAATGGATGAAGGACAGACGGGAAGTCACATCCTCTGCTAGCACCAGGATGACATTTGTGGATGGCACAGCCACCCTGGAGATAAACCAGACATCCAAAACTGATGCAGGAGATTATCTGTGCAAGGCAACCAACAGTGCTGGTAGTGAATTCTCCAAGGCCAAAGTCACAATCAAAGGTAATTAGAAGAGTACTGTAAATCTAACGTTTCTGCAATAACCAAGATATGCATTTTAATGCAGCTAAATTAAAACCATTTTCTACTTTTGGGTGTAATATTCTCAACTTTTCTAACAGTAGTAAGTAGAGTATAAACTAATGTCTAAATTTCTTATTTCATTGTCATGCATTTCTTTACCATCTTAATGATTTCCACCTCTTGTTTTGCTTGCTCCTTAAGTGCTGTGATCTTGCTGTTTCTTACAAAGTTTTATAGTGCAACAGTAAGCTGCAATGTTTTGCTGTGATCTTGATGATGTTTAAGTCCATTTGTTTTCACATGCATATTTATTTTTAACTCACCAAGGATCTTTTTAGACATTCATTTTATTTAAATAGCAATGCTTAAGGCACCAATGCTTCTACTTACATAAATTGCTAACTAAGGTGTCTGAGTTTGATCTTTAGTTTTATTATTTTGATTAGTGTAGAGATTGTGACAGTCTAAACCGCTAAACTTGCTGAGAAATTAAAATGCTAGTATTCTTCTAGATTTCAGTCCTTTTTTATAAGCTGCTTAATTTGTTGTTACATTGTCGGTATTGCTCAGATAAAGCAGGCGCAGCACCTGCACCAGCACCGGCAGCCCCAAAAGCACCTCAGACAGTTAAAAAACTGGATAACTTGTTCTTCATTGAGGAGCCCAAGAGCATTCATATTATTGAGAGTAAGTTGCTGCTTTCTGCTTAACAGTGTAGATATGTCTTTTTATGATAAGTGTTAAATGTTGAATTATGTGATGGAATCACATCATATTCTGGATTACAGAGGGTACAGCTACCTTCATTGCTAAAGTTGGTGGTGATCCCATTCCCAATGTGAAATGGATGAAGGGCAAATGGAGGCAGATGACCCATGGTGGTCGCGTCAACATTCAACAAAAAGGCCAAGAGGCCAAGTTGGAGATCAAAGAGGTGACCAAATCTGACTCTGGTCAGTACAGATGTGTTGCCTCAAACAAACATGGAGAAATCGAGTGCAGCACAGACTTGAATGTTGATGAGAAGAAGGAGTCTGGACCAGAAATGGTCAAACTGAAGAAGTGAGTCAGAAATTGTGATTTTCCCGGTCTGAAAAGCTCAAAATCACAATTCTGTAATGATTATAACCTTGCAATCTTTTTTTGTTACGTTCAGGACTCCATCAAAGCAGAAAAGTCCAAAGGAAGACAAAGACATTGACATTGTTGAGTTGCTAAGAAACGTAGATCCAAAAGAGTATGAGAAATATGCTCGCATGTATGGAATCACAGACTTCCGGGGTCTCCTTCAGGCTATCGAGTTCCTGAAGAAGGAGAAGGGTGAAGAAAGTGGACGACCGGTAGATAAATCTATATTGTTTGTCTTAATAGCTGATCCAAATCTTAATGTTTTCTTACACCTTATTGCGATAGAAGTCTACAACAAATAGCTTTAATCAATGTCCTTGTTTTCTAAATCAGGAAAGTGAACACGGAAGAGAATATGATGAGGATTTGGCTAAGCTTGTGTCTGATTTGCAGAGGAGAATGGAACACAGTGAAGTATGTTCCTTCTTTGGGTCGTTGAAGAACTTCAATTTTCAGACTTATTTTCATATGGACACATATGCTAATCAGTTGCATGTCGATGACCTAAATGTATGAATATTTTGTTTTTGCAGCCTGTTACCCTGCTTAAAGACATCACAGATCAGACAACGCAAGTTAACAAAGAGGCAGTGTTTGAGTGTGAGATTACAATCAACTATCCAGAAATTACACTGTCTTGGTATAAAGATACACAGAAGCTAGAAACTAGCGATAAATACGACATTAAACTTGTGGGAGACCGTCAGATATTGAAGATCAAGAACTGTCAGACCAGTGACCAGGGAAATTACCGTGTGGTTTGTGGGCCACATATATCCAGTGCCAGACTGACAGTGTTGGGTAAGTCCATTTTAAAGACCTTGTATGCATTCAGATAACAGTTTTGTACCTATAATGAATTGAGGCACATTTACCTCAATATTCTACAGAGAGTCGAGATCATGTGCAGAAACCATCACCTGGTAAGAGGGTAGAATTGCATTGTAGTGCAGTGTTTACTGACACATATTCTAGATAAATGTCTTACACCATGTTTTACTAGATTGCTTCGGCTATAAGAAATTAAATGAGCAGAATGAGAAAGAGGGGCACATAGATGCCCTATCGTGTAAGGAAATTACTAACCTCTTCTTGTTTCTCTACCTACTAGCAAATGCTAAGCATTTGTTGTCCACTTAGTGCTTTAAAATTGCTTGGCTATAGTTGTGTACCAACAAAGTGTGTGCGCTTAAAAGCACATTTACATGTCTTTATATTTCTTTTTCCCTTTTCCTTTTTTAATTATAATTACACTGAAATATACAGTGATATTTTGAGATAATTAATCATTCTAATTCTTTTATATTATTTCTAGCTGATCAAATTCAATTCACCAAGCGCATTCAAAATATTGTGGTGAATGAGCGTCAGTCTGCCACTTTTGAGTGCGAGTTGTCTTTTGACAATGCGGTCGTCACCTGGTATAAAGATGCATGGGAGCTTAAAGAGAGCCCAAAATATACCTTCAGGTGTGAGGGACGGAGGCACTTTATGATCATCCGTAATGTAACATCTGACGATGAAGGTGTGTACGTTAGTCTTAATTTACTACTTAGCAACTCAATATAAATATGGAATTAAAAAGTTTAAACTAAATGAACTCAAATCTTTTAGGCGTGTACTCTGTGATTGCGCGCCTGGAGCCCGTTGGTGAAACTAAAAGTACAGCTGAGCTTTATCTGTCAGGAAAAGGTAAAATCTACAGCAGTATCACTTTGTGGCTTGTTTATTAGAGTTTAGTCAACAGCAATTATATTTGACCTTCTTTTGCAGAATTTGAAATAAGAACACGTTCTTTTGGTAAGTGGTTTGTTATGCACTAAATCGTTTCTGAGGATTAACCATCTCTTATTTACTTCTTAGTCCCCTACCCCAACTCATTTCTTTACAAATTCTGCAAAATGTAAAAGCAAACTTTATTAAAAATAAGTAAGTAATTAATTAAATTCATCTCAACCTATCCAGATGTTCCTGATACATCTATACATGTGCCAGATGTGACATCTGTGATTAGTTTAAAAGGTAAGATTAAAACAAATATTTAAAAAAAAATTAAATTAAATAGAAAACCATGAGGTCCTGCAGTTTCATTTTAACTTATAATGATATAATTGTTACCTTTTGTTTAAAAGATGAATCCTCAGAATTTCATTATGAAGAGAAGTTTGAAATAACAGGTACTATTTCAAATTAAAAATAATTTCTAATATCTCTTAACCTTTAATATGTGAACTTGGTGAGTACATAAAATACACTAAAAGACTAAACACTAAAAGTATTCAACATAACTCCCGAATGCATCGATTAACTAATATTACCATATCATTAGCACCCTACCATTTATTTCACCCTGATATCATCTAAAGTGGGTGTCCAGTTAAAATACAACTAATGTAATATGATCATGTTCTAGAGTTTTTCTTTATTATTTTCTTTTTTTTAATCTTTGCATTTACAATAACATCTGAGGTTAACAAGGTTTTGTCCAACACCGTTGTTACAGAAATGTTTGTTTATTCATTTTTTATTAAAACATAAAACAATTTTATTATTGTATGGTAGAGTTTCAGAAATGGACGGTTCAAGAGAAGAGTGTTACTTATGAATTCTCTTCCCTACAAGGTACAGTGTAGTTAACAGTCTTAGAGTCTTTAACTAAGAGCATAACATTTTGCTCGTCTTTTTTGTACAGTATGTGTGTGGGCTTTCTTCACTCATCTTCATCTTAATTCTCTCTTTTACATACATTTTGTTAAAGCTAGCATTTGTATTCCTTGTCTTTTTGATATAACTGACTATTAAACATCATCACTGCCTATCCCCTTCAATAACCATCTCCTCCATCATTTTCAATTCAGCATCATTAACATTTTTAATCCACAGGTATTGTGCTGCGGACTTTGTGTGTGTATGTTTAAAACTGAATTTGTGTGTCACCTAAGAATGTACTTGTTTTTCATCAGAATTGAAGAAACCCGTTGAGGAGACTGTAACGAAACAAGTAGTGGAAAAGACAGAGGAAGTGCCAACAAAAGGTACTGGATGAAAGCAAAGTGCTTGTTGCTTATGGCTGTCATTGATTTATACATGTAAAGCCAACTGCTGTTTTTACTCCAGTGAAACACTTACAACGTGTTGTCTGTGCTGAACCAAAAACATTTTTTGGTTCTTTCCTTGTCTGTGTGCTGTGTTTGTATATTATTATATGTCACTGTGCAGCTGTTAATTGTATAATTGCTTTTTATGATTGGTCTTGGTTGTATGTCCATGAATGTGTTCTTCTAATGCTTTCCAATCATGCTAAAAGCATGGACGCTTTGGCTACTTAAACTTTGTTTAAGCTTTGCAGTTGCATTTTAACAAAGCTGATGTCTTTCATGTACCTGAAGTTTTGAAGGAACCAGAAGAGACGCCCAAAACATCCTTTGTACAGCCTCCAGTTCCTGAGAAAGGTATTATGTCTTTGCTTGAGTTGCTTCCTCTGTGTGTTTATTTTGTTCTACCAAAATATTTAAATCAAATCTGTTTTCCTATTTGTGAGATGTCTGTTTCTTACCATATAAACTGTTTGTGTACTTGCTGTATATGTAACTCTTTTAGTGTAAAGATTTATAATTTGCAACTTAATTTTATTTCTATGATGCCATGATATTTTTAAGAACCTGAAGTCAAGAAGCCTGTTGAAGAAAAAGTCCTATCTGTCAAGGTGGCAGAGCAAAAAGAACAACCCACACGCAAAGGTATTACCAGCAGTTTGTGTTTTCAGTGTGTGTACAATTTTATATACGTTATATGTACATTGATTGTATATATGTTTCTTTTTTCAGTTAAAATGTATGTATGTTATGTGTATATGTTGATATGTGTGTAACTGTAATTTGCAGTTTCTTCTTATGTCATTTTCTTGTTAGTATGTAAATTGTTCTTAATGTCTTGGGATTCAAAATTCTTGTACACAGAAAGTGCTTTTGTATAATTCCTGTTTGTGTTGTTAGTAGTAGTAATATCAGTGTTACTTAAAGATGTTCTAAAACCTACACCCTCAGAGCCTAAACCTCAGGTGCCAGCAGAACCAAAGGCTACAGTGGCTGAACCAAAGCCTGAACCAAAGCCTGAACCTAAGCCTGAGCCAAAAGCTCTGCCCAAGCCTGAACCAAAAGTTCTACAGAAACCTGAGCCTACACCTGAGCCAAAAGCTCTACCAAAACCTGAGCCCACACCTGAGCCAAAAGCTCTACCTAAACCTGAGCCCAAACCTGAGCCCAAGCCTGAACCAAAAGCTACACCAAAGCCTGAGGCTGAACCTAAGCCTGAAGTTGCAAAGAAGGTTGAAGCACCCTCTGTCAAAGGTATTGTGTGTAATTTAATTATCTGTGATATATTTTTTTCTGTGTTTGTTTTGTGAGTCAGAACGTCTGTGTACGGATGCTTTCTTAAATTTGTTGTATGTTGAGTCCTTAGATTCTTAGAATCAACCTCTTGTTCAACTTAAGAATATAAAGTCTCCTCTGCTTTATATTTTTGGGTTTACGGTATGCTTCTTTGTTTTTGGTGTTCTTTTAAAGCACCTGAAGCTCCAAAAAAGACAGAAGCTGCACCTCAACCATCCTTAGATATTAAAAAAGATGAGGCTTTAACTCCAAAGCCAGACACTGCTCAAATAAAAGGTAAATCTCAACAGTTAAGAAACACAATTATTGAGCATAAGTCTTGCAAGGGATCTTAAAAAGGTTTAATTTTTGCTTGTTGTCTATACAAATCTTTGCCACCAAAAATGGTGCTCTTGGAATGCATGTGAAACTCTTATCTTGATCTTTTATTTGGTTCTTTTCATTATTTGGGCTTCTGCATTCTAGTGTGAATGCCGTTCTTTTTCTGTTATGACGCTGTTTAACACATATGTGTTCTTTTGAAGCTTTTGTGGAGATGAAGGAAATAGAAGCACCAAAAGTAAAGCTAGATAGAAAACCAGAGCCTGCTCGTGCTGTCGTTGAGCCACCAAAGAAAGAAGTCTCTACACGACTACCAGATGAATCTATCAAAGATCATTTGCCTGTCTACTCTGAGCCATCAAGGGTAGAGCCAGCTAGTCAGCTTGAAACTACACAAAGCAAGCCTCCTGAGCCAGTTAGAAAACAAGTAGCCAAAGCTCCACCAGAGGTTGCAGTTGAACCAACAAGAAAACAACCTCCCCAAGAGGTTTTCAAAGCAGAGGCAGAGCCTCCACCCAAACCTTCAGAGCCACCTAAAACAGATCAAGCTAAAAAGCAAGTGCCACCAAGGAGTGAACCAACCCCTAAAATCAGTGAGCCAACCCTTGCTCACAAAAAGGAGGGTCGTCCACAGAAAGGTATTATTAGGTCTTCATTATTATGCCCTGCATTAATGGGCTAGCAATCATTACAAACTCTCTTTGAAAGTGGCTTCTTATCTTATTTACTCTTCTTAACGTGCTTTTCTTTGTCTGGTATTATTTTTATATTTACAAAGTGGTTGAAGTAAAGGCTGCAGAACTACCATCTGAGAAAAAACCTCTGACTAAAGCTAAAATGGAGACTGAGATTCCCTCAGCCAAAGGTATGCTTGGTTGGTCATAGGAGATACAAATCAAATTTGTATCTCTGCATTGTTAGATCTGTTTTTATTACAAAAACAGATCTCTTACTATTTATAGCATAATCATTATTAACATTTTAATCATAGTTAGCTAAAGAATTATTTTGAATATTATTAATATATTAATCTACTCTGGGTTAAATAAATTTGACCTTTAATAACCCAAGCCAGAGAAAAAAAATGCATTCTGGTAATGCTTGTAAATTAAAGATTATCCCTAAAATCATTGAAATCCCCACAATGTAAAATGCTATTTTTGCTTTTATTTTGCAATAACAAATTATCCTTTCTAAGTTAAACTTAGAGATTTAAATGTGAAATGTATTCTTTTATGTTGGTATGCATGTTTTGTTAAAAATTCTTCTGCCACCGTTGCATGGTGCAATCTTGAAAATCTTTCATCTTTAAAGTCTTTGCAGTTTCTGAGAAGAAAACTGACCAATTTCCTCATACAGTGGAAGTAACTCAAAAGATTTCCATGGAGAAAATGTTTTTGAAGGAGAAAATTGTGGAAGAGAGCGAAAGCGTGCCTCATCAACCTGAGGAAATTTTGTCTTATCAAGAGCATTTTGTAAGGATGGATATAAGGAGAGAATCAGCTGCTGAAGATGTGAAGATAATTGAAACAGAGGTTTCCCAGAAACCAGAACCTTCTTTTGAGCTGATAAAAACAAAGGAAATACCTGAGATGAAATGGTCAAAACAAGAAATGCACATTGAGAAAAAGGAGATGACCAGTGTTAGAACTTCGCCAGAAGTTGTGGTGGCACTTGGCGTTGAGGCACCACAGAAAAGGCAAGAAATTATGCCAGATGAAAAGAAAACAACTAAAGATATGCCTCTACAAAAGAAAACTTCACCAGAAGTTGTGGAGGCACTTGGTGCTGAGGCACCACAAAAAAGGCAAGAAATTATCCCAGATAAAAAGAAAACAACTAAAGATATGCCTCTACAAAAGAGAACTTCGCCAGAAGTTGTGGTGGCACTTGGCATTGAGGCACCACAGAAAAGGCAAGAAATTATCCCAGATAAAAAGAAAACAACTAAAGATATGCCTCTACAAAAGAAAACTTCACCAGAAGTTGTGGTGGCACTTGGTGCTGAGGCACCACAAAAAAGGCAAGAAATTATGCAAGATAAAAAGAAAACAACCAAAGATATGCCTCTACAAAAGAAAGATGACACCCCTAGAAAAGAAATGGCCATTCAGAGAGAAATAGAAGTTCACAAGAAAGAATCTATTCACTTACAGCAGTCTGTTCATGAAAGCAAGCGATCACAAGAGGAAACCCCTCAGAAAATGCCAGAGATAACACCAATAGTAAAACCAGAAGAAAAAGGAACTATGTTAAAGGAAGTGCGTAAAGCACCTGAAAGAGGTAAACCTTGCAGTCTTCAGCAAATGCCTTGATTGGTATATTGCAATCTTACTTGACTTGTTTACCTTCAGGTATTTGCCGAAAAGGCAAATTTACTTTTCTTTGACTTCATAAGTCATTTGCTTGCATGTTCCTCTTTAGTTTCTTGTATCTTAAATATGTTATAATTCTTAATTAGACTTGAAGATCCAGGCTGTTGCAACTCCTGCGTCAGCAGTTGTTTCTCCTGCAAAAGGTACTCAAAGGAAGGCTGGGTGCCATTACTCTTCAGTTCTTAGTTTAGTGTGTGATCATGTGTCTGTATGATCATCTGTAAACTTTCATGGTCTATTTCTTCATTGTGATCATGGCTTACTTTTATTTAAAGAACCAGAATTAGTGAAGAAACCTGAACCAGAAGTCCCAAAGCCAGCTGTGGCTCCAACTGAACAGAAAATATCACCTCCATCAAAAGGTATACAGCAACACTGGAAGAATCTTTTCTTATAAAAGGTCTTTGATATCATGTTTCTGTTTGTTTTGTATCTTTTGTTGTCACATTTAAATGTTCTTTGACCAGTCCACTTATTCCACATGTGACTTTATTATTTTTAAATGTGATTATGGTATCGTTTTATTAAAGTGCCAACTGTTGAAAAGAAACCAGTTCCTGAAGTACCAAAGCCAACTGTGGCTCCAGTTGAACAGAAAATAGTATCTCCTCCAAAAGGTATTCAGTCACACTGTGGTAGAACTCTTTTCTGGTCTGTTTGTCAGTCTTTTAGTATGTGTTTGCTTGTTTTGTTAGTCTAATCTTTTTCTGTGCTCATCTTTACAAATTCTTTGTCCAGTCAAAATAACTTCTTAGTCCTATTTTTGATTTGTTATTCTTGCTTGTGATTATGGCATTGCTTTATTTAAAGTGCCAACTGTTGAAAAGAAACCAGTTCCTGAAGTCTCAAAGCCAACTGTGGCTCCAGTAGAACAGAAAATAGTTTCTCCTCCAAAAGGTATATAAAGCAAATATTTTTTGCTGGTCTGTAGTCTTTGGAATGATGTGTAATTGTTTGTTCTTTTGTATGTTTGTCTTTAAATCTTCCTTGTCCGGTCAAATAACATCTTATTCCATAATTGTCTTCACTGTTTTTGGTTGTGATTATGGTATTGTTTCATTTAAAGAGCCAACTGTTGAAAAGAAACCAGTTCCTGAAGTACCAAAGCCAACTGTGGCTCCAGTAGAACAGAAAATAGTATCTCCTCCAAAAGGTATATAAAGCAAACGTTTTTGCTGGTCTACAGTCTTTAAAATTATGTTTAATTGTTTGTTCTTATTTGTGTTCATCTTTAAATGTTCCTTGTCCAGTCAAATAACATCTTGGTCCACAACTGTCTTCACAATTTTTGATTGTGATCATGATATTGTTTTATTTAAAGAGCCAACTGTTGAAAAGAAACCAGTTCCTGAAGTATCAAAGCCAACTGTGGCTCCAGTAGAACAGAAAATAGTATCTCCTCCAAAAGGTATATAAAGCAAACTTTTTGCTGGTCTATAGTCTTTACAGTTATGTGTAATTGTTTGTTCTTATTTGTGTTCATCTTTAAATGTTCTTTGTCCAGTCAAATAACATCTTAGTCCACAATTTTCTTCACTTTTTTTGGTTGTGATTATGGTATTGTTTTATTTAAAGAGCCAGCTGCTGAAAAGAAACCAGTTCCCGAAGTACCAAAGCCAACTGTGGCTCCAGTAGAACAGAAAATAGTGTCTCCTCCAAAAGGTATATAAAGCAAACTTTTTGCTGGTCTGTAGTCTTTAACATTATGTGTACTTGTTTGGTCTTATTTGTGTTCATCTGTAAATGTTCCTTGTCCAGTCAAATAACGTCTTAGTGCCATTTTCTTATTTGTTATTCTTACTTGCGATTATGGCATTGTTTTATTTAAAGAGCCAACTGTTGAAAAGAAACCAGTTCCTGAAGTACCAAAGCCAACTGTGGCTCCAGTAGAACAGAAAATAGTATCTCCTCCAAAAGGTATATAAAGCAATCTTTTTTGCTGATCTACAGTCTTTAAAATGATGTGTAATTGTTTGTTCTTATTTGTGTTTGTCTTCAAATGTTCCTTGTCCAGTCAAATATCTTTTTCCACAATTGTCTTCACTATTTTTGGTTGTGATTGTGGTACTGTTTTATTTAAAGAGCCAACTGTTGAGCCAACTGTTGAAAAGAAACCAGTTCCTGAAATACCAAAGCCAACTGTTGAAAAGAAACCAGTTCCTGAAGTACCAAAGCCAACTGTTGAAAAGAAACCAGTTCCTGAAGTACCAAAGCCAACTGTTGAAAAGAAACCAGTTCCTGAAGTACCAAAGCCAACTGTGGCTCCAGTAGAACAGAAAATAGTATCTCCTCCAAAAGGTATTTAAAGCAAACATTTTTGCTGGTCTGTAGTCTTTGGAATGTTGTGTAATTGTTTGTTCTTATTTGTGTTTGTCTTCAAATGTTCCTTGTTCAGTCAAATACCATCTTAGTTCACAATTGTCTTCACTATTTTTGGTTGTGATTGTGGTATTGTTTTATTTAAAGAGCCAACTGTTGAAAAGAAACCAGTTCCCGAAGTACCAAAACCAACTGTTGCTCCAGTAGAACAGAAAATAGTATCTCCTCCAAAAGGTATATAAAGCAAACTTTTTGCTGGTCTGTAGTCTTTGAAATAATGAGTGTTTGTTTGTTCTTATTTGTGTTCATCTTTAAATGTTCTTTGTCCAGTCAAATAAATAATATCTTCCACATTTGTCTTCGCTATTTTTGGTTGTGATTATTGTATTGTTTTGTTTAAAGAGCCAACTGTTGAAAAGAAACCATCTCCTGTGGCACCAGAGCCAACAGCAACTCCAGTTGAAAAGAAACTCTCTCCTCCCACAGGTAGAGTCTCTGTTTTCATGTCTTCTGTCTCAGTTGTTATTGTTATTGGTGTTCCCTTTTGGGTTTTTAATGTGTGTTTGTGATCTTGTACTTTTTAAAGTATCTTTTGAATCTTGTCATGTGACTATATGTTTGTCTTAAAATACTTACTAACCAGTTTGATATACGTTTCCTAACCAAAATTATGGATGTGAGGTATGTACTTTTGTATTACACTTTGTATAAACATTTATCTTAGGTTAGTATGCACATTCATAATGAGAAAATTATTTATGCAAACATTCACTTATTTACTTAGCTTAATGTCCTTTCAAACCTCAATGACTTTTTTCTTCAATGGAACCCCAAAGGAAATGTTTAATAGAATGTCTGAGCAACTGTCTTCTATATAATGAAAGTGGACGGGGACCAGAGACTGTCAAATTCCAGAAAATAAAGACTGAAGACTAAAGAACAGCTTAGACATAATGCTATAAATATTTCCTTTTGTATTCCACAAAAGACAAAATATAAAGGGTTTTGAAAGACACAAGGGGGGTAACACGTCAGAATTTACATTATTAAGTGAAATATCCTTCTGACTTGTGTATTGGTACCTGTTTAATCTCAAATGATCTCTGAAACAGATGCAGACAAAGGCCCTGTTACAGCCCCTGGACCTGCTGGCAAAGGTATGTTAATGTGCGAGTTACATGTCTCACATGAACCTTCTAATGTTTGATTATTAAACAAATTCAAATCAGTTTTTCCATGCATCACATTTCACATGTCTGCTTGTTGTTTTGTTTGTTTTGTCTCAGTTTTGTTAGCTTATTGTTTTTTTTTAATTGTTCTTTTTTATTTTTATGCTTTACAGTTCTGTTCACTATTGTTTGTCAGAGTTGAGGTTAATTTCATTTTAATTCCAACAACAACAAAAAAAAAAGAACACAGATGACTTGACCCTGCTGTGTGATATGTGTACAGGTGTCTTATGTCATGCTGATTGTATACTGTCCATGTTATGTGATGTTGTGACCTTTATCGCCTCAGAAACAACTAGCACAACACAAGCACTTCTTAAACAAAAGAGTAAAATTCACATCAAGCAAGAGGAAAAACTGGAAATGCCAGCCGTAAAGAAAGTAACCAGAAGATCAAAAGAACATCAGGAAGATCATGAAGTTATATCACTTAAGCAAGTTAGCAAGATTCAGCATGAAGAACCACCAACAGAAGAGGGACCACTTCTCCGGAAAGTTGAGAAAGCTGAAATAGTTGGAGAGGAGATGGTGTATTCAAAGGCTGTTACTGAAATCACACTTACCAGCAGCTATGAAGTCACAGAAGATACTTGGTCATATGAATCTGCTACAAAAACGGAGAAAATATCTAAAGAAGAAGAAAAGAAGATGGAACAATACAAGGATGTGAGAGAGAAGAAAGAGATTACTCCTGAAATAGGTGAAAGAGAAGTAGAAGATAAGGGTAAACAACAAAGTAAAATTCCAGTGGAAGATGAACCTAAGATACCTCTGAAGAAGGTAACCAAGTCAGTACCTACTGAGAAAGAACAGGAAGCTGTAAAATTAAAACCTGTCGAGAAATTAGATAAAGCTGTTGTAGGTCCCCAGAAAGACAGCAACATAGACAGGAGCAAAGATAGTACTGGTGTCCAAAAACATGAAAAGCTTATAAAAGATGAGCCTGTTGCAAAGAAGAAAATCGATGTGACACCTACAGATAAAAAAACCAAAGAACCCATAATTCCAAAACCTGTTGTGGCTAAAGATGAAGTCTCCAAAGAACCTGAGAAATTTCCAAAGAAAACAAAGAGAATTCTACCACACGATGAGAAGCCAGAAACTATTGCTTTGAAACCATTTTCCAAAGAAACTGATGCTGATGTAACCCCTGAAATGGTTCCTCAAAAGCAAACTGAGAAAAAGCCTGTAGACATTAAGCATCCAGAGAGACCAGAAACAACACATATCCTTAAGGAACCTCAAATCCAGGTACACGAACCAGAAAAAATTGAAGAGCCTGAAAAGATCAAAAACCTAGAGTCACCTCATGAGCATCAGCCCATTAAGAGTACTACTACTCCAGAAAAGACACATGAAGATTCTAAAGAAGAGGGGAAAGGAATAACTAAAAAACGTGGAATTATTCCAACGGATGAAACAAAAAAAGAAGAGGTATCCTTGAAACCTGTAGAAGGAAAAAGAATTGTAGAGAAAACTCCTTCACCAAAGGTAGATAAACCTAGTCCTCAAGTCACTCCACTGATTAAAAAGAGTCCAAAAGATGATGATAAACCAGCAATGACACCAAAAATTTTTTCACCAAAAGAAAAGGAGAGAAAAGAAGTAATATCATTGAAGCCTACAGATCCTGCAGAGCTAAAAAAGACTCCTTCACCAAAAGCGGAGATGCCAAAACCTAAACCCACTGAATCCATTCCAATGGGAAGAAAGTTTAGTGCAAAATCACCTAAGCAGGTTTCACCGAAAGATTCACTTGAGTCTGTAATTCTCAAGAAGGTCTCAAAGACAGTCTCCCCCAAAGAAGAAAAGACTATTCAGGAACCTTCTTTAAAAAAGAGTGAAGACAAATTGCCAATGGCAAAGGAGTTGTCTCCTAGTGTTCTGCAGCTACAAAAGATTCCTACACAGCAAGAGGAGGTAGTACTTGAACAAGAGCAGGAAGTTGTGGATGGTGAAGAAGAAGAAACTTGGGGATGGGAACTTACTCCTAGGCACAGTTATGGATCTGAAACCTTTGATGATGACTTGGAGGATGGAGCTGTTGAAACCCCAGGAATGGGTGACAAGAAAGGTGAGATGGTGGCACCAAAAGCTCACCACTGGTATCTTATGGCTCCCTACAATCATCCAAATAATATCAACTCAACTCATCATCCGTCATTACCCTTTAACAAATGTCTTCATTTTTTAAGTGTTCGGTTGTCTTTGATGTTGTTTGTCCTTCCTTTCATTTATTCATTCTTTCATTCTTAGTTCATCAAACACTCTTGATAAAATGTTATGTGTCAGTAAAGTCCTGTTTTGTCATGTAACTATTTGTCAGTCTCGTTTTCATTCCTTCGTCTTTATTCGTCATTTTCGTTGTGGGTGTCATTTGTCTTTGGCTGTGTTTTTCAAACTTGTTTTATTGTCATTAATATGCTTACATATATTATATCAAGTGTATATAATTTATTAACCAATCATCTCAGACCCTTTGCAGTTTTTCCATTTCAAGCCTTGCTTAATAGTATAACAATATTTCAAATAGATGGAAAACCAAAGGAAGAACCAGCTCCAGGCAGAGGCAGAGGACTAAGACGTACGTTCATAATATACAGTACATCCATAATATATGAATAATTTATATTGGTGAAACTTTTGTATGATCAGAAATGTAACATGCTTTTCTTTTCTTTTTATTGTAGCAAGACAAACTCCATCTCCTGGTGATGGTGGACGGGGTAGAGGGCTGAGACCTGGTGGTGGAGGTGACAAGCCTCCAGGAGAATCACCATTTGCCTTCCAGCTCAAAGCCGTCCCCTTGAAGTTTGTGAAGGAGCTCCAGGACATTGTGCTACAGGAGGCTGAGTCCATTGGCTCCTCTGCTGTATTTGAGTGCCTGATCTCTCCATCTACTGCTATCACCACCTGGATGAAAGATGGAAGCAATCTAAGGGAGAGTCCAAAGCACAAATTCACATCTGATGGCAAAGACCGCAAACTGCAAATCATTGATGTACAGCTTTCAGACACTGGGGAGTACACATGTGTTGCAAAGCTTGGCAACAAGGAGAAGACCTCAACAGCTAAACTTATTGTAGAAGGTATTTATGACTGCTATTCTCAAGGCATTCTTTCTATTCACATAAAAGCCTCTAAAGATCATTAATGTCAATATGTTGGTACTAATAATGTGTGATTGATAATGTTGTATTGCTTCAATCATTTCATACAGAATTACCTGTGAAATTCACAAAGAATCTGGAAGAAGAGACCTCCGTGCTCAAGGGGCAACCAATGTATTTGACCTGTGAGTTGAGCAAGGACAGAGATGTGGTCTGGAAGAAGAATGGACAAGAGATAAAGGAAATTCCTGGCAAACTTCAAATCAACATTATTGGGCTACAGCGTGCCATCACAATCCAGGACGCGACTGATGATGATGCTGGTGTTTACACATGCGAGTGTGAAAACATCAAAACTCAAACTACTGTCAAGGTTATTGGTATGTATTTGATTTTTTTAACCTTCACATCTTCTTAAAAAGTTTGATAGATGTTTCTGTCTTCTATGGTGAATTTAGAACTGCTGTGTGAATTTACCCATGTATGTTTTCAGAAATCGTTAGAGACTGGTTAGTGAAACCTTTGCGGGATCAGCATGTGAAACCCAAGGCCACTGCTACATTCAAAGGCGAGCTCTTCAAGGACACCCCTAACTGGAAGTGGTACAAGAATAACGATGAACTCCCTAATGAGCCTACAGACAAGACTGAGGTGAAGAAGGAGGGTAAAGAGATCACTCTTACAATCAAAAATGCCCAACCTGATGACGTTGCTGAGTACGCTGTGGAGGTTGAAGGCCGCAGATATGCAGCAAAACTAACACTTGGAGGTTTGTTTAAAAACACCACCATCACCTGAGGACTGTTGGAATCTACTTACCATCTGAACATGTTGTGTATAAACCTTTTAATCTCTATTCAGAACGTGAAGCTGAGATCTTGAAACCTCTTGCTAGTGTGGAGGTGGTTGAGAAAACCGAGGCCAACTTCGAAACTGAAATTTCAGAGGATGATGTGCCTGGAGAATGGAAACTTCAAGGACAAGTTCTGACAAGATCACCAGTAAGACCTTATTCGAACCCCCTGTTCAAACTTTGAAACTGTCCCTGCTAAAATAAACAATAGAAACCATCACAGAAAATCTAATGGTTTCCATTACAAACATTACAAACCATCAATTTTTAACTGTTAAAACCATTTCAAAATAGTTTCTTGTTGTGTGTTTTGCCATATATTCCATTAGGATTTTGTGGTTTTAACAAGCCACCAATAAAAGGTGACCAATTACCAGTAAAGGCCAACAGGCACCATTACAGTTTCCATTAAAACCAGTACAATCCCCATTATAACCAGTAAAACCATTACAAATTCTGTGATGGTTTCTATTGTTTTTTTTTTCAGCAGGGGGGGCTTCCCAGGCTACAAGCTAGTCATAATTTAAGTAAATCCACTCTACCCATTTGGAGATGTAGTTAAAAAAAATAACCGTGTAAAGCTACTTAAGAAGGTGATATCTTTTTAGATGATTTAGGTCAGTTTTACACACACACACACAAACCGTAGTGATCACAATTAGGATGACACAACAGGTCTTTGCACAAAAAGTAGCAGACATTAGTAGCAGAGCTAGTTAGTCTTTCCACAAGAGTATTAATACAGGTATGTAATATCTTATAGCACACTGTTCATAAATTTTGCATAATTTTCTTCTGTTTTAGACATGTGACATCAGATCTGAGGGACCAAAACGATTCCTTACTATCAAAAATGTTCAGCTTGATCAAGCTGGTGAAGTTACATACCAAGCTCTGAATGCTGTGACAAGTGCTATGCTCACAGTAAAAGGTAAGAGAATAATGATTGTTTTTTTAAAGCATAAAAAAATTCAAATCTACAAGTGCAGATAAGTGACAATATGGACAATGTTCATTCATACCTACCAGAGTTGGAAATGGAGTTCACAGTCCCTTTGAAGGACATTTCTGTGCCTGAAAAGAAACAGGCAAAGTTTGAGTGCTCCATCAATAAGGATGTGCCTAAAGTGATTTGGTTTAAGGGTTCTGATATTATTACACACGGAAATAAGTACGAAATCATTGATGATGGAAGGAAACACATACTCATTATAAATAACTGTGACTTTGAGGATGAGGGTGAATACAGTATTGAGGTCTTGGGCAAATCATCAAAAGCAAAACTGACGGTAGAGGGTAAGTTTTGGTTATCATCTTGGTTAGTGAAGTGTTGGTCTCAGTGCTTTCTGACAAAATTTAACAAGGGTGTTTATTAATAAGTAATCTAACAAATAGCAAATAGTAAACAACACAGTTGCTAATAAATTCACTACTTCTAATAAATTCACTAATAAATTCACTGGTTTTCAAGTTTGTAATACGTTATATTTATTTAATGCGCCGATAGTGAATTTGTTATGCACTGAACAAATGTCATAGGTATGAGGCTGAACTTCACCTCAACATTAAAGGACCTAACTGTGAAGGAAGGTAAAACAGCTATATTTGAGTTTGAGCTCTCTCATGAGAATGTCGACGTGACGTGGTACAAAAATGAAATAAAAGTGCACCCGAGCAGAACCGTATTCACCAGCGTGGTGGGAAGGAAACATACACTAGAAATTAAGGAAGTATCACTAGATGATACTTGCCTAATAAAAGCAGAGGCTAAAGGAATATCAACAATGGCTAAGCTGCTGGTAATAGGTAATTTTACCTTTATTTCATCATTACATTTATTTGGTCAGCTCCACCAATCCTTGCCCCTCCCCCTCCTCACTGTCTCATGTTTGCATTTCAACAAAAACTTACGTAGATTACTACTCAATTTTTGGTTTCTGAATATTACTAATACAGCAACCTGTTTTTACAGAGGGTGATGCATTTTTCACCACCAAGTTACAAGATTACACCGCAGTTGAGAAAGATGAAGTCACATTTGACTGCGAGCTCAGTAGAGATGTTCCTGTGAAATGGTTCAAGGAAGAAATTGAAATTAAAGCCTCCAAGATGGTGACCATGAAAGTTGAAGGCAAACGAAGAATCCTCAGTCTTAAGAAAGTTGAGACCAAAGACAAAGGATTATATGTTTGCGACTGTGGAACAGACAAGACTTCGGCCAACTTGAACATTGAAGGTCAGTAATTAAGGATATAATCCTAAAGTGTAAAAATGTAAAAACACTGCAGTCTTTCAGAGGTGCAAGCCGTTTTTATGTGTTAAATTTGTTCTAAATAAAATCTATTTAACTGCAGCTCGTGACATCAAAGTGGTGCGCCCCTTGTATGGTGTTGAGCTCTTTGATGGTGAGACGGCTCGCTTTGAGGTGGAAATTTCTGAAGATGATGTCCACGGGCAATGGAAACTGAAGGGCGAAGTCTTATCCTCTTCACCTGTGAGCAAAGTTGCATCAGTAAATTCAATAAACATTTTGCACAAACATCTTGCAACGTACTTAATATTTTTCTCATGTGCTTTTTGTTAACAGGATGTTGAGATTATTGAGGATGGTGCAAAACACACATTAACACTCTACAACTGCAAAGTTTCCCAATCTGGAGAGGTGGTCTTCCAGGGAGCAAATGCTAAGTGTTCCGCAAATCTTAAAGTGAAAGGTACTTTAAAAAAAGGACTTTTTAAAAACTTAATGAAAATGTCTAAATCTTTATGTCTAATCTAATCTTTCTGTTCACCTTTGTCATAGATTTGCCCATTTCTTTTGTCATGCCTTTGAGCGACGTACAAGTCTATGAGAAAGACGATGCAAGATTTGAAATTGAACTGTCAAGAGAGGCTAAGGTCGTCCGTTGGCTGAAAGGATCTCAGCAGTTGATTGCTGATGAAAAGTTTGAAATCCTCGCAGAAGGAAAAAGACACACATTAGTGGTCAAATCTGCTGCCTATGAGGATGAGGCTAAGTACATGTTTGAGGCTGAGGACAAGAAGACAACTGCCAAACTTATTATTCAGGGTAATGAAACAATTCTTTGACAAATTGTTATGTGCAATATATGATGCACAGTAATCACATTGCCAGTCCAATTTTTTTTCTGACCTGCATTTATCGTTCTACTCAGGTATCCGTCTTGAGTTTGTCAAACCCATTAAAGATGTCACCGTTAAAGAGCGTGAGACTGCAGAATTCAAAATTGAGCTCTCTCACGAGAAGATTCAAGTCACCTGGTACAAGAATGACGTGCGTTTGCATCCAAGCAAAGTGGTGCACATGTCCGAGGATGGCAAGATCCATACTCTGTCCTTCAAAGAGGTGTCTATTGATGACACTTCTCTAATTAAAGTTGAGGCCCTTGGGAAAAGCTCTGAAGCAATGCTCACTGTGCTAGGTAGGTGTTTAAAATGTGTTCTAATACATTTTATATTGACTTCAGTTCTCTCTTTTTTCTATACTGATACAAGTTACAAAAAACTTTTACTTACAAACTTTAAGAAATGCCATCTGAGGAGTTTCAGAATTAATTTGATGGTGATCATAAATAATTTGATAGAATATAGGAAGTTAAATATGATGGCTGACTAGTCCATAGAAAAAATAACTTTGTGTAAAATTTTTTAGCGTATTACGTACAGGGACATTTTTGTATACTGGTGAATCATGTTGAAAAAACTTCATGTCCTCCTCTATGTCAACAGAGGGAGATACTTACTTCACCACCAAGTTGCAGGACTACACTGCAGTTGAGAAGGATGAGGTTGTCCTGAGGTGTGAAGTGAGCAAATCGTCTGCTCAAGTGAAATGGTTCAAAGACGGCAATGAGATCACTCCCTCTAAAAACGTCATCCTCAAAGCTGATGGAAAGAAACGTATCCTGACAGTGAGGAAGGCAGAGAAGGGCAACATCGGAGAATATGTGTGCGACTGCGGCTCTGACAAAACAGCAGCCAAGCTCAACATTGAAGGTGTGTTTCTATTTTATGTATTTTATGTTTGTTTTATTATATAGATTAATAGATTACAATGGATCAAATTACTATAAACTCCTATAACTTTGCCTCTCCTCTTCTGTTCTTGGCAGAACGTGATATTAAGATTGTCCGTCCACTGTACAGCGTGGAGGTCACAGAGACAGAGACTGCTCGCTTTGAGACAGAAATCTCTGAGGAGGAAGTTCACGGTAACTGGAAACTCAAAGGAGAGGCCCTGCACCAGTCTGCCGTAAGAGTTTCCTGCAATGCATGTGTTTATATATATATATAAAATATTGTTTTCATATTATGTCAGTATTTTCAGCCCCAAATAAATGTGTTTGTTTCACTCAGGATTGTGAAATTAAGGAGGAAGCCACCAAGCACATGCTTATCCTTTACAATGTTCGCATGGATATGGCTGGTAGTGTGGTCTTCAGTGCTGCTAATGCTAAATCAAGTGCTCAGCTCAGAGTTAAAGGTAAGAATCCTCATAAGTGAATAAAAAATAAGCATGTAGCCAACATTTTTCTCTGTAACCAATTAGTTTTTTTCATACTTCATAATTTAGACTTTTTCTTTCAAAAATAACAAGTGTAACCTTTTTTACATTGTAACCTGCATGCTTGTTTCACTGAAAAAGAAATTGAGTGACAGTAACAGATAACTTAGTAGTCAACAGCCAATCAGGGCTTAAGGCTATTTTAGAAGCCTCATACCTTATCAGGAGAGGGTGGGGGTGATTGGCAGAGCTGAAACATGCCTCCTAGTTTATCTAACCACAGGCAGTGCATGGAATCTCAATATGCTAATGATATAGGATCCTGTGTGATTCAGTCCTTCAGGCTGCAAATTGTAACCTAGTGATAGAGCACAATGACAAATTGTGGTAGTAGGATTATCTCTTGTTATTATTAAGGATGTCCGTTTCTTCCTCTAAAGCACGCACAGTTAGCCTTATGCGACCTCTCCGGGATGTCACTGTCACTGCTGGAGAGACTGCCACCTTTGACTGTGAGCTCTCATATGAAGATATTCCGGTTGAATGGTTTGTTGGCTCAACGAAGATGGAGCCAAGTGATAGGGTGAGATTGTTTTCCTTAAATTTTGTTAGTTTTATTTAGTTATTTGAGCATCATCAATTTAGTTTTGTTCCTGTCTGAAATTTCATTGTGGTTCACCGTGATACTATACTTATGGAAAAATTACAATAGACTATAGGTTAACTATATGGTATATACAAATATATATTGTATATTGTATGTATATTTTGTTGTCTTAGGGTGACATTTTCAAAGTGAAAAGTCGTTATATAAATATTTTCTGCATATAAGGGCTTCTAGCAGTACTTGCTCAAAGTTTGAGATAACACTGGTCCATTCTGCCCTGCAGGCGCCCATCTGGTTATTTTTAACTGCTTCAAGAGTGTTTGTTGAAGTGGTGGAATAATGAACTTTATAATCATTTAGATATTTGCTAATATATATATATATATATCTTTAATTTTAATGTTTTATTCAAAGAAAATATGCTTTCTATGTAATTATTTATCACTTATATGTGACCCTGGACCACAAAACTAGTCATAAGTATATTTGTAGCAATAGCGAACAATAAATTGTATGGGTCAAAAATGCCAAAAATCATATTACGGATATTAAGTAAAGATCATGTTTCATGAAGATATTTTGTAAATTTCCTACCATAAATATATCAAAACTTAATTTTTGGTTAGTAATATGCATTACTGAGAACTTCATTTGGACAACTTTAAAGGCAATTTTCTCAATATTTAGATTTTTTGCACCCTCAGATTCCAAATTTTCAAATAATTCTATCTCAGCAATACATTGTCCTATCCTAACAAACCATACATCAATGGAAAGCTTATTTATTCAGCTTATACATCTTATAAATTATGTATAAATCTAAATTTTTGTAAAAAAAAAAAAAAATTTACCCTTATGACTGGTTTTGTGGTCCAGGGTCACATATATACTGTTTTATATACTGGGTCACATTTGCTGTTTTTACATAGCTTAAATTAGACAGATATCTAAGAAAAAGATGATTTTGTTTTATAATTTGAATTTACTTAAATTTTCCTTTGCTTTCAGAGTTAGCAAACAAACAAACAAAACACATTCAGCCTAAAAAACTATGTCACACTGTTGTGTTCAGGTTGTCACCAGAGCAGAAGGAAGACTGCATTCTCTGACTCTAAGAGATGTCAAGATGGAAGAGGCTGGGGAAGTGAAGCTTACTGCAAAGGACTTTGTGACCCAGGCCAAACTTACTGTGAACGGTATATTTTTGAAATAATTCAAAATTTGATTGTAGTATAATTGAGACACTATTATAGTTTTTATTAATATTTTGAATTAGTTTTTATGTTAATGTTTTTCATTTAAATTTTTAGTTTAAGTAATTTTGTTGTTTTCCAGTAGTTGGAAAGGTTTAACATTTTATTTTTTAACATTTATTTTAACAAAATGTAACAACATTTTTGGTTGTAGTTTTAATTTACTGTAATAACCCTGGAACCACCTGTATTCCTACCAAATAGAATATTTAGCCATATACAGGGATTGCTTAGGTTTTCACATTACCACATTATGTATCACAGAGCCACCAGTTGAGTTCACCAAGCCCTTGGAAGACCAGACTGTTGAGGAGGAAGCCACAGCCATTCTGGAGTGTGAACTGTCCAGGGAGAAGGCTGATGTGAAGTGGTTCAGAGACGGACAGGAAATTCGTAAAACCAAGAAGTATGAGATGGTGGCTGAGGGACGCATAAGGAGACTGATCATTAAGGACTGTAGCCTTGATGATTCCAAGACATATACCTGTGATGCAAAGGAGTTCAAGACATCTGGTTTCTTAAATGTTGAACGTAAGTTTAAAAAAAAAGAGAAACTTGAATAAAGCCAACTAAAGACATAAAATAAACATAACTAATGATTTATATAAACCAAATGTTTTTTTCAGCTCCATTTGTTGAATTCACTAAGCCTCTTCATGATGTTGAGGTTAAGGAGAAGGAAACTGCTAAGTTTGAATGCGAAGTGTCCCGTGAAAGTGCCAAGGTATTTTTAACAGAAATCTGTGTGCACTAGTGAATCTGTGTCTGATTTGCATGTTATGCAATTGTTTCACAAATTATGTTATTAGCATAGCAATTTTAGTGAAAAGCTGAACCAAAAAATTGCATGATTTTCAGAATTTCGTAGTATTTAAAATGTCTTTCTTTTACTTTAACAACAGTATGCACACAAGCTCTGACGATACAGAGTGGATTGATTTCGTAACTGTTTGTTGCACAGGTCCGCTGGTTCAAAGATGGCGCAGAGATCAGAAAAGGCAAAAAGTATGAGATTATTGCCAAGGGATTACAGCGTATTCTTATCATCAGCAAGGCAGTATTTGATGATGAAGCAGAATATGAATGTGATGCAAGGACATCCAAATCCTCTGGAATGCTGACAGTTGTCGGTAAGTTTTGTTTTAGCTGTTGTTTTAAAATCAAGCTAAAATAAAGACGTTCATGACAATTCCTTTTGCCTTGCAGAGGAGGAAGCTAGATTCACAAAGAACCTGTCCAGTGTTGAGGGCACGGAAACTGACAGCATTAAGATGATTTGTGAGGTCTCCAAACCCAGTGCAGAGGTTACATGGTACAAGGGTGACCAAGAGATCCCCGAGGGCGGTAGATATGAACATGTTGCAGATGGGAGAAAGAGAATTCTCATCATACAGGACCTCCGTATGGATGATGCTGGCGAGTACCAGTGCAAACTGCCTGCTTCAGAAACAAAAGGAACTCTAAAGATCAGTGGTAAGTTTTAAGCTTAGATTCTTTCAAACTCACTGTTATATATTAAAAACGTACATGCTCGGGTGGCCCATAGTCAAGTAAATTTTAACATTTTTTTAAATTAATATATAGCTATTAAATGTTTTGCAATTTATTTAAAATTGTTTTCAAAATCAAAGTTTATTGGTCAGAAGGTGTGGGAATCATGATGCACTAAATAATCACATTGATAATTAAATTGGGCATTGATTTACCTAAAATTGAGTCTCTTTATTGTTTTAGAATTGGCAGCTGAGTTCATTGCCAGGCCCCAAAACCAAGAGGCTGTTGAGGGCGAAAAGGCTGAGTTTGTTTGCTCAGTGTCTAAGGAAAATTACGAGATCAAATGGTTCAAAGGAGACAAAGAACTTACAACTGATGATAAGTATGAAATTGTCGTTGATGGCAAGAGAAGGGCACTCATTGTTAAAAACTGCGAGCTAAAAGATGAGGGTGCATTCACTGCCCACATTGGCTCTGTAAAGGCTTCAGCAGACTTGGTGGTGATTGGTAAGTTTTTCCTTTTTTACTCTAATATATTTCTGTAAAGGTCTTAATTTTGAATTGTCATATTAAATTGAACTAAAAACGGTACCATTGTTTGTCTCATTAGAAAAACTGAGGATAATCACTCCCATCAAGGATACCCAAGTAAAGGAAGGACAAGAGATTGTTCTTAACTGCGAGGTGAACTCAGAGGGAGCTAAGGCCAAATGGCTGAAGAACAATGAGACAATGTTTGAGAGCAGCAAGTTTGTCATGGTTCAGAGAGACACTGTGTTCTCTCTGAGAATAAAAGCTGGAGAAAAGTCAGATGAAGCCAGCTATACCATTACATTGACTAACCAACGCGGAGAGCAGGCCACGTGCTCTGCTACCGTCAGTGTACAAGGTGCGTTATTATACGTCTTCCTGTTATACCATGTGTATTTTGTTAGAAGTATATGTACAATGCTTATGCACATTTGTTGCATCCACAGAGGAAGCCCTCAAGATCATTGTGCCAATAGAGGACTGCGAAATAGAGGAAAAGAAGACCATGAGTTTCACTTGCAAAGTGAACAGACCAAATGTGACAGTCCAGTGGATGAAGGCTGGTCAAGAGATCACTTTCAGCAAACGTATTTTGTATCGTGTGGACAAGGACAAGCACACTCTGACCATTAAAGACTGCAGCCTTGCAGACGAGGGTGAATACACTGTAGTTGCTGGTGCTGATAAGTCCACAGCAGAGCTGATCATCAGTGAGGCACCCACTGACTTCACCGCTCAGCTCAAAGACCAAACCATCACTGAGTTTGAGGATGCTGAGTTCACCTGCAAATTATCTAAGGAAAAAGCCCAAGTTAAATGGTACAGGAGCGGACGTGAAATCAGAGAAGGACCAAGGTGAGTTTTGAACCATGAAAGAAAGTATTCTGTTGTAAAGCGAAAACGTTTGCTAATGATTCATTTTTTTTAGATATCATATGGAAAAAGAAGGAAACGAATGCAAGCTTGTAATCAAAGAGTGCAGACCAGATGATGAATGCGAATATGCCTGTGGAGTGGAAGACAAAAGGACAAGAGCACGTCTCTTTGTTGAAGGTATTTTTCGCAGCGACTTCCTGGTATTTATATAGCCAGATGATTTGATTTGCTAATGCCGTCTTGCTTTTCTTTCCTCGACAGAGATTCCAGTGGAAATTGTCAGGCCGCCCACAGATGTATTTGAGCCTCCAGGATCAGATATTGTGTTTGAGGCTGAACTAAATAAGGACAGAGTTGAAGTCAAATGGATGAGGAACAACATGATCATTGTCCAGGGTGACAAATACCAGATGATCAGTGAGGGCAAAATTCATAGACTGCAGGTCTGTGAGATCAGACCCCGTGATCAGGGAGAATACAGAATTGTTGCCAAGGAGAAGGATGCCAGAGCCAAGCTTGAGCTTGCAGGTATGACACAGTGAGAGTTTGTACCATTACTGCTGTTTTGGATTTCATATAAAAGGATATATTTGTTAATGGCTTATACTTTTCTTTACAGCTGTTCCAAAGATTAAGACTACGGATCAGAACCTTGTAACAGATGCTGGAAAGCCATTTGTCATGACGGTTCCCTATGATGCTTATCCTCGTGCTGAGGCGGAATGGTTTTACAATGACATCAGCCTACCTGGGCAAAACATTGACACATCCAATGAACGGACAGAGTACAGGCTGAAGGACCCTAAGAAGTCAGACCAGGGTCGTTACAAGATTGTCATCAAGAACAAACATGGAACAGGAGAGGCTTTCATTAACCTGGATGTCATTGGTGAGCAGGAAATCAAATTAGTTGATTTACAGACAATTTAACTGTTCTAGATGTCTAATAAAAGTGTTGTTGTAGATGTTCCGGGACCTGTGAAGAACCTGCATGTTGTAGATACTGCTGATGGTGAGGTCAGCCTTGCTTGGGAGGAACCGGAAAGTGATGGTGGAAGCAAGATCTTGGCTTATGTGGTTGAGAGACGAGATGTCAAGCGCAAGACCTGGACAATGGCCACAGACCGTGCCGACATTCCAGAGTACTGTGTTGGTGGATTGCAGAGGGACAACATGTATTTCTTCCGTGTATGTGCTCGCAATAGAGTTGGAAATGGTGCGCCCGTTACTACCGATGAGGCAGTTCAAGCCAAAAACAAATTTGGTGAGCTATGCTTCAGGTTATCGCTTGAGAGTTGAAAATGCAACAACTAGTTTTACATTAGATTAAAAATGTTATTCTTCTGCTTATAACAGATGTGCCTGATGCACCTCAGAAGGTTATGGTTGGAGTTGTCAATAGATATGGTGCCACAGTTTCCTGGGAACCACCACTTTTTGATGGAGGATCTGAGATCACAGCTTACATCATTGAACTACGCGACAGAACCTCTGTGAGATGGGAGCCTGCTATGGTGGTCAAAGCTGAGGATCGCACAGCCACACTCAATGATGTTGTTGAAAACAAGGAGTACATCTTTAGGGTCAGAGCTGAGAACAAAGCTGGAATTGGCCAGCCAAGCGCTGCCACAGATGCAGTGAAGATCATGGATCCCATTGGTTAGTAGAGTTTATATTTGGCTCGTTATGCCTTGAGTTGTTGCAAAAGTCAATGTCAAACATTCAATTTTGTCTCCTACTGCAGAGAGGCCAAGTCCACCTCTGAACTTCAGCTACACAAATCAGACCAAAGACTCAGTTCAGCTGTCATGGGAAACACCCATTAGCAATGGAGGCAGCATGATTACGGGATACATTATTGAGAAGTGTGAAGATGGTACTGACAAGTGGCTGAGATGTAATGCTAGGCTTTGCCCTGACCTTTTCTACAGGGTATGTCAAGTTGATTAATGTTGTGTTTTGGATTTAACAGATTTTGTCACATGAAAAGATTCTTTTAGTTTTAAAATGTGTTAATTCATGTATCCTACATCCTACATTAAGGTTTCTGGACTGAAGTTTGGTGTGAAGTATCACTACAGAGTATGTGCAGAAAATGCAGCTGGCGTTTCTGATCCAGCAGATGCAATTGGGCCACTTTTGGCTGATGATCCTCATGGTAAGCCATTTTAAATTTCTCTTAAAGACAGGTAAAAAATATATGCACACAATTTCAAATGAATTGTAATGTAAATTTTCTTTTCCACCTTTAGTGGGTCCCACCATGGACCTCAGTGGGTTCAAAAATGGTCTGGAGGTCATTGTTCCCAATGCTCTTGTCATTCGAGTTCCCATTACGGGATATCCTGTCCCCAAACCCAAGTGGACTTTCGGTGACAAAGAGCTTACTGCAGGTGACCGTGTTTCCATGGTTACAAAGCCTACATACACCGAACTGGTTGTTGCTCCAAGTGTGCGTCCAGACAAAGGAACTTACACATTGCAATTGGAGAATGATGTGACGACTGTCTCTGGAGAGATCGAAGTCAATGTTATTGGTATGCAAAATTTCTTTCTACTATATTCTCCTACTCTGTTATTGTTTTTGCACAACGGTTAATGTACAATCCCATCTTTGCATATTTCAGCATGTCCAAGTGCACCAAAAGACTTCAAAGCTGCAGAAGTGACCAGACATCATGTGCATCTAATGTGGGAAGCACCAGAGCATGATGGAGGCAGCCCTGTAACTGGGTACAATATTGAGAAGAGAGAGGTTTCCCGCAAGACCTGGGTCAAGGTGAGCTGTTTGTAACAGTTTTTAACAGCTACTCGTTTCAGTGAAACATTTAGGTTCTAATGACAACTACTCTTCAGGTGATGTCAGGCATACAGGACCTCGAGTACACTGTCACAGATGTCATTGAGGGCAAGGAGTACCTGTTCAGTGTTATTGCTTGCAACAAATGTGGACCAGGAGAGCCAGCATACATTGATGAACCTGTGAATGTGTCCTCCCCAGCCAGTAAGTCTTAACAAGTGTTACATTCTTTTGGTTGGAGGGATATGAAATAAAGAACAGTTTGACAGTGTATGAAACTTCTTTGAAAAACAGCTGTGCCTGACCCTCCTGAGAACCTGAAATGGAGAGACAAATCAGCAAAGAGCATCTTCCTGCTCTGGGAACCTCCCAGATATGATGGTGGTGCTGCTGTCAAGGGCTACATTGTTGATAAATGCCAGCGTGGCACTGACAAATGGGAAGCCTGTGGAGATCCCATACCTGAGCTTAAGTGAGTGGTGATTCTTCATGAGCATGCCTGTAGGGGAAAGTAGTGTGTTTAATAATTATTCAGATATATCTGTAATCTATATCATTTTACTAATCCCAGATTCCAGGTTACTGGTCTTATTGAAGGTCAGTGGTATGCCTACCGTGTGAGAGCAGTAAACAGACTTGGCGCCAGCCGACCATGCAAAGCTACAGATGAGATCCTAGCTGTAGATCCTAAAGGTTAGTGTTCTAGGTCCACCAACACAATAGTTAAATAATAGTTAGAATTCACTATATATTAACTTTTTTATATTACAGAGCCACCGGAAATCCAGCTGGATGTGAAGCTTCTAGCAGGCTTAACTACTAGGGCTGGCACTAAGATTGACCTGCCTGCTGATGTGCTTGGCAAGCCGGAGCCAAGAATAAAATGGACAAAGGCTGACCTTGTCCTGAAAGCAGATGATAGGATTACTATCGACACAAAACCTGGCCATTCCACAGTTTCCATTGCAAACACAACCAGATCCGACACTGCCACCTATATCATTGAGGCAGTCAACACTAGTGGCCGTGCTACTGCAACCGTTGACGTCAACATTCTTGGTACTAGTTATCTGTCATTGCCGCATAATCAAATTAAGAAATCAGTGGTCATTATAAATATTAATGTCTTTTCATTATGTTGAAAAACAGACAAACCTGGTCCTCCGGCTGCTTTTGATATCACTGAAATCACCAACGAATCCTGCTGTCTTGCCTGGAATGCTCCCAGAGATGATGGTGGCTCCCCAGTAACCAATTACATTGTTGAGATGAGACCCGCCGATAAAGAAGAGTGGCAGAAACTGTCTGCTACAATCAAACAAACTGTTTTCAAAGCCACCAAACTGGTTCCATTGAAGGAGTATGTCTTTAGAGTGTCTGCTGAGAACCAGTATGGCATTGGAACTCCTGCAGAGCATGTGCCTATTATTGCAAAATACTCATTTGGTAAGCATACACCTCACTATATTATTTATTTATTAATTTCCTAACATTTAAAAAATTAATTATCTTTCTCTGTCACTCAGATACCCCTGGGGCACCAACCAAGGTTCAGCCTTCTGATATCACAAAGGATGCTGTAACTCTGACTTGGTATGAGCCTGATGAAGACGGTGGAAGCCCCATCACTGGTTACTGGGTTGAGAGGTTTGATCCTGAGACTGACAAATGGATCAGGTGTAACAAGCTGCCAGTTAAGGACACATCGTACAGGTAGGATAATCATTTTCACTGTGACTACATTCAAATGGTGAAGAAGTGAAAACTCTAGAAAGTCTCAAATTAATATTATCTTTTCAGGGTGAAAGGTTTGCCAGCAAAGAAGAAGTACAAATTCCGTGTTTTGGCTGAGAATCTTGCAGGAACAGGAAAGCCAAGTGCTGAGACTGACCCAGTTTTGATTAAAGATCCAATTGGTATGTCATGATTTTATTTTTCAATCTTAATTAAATAATTACAATTTGAAGTCATGAATCTTAAATGTTGTTATTTTAGATCCTCCCTGGGCTCCTGGGAAACCATTCATCAAAGACATTGCCAAAACTTCAGCACACCTGCAATGGACCAGACCTGAGCATGATGGTGGTGCTAAGATTGAGTCCTACATAATTGAGCTTCAGAAGAGTGGAACTGAGGAATGGGTTCGTGTAGCTGAGGATGTGCCAACAACAGATCATTTATTGAAGGGTCTGATGGAGAAGCAGGAGTATTCTTTCAGAGTCAAGGCCGTCAATGTTGCTGGAGAGAGTGAAGCAAGTGACCCAAGTGACCCTGTTGTATGCAAAGAGAGACTTTGTAAGTGTTTACAGAAAATATCTAGATGAAGCTATATCTGGAGTTGAAACATGTCATTTTTTTAATAATGGCTTAACTATAATATTTAATGATATCAGACCCCAATTTTCATACATTCTCAATTCATTCTGCAGCGATCTGTAAACAATGTTATTTTGGTTATTCTCATTCCAATAGATCCTCCAAATCCTCCACGCTGGCTTGAGGTGGTTAACATTTCTAAAATCAACTGTGACCTGAAATGGACTGAACCAGATAGTGATGGTGGCTCTCCAATCACCAACTATGTTGTTGAGAAGAGAGACGTCAGACGCAGGGCCTGGCAGGCTGTGGATACCACAGTGAAAGATACCAAGTATACTGTCACTCCACTGAATGAAGGCTCTCTTTATGTGTTCCGTGTCGCTGCTGAGAATGCAGCTGGTGTAAGCGAGTTCTGTGAATTGGAGGACTCTGTTTTGGCCAAGGATACTTTCAGTAAGTTGAACAACATCTTTATCTGTCAATATTTTATATATTTATGTATATGTGTGTGTGTATGTGTTAGTTTTCATTAAAATAAGTAATTTTTGTTTTTCCTAGCAACCCCTGGACCACCCTACGCTGTGACTGTTGTTGAGGTGTCCAAGAGACATGTTGACCTGAAATGGGAGCCACCCAGCAGTGATGGTGGAAGACCCATAACCAAGTATGAACTTTTTAAAGTATAAACCCTGGTTTTGTAAGATTAAAACATTTGTATGTGGTGCTGAAGGCAAAAGAATGTCTTATGACTCATTCCTTTCATAGGTATGTTATTGAGAAGAAAGAGAAGGTAGGCACACGCTGGGTAAAGTCTGGAAAGACAGCTGGCCCTGAATGCAAGTACAGGGTGACTGATGTTGATGAAGGCTCTGAGGTGCAGTTCCAGGTCCGTGCTGAAAATGAAGCCGGAGTTGGCGAGCCAAGTGAACCTACTGTTATCATTACCATCGAGGATCCCATAAGTATGTTAACTCAATGCATAATTAACACTGTTAGTTATAGAAGATTATGTACACACCATAATCTGGATTGATTCATGTGGATTTCAGGTCCTCCTTCTCCTCCGCTTGAAGTCAAGATTGTTGATGCCAGCAGAGAGCACATCAACATTACATGGAAAGCTCCAGAAAAGAATGGTGGAAGCCCAATCACAGGCTACCACGTTGAGCTGTCGGAAGCTGGAACTGAGAAGTGGATGAGGATTAATGCTCGTCCTGTCAAAGAGCTCAGGTTTAAGGCTGAGGAAGGCATCATTCCTGAGAAAAAATATGTTCTGAGAGTTCGTGCTATCAATGCTGTTGGTGTCAGTGATCCTTCTGAAATTTCAGATGGTGTCTTTGCCAAAGACCCTGACTGTAAGGACTGTTTAGTTATTCATAAGTGTATGTGTATATATATATTTATTGTTTTATTGTCCTTATACTGGTATTTAATACATCTTTCAATATTTTAAAGGTGCACCAACCATGGATCTCCAGACCCAAGACATTGTAGTTGTTGAGGGTGAGAAGATGGACATAAAAATCCCATACAGAGCAATACCAAAACCATCAATGGTCTGGAAAAAGGGTGAGACTGAATTAAAGAGTGATGACAGACTGACGTTGACATGTGAACTCAATCGTGTTCACCTGGAGCTTCTCAAGTGTAAACACGAAGATGCTGGCGAGTACGCTGTTACTCTTGAGAACAGTCTGGGTTCAGTGACTGGCAAAATCAACGTAAAAGTGATCGGTAAGAAACTGTGTAATGATATAAACTGTCTTATCTGATTCTAGTTGTCACACTTATAATGCTTAATGCCTCATTTGTTCCATTAAAAGGCCTGCCTGGACAATGTAAGGATATCTCTCCCAGTGAGGTCACCAAGAACTCTTGCAAGATCACTTGGGAGCCTCCAGAGAGTGATGGTGGTAGCCCAATCTTGCACTATGTTCTAGAGCGTAGGGAAGCTCAGAAGAAGACATTTTTGCCTGTGATGTCTAGAGACAATGTTTTAAGTTTTGTGGTCAAAGATCTTATGCTCAATGGTGAATATTACTTCAGAGTGAAGGCTGTTAACAAGATTGGTAGTGGCGAGTTTCTTGAACTCCGTAATCCTGTCATAACAGAAGAACAAAAACGTAAGTATAATTTATTTATTTGTCAAATTATTATTTATTATATTTTATGTACAATCTTATTTTCTATTATAATTATTAATTACAGAACGCCCAGACCCACCAGTTGAGGTTGAAGGACACAATCCCACCTCAAATTCAATCACTGTTACTTGGATAGCACCACCATCTGATGGTGGCTGCCCAATCACAGGATATATTATTGAGAAGATTGAAAAAGATGGTGACAGATTTGAAAGATGCAATGCAAATCTGGTACCTGGTTTCTCCTACACTGTTACTGGCTTGACGGATGGAAAGGAATACCAGTTCCGTGTCCGTGCAGAGAACATTGCAGGAACAAGTGACCCATCTCGCAGTACACCATTGATTAAGGCTGCTGATCCTGTTGGTATGTTATAAAACAAAATCTATTACAGTTTCATTTAGAACAGGGGTGCCCAGCCCTGTTCCTGGAGATCTACCTTCCTGCAGGGTTTAGTTACAACCTTGATCAAACACACCTGTCTGTAATTATCAAGTGCTCCTTCAGATCCTAATTAGTTGGTTCAGGTGTGTTTGATAATGGTTGGAGCTGAACTCTGCAGGAAGTTCAGAATATGTGATTTAGAATATGTGTCAAGTAAAACATGACATGTAATGTTTTTTTTTTTTGTTTTTTTTTAAACTTCAGAAACACCTAAGGTATCACTCTTTGCCCGTATTGCATCTGGCCTCAGTATCAGAAAGGGCGAGGAGATTAGATTGGATGCCTACATATCTGGATCTCCCTACCCAACTGTTACATGGCTCAGAAATGATGAGAATGTAAGGCAGCCACCAGCTAAGAAGAAACCAGAAATTGTGAAAAAGAAGAAAAAGAAGTCTGTTCAGCCTGAACCTGAAGAAGAATTCCATCCACCACTTTTAGATCGCCTGTCATTCGATCAGAGCAAGAGGGGTGAAACTGCTCTGATGGTGCGCGATGCCATCAGAACTGACCATGGAATGTTCACTATTAGAGTTGAGAATACCCATGGTGTTGCAACAGCATCGTGTGAAGTCAATGTTCTTGGTGAGTTACTTTTGTAACTACAATGAGTCTTCTAAAGCATTTATTTGATAAAAAAAAATTATTAACATTTCTGCTTGTTATAACTTACAGATAAGCCTGGCCCTCCTCTGAACTTTGGATTTGATGAGATCAGGAACACCTCTGTTGTTTGCATGTGGGATGCACCGCTTGATGATGGTGGCAGTGAGATCATCAACTACATACTGGAAAAGAAAGACAACACTACTGATGAGATTGGTTGGGTAACTGTGACCTCAACCCACAAGGGATACAATTACCCTGTAACCAAGCTTATTGAAGGAAAGGAGTACATCTTCAGAGTCACAGCTGAAAACAAGTTTGGCTGTGGACATCCATGCTACTCTGAACCACTTATTGCAAAGAATCAATTTGGTAACTTTATATTTTAGTAAAACTTTAAACAGTAGTTTAGTCTTATATTATGGTTTATTTGAAATTATTTGAACATTTTGTTTCAGAACCACCTGATGCTCCCAACATGCCAAGAATTGGAGAGGTCACCTCCAGCACAGTTGCTCTCAGCTGGCATGAGCCAAAGGACAATGGTAGCCCTATCTTGGGCTATTGGGTTGAGAGACGTGAAGTCAACAGCAAATATTGGACAAGAGTGAACAACAATCTTCTTAATTCTCTGTCAATTAAGGCTGAGGGTCTTATGGAAGGCCTTGTTTATGTCTTCAGGGTCTGTGCTGAAAATCTTGCTGGCCCGGGTGAATTCAGTCCACCAACTGACCCTCAGACTGCAATGGATGCAATCTGTAAGTGTGAAAACTGAAGACTAAATATCAAAAATATGGCTGTCGGTTGTTTTTTAAGCAATGTAAAACTCTTTACACTTTAGAGACAAATTCTCACTGTTACCTAATTGCTTATTATCATGCATACTGACTGTTTATTAGTACCTATAAAGCACATATTATTGCCTTGTTCTGCATTACCACATTTTAGATTGCTTAATCCTACCCCTTACCTAAACTTAACAACTGTCTTAGTATTAATAAGCAGCAAATTAGAAATTTATTGAGGCAAAGGTTGTAATTAATTGTTAGTTTAGAGTGAGAAATGATCCCCAAACTAAAGTGTGACCAAACTCATGCTTTATGCTAACTAGGTCTAAACGACTTCATAATTTGTTTAAATGTAACAATTTTTTTTCTGCAGTGCCACCTGGCCCTCCTGTACCAAAAATTGTTGATGTCACAAATACAACTATCGATATCAGTTGGGTACCTCCATTGTACAATGGTGGTGGAGAAATCCTTGGATATCATGTTGAGCGCTGTCTGGTTGGAGAGAAGGACTGGGTGCGCTGTACTGAGTTTAGATGCAAAGACCGCAAATACACAGTGACTGGACTGACTGAGGGAGCTGATTATTACCTACGTGTATACGCTGTAAATGAAGCAGGTCATGGAGCCCCAGGCATGACTGAACCTGTTCAGGCCAAAGAACCAGAAGGTATGTTGAAAAACTTGTGGCATTTTCTACTTTCTACAAACAGTGAGTGCAACAGAGGACCTAAAGCTCTTTAAAAAACAAGCCTCGATTTAGATGTCTCTTGCATCTATTAGAGAAATTCTAATAAACCTTTAAATTTGTACTTTAATTAACAGAGGCCCCAGGGGTTGAGTTTGATGTCTCTGTAAGGAATGGAGTCATCATTAGAGCTGGAGAAACATTGCGTCTCCCTGCTGTTGTTACTGGACGCCCTGTGCCAGAAGTTAAGTGGGCAAAAGATAATGCAGAGCCAGACAAGGAACACACAGTTATTGAGACAGAAGGAAAAATCAACTGTTTAACCATCAAAAATGCTTTGAGAACCGACCATGGCATGTACCAGATCACAGGTACCAACCCCAGCGGAACCAAGTCTGCCTCCGTTAAGGTGGATGTGATGGGTAAGTCAAATTATTTTCTTACAAAAAAGGAGTTTGCTATTAAAACCTGAAATGTAACCTCTGATTCGGATGTTTTCTTGTTCTTTTTTTTTGTACAAAAGATGTTCCCGGACCGGTGGTTGATCTTAAGACAATTCATGTGACCAAGAAGATGATTTCACTCACCTGGTCAGATCCTCTGGATAATGGTGGAAGTGACATCATGGGCTATGTTGTTGAAAGAAAAGATGCCAAAATGCACATTTACAGACAACCTTTAGAAGTTGCTGCTTGCAAATGCGACATTGTTGGTCTTCTTGATGGAGAAGAATATATGTTCCGTGTAGTCGCAAGAAACAAGTATGGCCTTGGTGCTCCTGTTGAACTTGGACCTGTTTTAGCAGTGGATCCCAAAGGTTAATAAAACAGAATATCTCATATACAAAAACACATTTGAATTATGTTCATATTATAATTTGTATTACTTGTTTTCATACAAGAGCAATAAACAATGTTTATTGAAATTTTAGGAGTTCCATCTGCCCCAGAGAAATTGCGCTATACGGAAAGGACCAAGAGTACTATTACTTTAACTTGGGAACCTCCTCGTAGCGATGGTGGTTCTCCAATCAGAGGCTACTATATTGAAAAGATGAGACAAGACAGCAATGAATATGATGTTGCCAATCGTCAACTCTGCAAAGACCCCACCATCACTCTGGAAAATCTGTCTGAGAACATGATGTATGACTTCAGAGTCAAAGCTGTCAATGAGGTTGGTGATGGAGAACCATCCAAACCAATCAGTGTCAACATTCAGGATGATGAACGTATGTATCACTCCCTATAATGTAAATCATTGACAACTTTTGAACATATTTAGTTTTTAATGAATGTCATGCCTTACTATGTTCATTTCTATTTTTCCTCTTCTTCAGTTTCACCAACTGTTAAGTGGTTGAAATTCTTTAAGAGTGATGCCATTGTTGTCAAGAAGGGAGCAGCTATTGAAATTCCTGCTGAAATTGTGGGCCTACCCTTGCCTACATTTGAATGGACAAAGAATGGAGTAGTTATTGACCAACCTACTGAGACAATGACATTGGAATCAGAGGAGATTAACAGGCAAACTATCAATACCAAAATTGGTATTCCTGAAACTGTAAGAAAAGATACAGGCATTTACAAGTTAACTGCCACAAATACCCGTGGAGTAGGTCAACGCACAATCCGAGTGGATATCTTGGGTAAGACTTTAAATCTTATTCAGCATTTGATTTTGCTTAAGCTAGAATTTAAATCAAATGGGACGTAGTATTGGGTGGTACAGGTTACACAGTGCGTTATCCTGTAATTACGTAAATATGTAGGTAGCAACTTTATATTGTCAGCAATTCTGCTACAAGATTATATTTAGAATGCATTGAAGGGATGTCTTAACTGTGGCATTGTTGTTTCGGTAGATCGCCCATTGCCACCAAGAAACATTGTGGTGTCTGACATCAAAGCTGAATCCTGCTACCTTACCTGGGATGCTCCAGAGGACAATGGTGGAAGTGACCTCACTAACTACATCATTGAGAAGAGAGATGCCAGCAAAAAGAAGTCTGACTGGGAACAGTTGACATGCTGTGTCATAGACAGACGTTATGGGGTTAATATATATATATATATATTATTAATACATATTACCATGAGACAGTACTTTTTAGAACGAGACTGAGGTATGTGCTTTTAAATGCTCTAAATGTGTTTTAATTCCCTTCTGCAGGTGTACAAGTTGGAGGCCTATGGTACCTACCAGTTCCAGATCAAAGCTGAGAATAAGTACGGGGTCAGTGATGGTTGTGAATCAGAAAAGGTTGTACTCAAAGATCCATTTGGTCTTCCTGGGCCACCCCAGAGGCCAAGAATTGTTAGTCACACTCGTTCATCCATGGTGGTCACTTGGGAGCCTCCAAAAGACAATGGTGGCTCAACCATTCAAGGCTACTGGCTTGAAAAGAGAGAGAGAGGAGCTGTATACTGGAATCGTGTTAACAGGGCTCCAGTAACAAAACCAGCAGTCAAGGGCCTGGAATACAATGTGCTCCACCTTATTGAGGGTTTAGAGTACCAGTTCCGTGTGATGGCTCAGAATGCAGCTGGCGTTGGACCTCCAAGTGAAGCAACAGAGTGTGTGTTTGCGCTTGATCCAAGAAGTAAGTAGTATTTCTTATGTTGAAAGGTTTATGAATTCCAGGTTCTAACGAATAAACAAATAAAACTTTGCATTCTTAAATGTTACTTGTAGACCCACCAAGTCAACCACCAGCACCTGAAATAAAAGACAAAACCACAAGCAGTGTGAGTCTTTCCTGGACCCCACCCGAAAAAGATGGAGGAAGTCCAGTAAAGGGTTACATTGTTGAAGTTCAGGATGAAGGTTCACATGAGTGGAGAAGGATCAATACACCAGATAAGCTGATCCTAACCAATTCATACACTGTGTCAGGGCTTAAAGAGAATAAGAAATGCAGGTTCAGGATTGTTGCTGTCAATGCTGCTGGTGAATCTGAGCCAAGTCCCAGATCTGCCGATGTCATTGTACAAGATGTTCTGGGTAAGCCTTACTTTTGTGTAGATGTGTTGCAATAATAATAGTTGATACATACATCGAGAAAGTTATATATGATTAAAGATATATGTTACTCAACATGTTCACAGAGGAACCTGCCATCACCCTGGAGGTCACAGCTCATGAGCTTCTGAATTGTCGCGCTGGAACAACCATCAAGATTCCGGCCATCATTTCTGGTAAACCTATTCCAAATGTCACATGGGACTTTGATGGAACTGCCCCAACAGAGAAAAAGAATGAGTGTCACAATTTGCCAAAGGATTCAGAGGTAGGATTATTAACATTTATTTCAAAACACACTGTTAAGTCCAGACAAACATGGATTATTCAAATAATACATTTTACATTTAAACTCTACAGATATCATCCAGTGATACAACATCAGTAGTGACAATCCCTGAATGTAAGTTAAACCACTCTGGGCGATACATCATCACTGCCAGCAACCAGGCTGGCACCAAAAACGTTAAAGTGCGCGTGAATGTACTTGGTAAGCAACATTATATTTAAAATACAAAACATCACATCCTGAAACAGTAGTAGTTTCATTAAATAATCTCTCTTTTATCTAGATTTGCCTGGAGCCCCGAAAGATCTCAAAGTCAGTGACATTACACGTGGAACATGTAGACTAACCTGGAAGCCACCCAGCTGTGATGGGGGTGACAGAATCAAGAGCTACTTTGTTGAGAAAAAGACTGTTGAAGGAAAGGCTTGGACTAAGGTCAACCCAGCTTGCGCAACACAGTCCTTAGTTGTGCCAGACCTCATTGAAGGACAAGAATATTTGTTCCGTGTCAGAGCTGAGAATCGCTTTGGTTTGGGACCTCATATCGCAACCATTCAGCGGACTAAAGCCAGAGATCCTATTCGTAAGTATATTTTGTAAACGAGTCTGTCATTACAAATGTTTAAATACAGTCTATCCTGACTATTTGAAACACTTCATTTTTGCAGATCCTCCTGATCCTCCCACAAGAGTCAAAATCATTGATGTGTCCAAGGGCATTGTGACTCTAACATGGAAGCCACCAAAGAATGATGGTGGTGCACCTGTTACTCACTACAATGTTGAGCGTCTGTGGTGGGATAGCAGTGGAAACCAGCAAGAGTCCTGGAGACAGTGCAACCGCCGTGATATTGATACCACCACTTTCCAAGTGGAGGATCTCCACCAGGGTGCTGAATATGAATTCCGTGTTAAGGCTGTGAATGAGGTTGGTGCCAGTAGACCATCCTCTACAGCAGGACCCATCATTATTAAGGACCAGAACAGTGCGTACAAAGCAACACACATAAAGGAATTCAGTGAATTTGGGTTGCATGGTGTACAAATTCATCTTTCTTCCTTTCTCTTTTAGGGGCACCTTTCATTGAGCTTCCAGAATTCATGGAGGTTGAACAGGGCACAGATATTCATATTGTTGCTAAGATTAAGGGCTGTCCATTTCCAACACTCACATGGCAGAAGGCTCCTCCTCACAAAAGTGAAAACAAGGTTGATGTTGAGTATGATGAGCACATCAACAAACTTGTGTCTGATGATAGCTGTACACTGCTGATCCAGCAGGGCAAACGCTCAGATACAGGCCTCTTTACTCTTACTGCTAGCAACAGCCTTGGCACCGCTTCCAAAGAAATGAGGCTTAATGTTCTAGGTAAATTTCTACAACCAATTTTTTTCATATGAAGAGATGTAGGTGTTGTTATTAGAAGTAACATAATTCTTTCTTCATTTAAACAGGGCGTCCTGGGGCTCCATCTGCACCCATCAAGTTTGAGGACATTCGTGCTGAACAGATAACCCTGTCATGGCTGCCTCCTAAGGATGACGGTGGCTCCAAAATTACAAACTACACTATTGAGAGACGTGTTGCCAACAGGAAGTCTTGGATACCTGTCACTAGTGAACCCAAAGAGAGAATATTCACGGTCGAGAATCTAATGCCAGGCCATGAGTACATTTTCAGGATTAGGGCTCAAAACAAATATGGCGTTGGTGATCCTCTTGATAGTGAACCTGAAGTAGCCAGAGATGTGTTCTGTAAGTATTCTTTTACATATTTAAAGTTTATCTACATAGAGACATGTTATACGTTTAGATCACATTTATTTCACTTGATAACAATGATGTTATTTTATGTCTATTTTTTAGTGCCACCTGGCCAATGTGACAAGCCAACACTCTCTAGCATCACAATAGACTCCATGACTGTGAACTGGGAAGAGCCAGACTCAGATGGAGGTACTCCAATCACAGGCTACTGGCTTGAGCGTAAAGAAACCACATCTAAACGCTGGAACAGAGTAACTCGTGATCCAGTCAGGCCCATGCCACTTGGTATATCACACAGAGTCACGGGGCTCATTGAGGGATCTCAGTATTTGTTCCGTGTGACTGCAATTAATGCAGCAGGATGTGGACCTCCAAGTGAGCCATCTGATCCAACATTTGCTAGAGAACCAATAGGTAGGAAAACAACACTGTGTGAGATTCAATGGCATATGTTTTTTTTTTTTAGTAAAAGAGACTTTTAACAAATCTGTTTTCTTGTAGCTCCTCCCTCGCCACCAACCCCGAAAGTCACAGACTGGACTAAGACTACAGCAGACTTGGAATGGATTCCGCCGTTGAAGGATGGAGGTTCAAAGATAATAGGCTACCAGGTTGAATACAAAGAGGAGGGCACAGAAGCATGGGTTAAGGTTTGTATAAGATTTAAGTATACTCAAATATTTACATTTCAGCAAAACACACTTTATGCATTACAAAAAAAATCTTCCTTCTGTTCCAGGCCAAAGACAAGGAAGTTAGAGGAACTAAATTGGTGGTCACCGGACTGAAAGAGAATGCATTTTATAAGTTTAGAGTTTTGGCATTGAATGCTGCTGGTCTGAGTGAACCAGGTGAAGTTGCTGATGCTCTTGAAATGAAGGACCGGATAGGCAAGTCTCAGTGATTTAACTTTCTCTAAATGAAGTGTTATTTTATTGCTTGTGTGGGGGGAAATACAAAGGATTTACATGCAATATGAATTTAATGAAAATTTGTTTTGCCATTTCAGTTTTGCCAGTCCTTGAGCTGGACATTTCAGTAAAGGAGAAGATGGTTATTCATGCAGGAGGTGTTATTCGTATCATCGCTTATGTGTCAGGACAACCTCCACCTGTGATAACATGGAGCAGAGATGGCTATCCAGTCCCATCAGATGCTGTTATTGAAACCACCGCAATCAGCTGTTCAATGGTAATAAAGGATTGCAATAGGGCACAACGAGGTGTTTATACAATAACAGCCAAGAATGATGGAGGAGAAGTAAAGAAGTCTATTATTGTTGACGTTGTTGGTAAGTGAGAATTATCAGGAACAAATAATTTATACATTACTGTGGAATAGCTACATTAGAGAACTGACAGTTTCTTATCTTATTTTGCTACCTCAGATATCCCTGGTCCAGTGGGGGCACCATTTACAGCAGAAAACCTTATGAGTGACTCATGCAAGCTGAACTGGTTTTTCCCTGATGATGATGGTGGATCTGCCATCTCCAACTACATAATTGAGAAGCGTGAAGCTGATCACAAGGCTTGGACATCTTGCTCCTATACAGCTGGCAGACAAAATGCTATAGTAAATAATCTGGTGCTTAAAAAGGCATATTTCTTTAGAGTTGCAGCTGAAAACGCAATTGGAGTAGGTCCTTTCTGCCAGACAGCATGCGAAATTGTGATTAAAGATCGTATTAGTAAGTATCTTTATTTTTTCCTGGTTTTAAACTATTTTGAAACTATACAAATTAATGCAACTGTAAAATAAAAATATACACTGATGGTAGCTAATCATCATTTGATCTCTTTTTGACTAGATGTTCCAGACCGTCCTCAAGATCTTGAGGTGACTGCCATCACCAAAGACTATATCAGTGTGACCTGGAAGCCACCTAAGTATGATGGAGGGTCTGAGGTGATATCCTACATTCTTGAGGCTCGCATGATTGGCAAAGACAAGTTTGTCAGACTGACCAAAGAGACACTGATGGATAGGAAATACACTTACGATGGTCTTCGTGAAGGCGACACCTATGAATTCCGTGTCATTGCAGTGAATGAAGTTGGTCCAGGCAAACCATCCTTCTCCACTAAGCCAATTACTTGTAAAGATGAACTTGGTGAGTGTTTTTCAATTCTTCAACTGTTCCTCATTTGGTACACCACATTACACTTTTACACTTTTTTCACTAAGTGTTAATTATGTTCATGATGTGATTCTTTTTTTCTTTTTCCTATTTTAGAGCCCCCTACAATTGAGCTGGACTTCCGTGATAAGGTTATTGTTCGTGTTGGAGAAAGCTGTGCACTCCAGGGGCGGTATACTGGAAAACCAGCCCCATCTGTCACCTGGTCAAGAGATGATAAGGAACTAAAAGCAGATGACCACATCATGTTCAAAAATACTACTACAACAATGTGCCTGGGTATTATTAAAGCTCAGCGTAGACACAGTGGCAAATACTGTGTGACAGTTGAAAACTGTACTGGTGCTCGTAAAGGCATTTGTAATGTCATAGTTGCAGGTAAGTCTCATGAAACAAGACAAAAGTTTACCAAACTAATACGATGACTATAAATACATATTTTGGACCTATCTTAAAATGTATATTTTGTGCATTTTTAGATCGACCATCGCCTCCAGAGGGCCCAGTTGTATTTGAGGAAGTTCACAGAGATCACATGGTTATTTCTTGGAAGCCCCCTCTTGATGATGGTGGATTTGAAATTTCTAACTACATCATTGAGAAGAGAGATGTAAACAGGGACATGTGGACAACTGTAACATCTGCCAGCACAAAAACCCACTGCAAAGTACCAAAGCTTGTAGAGGGCCGTGAATACATCCTAAGAATTAGTGCTGAGAACATGTATGGCATAAGTGACCCACTAGAGTCAGAGGAGATGAAAGCTAAAGATCTATTCAGTATGTAAACACACACACACACACACACACAAATTGTCCATTAAAGCTGTAAAAATTGTATGTTTTGTTCCTGACATCATTCACCTTATTACAGGGGTACCTGAGGCACCTGAGACACCCACTGTAAAAGACGTCTTCCATGATTCAGCATTTGTGATTTGGAACCGTCCTCGTGATGGTGGAAAGCCCATCACAAACTATATATTGGAGAGAAAGGAACCCTCAGCTAAGAGATGGTCTCGTGTAACCAGAGATCCAATCTACCCTGCTACACAGTATAGGGTGCAAGACCTCGTTGATGGTTGTGAATATGAATTCCGTGTAATGGCAGAGAATGAAATTGGCATTGGAGATCCTAGCCCTCCCAGTAAACCCATTCTTGCTAAGGATCCCATTGGTAAGTCTTCATGTTTTGATTATTTCTTTTTCTTAATGTATATTAAAAAGCAGTACTTTTGATAATTCTTTATTTACTTGTTTTTTAATAGTTAAGCCAAGCCCACCTGTTTTGCCTGAAGCTGTTGACAAGACTAAAGATTCTGTAAGTCTGTCATGGCGTGTTCCTCGCCATGACGGTAAAGGAAAAATATTTGGTTACTTGATTGAGTATCAGAAACCAGGTGCAATCGAATGGATCCAGGCAAATGAAACTCCTGAGTCATGCCCAGACACAAAGTTTGTTGTGACAAATCTACCAGAAGGTGGAGAGTTCCAATTCAGAATTATGGCTGTGAATGCAGCTGGAAAATCTGAGCCTGCTTATGTGAAGGAACCAGTGAAAGTTCATGACAGACTTGGTAATTTCTTCCTTTTTGTTTACATATTCAGAAAACAGTAATGTTGAAAGGTTGCCATTGTTTTATAATTACACATATTTAATTGGATGTATGTTGTTCACATACTGGAAGGTAAAAAAATATTAATTCATATCCTTCTAATCTCAATTCTCATGCAGAGGAGCCAGAGTTGCTGTTAGATGCCAATATGGCACGTGACCACCTTGCCATGGTTGGGACAGACATCACACTTAGTGCCAAATTTAAGGGCATGCCAATTCCCACTGTCTCTTGGAAAAAGAATGATGGTGAAGTTCCTGCTCATTGTCTTATTGAGGTCACAGCAAGTGGAAGCAAACTTCACATTAAGAAGTGTACCCGTGCTGACTGTGGCAATTATACCATCACTGTTCAGAATGCAGCTGGAACGAAATCTGCTACCTGCACTGTTCTTGCTCTTGGTATGAATGTTTTAAGAACACCATTTAACAGTACACACATTGTCTATAATTAACTGGATATCTAGATAATTTCTTTATTGATTAATTTTTTTATTTTTTTTTTAGATAAACCTGGGCCACCAAGGAATATTAAAATCTCTGAAGTCACAAGTGAGTCAGCTTACCTGACATGGCAAAAGCCAGAAGATGATGGTGGTGCTGTGATCTCCCACTATGTTGTGCAAAAGAAAGACGTAGCAGCTGAGAACTGGGTTCCAGTTTGTGCTGCATCTAAAAAGCTTAGCATTATGGCTCAGTATCTGATGGAGGGAATTCAGTATCTCTTCAGAGTTGCAGCTGAGAATCAGTTTGGTAGAAGTGCATTTGTTGAAACCACTAAGCCCACCAAGGCAGTTGATCCACTTTGTAAGTATTAATTATAGTATTACTTTTAAAGGCTTGACTTTTTATACTAGTCTGTTAAATTAATTTGTATATTTTTACCTAAAGATCCTCCTGGTCCACCCAAGAATCTGCATCATGTGGATGCAGAAAAAACTGAAGTATGGCTTCAGTGGGAGTGGCCTGATCGCACAGGTGGAAGTGAGGTCACCGGATTTATTGTTGAGTATCAAGAAGAAGGTGCCGCCGACTGGGTGCCCTTCAAGACCGTCAGCAATCCTCAGTGCCATGTTACTGGACTTGTGGAGGGCAAAACTTACAGATTCCGTGTAAAATCACAAAATGCAATTGGCATTAGCCGACCAGACACCAGTGTGCCAATTACCTGCCAGGAAAAAACCTGTAAGGCTTACACTATATTATATTATATTACATTACATTACATTACATTATAGGAAAAATGACTGATAACATATTACATTTTATTATGCTCAAGATTAATTCAATTTTTTTTTCAGTGGCTCCAACTATTGAAGTTGATGTGAAGCTTATTGAGGGTCTTGTTGTGAAAGCTGGCAGTACAATCGTCCTCCCAGCGGTCATGCAAGGAATCCCAACTCCAACACCCAAGTGGCAAAGTGAAGGGAATGAGCTTAAAACTGAAGGCAAATTTAAGATTGTTACTGAAGGAAATTCAACCGTCTTGACCATTAGTGAATGTGTCAGGACTGACAGTGGAGAGTATGGTCTTACTGTGGCAAACCCTGCTGGAAGCAAGTCTGTTGCTCTACATGTTACAGTCCTTGATGTTCCATCTGCTCCAGTTGGTCCTGTAAATATCCTTGAGGTTACTCCTGATCATATGATAATCCAGTGGCGTGCACCAAAAGATGATGGTGGCACACCTTTGATGAGCTATATTGTAGAGAAGAAGGATGTCAAGAAGCCTTGGGAGCCGTGGTCAGTTGTGAGTTCTGGAAGCTTAAGCACAAAGGCCAAAGTCCCACGTTTGGAGAAAGGACGTGAATATATTGTACGTGTACGTGCTGAGAATAAAATTGGCATTGGTGCTAGCCTTGAAAGTCCTCCCACTATTGCCAAGCATATGTTTAATCCACCAGGTCCTCCTGGCCAACCAGCATGTTCTGACATAACAGAAAATGCTGTAACAGTGTCATGGACTGAACCAGAAACTGATGGTGGAAGCCCTGTGAGTGGCTACATTGTTGAGCGCAGGGAGATGACTGGTAAATGGATTCGTGTCAATAAAACACCAGTCTTGGATGTAAGATACAGGGTCTGTGGTCTGTTTGAGGGCAACAGCTATGAATTCAGAATCTTTGCTGAAAATGTTGCTGGTGTGAGTGAGCCTTCATATCCATCAGACCCAGTGAAAGCTAAACGTCCAATTACTCCTCCGGGGCCTCCAAGTAACATTAAGCTGAAGGACTGGAGCAAGTCATATGCAGATTTGGTATGGACCAAACCTTCCAGAGATGGTGGCAGCCCCATCCTCGGCTATGTTGTTGAATGCCAGAAATCAGGTACTGCACAGTGGGAAAGAATAAATAAGGATCTAATCAAATTTTGTGCATTTAGAGTACCTGGACTTAGTGAAGGCACTGAGTACAGATTTCGTATTAAAGCCTCAAACAAGGTTGGAGATGGTGAGCCAAGAGAACTCACAGAAACTGTGCTTGCCAAAGACATTCTTGTTCCTCCGGATGTAACTGTTGATGTTGCTTGCCGTGACCTACTTACAGTTAGAGCAGGGCAAATCATCAACCTTGTAACCCGTGTTAAGGGCAGACCTGACCCTGAAATCACTTGGACTAAAGACGCAAGAGTTTTGGGCAGAGATAAACGCACTGAGATGAACAATAACTTCCCTCTTGTTGAGCTGGTAATTCAGGAAGCAGTCAGAGCTGATTATGGAAAATATGCAATTCAAGCAAAGAATAGCAGTGGCCAAGCACAAGCTACTATAATTGTCAATGTACTTGATATTCCAGGAGCCTGTCAGAATTTGAAGGTTGCTTATGTGACTAAAGATTCGTGTATGGTTTCTTGGGAAAATCCAGAGGATAACGGTGGAACTGAAATTACTAATTACATAATTGAGTGCAGACAACCAAGTCAAAGAGGATGGACAGTTGTTTCTTCTGACTGCACCAAACGACTTATAAAAGCTCCACTTGTAGAGAATTGTGAATATTTCTTCCGTGTAAGTGCAGAGAATAAAATTGGAGCTGGTCCACCAACAGAAACAAAAGCACCAGTCCTTGCTGTTGATCCAGTTGAGAAACCTGGTGAGCCAGAGAACTTCCAAATCACTGAAATCGGCAAGACATTTGTCTTTCTCAAATGGAAGAAACCAGAATACGATGGTGGTAGTCGTAACCTTGCTTACCACATTGAAAAGAAGCCTAAAGAAGCAGATGAATGGGAAAGATTACACAAAGGTGCTATAAAGGAAACCTATTTCATGGCTGACAGATGCATTGAGAACCAAATTTATCAATTTAGAGTTCAAACAAAGAACGAGGGAGGAGAGAGTAACTGGGTGACAACAGCTGAAGTTCTTGTAAAGGAGGAACTTGTACAGCCAGAGCTCAAAGTCAAACTGGTGGGTGTTCTCGTTGTCAAAGCTGGAGATGCCATTCCAATTGAGGCAGAGCTTATAGGCAAACCTCAGCCTGAAGTAAAATGGTCCAAAGAAGGTGACACTGCAGATATCACCAAAAGCCCAAGAGTACAAGTTGAAACTGGCACCAACTTCACAAAATTCCTGCTCACAAATTCAAAACGTGGAGATACTGGAAAATACATCATTACTGCAACAAATTCTGCTGGAACCTGCTCTGCTGAGGCCAAGGTGAATGTTCTTGACAGACCAGGCCCTATTAGAAACCTGAAAGTGTCAGACATCTCTGTGGACAGATGCAAGCTTACATGGGAGATACCAGAAGATGATGGTGGTTGTGAGATCTATAACTACATCATAGAAAAATGTGAGACAAAGAGAGGTGTATGGTCAATTCATTCAGCAGCTGTTATTACCAATTCAGCTAAAGTTACTCGCCTTATCGAAGGAAATGAATACATCTTCCGAGTGAGAGCTGAGAACAAGATGGGTGCTGGCCCTGCTGTTGAAACCGAGTCCATTGTTGCCAGGACCCAGTTTAGCAGACCAGGTGCACCTGATGCTCCAGAAGTTACCAAAATTACAAAAGAGGAAATGGTTGTTATGTGGTGCTCTCCTGATTTTGACGGCGGAAAACCTATAACTGGTTATATTCTTGAGAAAAAAGAAGAGCATGCCATTCGATGGGCCCCTGTTGTTAAGTCCCCAATTGCAGGGACACAGATGACTGTTACAGGTTTACTGCCTAATCATGAATACCAGTTCCGTGTCAAAGCTGAAAATGAAATTGGAGTTGGTGATGCAAGCAAGCCATCCAGATCATTCACTGCAAGAGATCCAGTTGGTATGTCCAATTACAGTAAAATTATTGGTAAAATGTTTATCAGTGACATTACAACAACATTTTTTCTTTGTTTTTCAATTTGCAGAGCCTCCTGGCCCTGTTGGTAACCTAAAGGTGTCTGACAGCTCAAAGACATCAATTACTCTTGCATGGACAAACCCTACATATGATGGAGGTGCTCCTCTTATTGGATATGTCGTTGAGCTAAGAGTCAAGGGAACAGGCAAGAAGGGAGATGAAGGCTGGAAAAGATGCAATGTTGCTGCCCAGTTGATCGGAACGGAATTTACAGTCTCAAGCCTGGATGAGAAGCTTGAATATGAATTCCGTGTTTCTGCCCAAAATCAGGTTGGCTTAAGTCAGCCAACTAATCTTGGACCAGCTGTGACACCAAGAGAAGTCCTGGGTGAGTTTTCATAGACTACTTTTAAACTTTATCAGCAACACTCCTTTTCTAATTCCTTGTGTTTTTATCCATTTTTTTCCCCAATCTTCAGAGGCTCCCGAGATTGATTTGGATGCAGAACTGAAGAAAGGTCTGACTATTAGAGCTGGCTGCCCAATAAGATTAGTTGCAACAATCAGAGGCAGACCTGCTCCCAAGGTCTTATGGAGGAGAATGGGAAAAGATAATGTTGTTCAGAAGGGCCATGTTGATCTCATTGACACTATGACATTCCTTGTTATCTCTGAAACCACTCGTGATGATTCAGGCAAATATTCACTGACTGTATCCAGTCCAGCTGGAGAGAAGGCAGTGTTTGTGAATGTCAAAGTACTTGGTAAGTGAAAAAAAAAAATTGCATGACTGAAACAGATGAAAATATATAAATTTAAAATACATTTATATATTACTTAAAATATCTAACCTAAAATATCTAACTTTTCATTCAAATGTATATAAATGTATATTTTTATTTTAAAAACAGATACGCCTGGACCTGTTGTTGGTCTTGAGGTTTCTGATGTCACAATGTCATCTTGCAACCTCACATGGTCTCCACCTGAAATTGATGGTGGCAGTAACGTCACTCATTACATTGTTGAAAAACGAGAAATTGATCGCAAGACTTGGGCAACAGTAAAAGCTAATGTTGAAAACACCACATTTAAAGTTAGCAATCTTGTCCCAGGAACAGAGTATTACTTCAGGGTCATTGCTGTAAATGAGTATGGTCCCGGTGTCCCAAGGGTTACAGCAAAATCCTATCTGGCCTCTGATCCTATCAGTAAGTGTATTCTTAGTCAGAACAATTTTAAAGGTTTTTAGAATTTTATTGAAAGGGCATTACTATAACAATTGTCTTTTCCCTCAAGGCAAACCTGACCCACCACAAAAGGTTGATGTTCTGGAGATTACTAAGAACAGTGCAACTGTGGGATGGGTGAAACCAATGCGTGATGGTGGAGCTAAAATTGATGGCTACATTATTGACTATCTTGAGCTTCCAATGCCTAAACCTCCTAAGATTCCAGTGGTGACTGAAGGTGAGGCTGAACCTGGTGTAGAGCCAGTGGCTCCACCCCCGCCTGAACCTGTGGTGGAGGAAGAGAAGAAGGAGAAAAAGGAGGAATGGACGCCATACACAGTCGTAAAAGGATTGAGCATCTCTGTTGCTGGATTAAAGGAGGGAAGAAAATATCGCTTTAGAGTGGCAGCAAGAAACTCCATGGGATCCAGTCTTCCCACAGAGACCAAAGAAGCTTATGAGATCAAGGAACAGATGTGTAAGTTATTAAATCATATATAATTCAGACATATTTTGAACTACACTTTCACTAAAAACCTGTTTAATCTTGTGATGTCTTCCCAGTGGAGCCCAAAATCATCATGCCTGAGCTTGTCACTGCAAAGGCAGGAGCAAAACTGAGGGTTGAGGCTCTTGTATCCGGAAAGCCAGCACCAACGTGCCAATGGAAACGGGGAGAAAATAATGTAGTCCCATCAAGCCGTCTTGCTGTGCACAAATCTCAGAACATGTGTGTGCTCATCATTAAGGATGTTTCTAGACAAGACAGTGGTGAATACAGCCTTGTTGCTGAGAACAGCACTGGAAAGGTTGACCAGACTTTGAAAATCATCATCAGAGGTTAGAACATGTCATTTTCACCATTACTACCTTCAACAATAATGCACTATGTGAACATGCAGTTAATTTTTCAACAAACATTCTTATGTCTCAGATATTCCTGGACCACCTGAGCCACCATTTGAGATCAGTGACATAGATTCTGATGCCTGCACACTTTCTTGGAACAAACCTACTGAAGATGGTGGTAGCAACATCACTAATTATGTGGTTGAGAAGTGTGATGTAAGCAGAGGTGACTGGGTTACTGCTCTTTCCAGCTGTGGCAAAGCTGGGTGCAGAATCGGAAAGCTTATTCCTGGAAAGGAATATGTTTTCCGTGTTCGTGCTGAGAACAGATTTGGTATTTCAGACCCCCTTACATCTGAAAGGATGGTTGCTAAATTCCCTTTCGGTGAGTTGAAATACAAGCATCAGTGTCATCTGTCACCATCATGCAAATGATGATGAAAATGGTGTGGCCTGTTTGTTCGTGTTTAACAATTTCATCTTTTTTAGATGTTCCCGGTGAACCTTTGAACTGTCGCATCAACAAAGTGAACAAGGACTGCATGTTTGTGGCATGGGATAAGCCTGAGTCTGATGGTGGCAGTCCAGTTACTGGATACTACATTGAGCGCAAAGAGAGAAACAGTCTCCTTTGGGTTAAGGCTAATGATTCCGTTGTTCGCACAACTGAATATCCTTGTGCTGGCCTAATTGAGGGTCTGGAATACACTTTCAGAGTGTCTGCTATAAACCGAGCTGGTCAGGGCAAACCGAGCAAGAAAACTGAGTTCATCACAGCAAGAACACCTGTTGGTATGTGCATCTAAAATAGAATTAATTCTTAGGTATAAATGTCTGCCTATTAGATGAACATGTTCCATGTTTTTCTCTTATTTGTAATTGTAGATGCTCCTGGAAAACCAGAGGTGCTTGATGTGACTAAGAACTCAGTTACATTGGTTTGGACCAAACCAAAGAATGATGGTGGAAGCAAGATAATTGGATACTACGTTGAAGCGATGAGGCTTCCGGGAGACACTTGGGTGCGCTGCAACACAAGTAGTCAAAATGTGCCTCGTGAGGAGTACACTGCACCTGGGTTAGAAGAGGGTGTTAAGTACCAGTTTAGAGTAATTGCCAAGACAGCAGTTAACATTAGTAGGCCATCTGAAATCACTGACCCCATTCTGGTGTCTGCAGAAAATGGTAAGCATTTTTATGTTTTATAAATGTCTTTTAAAATGTTTTCTATTTTTGTCTTACTGATTTTCTCCTGTGTTTGCTTATCTATAGTACCTCCAAGAATAGAGCTTACAATACAGATGAAAAAGATGTTGCCAGTAAAAGCTGGGTCAGATGTTTGCCTTGAAGCTGAAGTTTTTGGCAAACCAATGCCCAAGGTTACATGGAGCAAGAATGGAGAAGTGTTGAAAGCTGACAAAGAATTTAAGATGTCTCAAAAGAGACACCTCTTTTGTCTGAGCCTTGATGCAGTTACTAAACTTCATACTGGAAGTTATGGAATTCTTGCAGTAAATCCAAGTGGTTCTACAACTGCAGAAATACAACTTAAAGTTTTAGGTGAGTAAATTTTTTGTTTATTATTATTTAGCTAAATTATCACTAAGATGAGATAAAGCATATTTGTGTCTCCTTTTGGCAAAATAATAATCATACATTCCCCTTTCACAGATATACCTGGCCCACCAGCCTCTATCAAGTTTGATGAGGTACTTTCAGAACAGATCAAGGTGAGCTGGGAGGCTCCACTTTCAGACGGTGGTTCTCCAATTACAAATTATGTTGTTGATAAACGTGAGACAAGCAGGGCTAACTGGGCCCAAGTTTCTGCAAAAATCAGCGGGGATACAAAAGAATGTTTAGTGGAGAGACTGATTGAGGGGCATGAATATCAGTTCCGTGTTCGTGCCGAGAACCGCTACGGTACTGGTGATGCCATCGTATCGGACCCTGTGTTTGCAAGGAACCCCTTCAGTAAGACCTTACTATTGGTCTATGTATTTTATTTCTTGTGCATTTCATTTCTGTGCTGTACTGTACTGTGTTGTATTGTATTTGTCATTTACAGCTGTTCCTGGAGCATGTGACCCACCGATCCTTACAAACATCACAAAGGAGCGTATGACTGTAAGCTGGAAGGAACCATCTGATGATGGAAAATCCCCTGTCCTTGGATACATAGTTGAGAAACGTGAGACCAAGGAAATTACCTGGACCAAACTGAACAGAAAACCCTTGCTGGAGAGAACACTTGAGGTTGGAGGTCTCTCTGAGGGAGCTCAGTATGAGTTTAGAGTCATTGCTGTTAATAAAGCTGGCCTTGGCAAACCCAGTGAACCATCAAATGCCACCCCTGCACTTGATCCTCTGTGTGAGTATCAGAATCTGTTTACAATATCTTCTATATCTTGAAATATGCGCAAGTATTCATGAATACCTCTTTATATTTATTTACAGATCCTCCAGGCCCACCCGTTTCTCCCAAAGTTATAGACACGACCAGCAGCACCATTAGACTAACTTGGACTAAGCCTGCAAATGATGGTGGTAGTGAAATTTTGGGATACCTTGTTGAATGTAAGAGAACTAATACAACAGACTGGATAAGATGCAACGTACCCAAGAACCTTCAGGATACAAATTATGTTGTGACTGGACTCTTGGAGAACTCAGAGTACCAACTTCGTGTTACTGCAGTAAATAAGGTTGGATTCAGCCAGCCTTGTGAAGTTCCTGAAAAACATGTTGCCAAGGATATTTTTGGTACAAATATTTACCAAGTTTTACATCATTAATAATAATACATAATTAAAATATTGTGTAACTAATGTCTGAAATATATAAATGTATTTTTTCTGTTATTCTAGCTGCTCCTGAGGCTGAGCTTGACGCACAGCTGAAGGACACTGTGGTGCTCAAGGCTGGCAGTAAAATGAAACTTCATGCCATAATTAAGGGTCGACCAATCCCCAGAGTGACCTGGGCCAAGATGAACACCAACATTAAGGACAGACATGGAATCGTAATCAAGACAACAGACACCGATACGATGGTTTATGTTGATAAAGTCAACAGATATGATGCAGGGAAATACATTCTGAATCTTGACAGTGTAAGCGGAATGAAGATGTACACAGTTATTGTCAAGGTCATTGGTGAGTCCCAAGATGTCTTTTATATTTGGATATATACAGTTTAATATTTATATGCTATAGTTTATATTATTAATATTTTATATTAACTAAAGTAATTTTATTAAACAGATACTCCTGGACCTCCACTGAACCTGATGGTAAAAGAGACATCAAAGGACAGTGCCTCCATCCTATGGGACGCACCTCTAATTGATGGTGGAAGTGAGATTACAGGTTACATTGTTGACAAAAGAGATGCAGAAAGGAAAGCATGGTCGAATGTTTCAAGCACTTGCACTAAAACATCTTTCAAGATTGATGGTTTAGAGGCTGGTAGATCTTACTGTTTCAGGGTTCTGGCTCAAAATCAGTATGGCATTGGTGAGCCATGTGAAACTGTGGATGCTGTTAGAGCTTCTGGTAAGTGAAGATCACTTTTGGTTATGAAATCTTCAATTACAGAAATAATTTTAATGCATGTTTTATAATAAAATGTTAATATTTTTTATTGCTAAACTTAATATTTTCCAGAACAACCTGGACCAGTTCTGGACTTCAAGACCTTGCTGGTAACCAGGGACTCTTGTACTCTTTCCTGGAAAAAGCCCATGAGCGATGGAGGAAGCCGCATCATTGCATATGTGCTAGAGGTCCTTAATGGCGAAGACAAATGGAAGGAGCTTCTTAGATCAAAGAACATGCAATATAGTGCAAAGGACCTTGTTGCAGGAAGGGAATACAAATACAGAGTTAAAGCAACAAATGATTCTGGTGATGGCCCTGTGAAAGAACTCACTGTGCTTGCAAAAGATGTCAATGGTGAGATTTCTAATTTTTTCTCATTTTTCTAAAAATGCCCTTGAGCTCTATCTGGTATATTGCCTTTTAAATCTGCTTTTTTCTATATTATTATAGTTTCTCCAAGCTGTGACTTGCGAGAGTTGCCTAACTTGAACTATATTGCAAAAGAAGGAAGCACCGTTCGTCTCAAGATTCCTATTAGTGGAAAACCTGTCCCTGTTGTCACATGGAAGAAGGGAGAGGATGAAAATCTGACAGACACAGGAAGAGTGTGTGTAGAATCAACAGCAGTAAACACAACTCTTCTGATACGTGACTGCCAAAGGACAGATGCCTCAAAATACACCATCACTCTTCGCAATGCTGCTGGAACAAAAGAGTCCACAATTTTTGTCAGAGTTGTTGGCAAACCAGGAATTCCAGCTGCACCAATAAAGTTCAAGGAAGTAACTGCAGATGGTGCCACCTTAAAATGGGGTGTTCCTAAAGATGATGGTGGATCAGAAATTACCAACTACATTCTTGAGAAACGTGATTCCATTACTAATATGTGGGTTACTGTGTCTTCATCTGTAGACACAAACACTTTCAGAGTGACTGGTCTCCATGAGGGAACAGAATACATCTTTAGGGTTAGTGCAGAAAACAAATATGGAATTGGTGAGGGCCTCAAATCAGACCCTATGGTTGCCAAGCATCCATTCAGTGAGTGGATTTTTAATCATTTATTTTCAATACAGTTGAGATACAACAGGTAACATCAAAGTGTGAAAATCTCACTTTCTTACTCATGATTACTTCATCAGATGTTCCAGATGCACCTCCACCTCCTCAAGTCATGAGTATGGGTCATGACTCAGCAACTCTTGCATGGTTTGACCCAAGGAAAACTGGAGGCTCACCAATCACAGGTACAGAAATAATTCAATTAAAGACAACAACCTTTTCACCAAGACAAAGCTTTTCACTGAAATATAGTTTGGAGTGAAACAATACCACAACAAATAGATATATCAACAGTATTTTATTTATTTATTGCTTATAGGTTACCATGTTGAATTCAAGGAAAGAAACAGCATGTTATGGAGAAGAGCAAACCCAGCTCCTTTGAAGATGAGAGATTTCAGAGTGACAGGCTTAACAGAGGGTCTAGAATATGAGTTCAGAGTTATGGCTATTAATCTGGCTGGTGTTGGTAGACCAAGTCCTGCCACTGAGCCAATGGTTGCCTTGGATGCAATTGGTAAGTAAAGCTCATTTCAGATGCTGTATCCCCTTGATACACCCCACTTTGTGTACAGTTAATTTCTAATAATTGAACATATTTCCTACTAGATGCACCTGGCAAACCTGATGTGATTAGCATCACTAGAAGCACTGTAACACTTCAGTGGACTGAGCCTCAGTATGATGGTGGACACAGGCTTACAGGTTACATTGTTGAGAGACGTGATCTTCCAGCCAAGGTCTGGGTGAAGGCTAATACAGTAAATGTCGTGGACTGTGCATATACTGTAACAGACTTGCAAGAGGGTTGCAAGTATGAATTTAGAATCAGAGCAAAGAACGCAGCTGGAGCAATAAGTCCACCCTCTGAACAAACAGATACCCTTGTGTGCATGGATGAATATGGTAAGACTCAGTTGCTCGTTCTAGTTCAAACATCTTGAGTAAATGACATTCCATCTCATCTGTCCTAAGAAAATTGTTGTGCTGATTAGTTTGTTATTATTTTGCAGCGGCACCAACCATTATAATTGATCCAACAGTCAAGGAGGGCCTAACTGTCAGAGCTGGAGATACTATTGTAATTACTGCAACAAGCATTCTGGGCAAACCTCAGCCAACCTCTGTGTGGTCAAAGGGTGGAAAGTATTTCAAGCCATCCGATGTGTGCCAAATAGAAACTACACCTTCTTCTTCTACTCTTTCTATCAAGTATGCAAGTAGGAAGGATTCAGGAGAGTACACAATTACAGCAAGCAACCCATTTGGTGTGAAAGAAGAAAATGTAAAGGTAACCATTTTAGATGTTCCTGGTCCACCAGGGCCAATTGAAGCAAGTGGAATTTCATCTGAAAAGGTTACTTTGACATGGACACCACCTCATGAGGATGGGGGATCTCCAATTAAATACTATACTTTGGAGAAAAGAGAAACAAGTCGTCTCCTTTGGACCATTCTTGCTGAAAATGTTATTGACTGCCACTTTGTTGCCAATAAGCTTATCCAGGGAAATGAGTACATCTTCCGAGTTTTTGCTGTCAACAATACTGGAGCTGGTGATGCTTCCCATTCTGAACCAGTGAAAATGGTGGATAGTTATGGTATGTTTAAAAAAAAAAAAACTCTCTCATACTATTTCCATACTGTGTATGTACCTCTGCATATGTTACTGTTCCTCTAAATATCTGGATATGTGTATTCTGTAAGATTCTCAAGAGGCATATTATAATTTCAGGTCCCCCTGGTCCACCAGCTAAGCCAGAAGTTGAAAATGTTGGAGGAAATTCTGTTACCATTGCTTGGAAAAGACCAGCTGATGATGGTGGAAGTGATATAATAGGCTACATGGTTGAGAGAAAAGAAAAGAAGGGCATGAGATGGATGCGTGCATCAAAGAAAACAATTGCTGACCTCCACTTTGAAGTGAAAGGGCTAAAAGAGGGAGTTGAATATGAATTCAGAGTAACTGCTGAGAATAAGGCTGGTTTTGGTGAGCCAAGTGAACCTTCAATGCCAGTGAGGACAAAGCTTGTTGCAGGTAAGTAAAGTGATTATTTAATATTTGATATGATACCAAAGATGGTCCTAACATATATGCTATCAATTTCCAGATGTACCTGGTCCTCCAGTCAACCCAAGAGTCACCGACACTACAAAAACCACAGCTGAACTGCACTGGGGCAAACCACTTAGTGATGGTGGCATGGAAGTCACAGGATACATTATTGAGCACAAAAAGGAGGGAGAAGAAGAATGGGTGAAAGATACAACTACACCTTTGAGGATCACTGAGTTTGTTGTCCCCAATTTGCAAGCTGGAGTGAAGTATCATTTCAGAATTAGTGCAATGAATGCAATGGGTGTTAGTAAACCAGCACAAACAGAAGATCTTGTTGAAATTGTGGAACGTGAAGAAGTCCCTGATTTAGAACTAGATGTAGAACTGAGAAGAACATTGGTTGTTAGGGCAGGTGCATCTATTCGTATATTTATTCCTATTAAAGGACGTCCAACCCCTACAGTGACTTGGACAAAAGAAGATTCACCATTGAAAACTCGCGCAATCATCGACAATACGGAATCATATACCCTGTTGGTCATTCCTGACTGTAATAGACGTGATGCAGGGAAATATGATTTAACATTAGAGAATGCTGCTGGAAAGAAGACTGCTTCTGTGCTTGTAAGAGTTTTGGACTCCCCTGGTCCTCCTCTCAATTTGAAACCCAAAGCAATTGACAAAGAGAGCATCACATTGGAATGGGAAATGCCTCTTATTGATGGAGGTGCTAAAATTACTAATTACATCATTGAGAAAAGAGAGTCTACTCGCAAGGCATATGCTGCTGTGATCACAAATTGTGAGACATGCTCTGTCAGAGTTCCCGATCTGGGAGAGGGTTTGGAATATTATTTCAGAGTTTCTGCTGAAAATGAGTATGGCATTGGTGAAGCAGTTGAAACCCCAGACCCAATCAGAGTATCTCAAGCTCCAACTCCACCAGAAAATATCACTTTTACTGATGTCACAAAGAACACAGTTAGTCTTGCATGGACTAAACCAAAACATGATGGTGGAAGTAGAATTACTGGGTATGTAATTGAAGCACAAAAGAAAGGAACAGATCAGTGGGCCCATGTGACAACTGTGAAAACTTTGGACTTTACTGTGAAAAATCTCAATGAAAATGAAGAGTACATATTCCGTATAATGGCAGTGAACAGTTCCGGGCGAAGTGGTCCTCGTGTAAGCAAGCCTGTTGTTATCAAAGAACAAAGTTCAGAACCAGAATTTGATCTCCGTGGTGTGTGCCAGAAGACAGTAATTGCCAAGGCTGGCGATGATATAAAGGTTGAGGTGCCTGTTTCTGGACGTCCTAAGCCTACAGTTTCCTGGCAGAAAGACAATCAAGCCCTCAAATTAACACAAAGGACAATGATTGAAAATACCTCTACCTCAACTATCTTGATCATAAATGAATGTCTAAGGAGTGACAGTGGAATGTACTCAATGACAGGAAAGAACATTGTGGGCTCAGTTACAGATAGCATCACAGTAAAAGTGCATGATGTGCCTGGACCACCAAAGGGACCAATTAAACTGGACAAAATATCTCGTACTTTCATTGAGTTCTCATGGGAAGCTCCTGAAAATGATGGAGGTGTACCCATCAATAACTATATAGTAGAAATAAGGGAAACTACTAGTCAGACATGGGTAGAACTCTCCTCACTAATTATTCGTACAACATTTAAAGCAACTCGTTTAACAACAGGAACTGAATATCAATTCCGCGTCAAGGCCAAAAACAGATACGGTACAGGGCCTCCATTAACGTCAGAGGCAGTGGTTGCTGCATATCCATTTAAGGTACCTGGGCCACCTGGAACACCCAAAGTTGTCACTTTCACCAAGGATACAATGACAATTGGTTGGAATGAGCCTGTTTTTGATGGTGGAAGTGAGGTCATTGGTTACCATATTGAAAGGAAAGAGAGGAACAGCATTATTTGGCACAGAATTAGCAAGGCACTTGTGATCGGGAATCTGTTCAAATCCACAGGACTAGAGGATGGTGTGGCATATGAATTCCGTGTGATTGCTGAAAACATAGCTGGAATTGGAAAACCAAGCAAAGCTTCTGAACCAGTGCTTGCTCTTGATCCAGTGGATCCACCTGGTCAACCTGTCCCAATCCATGTGTCCAAAAATGCCATCACTATTCAGTGGACGAAGCCAGAGTATGATGGTGGATTCAAGATTACTGGCTATACTGTAGAAAAGAGAGATCTTCCATCTGGGCGCTGGATGAGAGCTAACTTTACAAATATCATTGAAACCACTTTCACTATAAGTGGTCTAACACAAAATGAATCTTATGAATTCCGTGTACTTGCAAGAAATTCAGCTGGTGCTGTTAGTAACCCATCAGACCCATCAGATCCAATTATTTGCAAAGATGACATTGAAGAACCAAGGATTATGGTTGATGCTAAGTTTAAAGATATTGTCCTTGTCAAAGCTGGAGAGGTGTTCAAACTTGAAGCTGATGTTGCAGGCCAGCCATTACCATCGATGGTTTGGACGAAAGATGGAAAAGATGTTGAAAACACATCCAAACTACAGATCAAAATAACAGAACTTACAGCAGGCTTGATCAACAAGGATTCTGTCAGAAGGGATGGTGGTGAATTCATTTTGACAGCAACAAATGTTGGTGGCTTCGCTAAGCATATTTTCAATGTAAAGGTTCTTGATAGACCAGGACCACCTAAGGGACCTCTTGCAGTTTCCGATATTACCGCTGAAAAATGTGTGCTAACATGGAATCCACCTGCAGATGATGGCGGTGCAAACATTGAACACTATGTTATTGAAAAACGTGAGTCAAGCAGACTTGCTTGGACAAATGTGGCATCAGAATTGCAGGTTAATCAGTACCAAGTGACAAAGTTGCTCAAAGGAAATGAATACATTTTCAGAGTTATGGCTGTTAACAAGTATGGTGTTGGAGAACCTCTTGAGTCTGAAGCAATAATTGCAGAAAATCCATATGTACGACCAGATCCTCCACAAACACCTGAGATAACAGCGGTCACTAAGGATTCAGTAGTCCTCTGTTGGGGTGCACCTGCTAGCAATGGTGGAAGTGAAATCACCAACTATCGTATTGAGAAAAGAGACAGGATTAGTTTGCGTTGGGTAAAATGCAACAAGCGGAATGTTACTGACTTGCATTTCAAGGTTACTGCTCTGGTTCCAGGCCATGAATATGAGTTCAGAGTTTTTGCTGAAAATGCAGCAGGAATAAGTGAACCAAGTCCTTCATCACCATTTGTCAAGGCCACAGATGCTCTTTTCAAACCTGGTCCCCCGGGCAACCCAAGAATCCTGGACACAACAAGTTCTTCCATCACGCTTGCATGGAACAAACCAGTTTATGATGGTGGTTCTGAAATTACTGGCTATATTCTTGAGACCTGTCTCCCTGGAACTGAAGAAGAAGAATGGACAATTGTCTCCCCTAAAGATGGTGTAAAGGGGACATCATTTACAATTACAAATCTTAAAGAAAACCAGGAATACAAAATTAATGTGTCAGCTGTAAATAGTGAGGGTATTGGAGAAGCAGCACCTGTACCAGGTTCACCTAAAGCAGAGGAACGACTCATACCCCCAGAGGCTGACCTTGATGCTGAACTTCGTAAGATTGTGAACATCAGAGCATGCAATACACTAAGACTTTTTGTGCCAATTAAAGGTAGACCAACACCAGAGGCCAAATGGTCGAGAGAGAATGATGAACCTTTAGACCGAGCTACAATTGAAACCACATCATCCTTTACATCACTGGTTATTGCAAATGTGAATAGATTTGACAGTGGCAAATACAATTTGACTGTAGAAAACAGCTCTGGAACAAAGACGGTCTCTGTAATAGTTAGAGTTCTAGATACACCTGGAGCACCACAAAACTTAAAAATAAGCCAGGTCACTAAAGAATCTGTATCACTTGTTTGGGATCCTCCACTTAATGACGGTGGCACAAAAGTTAAGAATTATGTTGTTGAGAAGCGTGAGGCTACAAGAAAGGCATATGCTACAGTAAATGCCAATTGTCACAAAACCACCTACACAGTTGACCAGCTCCAAGAAGGATGCAACTACTATTTCAGAGTTCTGGCAGAAAATGAATATGGCATTGGTCTTCCTATGGAGACTGGTGAATCTGTTAAAGTGTCTGAGAAGCCACTTCCCCCTGGCAAGATTACACTTCAGGATGTCACGAAGACAAGTGCGACATTATCATGGGAAAAGCCTGAACATGATGGAGGAAGCAGAGTGGTTGCATATGTTGTAGAGATGCAGAGCAAAGGCAGTGAAAAATGGACACAAGCTGTGATTGTTAAGGTACCTGAAGCAGTTATTACTGGGCTTGTACCTGGTGAAGAGTATATGTTCCGTGTTTCTGCAAGGAATGAAAAGGGAACTAGTGATCCTCGTCAAATTGGTGTGCCTGTGATTGCCAAGGACCTTGTAATTGCTCCATCTGCTAAGATGTTGTTCTCCACATTCAGTGTCCTGGCAGGAGATGATTTGACAATTAATATTCCATTTAATGCTCGTCCCAAAGCTACCATTTCATGGCTAAAGGAAGCAGTTCCACTTAAACGAACAACCAGAGTTAACTTTTCCTCTACAGATACACAGCTGACTTTAGTAATCAAAGAGGCCTGTAGAGATGATGTTGGCCAGTATAGTATTAAACTAACAAATACAGCTGGTGAGACGAAAGTAGACATTAAAATTGTTGTTCTTGACAAACCTGGTCCACCAACAGGCCCTGTCAAAATTGATGAAGTAACATCTGATAGTGTTACGATTTCTTGGAAGCCACCAGAGTACGATGGTGGCTGCACCATTAATAACTACATAGTAGAAAAGAGGGACACATCCACAACTAATTGGCAGATTGTAGCAGCAAATCTACCAAGAACTCAAATTAAGGCAGGAAGACTGAAGACAGGCTCTGAATATCAATTCAGAATTGTAGCAGAAAACAGATATGGAAAAAGCCCTGTGCTTGTGTCTGAATGTGTGGTTGCACAGTACCCGTACAAACTACCGGGCCCTCCTGGAACACCTTTCTTGCAGTCTTCCACAAAAGATAGTATGGTGATAGTGTGGAATGAACCTGTCATTGATGGTGGAAGCACAATCTTAGGATACCACCTTGAGCGAAAAGAGAGAAATAGCATTCTTTGGATGAAACTGAACAAAAGCATAATCCAAGACACGACTTTCAAGACCACAGGTCTTGAAGAAGGCATGGAATATGAATTCAGAGTTTACGCTGAAAACATTGTTGGCATTGGAAAGGCTAGTAAGATCTCAGAGGGCTATATTGCCAGAGATCCTTGTGATCCTCCTGGAACACCAGAAGCAGTTACAATCACAAAGAATTCTATTACAATTGCATGGACTAAGCCAGAGTATGATGGTGGAAGCAAAGTCACTGGATATATTGTAGAAAAGAAGGAGTTACCTGCAGGACGCTGGATGAAAGCAAACTTCACCAACATCATAGAGACTGAATATACTGCAACAGGTCTTACCGAGGATGAGAAATATGAGTTCCGTGTCATTGCAAGAAATGCTGCTGGAGTTTTTAGTGATCCTTCATATAGTACTGGACCTATCATGGCAAAGGATGAGATTGAACCACCACGTATCAGCATAGATCCAGAGTACACTCAAACAATTGTTGTAAATGCAGGGGACAACTTCAAGATTGATGCAGATATTCATGGAAAACCAACACCATCAATCTGTTGGAAGAAGGGTGAGCAGGAACTTGGAAACACCATATCTCGTGAAATTAAAAGCACAAATAGCTATACCTGTTTATCTGTAAAGGAGGCCAAACTTGCTGATGGAGGTCAATACACTCTACTGCTGCAAAATCCAGGAGGAGAGAAGACTGTACAAGTCAATATTTGTGTCCTAGATAAGCCAGGACCACCAGAGGGACCCATCTCTATTACAGGTGTAACCAGCGAACAATGTTGCCTTTCTTGGAAACCACCTAAACAGGATGGTGGCAGCAAGATCACTCATTATATTGTTGAAAAAAGAGAGACAAGCAGACTACTATGGACAGTTGTTGAACCCAAACTCCAAGCTCTATACCTTAAAATAACGAAACTTCTAGAAGGAAATGAATATATTTTCAGAGTCTTACCAGTGAACAAATTTGGTGTTGGTGAGCCCCTTCAATCAAGTGCAGTTGTTATCAAGAATCCATTTACACCTCCAGATGCACCAAAAGGAGTGGAAGTCACTAATGTCAAAAAAGATTCAATGGTCATAACCTGGGATGCCCCAACAAGTGATGGAGGTACTCCTATCACTGGTTATATTATTGAGAAACATGACAAGGAAGGCATTAGATGGACCAGATGCAACATGAAAACAGTTACTGACCTCACATTTAAAGTTACTGGACTCCTGGAGAACCACCGCTATGAATTCAGAGTTTATGCCGAGAATGCTGCTGGAGTTAGTGAGGCAAGTTCTGCAACGGTATTCTATAAAGCCCTGGATCCTGTATTCAAGCCAGGTCCACCACATAATCCAAAAGTGTTAGACATGACCAAATCATCTGTTGTACTTGCATGGGGAAAGCCTATTTATGATGGTGGATGTGAAATCCAAGGATATATTGTTGAAGCATGTGAAGCAAAAGCAGCCATAGAGGAAATAAAGACTGCAGGAGAAGAAGGAAAGGCAGCTGCAGATGAATGGACAATGTGCACTCCACCAACAGGTGTAAAAGTGACACGCTTTAATGTGGAAAATCTGAAAGAAAAGCAGGAATATAAATTCAGGGTTTGTGCAGTCAACAAGGTTGGTGTTGGGGAACATGCTGATGTTGCAGGGCCCATTGTGCCAGAGGACAAAACTGAGGAACCGGATCTTGATATTGATGCTGAGTTAAGAAAGGTTGTACGTATTAAAGCTGGGGGTTCACTCAGATTATTCATCCCTTTCAAAGGAAGACCAACACCACAAATCAAATGGGAAAAAGATGGTGGACAGATTAAAGAAACAGCACATACTGAGACCACCAGCAGTTACACTTCTCTTGTGATTGATAAAGTTAACAGGGGAGACAGTGGTAAATATACTGTTACTGCAGAAAACTCTGCTGGTGCGAAATCTGAAACAATTATTGTGAAAGTCCTTGACACACCAAGTGCTCCTCTTAACTTTAAAGTTAAAGAAATTACAAAAGAATCTGTTACTCTTACATGGGAGCCTCCAAGTTTAGATGGTGGAGCAAAAATTAAAAATTACATTGTTGAAAAACGTGAGAGCACAAGAAAAACATTTTCTGCTGTTGTCACAAACTGCCACAAACTCTCCTGGAAAGTTGAACCACTTCAAGAAGGATGCAGTTACTATTTCAGAGTGCTTGCAGAAAATGAACATGGTATAGGCCTACCTGCAGATATCACAGATCCTTTGAAGGTTTCAGAGGTGCCACAAAGTCCTGGAAAATTAAGTGTTGTAGATGTTACTAAAACAAGTGTGTCTCTTTCTTGGGAAAAGCCCATTCATGATGGTGGCAGTAGAATTCTTCAATATCTTGTTGAAATGCAGGTTAAGGGTAATGATAAATGGTCTGGATGTGCCAATGTAAAAACACTGGAAGCTGTAATCACTAATTTGAACCCTGGAGAAGAGTACACTTTCAGAGTAATAGCTATCAACGAAAAAGGAAAGAGTGACCCAAGAACACTTGCTGTCCCCGTGCAAGCAAAGGACCTTGTCTTTGGGCCTGATGTAAGACCTGCATTTAGCAACTACAGTGTTCTTGTTGGAAAGGACCTTCAAGTCGAAATCCCAGTTTCTGGTCGTCCGAAGCCAAAGGTCACATGGACAAAGGATGGTGCAGCCCTCAAATTCACAACAAGGGTTAACATTTCTAATACAGCACACAGCACTATTCTTAGCATCAAAGAAGCAGCAAGAGAAGACGGTGGAATGTATGGAATAAACGTGTCTAATGTTGTTGGGCAAAAGGATGCAACAATTGAAATCATCACTCTTGATAAACCTGGCCCACCAACTGGCCCTGTGCGATTTGATGAGATAACTGTTTCAAGCGTTACATTGTCGTGGGACCCTCCAAAGTATACTGGTGGTTGCTCAATTTCAAATTATATTGTGCAAAAGAGAGACACAACTTCTACAACATGGGAGAATGTTGCAATTTCATTAGCAAGAACAACACTCAAAGTCATACGATTGAAGACAGGTGCTGAATATCAATTCAGAATCATTGCTCAGAACAGGTATGGCAAGAGCTATGCTCTGGACTCTTCAGCTGTTGTTGCTCAGTATCCATATAGAGAACCAGGACCACCAGGAACTCCATTTGCGTCATGCCTATCAAAGGACCATATGGTTGTTGAGTGGAATGAGCCAGTTTCAGATGGAGGCAGCAACATTATTGGATATCATCTTGAAAGGAAGGAGAGAAACAGCATTCTTTGGACAAAGATAAATAAGACACTGATTCAAGAAACAAGATTCAAAACCAGTCCTTTAGAGGAAGGTGTTGAATATGAGTTCAGAGTATATGCAGAAAATATCGTTGGCATTGGCAGATGCAGCAAAATCTCAGAGGGCTTTGTTGCTCGTGATCCATGTGATCCTCCTGGAACCCCAGAAGCTGTCCATGTGACTAAAGATTCAATAACTATCCAATGGACAAAGCCAGAGTATGATGGTGGAAGTGTTATCACTGGTTATACTATTGAGAAACGTGATCTTCCTGAAGGACGCTGGATGAAAGCAAGTTTCACTAATGTTATTGAAACCAATTTTACTGTCACTGGGCTGACAGAAGGTGCCAAGTATGACTTCAGGGTAATTGCAAAGAATGCAGTTGGCACTATCAGCATACCATCATACAACAGTGGACCTATTGCTGCATTGGATGAGGTAGAGCCACCAAAGTTCTCTATTGACCCAGAATACACTCAGACTCTAATTGTGAATGCAGGAGATACATTCAAACTTGATGCTGATGTCAATGGAAAGCCACTTCCTGCAATCCAGTGGTTTAAGAATGACAAGGAGCTTGAGAACACAATTAGATGTGACATAAAGAACACTGACATCAGAGCACTGATTATAGTAAAAGATGCAGTCAGACAAGATGGCGGAAACTACACTCTTCAGCTCACTAATGTTGCTGGATCTCAGACCGTTCAATTCCATGTGAAAGTACTTGATAAACCAGGTCCTCCAGAAGGGCCTCTTCATGTCACAGGTGTGTCCAGTGATAAATGCACACTGATATGGCGTGCTCCACTGGATGATGGAGGAAACACTATCACTCATTACATTATTGAGAGACGTGAGGCAAGTCGACTTGCTTGGACTGTGGTCTGTAATGACTGCAAAACTACAACATACAAAGTGACAAAGCTTCTGGAAGGTAACGAATATATATTCCGTGTCATGGCCGCGAACAGTTACGGTGTTGGTGAGCCAATTGATGCACCATCTGTAATAATGAAAGATCCATTTAGTCACCCTGGCTCACCACAAATTATCGAGGTAACAAATATTGCAAAGGACTCTATGACTGTTTGCTGGATTGCACCAGATACTGATGGTGGAAGTGAAATTCTTGGCTACATCATTGAGAAGAGAGACAGATCTGGAATTAGATGGACAAGGTGCAACAGACAAAAAGTAACCGATGTATGCTTCAGAGTGCATGGACTAATTGAGGATCATGAGTATGAATTCAGAGTGTCAGCTGAAAATGCAGCTGGAATTGGAGAACCAAGCTTGCCAACTTCATACTACAAGGCTTGTGATCCCAAATACAAGCCTGGCCCACCCATGCATGCACATGTTATTGATACCACCAAGACTTCAATTACAGTGGCATGGGGAAAACCTCTCAATGATGGCGGATGTGCAATTCAAGGATATATTGTAGAGATCTGCAAAGCTGAAGAGGAAGAATGGACTATGTGCACTCCCCCTACTGGCTTACGTGTCAACAAATTTGAAATCACTAAGCTAACAGAACAACAAGAATATAAGATTCAAATTTGTGCCATTAATAAACTAGGTGTTGGAGAACCTGCAGTTATTCCAGGAACTGCCAAGCCTGAGGACAAGCTGGAGCCCCCTGAACTTCACCTCGATTCAGAGCTAAGGAAAGGCATTGTTGTTCGTGCTGGAGGATCAGTAAGAATCAATGCACCATTCAAAGGTAGACCAATACCAGATATCAAATGGACTAAAGATGAAGGTGAACTGTCAGAAAAGACAGTGCTTGAAAAGGGTCTTAACTTCACCCAGCTTTCAATTGACTCCTGTGATAGAAGGGACTCAGGAAAATACACTGTGACTCTACAGAACAGCAGTGGCTCTGTATCTGAATTTGTTGCTGTTAAAGTGTTGGATACACCTGGAGCACCACTAAACTTTGTAGTTAAGGATATCAAGAAGGACTCTGTTACACTTGTTTGGGAACCACCACTTATTGATGGAGGTGCAAAGATCAAGAATTATATTGTTGACAAGCGTGAATCCACAAGAAAAGCCTATGCAAATGTAACAACCAAGTGCAGCAAAACAACTTATAAGGTGGAAAATCTTGTAGAGGGGGCCATGTATTATTTCAGAGTTATGGCTGAAAATGAATATGGCGTTGGTTTGCCGGTTGAAACAAAAACTGCTTCAAAGGCATCTGAAGTACCTCAGCCAGTTGGAAAGGTGATGCTGACTGATGTGACAAAAGTAAGTGCATCTCTGGCCTGGGAAAAGCCAGAGCATGATGGAGGTAGTAGGATTGCGGGCTACTTGATTGAAATGCAGCCAAAAGGAACTGACAAATGGGGTGTAGCAACAAATGTAAAAACATGTGAAGGAACAGTCACTGGACTGACTGGCGGTCAGGAATACTTGTTCCGCGTTTTGGTGTACAATGAGAAAGGCAAAAGTGAGCCAAAGCAACTTGCTGCTCCAGTTATTACCAATGACCTCACAATTGAACCAAGCCTAAAGTTGCAGTTCAACACATATAGTGTCAAGTCTGGAAAGGATTTTAGACTTGAAATACCTATTTTTGGACGTCCAAAACCAAAGATCACTTGGTCTAAGGATGGACAGTCACTTAAAGTAACATCTAGAGTTACTACTGCCTTCACACCAACATCCACAATCCTGCAGATTACTGAAGCCTGTAAAGATGACCTTGGAAAGTATACAGTTACCGCAACAAACAGTGTTTGTGCAGTTACAGAAGATATCAGTATCATAATCCTAGATAAACCTGGTCCACCCACAGGACCAATAAAAGTGAATGAAGTGAGCAATAATTCTGTTTCCATCTCATGGGAACCTCCGGAGTATACAGGAGGCTGCCAAGTAAAACATTATATAGTTGAAAAGCGAGACACCACTGAAACTACTTGGCAAGTTGTTGCTGGATCAGTTGCCAGGACATCCCTCAAAATTACCAAGCTGAAAACAGGTGCTGAGTATCAGTTTAGAGTCGTTGCTGAGAACAGATATGGTAGGGGTGCTCCTTTGGATTCAAAGTCCATTGTTGTGCAGTATCCTTACAAACCACCTGGGCCACCTGGTACTCCATATGTGAAATCTGCTACAAAGGATCAAATGATAATTGAGTGGAATGAACCAGTCAGTGATGGTGGCAGTTCAGTCATTGGATACCACCTTGAGAGCAAAGAAAGAACAAGTATTCTATGGACAAAACTAAACAAAACACTTATTACTGATACTGTTTTCAAAATTTGCAATCTTGAAGAAGGCATTGGATATGAATTCAGGGTATATGCAGAAAACATTGTTGGTATTGGCAGAGCAAGCAAAGTTTCAGAGAGCTTTGTTGCCCGTGACCCATGTGATCCACCTGGAACACCTGAGGCTATTTCAATATCAAAGGACCACATTAAGATTCAGTGGACAAAGCCTCAATATGATGGCGGCAGCAAAGTGACTGGATATATTGTTGAGAGAAGAGATTTGCCTGAGGGCCGATGGATGAGGGCAAATTTCACCAATGTAATTGAGACAGAATTTACAATCACAGGCTTAACGGTAAACAATCAATATGAATTTAGAGTAATTGCAAGAAATGCAGTGGGTGTCTTCAGTGAGCCTTCAGACAGCACTGGACCAATTACTGCTACAGATGAAATTGAACCTCCTAGTGTTTCAATGGATCCTAAGTACAAGGATGTCATTGTTGTCAATGCTGGAGACAACATAGTTTTGGATGCAGATATACACGGTAAACCCACACCTGATACTCAGTGGCTAAAAGAAGGAAAGGAAATGGACAAGACATTGCGTATTGAAGTAAGAAGTACACAAAAATATGCTTCTATTACAATAAAAGATTGTACAAGACTGGATGGTGGACATTATGACCTTGTATTAAGCAACAGTGGTGGAACAAAAACAATTCCAATAACAGTGAAAGTTCTTGACAGACCAGGTCCACCAACTGGACCACTACGAGTGACTGGTGTCATGTCTGACAGATGTCATCTGTCCTGGTCTGAGCCCTTGCAGAATGGTGGAGCTAATATTTCTCATTATATCCTTGAGAAAAGGGAAACTAGCAGACTATCATGGACTGTTGTTGATTCTAAGATTCCTAGTGTGATTTACAAAGTGACCAAGCTTCTGCAAGGTGACGAGTATATCTTTAGAGTTATGGCTGTCAACAAATATGGCATTGGTGAACCTCTGGAATCTGAGGCAATTATTGCACGCAATCCATACAAACCACCAAGTGCGCCATCAACACCAGAAGCATGTGAGATAACAAAGGACTCAATGACTCTATCATGGAATGCCCCAGAGAGTGATGGTGGAGCACAAATTACGTGTTATCACTTAGAGAAGCGTGATAAAGATGGTGTGAGGTGGACAAAATGCAACCGGCAGAAGCTGACCGATCTGCATTTCAAAGTAACTGGTCTGTCAGAGGGACATTTCTATGAGTTCCGTGTGTCTGCTGAAAATGAAGCTGGTGTGGGAGAATTTAGTGACCTATCTCTGTTTTATAGAGCAATAAATGCCACAACTCCCCCAGGTCCACCTCATCATCCTAAAGTGACAGATCACACAAGCTCATCTGTCTCGCTGTCTTGGGGAAAACCTGCTACTGATGGCGGTGCATATATAAAAGGTTATATTGTTGAGATGAAAGAGATTTCTTCAGAGGAATGGATCATATGCACACCTCCGGCTGGTATTCAAGCAACACGCCTCACAGTTGAAAACCTGAAGGAAAATGCTGAATATAACTTCCGTGTTTGTGCAATTAATTCTGAAGGAGTTGGTGAGCCTGCTGATGTTCATGGATCTGTGACCGCATCTGAAAAGGTTGAAGCACCTGAGATTGAACTTGATGCTGACCTCAGGAAAGTTGTCTCTGTTCGTGCAGGAGGATCCCTTCGTCTTTTCATTACAATTAGAGGTCGACCTGAGCCATCTGTCAAATGGGAAAAGGAGGATGGAACTCTGACTGAGCGTGCTCAGATTGAGTCCACCAGTTCATACTCCATGCTTGTAATTGACAATGTCAATAGATTTGACAGTGGAAAATATAACTTAACTCTTGAGAACAAGAGTGGCACAAAATCTGCATTTGTGAATGTCAGGGTGCTTGATACACCAAGTTCTCCACAGAAGTTTGAAGTGAAAGATGTAAAGAAAGATTCAGTAACTCTCTGCTGGGACCCACCACTCACAGATGGTGGAGCTAAAATAACCAATTATGTGGTTGAGAAGCGAGAATCTACAAGAAAAGCTTATACAACGGTCACAAGCAACTGCACACAAACTTCCTTTAAAGTTGATGAACTGCAGGAAGGAGGCATTTTCTACTTCCGTGTATGTGCTGTTAATGAGTATGGCTTTGGTGTGATGGCAGAAACAAAGAATCCTATTAAGGTTGCACAGGTACCTATGCCTCCAGGAAAAGTAACTCTTGTGGATGTCACAAAGAATAGTGTGACACTTACTTGGGTTAAGCCTGTCCATGATGGAGGGAGCAAAATCGTCTGCTACAACGTAGAGATGCAACCCAAGAACAGTGACAAATGGGGTGTAAGCTGCACAGTTAAGGTTCCTGAGGCTACTGTAAGCAACCTCACGCCTGGTGAAACATACTCCTTCAGGGTTATTGCACTAAATGAGAAGGGCAAGAGTGAGCCTCAAGAACTTGGTGTACCTGTTGTAGCTAAAGATATTGAGATTGAACCCTCTGTTCATCTGCTGTTCAACACATACAGTGTTAAAGCTGGAGGTCATCTTACTGTGGAAGTTCCTGTGAGAGGCAGGCCTAAGCCAGTTGTCTCTTGGAAGAAGGATAACCTTCCTTTAAGGCAAACAACCTCTCTTTCAATTGTCAACACGGCGGTGTCAAGCAAAATCGTCATCAAAGAAGCTGCTATTGAGCATGTTGGTAAATATGAAATCACTCTTGCTAATACAGCAGGCACCAAGTCCACAGACATTGCCATTGTTGTTCTTGATAAACCTGGGCCACCAGCTTCAGTGAAGGTTGATGCTGTGACATCTGACAGTATTACATTGTCATGGGCCCCTCCAGAATATGATGGTGGATGCTCCATCAACAATTACATTGTTGAGAAGAGAGATACCAACACAACAGAGTGGCAGATTGTTTCAACAAATGTTGCCAGAACCTCAGTCAAAGTACCTCGATTGACACAGGGTTCTGAGTACCAGTTCCGCATCTATGCAGTAAATCGCTATGGAAAGGGTAAGCCAATTGACTCTCCAGGAATTACTGCAGAGTACACATTCAAACAGCCTGGGCCACCTTCTACGCCCCGTGTTGCTCATGCCACCAAGGTCTTCATGCTTGTCACATGGAATGAGCCAGTTAATGATGGTGGTAGCACAGTCCTTGGCTATCATTTAGAACGCAAGGAGAGAAGCAGTATTCTTTGGACAAAGGTGAACAGGACAATAATCAAGGATACTGAATTCAAAGTAACTGGCATTGAGGAAAGTATGATGTATGAATTCCGTGTCTATGCTGAAAATATTGCTGGAATTGGCAAAGCAAGCAAAGCTAGTGAGCCCATAGCTGCACGAGATCCCTGTGATCCTCCTGGTCAGCCTGTGGTTACTAGCATTACCAAATCCTCCGTATCTCTTTCTTGGACCAAGCCTGAGTATGATGGTGGAGCCAAAGTTACTGGCTATGTAATTGAACGTAGAGATCTTCCAGAGGGTCGCTGGGTAAGATGCAATTTCACCAATGTTGTAGAGACTTACTTTGATGTTACTGGCCTAACACTGGATGAGAAGTATGATTTCCGTGTCATCGCAAAGAATGCTGCTGGACTATTCAGTGAGCCATCTGACAACACTGGTCCTATCACAGTTAAAGATAATGTAGATCCACCACGCATTATGATGGATGTCAAGTTCAAGGATGTTGTGGTAGTAAAAGCTGGGGAAACCCTGAAGATTAATGCTGACATTGCAGGGCGCCCACTTCCAGTTGCATCCTGGTCAAAGGACGGACATGAAATTGAACAGAAGCCAAGAATTCAGATAACTGGAACTGATACTAGTACTATGATAGTTGTTAAAGACTGCAAAAGGAGTGATTCTGGACAGTACGCTTTGACTTTAAAGAATGTTGCAGGAAGTGTCACAACACCAGTAAACTGTGTTATTCAGGATAAACCAGGACCTTCAGCAGGGCCACTATTAGTAACAGGCCTCACAGCAGAGGAGTGCACATTGTCATGGGGACCACCTCAAGAAATTGGTGGCTCTGAAATAACACATTATGTTGTTCAGAAACGAGAGACAAGTCGATTGGCATGGACACTCGTACATGGAGAGGTCAAAACCAGAGCATTCAAGGTCACTAAACTCCTAAAAGGAAATGAGTACATATTCAGAGTATTAGCTGTCAACAAGTTTGGGCTTGGTGAAGCCCTTGAAAGTGAAGTGGTCAAGGTCACTGAACCATACACTATCCCAGGAGCTCCAACAAATGTGGAAATTACAAGTGTGACCAGTGAGGAAATGAGGCTAACTTGGGCAAAGCCTGCATCTGATGGAGGCAGTGAAATCCTTGGATATATAATTGAAAGGAGAGAGAAATCTGGTCTTCACTGGGTCCGTGTGAACAGGGACCTTGTGAAAGATCTAACAGCTGTGATATCAAAAATAAGAAGAGGATGTGAGTATGATTTCAGAGTTTATGCTGAAAATGCAGCAGGCTTGAGTCCAGCCAGTGACCCATCTCCTTCAGCAAGGGCAGAGGATGAACTTTTGGTACCATCCCCACCAACTAAACCTAAGATTCTGGATCATACCAAGAATTCTATTACTATTGCCTGGAAAAAGCCATTATCTGATGGTGGTGCACAGATCCTTGGATACAGTGTAGAGTATAAGAAATCAGAGGATGAGGAATGGATTGTGGCTATTCAGATGACAAAAAGCTATGAATTCACAGTTTCTGGTCTTATAACTGATGTAGAGTATGTGTTTGCTGTTAAAGCAATCAACAAAGTTGGTGTCAGTGAACAGTCGCCTATCTCCGAGCCACAGTCAGCAGCAGATAGAAAGGAGGAACCTGTATTTGACGTTGACATTGAGATGCGAAAAACTTTAATTGTCAAACATGGTAATTCATTTACTTTGACAGCTCCATTTAAAGGAAAGCCAGTGCCTTCAGTTACATGGAATAAAGAGGAGGTCGATCTCAAAGCAAGGGCAAGCATAGAAACAACAGAAACATGTACATCCATTACTATTGAGAAAGCATCAAGAAATGACTCTGGACAATACATTGTTACTTTGGACAATGGTGTTGGAACAGCATCTTTGCCAATGGTGGTCAAAGTTCTTGATACCCCTGGACCACCAACTAATGTGAAAATTACAGAAGTCACAAAAGATTCTGCTACAGTTACTTGGGAACCACCAGAGAATGATGGAGGAGATGCTGTTAAAGCTTATCATGTTGAGAAACGTGAAGCAAGCAAAAAGGCCTGGGTATGTGTAACAAGCAACTGTCACAGTCTGACATACAAGGTTGAAGACTTGCAAGAAGGTGCAATCTACTATTTTAGAGTCACTGCAGAAAATGAGTTTGGAACAGGTGTTCCTGCCGAAACTAAAGATGGAACCAAGATCACAGGTAAAACCATTTCCATTTTTGTTTGTTTAAAAAGGACAAAATAATAGGTTTCAGAATAACTTTATTCATTTTGTGTTTTAAATATGATTTCAACTTTGCACCAACAGAAAAACCAAGTCCACCTGCTAGGCTTGGCGTTACTGCGGTAACAAAGAATAGCGTCACCATTGCATGGTCAAAACCAGAGTATGATGGTGGAAGCCGAATTACCAGCTACCTCATTGATGCCCTCGAAAAGGGCCAACAGAAGTGGGTTAAATGTGCCACTGTTAAAGCCAATACCCACGTAATTAAGAACCTAAGGGAAAATGCAGAATACTTTTTCAGAGTTCGTGCTGAGAATCACGCTGGACTTAGTGAACCCAAAGAAATGATTATTCCTGTGGTTGTGAAAGATCAACTGGGTGAGTCTTAATTCATTCAATTAATTCCATGTTTATCATATTTAAATAATCTATTATTGTTAATGTACTTACATTTCCTATTATTTACAGATGCTCCTGAGTTTGACATGAAGAATTTCCCACACAACACTGTTTATGTGAGAGCAGGATCAAATCTTAAATTTGAGCTTCCTCTCTCTGGTAAACCAATGCCAAAAGTCACAATGTCAAGAGGCACTGCTCCAGTTAAGTGCGGCAAGAGATTCAGCTTTGAAGTAACCCCTGAAAGTCTTAATATCAACCTCAAGGAAAGCATTGCAAGTGATGCTGGAAGATATGACATTGTTGCCTCGAACACAAGTGGAACTACCAAGATGTTTGTAAACATACTGGTCCTGGATAGACCAGGTCCTCCGGTTGGCCCTGTTGAAGTTAGTGATGTGAGAGAGACAAGCTTGTGCCTCAAATGGCTCCCACCAGTGTATAATGGTGGCAGTCCTGTTACAAACTATGTTGTTCTTAAACGTGAAACAAGCACTCCAGCCTGGACAGAAGTGTCATCCACAATTGCAAGAAGCACTGTTAAAGTCACTAAACTTACAAAGGGAGAAGAATACCAGTTCAGGGTTAAAGCTGAGAATCGCTTTGGCATTAGTGATCACATTGATTCTCAGTCGGTTACAGTAAAGCTTCCATACAGTGAGTACCTAGACAATATACATTTGCAATTGTTTCTAGTTATGTCTTAATATTTGTTAAACCCATGCTCATTTATTACATTTTGTAGCTATCCCTGGACCACCATCAACACCATGGCTTGGTTTTGTGTCAAGGGAGAGCCTCACTGTTTGCTGGAATGAGCCAGTAACAGATGGAGGAAACCCAGTGGTTGGATACCATGTCCAAATGAAAGAAAGAAGCAGCATTCTTTGGCAGACAGTGAACAAAACAGCAATCCCTGCAACTCAAATTAGAGTGACAAATATATGTCCTGGAATGATTTACGAATTCAAGGTAGCTGCAGAAAATGCAGCTGGTATTGGAAAGTTCAGCAAGACATCAGAAGAAGTGCTAGCAATTGATGCCTGTGGTAAGCTTAAATAATAATAAAAATTATATGTAAACAACGTCGATATGTTGTCAAGCTTCTCTGAATTGCGTTGCCAAATAACAAATCTTGTTTTGTTTTAGAACCACCAGCAAATGTGAGAATTTCTGAGGTTACAAAAAATTCAATTAGCCTTGTATGGCAGAAGCCTCCATTTGATGGTGGAAGCAAAATCACTGGCTACATGGTTGAGCGAAGAGATGCTCCAAATGGCAGATGGACGAAGGCTAACTTTACCAATGTCATAGATACTAACTTCACTGTGTCAGGCTTGACTCAGGATCAGGCATATGAATTCAGGATTTTTGCCAGAAATGCAGTTGGCTCGATCAGCAATCCATCTCTAATTGCAGGACCAGTAACTTGTGTTGACATTTCTGGTAAGTTTATTGCTGTTACTTTGCTGGTTATCTCATGTTATCATTGCCCAGCAGTACTATTCACACTTTATTACACACTTTTCTGTTTCCTCCCATTCTTAGGTGCTCCAGTAATTGACCTGCCCCCAGAGTATTTGGATGTTGTGCAATACAAAGCTGGTACATCGTTCAAAATCAAAGTGGGAATATTTGCTAAACCTTTGCCAACTATTGAATGGCTTAAAGACGAAAAGGAGCTAGTGTCAAGTTCACAGCTGTCAATTGAGAGCACAACTGACTCATCTGCCTTCCTAATTAAGGATGCTACTCGTCTTAATACTGGAACCTATGAGCTCAAAATAAAGAATGTGTTTGGCACTGCATCTGCTTCTATCAGAATACAGATTTTAGGTATGTAATTATTTGTGTCAAATATATATATATATATCATTTGCCATTTTAGTGTCTTTTTCACCTCTTTATTTCCTCATTGTAAATTAAACAATATTTTTATTCTGTAAATAGACAAACCTGGACCTCCAGCTGGACACATTGAATTCCAATCAGTCTCTGCTGACAAGATAACAATTGCATGGGAACCAGTGGCTGATGAAGGAGGCGCCAAAGTAACTCATTACATTGTAGAAAAACGAGAGACAAGTAGAGTAGTGTGGTCCCCAGTTTCTGAAGCAATAGAAGCACGTACTGTCACTGTCCAAAAGTTGGCCAGAGGAAATGAATATGTATTCCGTGTCAGAGGTGTGAACAAATTTGGAGCTGGAGATCCTCTGGAGTCTGAGCCTGTAATTGCCAAAAATGCATTCGGTAAGGAGACAGTAGCTGAAAATCTAAATTATTAGATTATATAATGTTTGATAAACCAGGTAATGTAACATCATAAATGAACTATTTATTATTTTTTCTAGTTACTCCCGGACAACCTTGTACACCTGAAGCAACAGATATCACCAGAACATCAATGCAGATTGTTTGGGATAAACCTAGTGTGGATGGTGGCAGCATGGTTTCAGGATACTATCTGGAGAGACGTGACAAGAAGAGCCTACGCTGGGTAAAAGTGTACAAGGACCCCATTAGTGACACCAAAGCAAAGGTCCATCATCTCACAGAAGGAAATGAATATCAGTATCGAGTATCTGCTATCAATAAAGCTGGGGAAGGTCCATACTCAGATGTTTCTGACTTCTACAAAGCTGCTGATCCAGTTGGTGTGTATTACTGTATCTTTTTACTGCAATGTTCATTTTACTAAATTCATATTTAATTAAGAGTCTTACTGCCTTGAGAAAGTTCTAACCAAGTTTTGTAAATTCTCCTAAGACCCACCATGTGAACCAACTAGGCTCAAGGTCGTGGACTCAACTAAAACATCAATCACACTTGGATGGTCAAAGCCAGAGTATGATGGAGGCAGTGAAATCACCAGCTACGTTGTAGAAAAAAGAATTGGTGAAGAAGGAGAGTGGACAGTGATCAGCCATAAGGGTGAAGTGAGAACCACAGAGTATGTGGCCTCAGATCTTAAACCAGATGTTGACTACTACTTCCGTGTATCTGCTGTTAACTGTGCTGGACGTGGAGACCCAATAGAAATGGAAGAACCAGTACAAGCCAAGGACATTCTTGGTATGTATTCATCTTGAAATGCTTTTAATATCTTTTCCGCTTGTAACAACAGCATAAATCATTGTAATTGTTATTTTGCAGAGGAAGCCCAGGTTGATACGGATGTTGCAATGAGAACTCACTACATTGTGAAAGCTGGTAAAGATGTTGAAATTATGGTGCCCCTGAAAGGCAGGCCCGCTCCAAGTGTCTCTTGGAAGAAGGAAGATCAAAACATTGACAATGATCCTCTATATAACATTCACAACACAGACACGTCATCATGTCTCATAATTACACAAGTAACTCGAAATGACACGGGTAAATACATCATTAATATATCAAATGGTGTAGGAGAACCAAAGTCCTTAACTGTGTCTGTTAAAGTACAGGACACTCCAGCTGCTTGTAGGAACTTGATCTTGAAAGATGTCACTCGTGGAAAAGTCACACTTTGCTGGGAGCCTCCTCTACTGGATGGTGGTGCTGAAATTACCAATTATGTTGTGGAGAAGAGAGACTCTTCAAAGCGTACATATGCCTGTGTAACAAATAAGTGCAAGGAAACCACATGTGTAATTGAAGAACTCTCTGAGAAAGCATCATTCTTCTTCCGTGTATTAGCAGAAAATGAAAATGGAGTTGGAGATCCATGTGAAACAGCAGAGCCAGTTAAAGCCACAGAGACGCCAGGACCAGTCAAAGACCTTTCTATGAAAGACTCCACAAAGACTTCAGTAACACTACAATGGAACAAACCAGATTATGATGGTGGTAGCATTATTACAGACTACATAATTGAAAAGAAACTGCAAGGTCAAGAAGAATGGGCCCCTGCTGGCACAAACAAGCACTGTGAACATGAAGTTACGAAGCTCAAGGAACTTACTGAAATGTTTTTCAGAGTTTGTTCCAAGAATGAAAAGGGTACTAGTGACTTTATTGAAATTGGACCAATTAAAGTAAAGGACTACATTATCGCACCAGAAGCAAACCTTGAAGAGTATCCTGATGGACAAATCAGTGTACGTTTGGGACACAATGTCCACATTGAATTACCATACAAGGGTAAACCAAGACCAACCATTCTTTGGTTAAAGGACAATTTGCCACTGAAGGAGAGTGAAAAAATCCGCTTCAAGAAGACTGAAAACAAAGCCACTCTTATGATCAAAAATGTGGAGAAAGGCAATGAAGGCAAATACACACTTACTCTTGACAACACATTCTTCAGAAAATCTTTTCATATACAGGTTATTACCCTTGGACCACCCTCTAAACCTGTTGGACCCATCCGTTTGGATGAGGTCAGAGCAGAAAGTATAGCTATATCTTGGGATGAGCCAAATGATAATGGGGGTGGAGAAATCACTTGTTACACTGTTGAGAAACGTGACACTTCTCAGACAGACTGGAAAATGGCTTGTTCAAGTGTGATTGGAACATCATTTAAGGTACCCAATCTGATCAAGGGAATTCAGTACCAGTTCAGAGTCTGTGCCGAAAACAGATATGGTGCAAGTGAACCTTTAGTTTCACAAAATGTCATTGCCAAGCATGAGTTCAGACCACCTGGCCCACCAGGCATGCCAGTGGTTTACAATGTTACAAATGATGGCATGACTATTCAGTGGGATGCACCTATTTTTGATGGAGGTTGTCCAATCCTTGGATTCCATGTTGAAAAGAAGGAGAAGAACAGCATAATGTGGCAAAAGGTCAACATAGTCTTGGTCATAGAAAGGGAGTTCAGGATTCTTGGTCTTATTGAAGGCTTGGAATATCAGTTCAGAGTTTACGCCCAGAATGATGCTGGATACAGTCGCATGAGTGATGTAAGCAAAACCGTTATGGCCGTTTCGCCAGTTGGTAAGTTCATCTTTAAGACTTATTTTTTCACATAAAAATTTTCAAGTTAGAAATATGACAGTTGACAGTGTCTAAATACTAAATAACATATGTATTTTCATTTCAGATCCTCCTGGTACCCCTGACTACGTTGATGTAACAAGTGAATCAGTTAAACTGAAATGGGAAGCACCCAAGCGTGATGGTGGAAGCAAAATTGTTGCCTATAATGTAGAGAAACGACAGGGCCAAGGACGGTGGTTAAAGACCAACTTTACAACTGTGACTGACACAGAATTTACAGTGACTGGTCTTGCTTGCGGTGAACGCTATGAATTCAGAGTCATAGCAAGAAATGCTATCGGCACAGTGAGCCCACCCTCTCAGTCTTCTGGATATATCTTAATCAGAGATGAGAGCTGTAAGTACATCCAGTTTATATTCTGTTTGTCGTTGTTCAGTGGTCAGCATTTCATATGCAATTTTATGCTGGTCTGTATATGTTAAGTTCATAATCTTATCTTTTTCAGTTTCTCCAAACATTGAGTTTGGACCGGAATACTTTGAGGGAGTCTCTATTAAAGCTGGAGAAAACATCAGGCTAAAAGTAACAATCACAGGAAGACCAACACCAAAAGTTACCTGGTACAGAGATAATATCGAATTAACCAAGAAAATGGTTGATATCACAACAATTGCTGGATCAAGTACCCTCTTTATCAGAGATGCTGACCGTAGTCACCGCGGTCTTTATACTGTAGAAGCCATAAATCCCTCAGGATCTAAAAAGGAATCAGTGAAAGTTGAAGTCTTTGGTATGAATAATTTTTGTAGCTTATCCCTCTTATTTATTCATTCCACCTTTTAATCACTATAATTTCTTGAGATCCACATCTTTAACCTATGCTTCTTCAATTTCTATCTTTCAGATACACCTGGTGAACCTGTTGGACCAATCACATTCTCAGATATCTCTGAGGGCAAAGTAACACTTTCATGGAATCCACCTGAGAATGATGGCTGTTCTGAGGTCACTCATTACATTGTCGAGAAGCGTGAAACCTCCAAAATTTCATGGGCACTTGTTACAGATGAGTGCTTGGCATGCACATACACTGCCACCAAACTGATCAAGACAAACGAGTATCAGTTCCGGGTTTCTGCAGTCAATAGGTTTGGTGTTAGCAGACCACTGGATTCAGCTCCCGTGATTGCACAAATGCAATACAGTAAGATGATACAAAGCTTATATTGAAATATATTACTTACCAAATTGTATGTAAAACACTGTAAAAATAAAATCTTTCTGCAATTTCTTCCTTTTTTAATCCCTGCAGCTGTTCCAGATTCTCCTGGAACTCCAGATGCAACAGATGTTGATGGAGAGAGTATCACAATCAACTGGGCACCACCAACACATGATGGTGGAAACCCAATAAAATATTACATTGTGGAAAGACGAGAAAAGAAGACTGGCCGCTGGCTGAAAGTCCTAACAAGAAAGCCCATTGTTGAGGCTGCACACAGAGTGACTCATCTCACTGAGAACGTGGAGTACGAATTCCGTGTGTATGCTGTAAATGATGCTGGAATTGGAGCACCAAGCAACATTTCAATGCCAATTAAATGTGCAGAGCCAACTGAAGAACCTGATGCCCCATCTATTGTCAATGTGACTGACACTACCAATACATCTGTCAGCTTGGAATGGACCAGACCTGCATCTGATGGTGGTATGGAAATCCATGGCTACATTATTGAGAAGCGCAAGGGATCTGAAGCAGAATGGCACAGAGTCAATGAGGATCTTTGTGCTGTCACAAAATACAATGTTACTGGTTTGGAGACTGGTGCAGAGTACAGGTTCCGTATTTGTGCAGTCAATTCTGTTGGAAAGGGTGGAGCCAAAGAAATACCTGAGCCTGTACAGGCAGTAGACAGGCTCTTGGCACCAGAAATTGACATAGATGCATCCTTCAAACAGACACATATTGTGAAAAGTGGTGGAAGTGTATGTATCCGTATCGCCTTTAAAGGCAAGCCAACACCTACAGTTTCCTGGACGAAAGCAGATGGAGAACTTGGTGTTATGACAGACATCACCACCACTGAGACATTCACAGCCTTGACACTGGAAAACTGCACTAGAAATGATACTGGAAAATATACTCTCACTCTTGAGAACAGTAGTGGCAATAAATCTATCACTGTTGCAGTCAAAGTGTTGGACACACCTGGTGTACCAGGGGCTCTCTCCATCAAGGAAGTCACAAGAGGAGCTCTCACAGTTGCTTGGGAACCTCCTGCCAATGACGGTGGTGCACGTGTTCATCATTACATTGTCGAGAAGCGTGAGGCAAGCCGTCGTACATGGACAGAGGCAGCACCCAAGACCACTCAAACAAGCGTGAGAGTTTCTGAACTCCTGGAAGGTGTACCTTATTTCTTCAGAGTCATGGCTGAAAATCAGTATGGTCTTGGTGAAGCATATGAAATGCCTGATCCAGTTATTGCCACAGCTGAACCTGCTCCACCAAAGAGGGTTGATATCATTGATACAACTGACACATCAGCATCCCTGGCCTGGCTCAAGCCAGAGCATGATGGAGGAAGCCGTATCACAGGCTATTGTGTGGAATCCAAGGCAAAAGATGCAGATAAATGGGTTGTCTGTGGTACAACGAAAAACCTAAGCCTTGTAATTGAAGGGCTTACGGAGAACAGTGAATATGAATTCCGTGTCAAGGCAAAGAATGATTCTGGGTTCAGTGTGCCAAGAGAAGCTTTCTCCTCAGTCATCATTAAAGAGCCACGAATTGAACCTACTGCCGATCTCAGTGGTATCACCAATCAACTCATTACTAGCAGGATTGGCGAGTCTTTTGAGATTGATGTACCAATTAGTGGAAGACCAGCTCCAAAGGTATCCTGGAAGCTTGAGGAAATGAGGCTGAAAGAAACTGACAGGGTTTCAATCAAGACTACCAAAAACAGGACCACTCTCACAGTTAAAGAATGCATGAGAGGTGATGGAGGCAGATATTTCCTCACCCTTGAGAATGTCACTGGGTCAAAGACTTTCACTGTCACAGTCAATGTTATTGGCAGACCAAGCCCTCCGGAGGGACCTATTGAGATTTCCTCAATTACATCAGAGTCATGCGTACTGTCATGGAATCCACCTGAGGATGATGGTGGAACAGACATCACAAACTACATTGTTGAGAAGCGTGAATCTGGCTCCACTGCTTGGCAGCTTATTAACTCAAGTGTAAAACATACTTCTTTCCATGTTACACATCTAACTAAATATATGCAGTATACTTTCCGTATCTGTGCTGAAAACCGTTTTGGTGTAAGCAAGCCAACAGAATCTGAGACGATTGTTGCAGAGCATCCATTTGGTATGTAACAGCTAATAAGAAATTTGTATTTTTGAGATACTATATAAATAATCAAACATCAAATATTTAATTACATGTTTTCATTTTCACAGTTCCTCCAGGCCCTCCAACAAGGCCAGAAGTGTTCACTGTAACCGCCAACAGCATGAGCATTCGTTGGGAGGAACCGTACCATGACGGCGGCAGCAAAGTCTCTGGCTACTGGATTGAAAAGAAGGAGCGTAACACAATACTCTGGGTGAGAGAAAACAAGATTCCCTGCTTTGAATGCTACTACAAGGTGGAAGGCCTTGTTGAGGGTCTTGAATACCAGTTCAGAGTGTATGCAATGAATAGCGCTGGCCTCAGCAAAGCAAGTGAAGCATCAAAGAGAGCTGTGGCACAAAATCCAGTTGGTAAGTACATCACAAAAGAGTAATTCATACCAGTCTAGATCAGCAAAACAATACTTACATTTATTTTTTGATTATACAAATTTACAGATCCTCCAGGAAAACCAGAAGTTACAAATGTATCAAGATCAACAGTGTCAGTCAAATGGTCTGTGCCCCTAAACAATGGTGGAAGCCCAATCACAGGCTACATTGTTGAGCGCAAGCCATATACTGTCACTGGAGAAGGTCGCTGGCTTAAGTGTAACTACACTAATGTTACTGACACAAATTTCACGATCACTGCACTGGGAGAAGGAGAGGAATATGAATTCCGTGTAATTGCCAAAAATGCAAATGGAGTGTTGAGCCTGCCATCAGTTTCAACAGGACCAGTGACCTGCAAAGCGGAATACAGTATGTATCATACATTGTTCTTTCACTAAAAATGTAAGACAATTTTTTTTTTTATTAAAAACAACCTAAATACTCATGACACTTATTTTGCAACTACAATTATTTTGCAGTTCCTCCTAAAGCAGAGCTGGACAGCAAACTCCTTGTGGACACTGTTGTAATTAGAGCTGGATCTGATCTGGTGCTGGATGCTGCTGTTGGTGGTAAACCTGAGCCTAAAGTCAGCTGGTCCAAGGGTACAAAAGAGCTAGAGCTTTGTGAAAAATATGCTCTCCAGTATTCAAGTACCCGTGCTCTGGCAATCATCAAGTTCTGCGACAGAGATGACACTGGAAAGTATGTTCTGACAGTTAAAAATCCAAGTGGAACAAAAACTGCTGAGGTCAATGTTAAAGTGCTTGGTAAGTTTACAGCAGCAACAAAAAATAATGGTACCCAAATAATTGTCCCAAATATGTTGTCGGTTCATTCATACAATAATCTTCTTTTCTTCTTTTCCAAGACACACCTGGTCCCTGTCAGGAGATTACTGTCAGCAATGTATCCGAGGAAAAATGCACAGTGTCTTGGAAAGAGCCACTGGAGGATGGTGGTGACCCCATCACACATTACCTTGTTGAAAGAAGGGATACCAATAGACTTAACTGGGTTATCATGGAGGCTGAATGCAAAGCTCTAACATGTGAAATTAAAAGACTTTTCAAGAACAATGAATACATCTTCCGCGTGAGAGGTGTGAACAAGTATGGATCTGGTGTGGCAGTACAGTCTACCCCCATTTTTGCCAGAAACTCGTTCAGTAAGTGCCATGATTAATATTAAAATCATTAGCTGAGGTATTTTACAGTGTTACATGTTACAGTATTCCACCTTCATTTCCAATTACAGCTGTCCCATCACCTCCTGGAGCACCAGAAATCCTTGCAGTTGGAAAAGATTTTGCAACAATCGAGTGGCTGAAGCCTGAGAGCGATGGTGGCAGTGAAGTCACAAACTACTTGATTGAGTACCATGAACGAAAGAGTGTTAGATGGATCAAGGTCAACAGAGATTCGATTCTCAAGGACACATCCTTCAAAGTCACTGGTCTTCATGAAGGCAACATCTACCAGTTCCGTGTTACAGCCATGAATGCAGCTGGTGATAGTGAACCTAGTGAAGTGTCAATGTATGCAGTATGCAGAGTACCAACAGGTATGATTTTCTGAAACAACTTCATTGGTAACGTTTAAATGTATATTTTACTATTGTAACAACTCTTTACCTTCTTATGTTAAATCCTCATTTTAGGCACTCCAGATCCCCCTTCAATTCCACGGGTTACAGACACACACAAAGATAGTATAAGCCTTGCCTGGACACGACCAGTTGAAGATGGAGGCGCTGATGTTATTGGCTACGTTCTTGAGATGCAGGAGGCTGGTGCAGAGGAATGGACAAAAGTGCACGAAAAGAATCTCAGGGTGACAGAACACACAGTTACAGGTCTTTCTGCTGGCAAAAAATACTGTTTCAGGGTTGCAGCGGTCAACGTAAATGGAATGGGTGACTTCAGTGATCCTTGTGCAGAGACTGAGCCTGTGGAAAGAATTGGTATGTGTACACATTTCAAATTGTTGTGTGCTGTCAAAGTTTGATATGTACAAATGCAAAAAAAGAAGTATTGTCCAATGGCTTTGTAAATATCTTCTCTACTAAACTCTCTTGTTTTGTTTATTATTTATTCCAGAAATTCCTGACCTGGAGCTGCCTGATGAACTGACAAAGACAATTTGTCTGAGAGCAGGAAGTTCTCTTCGCCTCCATGTTACTGTTACTGGTAGACCAACCCCAGCTGTAACCTGGACCAAACCTGGTGTGGACCTCCAAAATCGTGGCTTTATTGAAGTAACTAATACTGCCACAACACTCATTATTGACAAGGTACACCGCTATGATGCTGGTAGATATACAATTGAAGCTTCAAATTCGGCTGGAAAGAAGGATGCAAGCATTCTTGTGAAAATCTACGGTATGTTTTTTTTTTTTATACTCACATTAAATCATGGAAATTATTTATAGTGCATATTACAACATGCCGTGATGTCTAACCAGCATGTTTGTGAATTCTTTCTCAGATACACCTGGTCCGACTGGTCCAATTAAGATGAAAGAGCTTACAAAAGATTCTGCTCATATTACTTGGGATGCTCCTGAGGTTGATGGTGGAGCACCTGTCAATAATTACATCATTGAAAGACGAGAGGCATCAATGAGAGCATACAAAACCATCACATCCAAATGCAGCAAGACATCATACAAAATAACTGGTCTGACAGAAGGAATGCTGTATTATTTCAGAGTCTTACCAGAGAATATCTATGGTGTTGGTGAACCTTGTGAGACACCCGATGTTGTGTTGGTGTGTGAAGTTCCACTGCCACCAGCCAAGCTTGAGGTTGTAGATGTAACCAAAACCACTGTATCACTTGCCTGGGAGAAACCCTTACATGATGGAGGCAGCAGAATCACTGGCTACATTATTGAGGCTTGTAAAGCTGGTACTGACAAGTGGATGAAGGTGGCAACTTTGAAACTTACAGACTTTGAGTTCACTATCACGTCACTTAATGAGAATGAGCAATACCTCTTCAGGGTACGTGCTGTCAACAGCAGAGGAGTTGGTGAGCCAAAAGAAATTGTAACAGCTGTGACAGTTCAAGAACAAAGAGGTATTTATTATGATAATAACAAAAACTACAAGATGCTGTCATTTATATGTCATGTCTCATTGTTTATGCCTTTTTTCCTCTTTCAGTCATGCCAAAGGTTGATCTATCAACTATTCCACAGAAGATGATAAGTGTTTTGGCAGGCAAACCCCTTGAGCTTGATTTACCAATTATAGGAAGGCCACCACCAGCTTGTGCTTGGTTCTTCAATGACAACAGGATAAAGATTGTGGAGCGTGTGAAGATAAAGTCAACTGGAAAATTCTCTAAATTAACTATTCTTGACACTACCATTGATGACAGTGGAGTGTATACTCTTGAGGTTAAAAACATAACAGGAGTAACTACTGAAAACATCAAAGTCATCATTCTTTGTAAGTACCAACTCCCAGCATTAAAATAGATATTTTAAAATAGTTGAGTTTTAATATTAACCTTAAACCTCTTCTCTCTTTATAGCCAAACCTGATGAGCCTCAAGGACCCATCCGATTTGATGAAGTTGATGCAACATCTGTCACAATAAGCTGGGATCCACCGACGAGAGATGGTGGTGCACCAATTAGCAACTATGTGGTTGAACAACGTGATGCTCATCGCCCAGGATGGGTACCTGTGTCGGAATCAGTTACCAGACCTACATTCAAATTTGACAGATTGACAGAGGGCGATGAATATGTGTTCCGTGTTGCAGCAACCAATCGTTATGGCACTGGGGATTACTTACAGTCAGAAGTCGTAATGTGCAAGAGCTCCAAATGTAAGAAAAATGTTTAAAAAAAAAAATAATAATATTTATGATTGATGATATATATATATATATATGCATTATGGACCTACTTAATCACAATTTCAAATTGCTGTTACAGCCATTCCCGGACCACCTGGAAGACCCATTGTGTTTGATGTATCACGTGATGGCATGACTGTTGCATGGGAGCCACCAGATGAGGATGGAGGCTTAGAGGTGTCTGGCTACATTATTGAACGCAAGGAGGTCAGATCTGATAGGTGGATCCGTGCTAATAAAAATCCAGTGACAATGACAAGATACAGATCCACAGGATTAATTGAAGGCCTGGAATATGAACACAGAGTTACAGCCATCAATGCTCGTGGTGTTGGCAAACCTAGCCTCCTTTCCAAACCAGCAGTAGCAACTGATCCAGTTGGTGAGCAAAATTTTACTATTAATACATTTTTGTGTGTACAAACTGACACAGAATTTTGGTACATTCAATTATTATCACTGATCAAACAATGACAAAATCCCTACAGATCCACCTGGGTCACCTCAAAACCCACGAGTCACAGATACCACAAAATCATCTGTGTCTTTGGCCTGGAGTCCTCCAGATGAGGAGGGCGGTGCTAAGGTTACAGGCTATCTAATTGAGATGCAAAAGGTTGGTTCAGTAACCTGGATGAAGTGCAACGCCACACCTTCGCTGATCTGTGAATATACTTTGACACAAATGCCGCAAGGAGAAGAATTCAAATTCCGTGTTATGGCTTGCAATGCTGGTGGACCAGGTGAACCAGCTGAAGTACCAGGAGTTGTGACTATAACAGAGATGCTTGGTAAGAACTTATGACCCTGTCATTTACTCCCTGTAATTACATGTGTGAAATGCTATATGTCTGGAATAATTTAATGATTTGAAATGTGCTGTTTCAGATCCTCCAAGTTATGATCTTGAGGCAAAATACAAAGATGTCCTTGTGGTCAGATCCAAAGGAGTAATCAGACTTTCAGTGCCCATCAAAGGCAAACCTACTCCTACCTGCAAATGGACCAAGGATGGATCAGAGGTGACTAACCGTGCAATGATTGCCTCCAGTGAAGACGTAACAGAGCTTGTAATCAAGCAAGCTGAAAGATCTGATTCTGGGGTTTACCATCTCCATCTGGAAAACAAGTGTGGCAAAAAGATGCTTCCTATAAAGGTCAAGGTTATTGGCCGCCCAACTGCACCTGAAGGCCCTCTTAGATTTGATGATATACAAGCACATTCTGTAAGAGTAAGCTGGAAACCACCAACAGAAGATGGTGGTTCCGAAATTGTTGGCTACATTGTGGAGAGACGTGAAGTAACAAAAGCAGCTTGGTACACTGTTGACTCGCGAGTGGTTGACACATCCCTTGTGGTTAAGGGACTAGAAGAAAATGCTGAATACCACTTCAAGGTGACAGCAGAGAACCAGTTCGGAATAAGCAACTCCCTGAAATCAGAGACAACTGTTGTACCAAAGACTCCTATTTGTAAGTGCTTGTCAGTGGTCTCATTTCTAGGCATTACATTGTTTGTTATTAAACATAAAAACATTTTCTTTCATTTTTTGTTATTAATATTTAGGTGTCCCAGAGGCTTCAGGCACTCCACCAGAAATTATGGATGTTACTAAGAATTCTGCTGCTTTGGCTTGGACTAAACCCAAAGATGATGGTGGATCTCGCATTACTGGTTACTTTATTGAGTACAAAGAAGTCTCGTCTGATAAGTGGATTCGTCATGAGACAAAGATTACCTCAACAATGTATACTCTTAGTCAGCTAACTACTGATGCTGAGTATCAGTTCCGTGTTATTGCCGTGAATGACATTGGAGAGAGTGAACCTGGACCTCCATCAGATTCAGTAATATGCAAAGATCCATTTGGTATGAAAGCATTCTTAATTTTCCTGTCTATTAATAATATGTTCTTTGTTCATTAATTGATTCAGTATTGTTCTTTATTGAATTAAAAATTTTATTTGCACTCTTGATTTATTTAGATAAACCAAGCCAGCCAGGAGAAATTGACACTATGACTGTTACCAAAGACTACATTACAATTAACTGGGAGGCTCCAGCATGTGACGGTGGAAAACCAGTCCTTGGCTACTGGATTGAATACCGAAAGTCTGGAGAGACTGCTTGGAAGAAATGCAATAAGGAGCGCACAAAGGACAAACAGTACACTCAGGGTGGTCTACAAGAGGCAACTGAATATGAATTCAGAGTATTTGCAGAAAATGAAACCGGAATCAGCAGACCACGCAGAACAGCAACTGGCATTAAAACTAAACTGGGTGGTAAGTATGGTTTGAAATAACACTCAAGTGTTGTTGTGTGTATTGTGATTAGTTACGAGAATAATATTATCAAATATTTATCCCAATGGATTTTTTAGAAGAGAAATTTGACTAAAAAAATCTCTTTTTTATTTTAGTTGGAAATAAACCAGCTCTCAGGAAAGAGATGGATGAAGTCACTGCCAAACTAGGACAAACTGCAACTCTCAAATGTCAGATTATTGGAAGACCTGTTCCAGAAATTAAATGGTACAAGGGTGGAAAGGAAATCAAAGAAGGTCGCAAATATGCAGCGACCTCTGATGGCCGCAATCATACACTGACCATTTCAACCGATCAACAGGAAGATGAGGGTCTGTACACTTGCAAGGCTGTGAATGAAGCTGGGGAGTGTGAGACCAGTGGACCTCTGGTCCTTGAAGCAGCACCACAGTTCCCAGTGCCACTGAAAGACAAATTCTTTGCAACATGTGGTAGCACAGTGCGCATTCATGTTGTTTACATTGGTCGACCTCAGCCTAAGATCATGTGGCTTTATGGAGCCAAGGCTTTGGAGCCCTCTGAGAATGTAATAATTGAAAATACAGAGCACTACACTCATTTGATTCTCAAAAATGTACAGCGCAGAGTGAACGGAGGAAAATACAGAATCAGAATCAACAACCATTTCGGGGCTGCGGATACTGTAACCCATGTTGAAATCTTAGGTATATGCTTAATAATGCTTAATAAATTACATAAAAAATCTGCTGGGTATTAGTGGAAATTAGACCAATTAACATATTCTGTGTGTTTTCAGATAAACCTGCTATGCCAGAAGGTCCTCTTGTTCTTGATGCACTGTTGAAGAATTCTGTGATCATTAGTTGGAAAGCACCCAAAGATGATGGAGGATCTATGATCACAAATTATATTGTGGAAAAGCGTGAAGACAAGGAAGGAGCAGAGTGGGAACTTGTATCTTCATCTATCACTGGCACTTCATGCAGAATTCCTAACCTTGTCGAAAATGAGGGATACTTCTTCCGTGTTTCAGCACAAAATCGTTACGGCAATAGTGAAGTACTGGAGACTCCTTCTGCTATCCTCATCAAGAGTCAGCTAGGTAAGTGATTAAGAAATGACTACAATTTTGATGTTATTTTTTCAGTGTTGTTACTCAAATTAAAATGTTTGTTTTACAGAGAGGCCAGGAGCTCCAATAAAACCAGTTGTTTCTGCACTTACCAAAAACTCCTGTGTTGTGTCTTGGAAGCCACCTCTCAGTGACGGAGGCTCTAAAATTAAGAACTACTGTCTTGAGAAGCGAGAAAAGAAGAAGGGTGAATGGGCTGCAGTTACAACAGATGAAATCCACCAGACTGTTTATTCTGTCAAGGGCCTGACAGAAGGTGTAGAGTATGAATTCCGGGTGAAATGTGAAAACCTTGGTGGAGAAAGTGATTACAGTGAAGTATCAGACCCTGCCATTCCAAAGACTGATGTTGAAGTGCGTGCTCCTGCCTTCAAGGAAGACCTCAGAAACATGAGTGTCAAATTCAAGAGCAATGCAACATTTGTCTGCAAGATAACAGGACAACCCAAGCCTGTAATAAAATGGTTCAAGCGTGGTAAGGAAATTCAAGCTGATGGCACCAAAATCAAGATCCAAGAATTCAAGGGAGGCTACCATCAGCTTGTTATTGCTGATTGTGAAGCAGAAGACTCAACTGTATATCAGATCAGAGCAACAAACCAGGGTGGATCCATTTCTGCTACCGTTTCTCTAGATGTTGAAAGTAAGCTTCCAATATTTTTCTATACTGTATCTGGCTATACATTCAGTTCTGTCTGTAGGAAAAAAATGATGCATTAATTTTTACTTTTTTTTCAGTCCCTGCTAAGATTCATCTACCTAAGAATCTGCAAGGAAAGGAGGCTATCCCTGCCCTTCGTGGGGAAGTTGTCAACATCAAAATTCCATTCAGTGGAAAACCAGATCCAGTTATCACTTGGCAGAAGGGACAAGACCTTCTCGATAATGATGGACACTATCAAGTCATTGTCACACGATCCTTCACATCTCTTGTATTCCAGAATGGAGTAGAAAGGAATGATGCTGGTTTCTATATTGTGTGTGCCAAAAACAGATTTGGAATTGACCAGCAAACAGTTGAGCTTGATGTTGCGGATGTGCCTGATCCACCACGTGGCATAAAAGCTAGTGACGTTTCGAGAGACTCTGTAACACTCCACTGGGTAGCACCTGCCAATGATGGTGGAAGTAAAGTCACAAACTACATCATAGAAAAGTGCGCCACCACAGCAGAAAGATGGATTCGCGTTGGCCAGTCTCGTGACTGCCACTATACTGTTGTCAATCTGTTTGGAAAGACAAGTTACCAATTCCGTGTCATAGCTGAAAATAAATTTGGTCAGAGTGCACCGTCTGAGCCAAGTGGACCTGTTGTAACGAAGGAAGACAAATCAAGAGTTCTTAACTATGATGATGAAGTTGATGACACCAGGCCAGTTTCCAAAGGCAAAGCTCCTCATTCAGAGGCTAAGAATGTTCACAACAAGTACATGATTGCTGAAGAGCTTGGCCGCGGACAGTTTGGTATTGTTCACCGCTGCATTGAAACCAGCTCTGAAAAAACTTACATGGCTAAATTTGTTAAAGTTAGAGGTGCAGATCAGGCACTAGTGAAGAAAGAAATTGCAACACTGAATGTGGCACGCCACAAGAACTTCCTGTTACTGCATGAGTCATTTGACTGCCCTGAAGAGCTAGTCATGATTTATGAGTTCATCTCTGGCGTGGACATATTTGAGCGCCTTGGTACAGCCAATTTTGAGCTCAATGAGCGTGAAATTGTTAACTATATCAGACAAGTATGTGAAGCTCTTGAATTCCTTCACAGCAAGAGCTATGGCCACTTTGACATCAGGCCTGAAAATATAGTGTACACCACAAGAAGGGGAACTAATGTCAAGATCATTGAGCTTGGACAATCTAGACACCTTACACCTGGGGACCAAATTAAGGTTCAGTACACGACAGCTGAGTTTGCAGCACCAGAAATTCATCAAAATGAGATGGTTAGCACTGTGACAGATATGTGGTCTGTCGGTGTCCTTGTGTACGTTCTTCTCAGTGGACTTAATCCATTCGCTGCTGAAACCAATCAGCAAATGATTGAGAGCATTTGCAATGCTGAGTACAGTTTTGATGATGAAGCCTTCAAGCATGTAAGTGTTGAGGCATTAGACTTCATGGACCGCCTACTAACCAAAGAGCGCAAACATCGTATGACCGCAGCTGAGGCTTTGAATCATCCTTGGCTGACAATGAGCTCAGAGCAGCTAAGCACTAGGTCCATCAAGATTACACGTCATAAGAGATACTACCAAGCCATGGTTAAGAAAGAATGGAACACTGTTGTCTCATCTGCTCGTGTTGCCAGTGGTGGTGCTATCAGAAGTCAGCGAGGAGTAACACTCTCTAAAGTGAAGATTGCACCATTTGAACATGGACCAGTTGCAGGACAAATTAAACACAGTGTTGCCGATGAAGGTGATGATATCAAGTTCATTTGCAACATTGATAACTACGATAGTACCACAGAAGTGACATGGTACTGCGGAGTAAGACAACTGGAAGAAGGTGCTAAATATGAAATTACTTATGAAGATGGGCTTGCTACCATAACTATCAAGGGAATCAACAGAACTGATGACGGAACATACAGATGTAAAGTTGTCAATGAGTATGGTGAGGACAGTGCCTATGCTGAGCTCTTTGTCAAAGGGGTAAGATCCTATCGTGACTTCTACACTACGCGCGTTGTGAAGAAAGTAAAACGCAGAGTTGACACAGCAAGACTACTCCAAAGACCTCCTGAATTTACTTTGCCATTGTGTAACCGCACCGCTTACATTGGAGAGGATGTGCGCTTTGGTGTCACAATCACAGTGCATCCTGAACCTCGTGTAATGTGGTTGAAAACTGGTCAAAAGATTACGCCAGGAGATGATGACAAGAAATACACTTTTATTAGTGATAAGGGCCTGTATCAGTTAGTTATTCACCATCTTGACCCAGATGATGACGCGGAATACACTGTTGTGGCACGGAACAGATTTGGTGATGACAGTTGCAAGGCTCGTCTCACTGTGGTCCCTCGTCCTGCTCCTGCTGATAACACCTTGAGACCTATGTTCAAACGTGTTCTTGCTAACTTGGAATGCAGAGAAGGCCAGAGTGTACGTTTTGAAATGAGAGTGTCAGGGCATCCTTCATTGAAATGGGAGAAAGATGGCACGCCTTTGGCCTTCGGCCCACAAATTGAAGTTGTGCATGAAGGCTTAGATTACTATGTCTTACATGTAAGAGATACTCTTCCAGAGGATTCTGGCACATACAGAGTCATTGCAACTAACTCAGCTGGGTCAGCAAGTTGCCAAGCCACACTCAAGGTTGAGCGTGTGACACATGTCAAAAAGGAGGAGAGTGAGGAAGAAAAGAAGAAGAAATTCGATCTTGATCAGCAAGAGATGGACAAGAAAGTAAGACTGACTCAAATACTAGCAGGTGCAGATGTCACCCCACTTACTCCAGTTGCACAGCAAGCACTAAGAGAAGCCGCAACCATGTACAAGCCAGCAATCACTACCAAGAAAGTCAAAAGCGAAGCTGAGGAAGCCAAAGAAAAAGAAGAGAAAAAGAAGAGAGCAGAAGAAAAGAGGCTGAGAATGCCATATGTTGTGCCTCCACCTCGTGTAGTTGCTCCCACTGTTCTTGAGGAGGACATGGAAATCAAACACTTTGTGCCTTTCTCTGATATGAAGTGGTACAAGAAAATCCGTGATCAATATGAGTTCCCGGAGCCAATGGAAAAGTTCCCCCAGAAAAGACTTAAGCGCATTCGGCTGTCAAGGTGGGATCAGTTCTATGAAGTACCCCTGCCAAGAATTAAAGACCAGTACAAGCCCAGATGGCATATTCCTGTTTCACAAGATGACCTTGAAACTGTAAGGCCAGCAAGACACCGCACACCTTCTCCGGAGATGGAGGCTTACTACAGAATCAGGAGACGCTCTCTTGGTGATCTTTCTGATGAGGAACTCCTTCTGCCTGTTAAAGAATACTTGTCAATGAAGAGAACAGAGGAAGAAAGACTTAAACTCGAGGATGAACTTGAGTTAGGCTATTCTGCTTCCCCACCAAGTCTTAGCCCTGTACGCTTTGAACTCTCTGCACTGCGTCACCCATCACCTAAGAGAGCTGCATATGATGAGGAGGAAGGGGAGGAAGTTCCAACATATGACTCCTACCGTATTCCATCTAAATATGAGGCTGGTCCAAGCTATATCGACTTACGTCAGCGCCACGATAAGGCAACATACAGACCTCCAAGACAAAAGCAAAGGTTGTATGAGGAAAAAGAGGATCAGGAACTGCTTAGGTCTGTAACGACAACCACAAAGTTAACTTCCTACAAGAGCAAACTGCAGCACATTGAGTTTGAGGAGAAAACAAAGGTCAAAAGAAAGGAGAAAACAAGAGTTTCTGTGTCAGCAGTAACTGAGGCAGCAGTCATAACTGATATACCTACAACATCATTTGCTCCTGGCTATGTTCCAGCAACTCGTCCTAAGAAACCTTCTCCAACTCTGGCAGAAAAAGAAGTGGTTAGAAAACCTTCACCTGAAAAGACACGCCCACGTTCCCCCAGCCTTGAGAAAGCAGCCACTACATCAGACTTATCAACAAAAATTGATTATATGTCAAGGTATGAGTCAAGAAAGAAAGCCTTGAAAACTGAGAGGAAGTTTGAAATTGTGACCCAGGAGCCTTTTACCCTTGACCATGCTCCCAGAGTGACTGTAAGGATGCGCTCTCACCGTGTGCCAATCGGTCAAAACACTAAGTTCACACTGAATGTCCAATCTAAGCCAGAAGCACAGATTAAATGGTACCACAATGGAGTGCAGATTGAAGAAAGCAGAAAGTACCGTATGCTTAACATGAGTGGTGTTTTGTCCCTTCAAATCATTGATTGTCAGGAAGAGGACAGTGGCACCTACCGTGTTGTCTGCACAAATGCAAAGGGAGAGGCCTCTGACTATGCCACTCTCGATGTTGCTGCTGGTGGATTTTCTGCATATGCCTCACAACGTAAAGATGAGGAGCCACCAACTCCCTTTGTCCCGGAGATGACAAAAACAGATGTTTATCATGTTTCATCTACAAAAGCAGCATCTGTATCAGAAACACAAGTGGAAGTATCCGAAACTAAAAAAGGCAAGGTAGAAGAGACAATTGAGACTGTTGTTCAGGAGAAGCAAGTGACATCAGAAACCAAACTTGAAACTATGGAAGTGACAGCAGTTGAGGAAGTTGTGGTTGAGAAAATTTCTGAGACTAAATTTGAAGCTACAGAAGTGAAAACAGTAGTGGAAGAAGTAGTTGAGGAAAAGAAGCCAACTCGCCCAGCCACAATTGTGACTAAACCACAGTCACTCACAGTATCTGAGGGAGAGTCGGTTAAATTCACATGCGACGTTGATGGTGAACCTGCACCCTCTGTTACATGGATGCGAGAGGCACAAGTAATTGTGACATCTCAGCGTCACCATATCACCTCAACTGAATATAAATCCACATTTGAGATTACCCAAGTAGAAATGTCAGATGGTGGTAATTACACTGTAGTGGTAGAGAACTCTGCAGGTAAACAGGAGGCACAGTTCAGCCTAACTGTTCGTAAACCAACACCTGTACAGAAAGTTGTTGCTTCTCCTCCAAGAGTGAAATCTCCAGAGTCTCCCCGTATAAAGTCACCATTTGGAATTAGATCTCCACAGAGAATTAAGTCACCTGAACCAATTAAATCTCCACCAAGAGTTAAGTCCCCACCCATGGTAAAATCACCTACTCCAAAGGAAAAGGCATCCAAGCCAACCTTTTCAGCAGAACTGAAAGACATCTCAGCCTCTGCGGATACTATTATAAAGCTTACAGTGAAAGTGTCCGGTGAGCCTAAGCCATCAATATCTTGGATGAAGGATGGAAAAGTAAGAGAGATTTTTTTTTACTTTTATGGAGAAAAAAAATAATAATGGATGAATTTACTAACTAATTTTGACCTTTTTCCTCACAGAACCTCTCTCAGGGTGGAAAATATGAAATCTTTGAAGAACATGGTTCAGCACATCTTGAAATCTATGAATCTGATGTCTCTGACAGTGGAGTATACACATGTACAGCGAAAAACTCGGCTGGATCTGTTACTACAAACTGCACTGTTACTGTTCAAGGTACTGTAATGCACAATTGAGTGGACAAACTACATTATGATTTTAGTAGCTATAATGTTGTGTCATATTGCATGTACATTGGTACTTTAATAAAATGACCTTCTCTTTCCTCTACAGCACGAACAACAACAGTTGCCATGGAAAGAAAAGCAGAGTTGTCAGAGCAAATAGTAAAAAAGGAGATTGCCTATGAGGAAGTGCAGTCCTTTACAGAAATTAAAGCATCAAAAACCCAAATGACAGTGAGTCAAGGTCAAACTGCTACACTACGTGCAAACATCCCTGAAGCCTCTGATGTGAAATGGATCCTGAATGGAGCCGAGCTATCAAATTCAGAGAACTACAGATACGGTGTGTCAGGAAATGATCACACCCTGACAATTAAAAGCATCAGCCACCATGACCAGGGAATTCTCACATGTGAGGCCAGAACTGAACATGGTGTAGTCAAGTGCCAGTTTGACATGACTGTCAGTGCAATGCGCCCAAATGCACCAAGTTTCCTAGTGCAACCACGCTCCCAAAATGTAAATGAGGGACAAAATGTCACATTTACATGTGAAATCACTGGTGAACCTTCTCCTGACATTGAGTGGCTCAAGGATAATACAGTGGTGAGTGGTTTGTCATTATATTTTGGGGGAAGAAAAACATCTGTTTATGTGTGTTTTCCCTCATAGCAGTCTGTTAACATTATTTAAATTTCTTTTCATCTTTGCAGATATCTATTACATCAAACATGAAACTGAGCCGGTCTAAGAATGTGTACACACTTGAAATTCAGAACGCTACCATTGAAGACAGCGGAAAATACACAGTGAAAGCTAAGAACAAATTTGGACAGTGCTCTGCAACAGCATCACTGAACGTCCTCAGTAAGTGTTTGATCTATTCCTAAGGATAACTTAACACACTACTGTAACCTAGTATGAGCATCCTGTCCATAGCATAAAATGCATGATTAAACCAATCACATATGTCCACAAAGAACACATATTTCTCACTAATCAAGCTGACAAAATCTAACAATTCCTTCTACAAATGGACCTATGTTCTTTTGATCTTTTTCACTTTGTTGGATTGCATTTTGACCTACTAAATTTAACCACCACAGTACATAATAAAAAGGCACCAAATAATATGAATGCATTTGCAGTTGGCATAGTGATATCATGTTAACAGCATGAATTTTCAAGGATATCCATTATATAGTTTGCTTCATTTGACAAAAATGTTTGAGATTGAAGTCAAAATCAAAAGACTGTATTTTTTTTATTAGCATGACCAAATGAATTTCCTTAAAGGTACAATCTGCAAGTGGTGCGAATAGAGCATTATTTATTTTAGTATATCAAAAACATTCCAGTAGACTTTACAGTAGACTTTAAATGTTTCAAACAGGAAACAGAGACCAGTTGCACCATTTGAACTGCCTGTTGTACCTTTTTTATGAAATAAATTGCATCAATGACATGGTATTTAATGTACTCTCACAGCTCTGGTTGAGGAACCTGCCCAAATGATAATTGTGGAGAAAGCCTCTGATGCTACGAGCATGCAGGGCAGTTATTCTGCCAAGCATGTTGTTTCAAAAATGCAAGAGTCATCCTTCAGCAGTTCCAGCATGGCTGAAGTTAAATTTGAGAGCATGTCAGCGTCTAGCATGTCCTCCATGATGTCTGAAAGAATGATAGCTATGAGCTCCAGCAGTATGATGGCAATGTCCAGTCACTCGCATGTTGAGGGGTCATCCTTCAAAGCCATTTCTCATGGCCGCAAAGGTGAGATGGAAAGTCTGTGCATCTTCACCAAACAGCATTTTACAGTTCAACAAAACTGATATCAGCAGAGCTATATCACCATGATAACAGACTGATTTGTTTGTCCTCTAACCAGGTATACCACCAAAGATTGAGGCCGCCCCTCAGGATATCAGTATTGAGTCAGGGAAGGTCCTGACTGTAGCCTGTGCGTTCACTGGAGACCCAACCCCTTGCATAGAATGGTCACATTCAGGGAAGACACTGTCCAGCAAGGAGGAGAGTGGACGACTGCAGATTGAGACTTCTCAAGATGTCACCACTCTTGTTATCAGTGGAGTGAAAGAGACTGATGCTGGTGCATACACCTTAAAACTTTCTAACGAGTTTGGATTTGATACCACTACTGTCAATGTCAGGATTCGATCGATGTAAAAAAAAATATATATAATAGTAATACAATCCTCACCCCATTTCCCTCATTCAAATCCTTTTTATTTATAGAATGAGAAAAAAAAATACTTGATAAAGACCTGGATTTCTGTTCTTGTAAATATGAACTATTTTTATACCAAACTTGACATTAATTTATGCCAAACTAGACTAAAGTCTAAAGCTGTTATAAAATGTGCCATATTGGATAATTATGATCAGAAGTTCAGCACCATTTTGTGACATGTACATAATGTATATAGCCGAAGTTACCGGTTATGGAAAATGTATGAATTGTTATTTATGACAATATTAACAAATGAAACAAATGGAACTAAATGTTTAACAGGAGAAAGTTTCACATGGAACGAATACCCTGTTAAACCTGAAACGAAACAAAACTATGTGCCTCAACAGTAAGTTGAAGTCTTAAGATTGCCTCAACAGGTAGAGAGGCTCCCTGTTGAAGTTAACTAAAATCAAAGAGACGAAGTTACGCACTGTACATTTGTGTGTGCAGTAATGCAGTACACAAGAATTTATGACTTGAACGTAAGGCCTTGAGTGCTGTTTGCATTACCCTCATGTAAGCAGGGCGACTAGGCCTTGTGTTCAGACTGACGAAGTCATACCGCCATTTTAATGACAAGCTCAATGTGCGAGCGGCCTGCACAATGAGCTAATGATATTGTTTGTGCACAGTTTCTGGCAACGGACTGTTTGAATTCCGATTTTATGAACGTAACATCACCTGGCCATTAATTGTAAAATCAATTCAAGTGCTTCTTTGCAGAAGCTGTGCCAACTCTTGGAGGATTGCTAGGTTATATTTTGTGTGTTTGTGTGTGTGTTAGCGTTAGAATCTCACTTTGTCAGCAGCCAGGGTATCCACCAATGTACCACAGAGACTTCATGTGCTGTGCAAAGAAAAGAAAAATACATGGATATAATACCCTGCACATTGATTTATTAGAACTAATTTATGTAGTTTTACCCATATATTCAGCCTCCTTGAGTTTTATGAATTACTGATTTAATAAAGCATGTTTTCAGCACCATAAAATCTTTGCCTGTGTTCTATCAATGAATTACTTAATTTCATAATTGATGTATGGATTATGTTTACTCAGTCTTTGAATAATAGTGTCATGCCTTCAGCTTTGTTGTTAAAGCTTTCTTTGAAACCAGGGTCACTTCTTTCAGTTTGATCTAATTTCACTCAATATTGTTTAATTAGTGTTTGTTCTGATTTGAAATAGGAGAGCAGCAACAATGCCAATTTCTTGCACTACTTGAAAAAACACTTTGAAGGCCCATAAAATATGGTTCATCTGATGTCTAGTAACAACTAAAGGAATATTATCGGTCTTATGTTTTACTCAAAAATACTTGACATTGACAGCCATCAAACATCATCTTAATTCCTACAACTGCTATAGCTTCTTTCTTGCTATGAGGCAACTGATTATATATACAAGTTTGTACAGAATAGCCTGAATCTATTCTAAATCTAAATCTATTCTAAATTCACTGTGAAGCTTATACTGGCAAAGTACCTAAGAGAAAAGGATTACATGTTAAGTGATCTAATTTCAAAAATGAGAAAAATGCTGTTTTGCAGAACATCACAGTTATATGTGATATGAGAATAGTTTCATAGTTTTTATTTAAGGAAAATATATTTTCAGAATGACAATTTTATTAATTTGATTTATTTTCCCCTCAAAACTAGTCTGTGGAGTAAAATGCCCACTTGGGCATTAAATCAGAATTACTGTATATGTTCTGAATATCACATCCTTTGCTTGTTCCATAAAATGTAATCTATCAAGATGGCTGAATAAATATATATGGACTTTATATTTAAAAATGACCTCAGGTTACCACCATCTTGTTAGTTAGCCAGTCAGTATCAGCTAAAAATCTTGGATAACTAGAAATCTACGGTAACTATTCTAGACACACTTAACTTTTGTTTCACTAAATAAATTACATGGTCCTTAAGGGGACTCTTTTCTAAGGTGACCAGATTTCTGAAATGAAAAAAAAAAAAAGAAAAAAGGTCAAAATATCACTAAAATCTCACTTGGAAAAATACATGGATGTAATATCTACAAATTAAAAAATATATATTTTTGGGTTCTGTATATTAATATCATAATCAGTAATTAGAGTGATGTTTGAGGATCAGACTTACTCTAGTTTTTTTAATGCAATTCACCAAAAATCACATTATGAAAAATAGTAAATAGTAACTATTGCAAATAGCAAACATATCAAAGCTGTGTTATAACAAAATTACAGCTTTACAAAAACACATTAAAAATAAAACAATAAATATGAGAACATATGGTAAATAAAACTGTATTTAACAAACATGTTTAATATTTTCTAACTATTTAACATTTTCGCAAACTGTAAGTACAGTAATTACAACTTTTCAAATTTTATGTTCATGCTTTTGGAAATGGATCTTTTCTATCCCTAATCAGGTTTATTATTTTGCATTTTAGGCTCATTTTGACCACAAATTATGTTCTTTCTGCAAATGTAATTGATTAGTTTATTATTTTTAATATATTATTCTTATCAGAGTTGTGATGGCAGAACTTTCAGGAATGTTTAATTGTGTGCAAAACAATCCCACAATATATTGTTATACAGTGCACACAATACTATTACTTTGTTTTACCATGTATAGTTTGTATGTGACTACCTTGTAATCCAATAATGGCCTCTCTTTTGATAATTGATGACAGTAATGCTCTGCTCTGGTCCAAGTTCTTCATGGCTACAATAGAAACAAAATCCTTAACAGAATCCTACAGTTTGCCTAGATTTAACAAATAAACAAATAAACAAAGAAATCCAAGTTTTCAGGCGTGTTCCTGGAAAACTAGGATTTCTGTAGGTTTAAAAAGAGTTTACAGCACGATTTAATACAACGTGCAACTGCAAACACACTGTTAAAAAAATAACACCTTGATAGATTGCAAACACACTGTAAAAAACTGATTTTAGCCACAAACTGAACCAATCAAAACATACGGTTTCAAGTCTAAAGGTAGTCACTCACTTATCTATTATGTAAGGAATAACTGACGACTGACTGTTGAATTCTTAGAAAATAATGCACACCCGAGGTGGTGATGCCGCCACGACGCGAAGTGGCCGTTACACCCATAAGAGAGAGAGAGTGGGAGAAATAGTATGTGCTTTCCGTACATAATAAAAAGCAATTTTGTGGCAAAAACATGGAAATAATCTGTCGTTTCTCTGTTTGATATTGTTTACTGTATTTATTTATTTGGCCAGTGTCATTGTGGGTTTTGGTTTTGCTGTTTTAGGCTGTAAGGACCTTTGAAATAACAGAAATTATGTGGCGAGGTGATACATGTAATGCGGTCAAGAGCTGTCTGGAACTACGTTAGCCGTGAATTTCCCTGAAAATAATTGCAGAACGTTCGTCAGCCAATCAGATTCAAGCATTCAACTACCGTTTGCGTGTATACAATGAGGCGTGAATGGGTGTGGGATAATTTTGCACACAATATTAAACACTTCTGAAACGTCCGTCTTTCCAACTCCAGTAATATAAAAATTAATCAACTAAACAAATACAATGACATTTACAGAACTACATTTGCGTACTATGTGGCCAGCCTAAAATAAGCATAAAATCCAAAAAAATAAGCGTAAGGATAGTACAAATCCATTTCCAAAAGCATAAATATAAAATGACAGAAAAAAAACCCAGCCGCTGGGTAACTATGGGACTGAACACGCGTTGGGTTGTTTTGACCCAAGTGCTGGGTTTAACCATTTGACCCAGAATGCTGGGTTGCTTATTTGACCCAACCAGTGGGTCAGGTTAACAGTGTTGCTGGGTTAAACATAACCTCATCATTGGGTTATTTGTTGCCTTATTGCCTTGCTACCTTTATATTTACCAAAAATAATAAATAATTACAAAAGAATGTACAATTATTATTGCTTTTCTGTAATACAGTTAGAAAAACACACACACAAAAAAAATGCAACTGTAAACATCAATTTAATGAGTTTTCTTTTCAAAACAATTTTCAAATGGATGCAGCTGTCACACATTTTATCCAACCATTACAGACGCATAAAACAGCAACTTTAGTAGATCAGTTAATTTAAAACACAAAACTGTGTAAACTACGCCCTGTAGATTCTGATTCTTTGTCAACATTGCAGCAGCAGCAGAACACTCAAAAATTAATTATTACCACATGAGAATCATTCCAAACATTGTGCTATTAAAACTAAGCCAAACAAAGTGTCCACCAGACAATACATATGACAATTTAAAACATGTTACAAGTGGCCAGAAAAAAAACTGTTGGCCTTGAAAAAAATTCACACAAAGACTTATGTCCATCAATATAATATACTGCAAGCTGGAGAAATTCCCAGGCAACGAGTCTGCTTCAGTGGCACAGCCACACATGCTGGTCCCCATCTGTTACATATACGACACTTAGTCTTGAAGACACTTAGGCCTGAAAAAAATTCTCATTTTAGAAGAACATTTCAAACTGCACAATTTTTAGTCTTTTACATCTGAACACCTCATACAGTGGTGGCCAAAATGATTGGAACACTAGTATTTTCACCAGCTAAACAATTGTTTTAAGTCAGTGATTTCTATTTTTTGCTGTAGTGTGTCAGTGGGAAATGTCAGTTTGCATTTACAAAAATTAATTCTATATATATTTAGAAAAAGAAAAACAAAACTTACAGGTTTGTATGTCAATGAATTGCTTCCAGAATTCTGTGGTTGTGGCTCTGTGGACTGTTCCTCCAGAATGGGCAGGACTTTGAAAGCACTCTCCCCTTTAACATCTAGAGCATAAGAATAATACAGTGCAAACTGTGAAACTTATCTCATAATCAAAACAACACACTGAAACACTTTCATATGAAAATTTCTTCATTGCTTTAATGAAATTGTACTAAAAATAAATATAAATTATAATGGTATTAATGCAAATGAATCCCCACCCCCATTCAACTGCTGCAGGTTAAGATTAGGTATGGGGTGGATTCAGGGATGTAGAATATGCTCATGCAGAATAAGGCATCAGTATGTGCTTTATAAGTACTAATTAACAGCCAATACACAAACTAATAAGCAACTAGTTAAGTGTTACTGTACCATTGTATTTACCAGTTGATGTATCAAATACAGTTGAATTTTGTTTCTATAGATTGACATATAATAAGAAACACCTTACCTGAACTCATGTCACCCAGCTCTTAATGCACCTTTCCATCTTGCTGGGCATAGGCAACAATTTGATCTGCAATTGTAGCCCAGTCTACAAAAAGTCTGCCTCTGGATGTAGTTTCCTGAAGTCTTGTGAAATCTGATCAAATTTGAAAAAAATAAAAAATAAAATAAAATAAAGATAAAGCTTTTAAATGTTAGATTGATTGCTTGATTTTATTGTCATACCAGTAACTAATAAGACATAAGAAAATGGAAAATGGAAAGTAGAGATTGTCAAGAAGAAAAGAGCAGAGTCATCAGTTGAAAAGCGCCCGGCTGCCCAGCAGAGATATAGCAAGCGTGCTAACTACAAAACAACCTAACATTAACGCCAAGGACTGCTTTCGTGCAAATGTGTGCGAGCACAGAAATAGTCATATTGAAGATTAAAGCCACTACTGACACAGCAAAATAGCTTCCAGTATTAAAAAGCATTAAGAAACAACTTGAAGGACATAAAAAAATGAAGATGCTGATGACAATCGCCACAGATATTAAGTCTGAGGTGATCCATATCAGGCCATATTGTTCCGCACTCTACAAAACATGTTAAAGCAGCATTTAGCCATTAGATATCAATATAAAAAAAAAGCTAATTAGGAGAAAAAACAAGCAGAATCCTAATAAAATAGCAATATATATATAAAACTGTACACTACTAGTCATAAGTTTTTGAACCGTAAGATTTTGAAAAGTTTTTTACGGAAGTGTCTTCTGTTTACCAAGCCTGCATTTATTTGATCCAAAGTAGAGCAAAAACAGTAAAATTCTGAAATATTTTTACCATTTAAAATAACCGTTTTCTATTTGAATATATTTTCAAATGTAAATCATTCTTGTGATTTCAAAGCTACATTTTTAGCATCATTACTCCAGTCACATGATCCTTCAGAAAGCATTGTAATATTCTGATTTGCTGCTCAAAAAACATTTATTATTATTATCATTATTATGATGTTAAAAACAGCGAGTATAATTTTTTTCAGGTTGCTTTGAATAGAAAGTTCAGAAGAACAGCATTTATCTGAAATAGAAATCTTTTGTAACATTACAAATGTCTTTATCATTACTTTTGATTAATTTAAAGCATCCTTGCTAAAGAAAATAATTAATTCCCATTATTTCTTCCCCTAAAAAAATACTGACTCCAAGCTTTTGAATGGTATAGTGTATAAAGTTATAAAAGCTTTTTATTTCAGATAAATGCTGATCGTTGGATCTTTCTATTCAAAGAATCCTGGAAAAAAATTTACTCAACTGTTTTAAATATTGATAATAATAATAAATGTTTCTTGAACAGCAAATCAGCATATTAGAATGATTTCTGAAGGATCATGTGACACTGAAGACTGAAGTAATGCTGAAAATTTAGCTTTGATCAAAGGAATAATCAGATTTTTAAAATACACAAATCGAAAACAGTTATTTCAAATATTAAAAATATTTCAAAATGTAACTGTTTTGCTGTAATTTTGATAAAATAAATGCAGGTTTTGTAAGCAGAAGAGACTTCTTTAAAAACATTAAAAATCTTACTGTTCAAAAACTTTTGATTGGTTGTGTATATCTCGTAAGTCTAAATGTGTCTAAAAGCACTATTTCCAGGGAATTTTTGAAGTATTTCGAAGCTTTTGGAGCCCACAATCCCTTTCCACTACAGATTTTTCTGATGCAAATATATGCAACTATTTGCAAAATTAGTTAGTGATCTTGCATCATATATAAAGCATGCCAATTTAAAATCTACAGTATTCTGTGGAATGGGTGGTAAAATGTGTAAAAGTGGGCCAAGATTCTCTACATCCTTTTTGGAAGCTGACAGCATAATTGAATTAGCCATTTAATGAACATCCGGCCAACGTGTAGGACTTCATGAATGACAGGCGTTCCAAATCTGGCCTGTGTATTTGAAGTGATTATAGCCGATTGATATAAAAAAAACTGAAAATTTACTCACCTTGCAAGCTGTCCAGATTGTAGATGAGCTTGTCTCTTCAACACAACAGATTTGTAGAAATTTAGCATTATATCACTTGCCCTCCAATGGATCCTCTGCAGTGAATGGATGCCGCCAGATTGAGAGTTCAAACAGCTAATAAAAACATCAAAATAATCCGTAAGTAATTTACATGACTCCACTCTATCATTTAACATCTTGTAAAGTGAAAAGTTGCATGTTTGTGGAGTGGGCCCTTACACTTATAGGGCATTGCAAGCCCTCTGAGGCGTAAGCCAGGGCTATTTTTGTAGTCAACAATCTCACGAGAAGCTGTCTTTGACACCATCCGTCACCCACCGAGTGATGCCTCACTACTGATCTCTCACTGACAGTGCGAGAATTTAGAGCAGCGTCTCGCTATGGTAAGAGTGCTTCAGGTGAACACTGGGCGAGTGAGACAGTCACACCACCTGATGCCTTGGCTCATTCCCATAGATATGGTGTGATGGGACAGCACTCACCACCCAACGTTATCCACCACCACCATCCAAAACAGCAATCCTGTGAGAAATTGACTACAGATGCAAATCCATCAAAAAATGTTTTTAATTTGTTTATTTCCCATATGACAAATTTTTTTTTTTATTTCAAAATTGTCAAAATGGTGTAATTTAAATTTAAATTAGTTTATTCATTTTGCATATTACTAGTTTTCTGTTTTAAAAATTGTCAAACAGCATTATTTACGGTGCTATAAATGGCAGAAAACAGCATTAGTAGTGGAGCTCATTGTCCCCTAAACGTCATAAATTAACTATTTATTATTATTATTTTTTTTATTTTGCATTTTACTAGTTTTATTATTTGAAAATTGTCAAACGGTGTTATTTAATGTCAATTTATTGTCAAACATAAAGCACTGTCAGTTGCTGCACTCATTATCCCTCAAACAGCGTAACTTAAACAATTTTTTTTGTTTTGCATTTTACTAGTTTCTTTATTTAAAAAATTGTCAAACTGCATTATTTAAGGTGTTTTTAATTGCAGAAAACGCCGCCAGTTGCTGCACTCATTATCCCCTAAACCAGACCTGGGCAAACTCGGTCCTGGGGGGCCGGTGTCCCTGCAGAGTTTAGCTCCAACCCTGATAAAACTCACCTGTTTGTAACTTTCTAGTAAACCTGAAGACACTGATTAGCTTGTTCAGGTGTGTTTAATCAGGGTTGAAGCTAAACTCTACAGGGACACTGGCCCTCCAGGACCGAGTCTGCCCAGGCCTGCCCTAAATGGCGCAATTTAAATGTATTTTTTTTAAATTATTTCGCATTTTACTATTTATTTTTTTTTAATTGTCAAATTACGTTATTTACGGCATTTTAAATGACAGAAAGCGACGTCAGTTGTGGCGCTCATTATCCCCTAAACAGCATAACTTTAATTTTTTTATTTTGCATTTTACTTCTATTATTTGAAAATTGTCAAACGGCGTTATTTAATGTCAATTTATTGTCAAACGTCAGAGGCGCTATCAGTTGCTGCACACATTATCCTCTAAACCAGACCTGGGCAAACTCAGTCCTCGAGGGCCGGTGTCTCTGCAGAGTTTAGCTCCAACCCTGATAAAACTCACCTGTTTGTAACTTTCTAGTAAACCTGAAGACACTGATTAGCTTGTTCAGGTGTGTTTAATCAGGGTTGGAGCTAAACTCTGCAAGGACACCAGCCCTCCAGGACCGAGTCTGCCCAGGCCTGCCCTAAACGGCGTAACTTAAATTTATATATTTTCTTTTCTTTCATATTTTACTAGGTTTTTTTTTTTTAAATTGTCAAATGACGTTATTTACGGCATTTTAAATGACAGAAAGCGAAGTCAGTTGTGGCACTCATTATCCCCTAAACTACGTAACTTTAATTTTTTTTATTTTGCATTTTACTTTTTTTTTTTAAATGGTCAAACTGCATTATTTACGGCATTTTAGACAACAGAAAGCAACGTCAGTTGTGGCACTCATTACCCCCTGAACGTACAACACCGTTTAGGGCAAAACTGGGCAAGCTCTATCCTGGAGGACCGGTGTCCCTCCAGAGTTTAGCTCCAACCCTGATAAAACACATCTGAACAAGCCAATCAGTGTCTTCAAGTTTACTAGAAAGCTACAAACTGGTGAGTTTTATCAGGGTTGGAGTTAAACTCTGCAGGGACACGGCCCCCCCAGGATAGACCTTGCCCAGTTTTGCCCTAAACAGTGTTGTACGACGGAGAGCACAGTCAGTTGCAGCACTCATTATCCCCTAAATGGTGCAACTTAAATGAATTTTTTTAATTTTGTATTTTACTAGTTTTATTTAAAAATTGTCAAACTGCGTTATTTGCGGCATTTTAAACGACAGAAAGCGACATCAGTTGCGGCACTCGTTATCCCCTAAACAGCGTAACTTTCATTTATTTTTTTTATTTTGCATTTAACTAGTTTTTTTTTTTTATTATTTGAAAATTGTCAAACGGTGTTATTTACGGCATTTTAAACGATAGAAAGTGCCGACAGTAGCGGCGCTCATTATCCCATAAACGGTGTTATTCAAAATTGTTGTTTTTTTTTTTTTAATTTTGCATCACACTAGTTTTTTTATTTTAAAGTTGTCAAACAGCCTGTGTTTGGTGTTTTAAAACTAATTTAGGCCTTCAGGTCACGTCGGTATTTGGTCATGCAGCAATTTAAGTGAGGTTACCACTGCTAACGTTACTACTTTTGTTGCGGTTGTTGTTTAACGTTACATTTTCTCACTCACCACAAGACAGGAGCGGCTGACTCTTCTTCTTCCACCAAATCCGCGAATCCGTGAGTTGCAGGCCTCTAGTAGACATTAATCGCACATGGCTTTGTGTACTCATGGTAGTAGCCGCATCGCTTAATAGCTCGTTTGCAGCGTTGATTCGGGCGTATTTCTTCTCTTCTCTATAATCATCGTGTAGCGTGCGGTGGAGAGGAGATTCTCCCAGTCGATACCAATTTTCGTCCCTTTGACTTTCATTCAGAAAAACAAAAGCTTCGTGAACTCTGCCAATTCGTATCACGTGAAACCGTGTGACCAATAGCAGATCGATACGTCACCGCGTGACCACGTAGCTAGGTGTTGGCTAGAAAGAATACAGCTCTTGCTACTGGGCATGTGCACATAAATCTAACGTTATATTTGTCACACTGTACAACAATAATACTTTTTTTTTTTATTATTATAGTAAGGGCTACGTTTATGGTTGGGGTAGGTGTAAACGTTATAAAACACAGTCTAATAGCTAGAACAATTCATTTCATTGTTAGTTTCCGGTCGAAGTTGTACCCTCGGGAGAAACGAGTCTTTTCGAAGCTTCGCATCGCGTGACCGCCTGACGGGGAGACCAGTGAAGAATCAAGAATGTTCGATGAAGTGGAAAAATAAATTAACCGGTTGGGTTAAAATAACCCAACCCGCCTGTTCAGTGGTGAAAGAACCCCTAGAGTCCATTGATGATCAACCCAACTGTGTGTTTACAGTACCTCAAACAACCCAGAATTTTGACCCAGCACAATTAACCCAACAATGTGTTCACAGAAATAACCCAGCACTTTTTAGAGTGTGCAATTCAACCATACTAATAAGCAAAAATTACTTTAGATAAACAAACATATGTGCTTAATTTTTTAATTTTTTATAGCTGAAGCGTGATCTCCTGCATGAATTAACTTTTCTTTCAGCCTGAGGTGAATTCATTTCACTTTTGGTGTAAAAGGGCTTTTACATTAGAATTGTTTTATATTAACAACAAAGAAGCAAGCCCTGCCCAGATTTAAAAAGTAACGCAAAAGTAACGTAACATTACTTTCCATAAAAAGTAACTAAGTAATGTAATTAGTTACTTTTTCAGGGAGTAACGCAAGATTGTAATGCATTACTTTTAAAAGTAACTTTCCCCAACACTGGTAATGAGTTCTTGAAGTCATAATTTTGTTATAATACTGTTTTGATCTGTCCGATCTTTTTAATATTTACTGATCCTCAAACAACATTAGAATTAGTAATTAGAATATTAGTATATTGAACCCACAACAATACAAAACAATAATATATTGTCCCCGGTTTTTAATTCGTATAATCACAAGTGAGATTTCAATTATATTTTGACCATTGAAGTAAGAATATTTTCCTCATTTTCAAAAAAAAGAAAGAAAGAAAGAAATCTGGTCATTTAACAGCCCAAAAGTAAAGTTTGAAATTTGAGTACTGGGCGGCACTGCCGCGTCAGCTGTCCAGCCCCCGTCGCCACGCCGACAGATGTGCAAGATGTCCCAGCGATTTACATTTTACTTTTGTTTGATTTTGTTTTTGCAAACCCTCAATCCCTTCATCGTATTGATTTGGGCAAATGAATCCAATCAAGATGTTAAAATTGAGGTTACGTTTCTGCCAGAAAACTGCAGCCAGAAAGCCAAGAGAGGAGACATGCTGAATGCTCATTACGATGGATATCTAGCTAAAGATGGATCTCAGTTCTACTGCAGGTAAACGCACTTTAAAGAATAAAGTTGTTGTAATAACCATGCAGTGTAGGTTATATTTATCTGGTTCGAGAGCTGTAAACAGTGTATTTAGTATTTAATGAAGTTGTAGATAAGTCCTGCCAATGCCAAGTAACGCTGTTCATATTTATTTTCTAGTCGTTCGACAAACACGGGTCACCCACACTGGTTTGTGTTAGGCGTTGGAGAAGTTATTAAAGGCCTCGATTTAGGGCTGGACGGCATGTGTCCTGGTGAGAAGAGAAAAGTTATCATTCCTCCGTCTCTGGCATACGGCGAGAAAGGAAAAGGTAGGTCTTTCCACTTCATAACTTACCCTTACACAGGTGGCGCTGTTGTACTTTTTTTTTTTTATTCCGAGTAATGTTGGTTCTTGATGTTGTTGATGCTGTTGCTTTTAATTTAATTTAGATAACAGTTAAGCAGAAAATGCGCAATCTTATTTTTTTCCCCCATAAATGGAATTATTGTTAGATTATTTATTAAAAGCCCAACTGTACTGTGTTTTTGTACTGATTAATTATGTGCTATATAATTAATATTATTTAAAAATATTTGCTTTGCATGTTGCATAAAAGTAAAATATTTTTTCTCCCCAATATTAGGATATTACAGAAACATTTTCAATTTAGCTCACATTTATTTGTTAAGAGTGTTTCAGTGATTCCAAAGCTGTTTAAAAATACCACAGACACACAAAAGAGACACCTTTTTGGTTTTCTTAATGGACCCCTAATTTAAACATTTATTATGCAACAACAAAAAGGTTAGATTTAAGCCATTAACAATCACCTTTCTGTGCTGGAATAGGTCCTGTACCACCAAATGCAACAGTGGTCTTTGAGGTGGAGCTTTTACACATAACCAGAGGACCACGCAGCATAGAAGCCTTCAAAGAAATTGATGCTGACAACGACAAGGCCCTGACAAAAGACGAGGTAATAGACATTAGTTAATGCATGTAAATTGTTGCATCAAGACTTTTATTTTGCATACCTAATTTTTATTAATTCATTATTATTTGTTTTCAAAAATTCACATATTGTCATTTTGGATTTACAGATTAAAGAATACTTGAAAATGGAAGCAAAGAAGTTAAATACACAGAAAGATGAATCCTATTTTGATGATGTTGTGGCAGATGTGTTCCATAAGAATGATCACGATGCTGATGGGACCTTATCACTAAAGGAGTACAATGTTTATGGCCATGATGAACTATAAACACTACTAGAAAGACATTTTTATACAGCTGGTGCACTGGACATTCTCTACAAGACACTCTTCAAATTGTAGAGTTGATTAAGGATTTTGCTTTGATGAACACCACTAAATTTTGAATAAAGTTCATTCAAATACTAACTTGTACTGATTGCATAATCCATTAACAATAACCAACACTACTAGCTGAAAGTTTTTGGACAGTACGCTTTTTTAAAGAAGTCTCTTCTTTCACCAAGCCTTCAGACCTTAAGAATGCTTTAAATTAATGATAAAGACATTTATAATCTTAAAAAAGATTTCTATTTCAGATAAATGCTGTTTCTCTGAACTTTCTATTTATCAAAGAAACCTGAAAAAATTCTACTCAGCTGTTTTCAACATAATAATAAATGTTTTTGAGCAGCAAATCAGAATATTAGAATGATTTCTGAAGGATCATTTGATTGCAGTAATGATGTTAAAAATTCAGCTTTGAAATCACAGGAATAAATCAGATTTTAAAATATATTCAAATAGAAATCAGTTATTTTAAATAATAAAAATATTTCATAATTTTACTGTTTTTTTTCTGTACTTTGGATCAAATTAATACAGGTTTGGTGAGCAGAAGAGACTTTAAAAATAGTTAAAAATCTTACTGTCCAAAAGCTTTTGCCTGTAGTGGAACTAGGGCATAAAAATTGTGCTTTTCAAAACTGTTCAGACCTTTTCTGAAAATGTTTGCATCTATTTCAAAACTTCAAATTTATCATTCTCATAAACACACACACACAAAAAAACGTTCTTTTAAGAACTTCACAGATAGGTTCCTTCTATGGCAGCGCTGCGATAATCCACTTTATTTTTAAATGTAAACAACCTTGTTTAAAAAAAAAACGCACACACTGTTAAACTATCCACACATTTACAATTAGTTACAGACCAGTATAACCTATACCGGTCAACCACTATTTAAAACCAAACAATTCAGGCATATGAACTCAAGGATTGAATTTACAGTTTAAATCATTATCATATTAAATGCCATCTTTAGGTGTTGAAAAAATTACTTCAACAGCATTTTCTAAACAAAATGTTGCCTAAATAAAATTTGCTTAAATAACATATTGTCACTCACTGTGCAATAATAAATAAGTTTCCATGACACATGCTTCATATGATTCCATAAGGGAAAAAGGCACATTTCATTGGCCAAACCTAAAATTGCACATTAATTTGACTATAGACATTCAAATCTTGCTATACCCATTAAAGAACACCAGGTGGCTGCATAATACAAGGTAGAACAGACTTTTCTTGAACCTGCTTTTAAAAATTAGATGTAATTAAGTGTAATACAGTAATCTTAATAAATAAATAAATAGATAGAAAAACAAGTGGTGTGACTTTTTGATTGGTGAATTGGTGATAAAGATAAGGAAGAATCTATTTGGAAAGAATTAAGAGTGTTTTATGATTTACAGACAAACATAACATGCTAAGAACACGTAAACATGCATTTGAACCATTACACATGCATTTCCCAAACAACCAGATCAAAGAAATTATTAAATGATCAAACAGAGAGGTTTTTGAACACAGACTCAAAACTGGGTTTTTGTGTAAAACTCTAACTCTCTCAACTCCCCCGTATGCCAAAAGTGACGTAAACCATGTCCGTGCCAATATTCAGAGCAGATCCAGACAGTGAAGGGAGAGGGGTTAGAAGTCGATATTGAAATGACTGTTTTACTTTTAGCATAAATTGTACAATTTCAGACAAGTCATAGCGGTTTTGCCAAAGCATTCAAACAAACCACTACTGGAGCATGCATTGAATTTTAGCTATAATCTGAAGAGGAAAAAAATGAGCAACTCATCCTTTCCTGAAACAGCGATTTCAACACTGGCATTGCTAGTACTCTTTATGCGTTTGACTGTTAAAGTTGGGCTTTGACAGACAGATATCTTACAGTACTGGTTAGGCTTAGGATGGATGTCCAGTGTTTTTTGCCTTTAGGGCTTGGTGATTACAGGTCTACCAGAAGGAGTGCTGTTTAAAGTAGGTACAGTTCTCTCCAAAACAATCATTTGCGTTACACTGTACTTCACCCATGTCAAGTTCCCATGACTTAGCTGATTGTTCCAAGAGTTTATGTCATCCCTATACATTTAATTCTGTGTATATGTGTAGAATAATGTGCCTGACTTGTGCCTCAAGTCAGAATCCCACAGAATGCCAATAAAACGTATTTATAGTTGCATGAATTTGAACAAAGCTCCTTTGTCTGAATCTGAAATGCATTTATTGTGCTCTGCATTATGGGCTCGATAAAGCAGTCTCAGCATTAAGAGAAAATGAAGCTCTTTATGAAATCTGATGCTTGTCCCTGCCTTCCTATTTATGAAAAAAAAAAACCCATGAGGGCATTTTTCAATGATGAACTCGATGGACAAAGATTGTGCTCAAAACTACCACCCCTCCCTTACATTCCCAGTCATTATAATATTAGAAAATTGCATACAGACTATCATGGTATAGCGATAACCTATTTAAAAAGGATCTATGTAGTAAACCACAAGTGAACAAAGTTTGAGCTTCCTTTGGGCATGTCAGACTTTTTTTTAAATCATCAGTCCATGCAACAAACACACACACACACACACAAAGTTTGGTCAGAATGTTATAAAAAAAAAAAAAAAAAATCCGGAGAGCAACTGACAGACATATGTTTTTGTGCACAAGTGTGATCGCAAAAGACACTAATAAAATGCTGAAACAACAGGCACAGAACAGCGTTGCAGTAAAAAATAACACGGCAAAGCATACAGAATAGCCAGAGGAACAGCGACCCTTAAATCCAACAACAGCACAAACAACATCTGCATAAAGTCAAGCCAAATTCCAATCCCAAGAGTTCACATACTGTAGCACTCTACAGCAAATGGCAATACCACAACACTAAAGAGAACATGTTCAATCCATTCAGTCTCTTCAGAATGGATAGTACACCATAAATCCATTTCCAACTTTTTCTATTAACTGGTTTTACAATTTCCATCTGTCCTCTATGTTTGCTGTGTTTATTCTGGTCTTAAAGCATTTCTCTCCTTTTTTGGCATGTTCAGTTTGGATCACCAACGTTGTCCTACAACAATGTTGTAGCATGGGTTTAAGATTTGTCTGCATCCTGTTGTTTCCATAAACAACAGCAGCATGTAGGTGTTTGATAGTTTACAAGTGTTTTATTTTTACACATGTAAGCCGTATGTCAAGTCGGCACATTCAGACTTGACAGGTCTGCACTTTATGAGCATGGCAGCAGAAAGAACCCCTGAATAAACACCTAACCAGACGTGTTTACATGGGAGGATGGCCTAGAGAGATGCAAGATGATCTGAATAAATACAACAGTTTTTTCTGCAGTGATACAAATGTGTCTCTTCTTTCATTATCCTTGTTATGGGTAAATATTAATTAGAGCGTGAAAATATAAATTATTTGAAAAGCCCTGCAAAGAAATCCTGTATGGATGCAAGCTTGCGTTTAAAAATAACTTTTAAAGCACATACACTACCAGTCAAAGGTTTTTGAACAATAAGGTTTTTAATGTTTTTTAAAGTATTCTCTTCTGCTCACCAAGCCTGCATTTATTTAATCCAAAATACAGCAAAATCAGTAATATTGTGAAATATTTTTACTATTTAAAAAAAAAACTGCTTTTTATTTTAATATATTTTAAGATATAATTTATTCCTGTAATCTACGCTAAATTTTCAGTATCATGACTCAGTCTTCAGTGTCACATGATCCTTCAGAAATCATTCTAATATGCTGTTCAAAAAAACATTTTTTTATTATTATCATCAATGTTTAAAACTGTTGATTACATTTTTTTCAGAATTCTTTGATGAGTAGAAAGATTCAAAAACCAACATTTATCTGAAATAAAAAGCTTTTGTAACATTATACACTATACTATTCATACTTAGAGTCATAATTGTTTTAGAGAAATTCTAGAAATTAATACTTTTATTTAGCAAGGACGCTTTAAATTAAAATTGATGATAAAGACATTAATAATGTTACAAAAGATTTCTATTTCAGATAAATGCTGGTCTTCTGAACGTTCCATTCATCAAAGAAACCTAAAAAAAATTCTACTGAGCTGTTTTAAACATAATAATAATAATAATAAATGTTTTTTGAGAAGCAAATCAGAATATTAGAATGATTTCTGACGGATCATGTGACTGGAGTAATGATGCTAAAAGTAAATTACATTTTAAAATATGTTCAAATAGAAAAGTTATTTTAAATGGTAAAACTATTTTAAAATTTCTGTATTTCTACTCTATTTGGATCAAATAAAGGCAGGCTTGGTGAGCAAAAACAAACAAAAAAAAAAAACATTAAAAATCTTACTGTTCAAAAACTTTTGACTGGTAATGTAAAATACATTCTGTGAAATCTCCACAGAAGAATGTATTGTAAGTCAAACAAGGTTTAGAACAACATGTGAATTCTATGACAAAATGTTATTTTTAAAATAAAACTAATGCCATAATGTTTCTAAAATACATATGGTTTAATCCAACAGCAAGCCCTCACTTCTTCCAGAAAACAGTTCAATTAGACAAGCAACACGTAGCCAATGTGGAGAACAGATCTGAGCACTGAGGTCATACATATCCTATTCATCATGGCTTTAGCATTTCCCTTTCACACACAAAACCCCAGCTCCCTTTACAGCAACCCCCCAGACAGAGTCACTGCTTTACATCTGCATTTCTCACTATGCTTCCCAAACCATGAAAAACTGTTGTTTGATTTGTATAAAAAGCTTAAGGATCCTCCAGAAAGAAGAGGATGTAAAAAAAAATTACATTTTGTGAACACCAAACAAGTACTTGACATGAGAACGGGAGTTTTTGAATAGATTTTGTTACTTTAGTGAAGAAAACGAACTTGTGCCAAACACAGGCAGTTTTGAGAGAAACTAGAAACACGTGTCTCTGCTCAATTTTGCAATGGTTTCACTAACCAATGGTGCTTTTTATTGGAGGAGGAGGAGGAGACGGAGAGTAATACTTGATCCCAGGATTAGAAATGGTGGCTTAGATCCATAAACACAAACAGTGAAACATATAATTTCTTGATTTGCCAAGTCACAACTTTTCTCTCATAAATGCTAAGTAATTGAGAGAGTATGTAAAGCAAAAAGAAGCTATGCAAATATGCAACGAACAATAGTTAAGACATTCAGCTGTTCCAAACCCCTAATCCTGAATTGAGAGAACATAACATGCAGAGCTGCAAGTAGCGACACACATATGCTAACAACGGGCCAAAAAAATAATGCTATGCTTGGCTGTCATTACTCAGCTAACAGCTATTTGAAAGAAAACTTGCTTGGGGCTATCTTTTATCCTCGTTCTGCCATCAATCAGCCACATAAAGAATAATACAGACACATTTTTGAATGAATCAACTTTCTCTGCACAGACATGCAGTATTTAAGCATGTAATCATCAATTTCAAGAGCTGTAATCAAAAAATCAGAATAACAGTGTGACATCAGCTTGACATTACTGAGATTTTGCACAATAATCTAGTATTTAAAGATGTCAAGATTCTTTTTTTCATATAAGTTTTCTTAAGGTAAAACTGCAAATGCCAGTGTTCACCCCGGAATCTTTACACAAGGCTATCATAGGTTTTTGTGCTTTTTAACTTTCAGCAGCACTGAAGTTATCAATCACACCCCCGCAACAGGACAGGCAAGAGACCATCTACACTAACCACACATTCCTGTAATGGAGGGTGGTGGTGGGGGGAGGGTAAGGGGCGTGACTACTTTTGGAGGTGGACACTGGTACTTTTAACATGACATCAGCAGCATGACTAGGAGTTTTATAAAAGGTTTTACTTTTTTGACCATTTGTCTGTAGCAACGTGACCGTGAAATCTGAATCCTACAAGTCATTTACTTTTTTTATCATTTACTCATTTAGTTCTACAAAAAAAATTGAGCCCAGGAAATAAAATAAAATAAAATAAAAAATATTGTGGGAAAAATAAATCTGTTAAACATTTTATACACAAAATAAAAATACACACAGCATATAAGCTAAGCTAAATTATTTTATCATTTGAAATTCATTGTTGATTAAATGATTACATATGATTATATTACAAAATAAAGAAATAATAATAATAATAAAAAAGCATTAGATTGGTGACCATTTTGGTTGGTCCACATGGAAATGCCATAAATTACTTTTGCTCATGAGCAAACCAGCAAACTTGGGTTCAGAAAATGTGGTTTATCCTCTGAGACTGATCTGTTAGTCATAACTCTTGTGAGCATTTAAGTGTGTGACACTATTTTGTCTGCCTTGAAAGCATGCATACTTCTAAAACCACCTGTGTGGACCTTTATTCTTGACTGAGATCACAGCTGAAAAAGAGCAAAATGTGAATCAGAATATTATTTGACTATTCCATCCCCCCCAGAGTGTATTTCTATACTAAAACCATTTTGAAGCGTCACCCCTGACCTTAGCCCTCCCCTGTTTTATGAAGCTCTGGAAAATCATGCTCTCCGTGGCGGTCCCCTTTTGGAGCCTCCTAGCCAAACTGTCTGGAAAGTAAACAAATGTCTCAGCCCCACATTCAAGTAGACGACCACCATCCTCCCCCCAAGATATCCCAGCAGTGAGTCATATATATCCAGCCGTCTTGCATTTGCTAACATTTTCCAGTAGGTGCAAATCATTTCCCCTGACCAAGAAAAAACAATTTCATTTGTGGTTCCTGAGCTAGAAGCACAAACCTCAAGAGTTCTCTCCCTATTTTTCCTTTCTTCTAACATTGCATGAGTCTACAACAAAAAGTATGGGTACCTCAAGTTTTATTGAATTTATTCTAAAAGCTTTCTTACTTTTAAGTGTTTTTTAGTTATCACTGACTCCTTACTTATCATTAGCATTGTAGACAACTTTTGTTAGAGATTGATTTAAGCCCCATGTTTTAGCGCAGTGGAAATTTGTTTTGGAGGTAGTCATCACTAAAACATGACTGCAGGGCAAAAGCAAATGGAGGGAATACCCTAGCAAGATGGTCAAGACTGATACAGCTTTGGGTTAGGCAAGACATATCATGCTTGAATAAAGATTTTATTTTACTTTATTTTATCTGAAGCTGTAGGCTTATGTGTGGCACATTTATGAACTTATTTTGAAGATTGAAGATTCAAGATTCAAGTCCTTAAATGAGTCTGCCAAAAAATGAACATTTGCTAAAAATGAACTCACCCTTAGCCTATCCAAGATGTATGAGTTTGTTAAATCAGAACAGATTTGGAGAAAATTAGGCTTATATCACTTGCCAATCAATGGACCCTCTTAAGTGAATGGGTGCCGGCATATGAGGGTCCAAACAGCTGATAAAAAAAAATCACAATAAACAATAAGTAATCTAATGACTCCAAAAAATGTATTTTTGGGTGACTTTTTGAAAACAGACGTATTATTAATTTGTTACTGTTCCTTGAAAAAAATGTACATCCATAAATGTTTTTCTTATTTTCAAGATATATATATATATTGGAATTATTTAAATAACTTTAAAAAAATCAGTATATTGTAAGACTTTTATGGTGTGATATTTTGCTTATTGTATTTTCACTACCAGTCAAAAGCTTTTTTTAAGATTTTTAAATGTTTTTTTAAAGAAGTCTCTTCTGCTCACCAAGCCTACATTTATTTGATTCAAAATACAGCAAAAGCAGTAAAATTTTGAAATATTTTTACTAGTTAAAATAACTGTTTCTATTTGAATATATTTTAAAATGTAATTTATTCATGTGATTTCAAAGTTGAATTTTTAGCATCATTACTCCAGTCACATGATCCTTCAGAAATCATTCTAATATTCTGATTTGCTGCTCAAAAAACATTTGATATTATTATTATTATTATTATGTTGAAAACAGCTGAGTAGAATTTTTTCAAGTTTCTCTGATGAATAGAAAGTTAAGAAGAACTGCATTTATCTGAAACAGAAATCTTTTGTAACATTATAAATGTCCTTATCATCACTTTATCAATTTAAAGCATCCTTGCTAAATAAAAGTATTCTTTTCTATACTAGACTGGAGTACTGATGCTTAAAATTTACCTTTGATCACAAGAATAAATTACATTTTAAAATGTATTCAGATAGATAGCAGTTCTTTTAAATAATATTTTAAAATGTTTACAGTTTTGTTGTATTTTGGATCAGATAAATGCAGGCCTGATGAGCAAAAGAGACTTCTTCAAAAAACATTAAAATCTTACTGTTCAAAAACTTTTGACTGGTAGTGTACAGTGGCATGCAAAAGTTTGGAACGCCTTGCAGAATCTGTGAAAATGTGAATATTTTTAACAAAATAAGAGAGATCATACAAAATGCATGTTATTTAGTACTCTCCTGAGTAAGATATTTTACATAAAAGATGTTTACATATAGTCCACAAAACAAACAAACAAAAAAAGCTGAAATTATTAAAACAACCCCCTTCAAAATAATACTGCTTGTTGTTACCAGGATGGTCTATAATGTTTTTTTGTTTTGTGATGGTTGTTCGTGAGTCCCTTGTTTGTTCTGAACAGTTAAACTGAGCACTTTTCTTTAGAAAAATCCTCCAGATTCTGCAGATTCTTCAGTTTTCCGGCATCTTCTACATATTTGAACCCTTTCCAGCAGTGACTGTTTGATTTTGAGATCCATCTTTTAACACTGAGGACAATTGAGAGACTCAAACACAACTATTAAAAAAGATTCACAGAAAAACATGGTGCATTATGAGCCAGGTTGAAAACTTTTGAACAGGCTAAGATGTCCAAATTTTTCTTGCTTTGTTGAAATATTTTTTTCCATGTAGTACTGTTCTTCGGAAGCAACAGAAGATACTTGCATGTTTCCCGGAAGACAAATTAAGTACAATTTACCTTGATCTTAAAATCCAAAAACCTTTCACCACCCAGCTTAATGCATCGCGTTTTCTTCTGGAGCATCAGTGAATGTTAGAATCTTTTTTTTAACAGTTGTGTTTGAGATCCTCATTTGTCCCCAGTGTGAAAAGATGGATCTCAAAATAATACAGTAACTGTTGGAATGGGTTCAAATATGCAAAAGATGCTGGAAAACTGAAGAATCTGCAGGACCTGGAGGATTTTTATGAAGAACAGTGTTCGGTTTAACTGTTCAGAACAAACAAAGGACTCATGAACAACCATCACAAAACAACAAAACTCTCGTAGATCTTCCAGGTAACCACACACAGTATTAATAACCAAGGGTTCCCAAACTTTTGGAGTTATTTTAATAATTTCAGCTTTTTTTTTTTTGTCTTGTGGACTATATGTAAAATCTTTTATGTAAAATATTTTACTCAGGACAGTACTAAATAAAACATAATGCATTTTGTATGATCTCTCTTATTTTGTCAAAATTATTCCCAAACTTTCGCATGCCACTGTATGTTTGTAAATGTTGTTTACATTTTAAAACTTTAGACTGGATCACTAAAGATGCATCTAACACCAGGTTGGAGGTTAGAGTTAGTGTTAATATATAAAGTTGCTGTATTTTCTAATGCTAGAAATAAAACCTATTTCAAGGGAAGGAATTGAACTGATTCTTGACAAGAAACTCAAGAATACGTTTGACATTAAAGACCACTCTTTTTATGTGGAAACATTCTCACATGCCATGCAGAATGTTCATGCGTGGAAAATACAGACAACCATATATAACAGGAACTTCCTCAACTACATGTGGTGGCAACATGTTTCTGGAAACAAACTGTCCCAGGAGACCTGGCAGACTGCAGATCATAGGATCAAAGTTATCAGTTATTTATTAATCAGTTAATCAGTAATGAGACCAAGGTCATGAATTTTGTCTTCTCATGAAGTGCTCAAAAATTGTATGTATTTAAATTGTACAGATCTACAAATTCATGAATTCATCTCTTTTTTGTCTATAAAAACATGTTTGGTAAACATTTGTACCTTGAATGGACAGTCTGCGTGCTTTGTGTTTCTGTTGCTTATTTGTGTTTTGATTGGATGCAGACCTATCTAGTGAAGATGATTTTAGCAGGAAAACATGGCTCAAGGTTTAACATTAGAGGGATTATTACAGCTTTGCCTGGGGATCTCCACCATGTGCAGAAATAGTTAGTGCCGGCTAACAGAACATAGTATGTGGGAGGTTTCAAGCAGGAAAAGGTCTTTGTTCAGCTTACATTTCAGTTGCAGAGATCCTCTGACAGTAGTACATTCCCACTGCTAGGGTGAAAACGAAAACAGAGCAAATCAGAAAACAGAGCAAATCAGAAAACAGAGCAAAGAAAGTGATAAAACCAGAATGGGCTTTAAGGTTAGGGGTTTGTTCAGTCCAAACAACAAATTATTTAAATAACATATTACATTTCTGTCTTTTGTGCACATGACAGAATGTTTAAAAGGGATATAAAGAAAATGGTGGTTTTGGGAAATATTCATTTTTGAGTTGTGGTGCAGCTGTCTAAGAAGACAGCTTCATTTTGTATTGGAGTATACGCACTGGCTGGAAAATTTGTTTATAGCTGTATTTGGCAGCTGTTTCCTTGGAGATCTGAACCGTACTAATTATTTCCATTCTCTGTGAGCCTGCAGTGGGTCAAAAGCTACCTTGATTAAAGTTGATCAAACAGCACCACCAGCATGTCTCTCCAAGGTTACGGTTTATTATTTCATGTGCATTTATAGTTTTAACACATTTAACAATGTACAAAAGTGCACTACAGCATGATTTAATAGGTGCTGCTACAGATCCAAAGTGCAAGTCAAGACAATGAAAAGACTGTATATAGATGTGCGGGGGATTTTTAAAAAGCAACTCATGTAAGGTCACTGTGAGGTTAGGTGGATTTTGAAGAGGCGTGTCTTTACGCAAAAATAACAATAAAAAGTATCACTTGCAAGCCTAAGAACATTGTGGAAACCACTGGCACCAATTGTTTCAAGGATCTAGCTTATTCTGCTTTCGGGAAACACAGCTCAGTTATATCACATTAGAGAATGCTCTCCGATGAGACTATCGAAATCAGTTGACATTTTTTTTTCTCAAGAGTTCAATTATAGATATATATGCATATATAAGAGTGTGTGACTGATCTATATCTATATCTATATCATCTATATCTACAGTGGTATGCGAAAGTTTAGGAACCCCTCACAGAATCTGTGAAAATGTGAATAATTTTAACAAAATAAGAGAGATCATACAAAATGCACGTTATTTTTTATTTAGTACGGTCCTGAGTAAGATATTTTACATAGAAGATGAAAGGTAAAAGCTGAAATGATTTAAATAACCCCCTTTTAAAAGTTTGGAAACCCTTGGTTCTTAATGCTGTGTGTGGTTACCTGGATGATCAAACTTTTGCATGCCACTGTGTATCTGCATGCATGTATATATTTGTGTGTGTGTTAATAGAGATGATATCTAATCAGCTTCTGACACAAACTGCTCTACCAGACTATCTCGGTTTATTCAACATTTCAAAAGCATGAAAAAAAAGCCTTCAACTTCCTTAACTCATAGTCATGTTTTGGATGTGTCTCTGTAATGGGATCTTGGAAGGATATTTCCAATGTCAGGTTAATGTAAAATTTCTGTTATCTATGTTTTTTCATTTTTAAACTGTGTACGGAGTAAATTTTGTGGAAAACTTTAATTGCAAAGATAACAGTGCGCATAAAATTAGTTCTGTCTCTGGAGTACAGAAACAAACATTTGCGTATTCTATCTTAAAACAAAAAGCTAGAAAGCAGATTTTTATTCTTCTATCATAACTTTGAACTACCGTGCCAGTGCCTTGAATTTTCTCTCAAACAACAAAATCCCAATATCACATTCAGTGTTTCTGTTCGGTCTATTTACTTGGGGAAAGTGAACACAAAAAACAAGCCAGTACAAGTCAATATCTGGCTATTCTCCAAACGAGACATTCCTTTGAATAAATCAGTCATTGTATTTGAGTGGGTGGTGCAATAAAGAGTTCAGCATTTGTCACCATTTTCAGTGCCTTTCATCACAGTCAGTAAAGCATGCATCTCCCGCTAAGCAATGAAAGACCAAAATAGAGTTTTTAAATAGATATTAAATACATTTCAGTTTTCACTGTTTCGCATTTCAATAGAAATATTAAAACAACTGAAAACTTTAACTTTGGCTGCCCAGCACTGCCCCTGTTTGCAACAAGTATTAAGATTGTAACCATTTCACAATCTGTTGCCAACAGTGCTCATCATATTGCATATTACTATATGTAATTCAGATTTCGAAAACAGTTTGCGTGCTTTCATTTTTGTGTATACTGTACTACTATTTAAAAGTTCTGGGTCTCTTATTCAAAAGTCAGAAGTCTCTAATGCTCACCATTTGCATCACCAACGCTCACTCAGCTGCATTTATTTAACAGCAAAAACAGTATTTTGTGAAATATTATTACGAAATGAAATAATGTTTTCAATTTTAATATAATTTAAAATGTAATTTATTCCTGTGTTGGCAGATATATTTTCTGCAGTCATTATTCCAGTCTTCAGTGTCAAATGATCCTTCAGAATTCACTCTAATATTGTGATTTGATGCTGAAGAAATATTAATGTTATAAAATGTGAAAAACTGTTGTGCTGCTTAATATTGTTGTTTGTAGATTTTTTCAGCTTTCTTTGATGAACAGAAAGTTCAAACAGCATTTATTTGAAATATAATTTTTTTGTAACAATGTAAATGTGTCACTTTTGATCACTTGAATGCATCATTGCTGAATAAAAATATGTTTAATTAAAGGAGAAGTCCACTTCCAAAACAAAGATTCACATATAATGTACTCACCCTTTTGTCATCCAAGATGTTCATGTCTTTCTTTCTTCAGTCGTAAAGAAATTATGTTTTTTGAGTAAAACATTTCATAATTTCTCCATATAATGGACTGATATGATGCCCCGATTTTGAACTTCCAAAATGCAGTTTGAACGCGGTTGTAAATGATCCCAGCCAAGAAAGAAGGGTCGGTTATTTTAACAAAAATAATACTATTGATATACTTTTTAATGCCAAATGCTCATTTTGTCTTACTCTGCCTGGACTATTTTTGTTCCGGTTCATGACAGTTAGGGTATGTCAAAAAACTCCCATCTCATGTTCTCCCTCAACTTCAAAATCATCCTATATCGCTGTTTTACCTTTTTTGTTGAGGGTGTTTGATCTTCTTTGCATGTTTATTTTGCAAAGAAAGTGACGGTACTTCTGCAGCGATGTAGGATGATTTTGAAATGATTTTTGAAGTTGAGGGAGAAAATACGATTGGAGTTTTTCGACATACCCTAACTGTCTTGAACCAGAATACACAGAGTTCAGGGAGAGAAAGGCAAGACGAGCATCTGAGATTAAAAAGTATTTAAATTGTATTTTTTTCTTAATGAAAATAACCGATCGTTTTGCTAGATAAGACCCTTTTTCCTCAGCTGGGATCGTTTACAACCACATTTGGGATCATTTGAAGCCACATTTAAACTGCATTTTGGAAGTTCAAAATTGGGGCACCATATCAGTCCATTATATGGACAAAAATGCAGATATGTTTTCCTCAAAAAACATAATTTCTTTACGACTGAAGAAAGACAGACATGAACATCTTGGATGACAAGGGGGTGAGTACATTATATGTGAATCTTTGTTTTGAAAGTGGACTTCTCCTTTAATCAAAAAAAAACCCAAAAAAACATGGTAACCCAAATTTTTGAACAGTGGTGTAAAAAATTTGTGATGACTTGTTGACACCATGTGGAAAGAAATTGAAAACCACACTTGCTGTACGTTGTACAGACACACATCCGTAAGCAGCAGACTTCTGGCGTGTTTGACTATACTGAGCAGATTTCTTCCATGCCAGTGAACCCAAAGCAGCCAGACATGAGTGCAAGCAAGCAATGAAAGCCCTATAACTCATTGCAGTGTCTGCCCCTGCAGCTTTTACCTTCCTCTGGGCTACATTCTCTTATGACCCAATACTTGGCAGCCTATTGTAACAGTGTGGAAAAAAGGCCTCCCATTCCTGTTTTTGGCGTGAGTCTACTGCTTCTTGCAAGCGATGTTACAGTGGTTTGGAAAGGCTATTGGCCACTCCATAGGGCTGGGCTACACGAACAGAGCTGCCTTGCAGCTCATCCCACCCCCTCCTCACCTCTGCTCCTCTGTGCCGTACAAGCATTGGAGATGGAGAGTAAATCAAGTGCTTGAAGAACATGGCTCACAGCTGTTTCCTCCCCTTTCCCTCAGAAGTTTTTAAAAGACTGAAGAGGATTCAAATAGAACATTAGTCAAGCATTATTTTGAATACTTTAAGTCCTCTGATTCACCTTATTGCAAGACATTCTCATATTTAGAGAACCATAGCTTGTTTTACTCCCGAAAGGTGGAAAATATTTCCAGTACATATGAAGAGCATTTGTTTTACATCTAAAAAACCCTTGAAGTCAGATTACAGACCACTTGACATTTAGAATCAATTTCTCAGGAATATGCTAGTGAACTAGAAGCTTAGTTTGGCAATGAGTTTAAATTAGTCATACACATGACTAATTCAAATACAACTTCAACAGCGTCCCAGAACTGTGCCGTCTGCCAAAATGTTTCCGATGAGATGAAGGAGTGAAAATAAGAAGCTAATCAGTAGTGAAAATTATTTTTTCATAAAATATATTTCAGCAAATTACTATCTGTTTTATGACGACTTAAAGTTATAGTTATTTTTAGTAAACAGCACTAGCATATCCATATATGTGACCCTAGACCACAAAACCAGTCATAAGGGTCAATTTTTTAAAATTGAGATTTGTACATGATCTGAAAGCTGAATAAAAAAGCTTTCCATTTAAGTATGGCATGTTACAATATTTGGCCAAAATACAACTATTTGAAAATCTGTAATCTGAGGGTGCAAAACATTTAAATACTGAGAAAATCACCTTTAAAGTTGTTCAAACGAAGTTCTTAGCAATGCATATTACTAATCAAAAATTAAGTTTTGATATAAGAAATTTACAAAATATTTTCTGGAACATGATCTTTACGTAATATCCTAATGATTTTTGCCATCAAAGAAAAATTGCAAATTTTGACCCATACAATGTATTTTTGGCTATTGCTACAAATATACTCGTGCTACTATAACTGGTTTTGTGGTCCAGGGTCACATATATATCAGGTATATCTGAATATTTGATATCTGTAGACATTCGGAACTTGCTTTTGCTAACTTCCTCTAGAATAAGACCTCCCTACCCCAATCCCACACACCCTCTCAGCCAAACCCTGCCCCTCCAAAGACATTGCAGCCAAGCTGACGTCAGTAAATCCAAACCAGTAAAAAGCAGGGAGAATTTTCTGATTGGCTAAAAAGCACAGGCTGCTTACCTGACTCTAGATGTGTCACAGCTACAGGTGTGATTCCTCGGGACATCTAAATCAGTGAAATCTTTCAGGTAGTAAAGACCATTTAAAACTCTTTCAGAAAACATAATAAGATGAATTACAACATATAAAAGATGGCTATAAAAGCCATCTCTCCTTTTTCCACTAAATATATTAATTCATACTTTAACTTGCATTTATTATCGCTACAGTCATGTCATGATACAATCAAATCATGCTACATATGACAGCTATTTTTTATTTTATGGCGCTATATACAATTTTACTGAACTTGAAATCAAATAAAAACCTTTTTCTTGCAATAATTACAGAACAGAGCAAAACCTGGCACTCTTCAGCCAAACCACATGCAAGATCTTGGTCATCTTTTACATAAATGTTTGTGTTCATGAGGGAATTCATAGTAACATACCCATGTGTCCAGCATGTGAAATACGCTTAATAAAATGTAGAACTGGACAAGTCAGTGGAACTAGAAAATGTCTTACCAGCAAAGGCAATGTTTACAGCCAGATCCTATTGTTGAGTATTTACCACTGAGACGATGAAGAACAGGAGACTTTAAGGTGAATTTAAATTCCTGCAGAGCAGCAGAAAATAAGTAGGTTTCTGACCAAAGTTTACCTTTGGCCATTGTCTTTCCTTCTTGTTTTCCTACTAGGGGTTTAAACCTGTCATCTGCAACTGAAGACAAATGGGATGTAAACTCTTTTCTTGTTCCCTTGTAAAAAGGAGCCTATGAGCAACAGCAGTAAAGTCAGTGCAGTTAAGACTGTCATAAAGCCAGTTTACTGTCCTTCTTAGCATCTACACCAAGCCAAACAGACTTCATCAGCAAATGATAACCAAAAACAAAGAATTACTGTTACAATACACACTATTAGCAAAGAACAAACTATCTCTAAAGAATAGTCATGAGGAACATGCAGTAATTCAACAGAGCCAGAGTGGATGCTTATGAGAGAGCACTGACAAAAGGGGGAGGAAAATTAGGGTTGGCAGCATTCTTCTTACTTAAGGCTGTTAAAAAAGAGAGCGGGGCTGGGTCTGATTGCTGCTCTGCGCAGGAAAAACCTCAGTCTGTCTTCATGGTGCAGCGATAACCTGGACTCTTTTTCCTTCCTCTTCCCGGTTACTTAGCACACAACAACAGCTCATGTCTTTGATATGGGCAAGATGATCTTTCAGCCTTATAGGACTGTCCTGTTTCTGGCTTTATCTGTGGCTTTTTTACAATTTGTGAAATGCCAAGACGACGGTGGTAAGTTGCTGTTTATTCATGAAGCTAATTGTGCTGATGTTAAAGCTGATGCTTTTGATTTTTCTGTAAAGACTCGTCCTTTTATTATTACTATTGTCATTTTTTTAAAAAAGGTTTACTTAGGTATACATATATAACTCTAAAGATGACTTGAAAGGGTTTAATATAAAGGATGTTACACACATCTGCATTAGATTTTTGACCAGCAATTATATCTAGTCATGCTTTAAGTTGACGATTTGGCTGTACTTTTGACCAGCAAGTTTCACTAGTTACGCCATGTGGTTACCATACTGTGGTTAACGGTGATGTCACTTGGAGGTTTGATGGTCAAAGAACAGAGTTTACTTTTAACTCAACATGCACCATTAGATTTGTTGTCTACCCACATCAGTATCCACATCTCACATCTGCTGAATCGATTTCAACTCTAGGACTGCACTCACATGTCTCTAAAGGAACACATCTTGCATCTTAATGCAGAGCAGATGTGTGAGGATATTATGAGGGAGGCACTGACTCTGAACATGCATGGAAGAAAAAAAACACCCAGCCTAGAAAACACCTGTGTGCCATTACCTCAGTCATGCCCCGGTTTAGATCATTTCAAACACGTGACGTAGATTTTTCCCTAAATGATGTCATCAGACAAAACACTCCTGGGGAGTGTTCTCTCAGGTTCTGTTGATCTTGAATGTTTAGCCGATTTTGATATATGCGTATCTGAACAACATGTTTTACGTGTGCCTCTTGGATTCAAAGGCTATTGTTGAGGTTTTACAAAAGGGCGCCGCCATGTGGTAAATGATCATTACAACTGGAATAAAAAAGTAGAGATTTTATTTTTCACACCAGTCTGTAGAATCTTGGGCTAAGAAGTAATAATGTTCTTCAGGTGAAAATTACTGGAACTTTAGAACTTCATTCTCTTTTTTTTGAGTGCCATTATCACATTACCATTAAACTGCATGTTCGCATTTTAATAGGCCCTATGAACAAGTCATAACTAATCCCATTAATATGATAATCAATACATTGAAAGTATAATTAATACGTTTTGCACAGAAAAACGTAAGTCAATCTGATTGTGTGCTATTTATCACTTGAAAAAAACGGCTGATGTTAAATTGGTTTGGACTCGAGCTACTTAAAGTCAATAACTGAAAACATCTGTTTTTTTCTAAATAGTTTGGTTACAATGGTAATATTTATTCAACGTAAAAAGAAGAAAATGACTCTAGAAAAACAAAAGAAAAAAGTGCTATTAGGCAAATGTGGTTTGGTTGGTGTTTAATACACAATGCCTAAAAGTTGCAAATTCTCTCACCCTGTCCTTTCACACAGACATATGCCAGCACACACCACATAAAGTCCAAGTGAAGTTGTTCTGTTCTTCGTCTGCTCCACGTGACATCTTTTCATCTGAGCATTACCCTAAACACCCTTAATCTTTTGGATAATGTGTAATTTTACGTACATTTGGTTAAACAAATCAACACAAATTACTTCTCACAGTAACACTGTAATTTCTCTCCAACCCGAACAGAAGATCATCTTCCTAGCATTATACTATTCAGTTTATTTTTATTATAAGGTTGTGCAGTTCTGTTCTACTCTACTCTATTTTTAAAAATGAATTTGCGGTATTTGTTTAAAAACGGGTTCCAGTCATTGTTGCCACATAAATTATATTACAACAAATAGGGTGTTTTTACTTTACAGCTAAATATCCAAATATGTGCATTCGACCAAGTCCACAGCTTATGTGCTGATGGAAAACATGTGCTGCATTTTTGAGCTATGACTTGATTACATGCCTCTTTGGTCCTGAAAGAGGGAGGGAAAGAGAGAGCAAGAAAGAGGGACAAGGAGAGAGAGACAATCCTATTCTTTTTATGACACCAAGTTTTAACTGTATAACCTTTACTGTATAATCAACTGCATCTTTGATCACTGGACGTCTCTACGGAACAAACAATTTAGAGGATGGATTTTTAATGTTGAGCGCACTCTTGAGCCTGCTCCATGGGAACTACTTATAAAGTAAATTATGGCAGTCAGCAAATGCGAGCCCGGGGGATGACTTCCAGATGTTAAACTGGTTGCTTTGGCAGTATTTGTAAAATATTAAAACAAATGTTGGCTAAAGCGTGGTTGTGGAGGAAGTCATGTAGCTGATGTAAAGAGCACTGTGTCTTCGAACAGCAAAGGCTGGAGAGCAATTAGGGTTGGAAAATGAGAGCAAACACACAGACATTTTCCCCAACTATAGCTCAACAAAGTTCTATTGTAAATTTCATTCGTCATGTGCAAACTCTTACTAAAAGCAAGCCTTTACTCTCATGTACAGCAGATGTAGTGAAAAACATTCAAATATTCTTTTGGCAGTCTTACAGGATCAGGAAGCAAGGAGGATGAGACATATGCCAAACATGACTGTGTAGAGAATGCAGAGGTTGGCGTGTGGAGAAAATGACGAGAACTCCCCTTGAGATGGTTTATAAGCTTTATAAGTTTGCACAGCTGTTCCAATTGGTCTGGAGATCAGCTGGATTTGGCCTATATAAAATTTTAGTCCTAATTTTTAATCTGTTTGTGTATTAGTGCTTCACTGGTCTCCAAAGTATGTTTTGATGGATTAAGGAAAACGCTTAGTTTTGCATAGATTAACCCGTTTAGAGCAGTGTCAACAGATTAATGGATTATTCAGCCAAAAATTAAAATTGTGTCATCATTTACTCACACTCTTGTCGTTACAAACTTGTATGGCTTTCTTGTTTCTGTGGAACACAAAAGAAGAAAGTTTGAATAATGCAGAAGTTGTCAACAAATCATTCAGGCAGGTTTTAAAAAAACATATAATCAAAAGATTTGTTTAAAAGTGCTCAAAAGAATGATTTGTCAGAAATTTGAATGATTTAAATTTCATATGACTTTAGAAGTCATATTGTCATACTAACTACTTTTTGTGACATTTTTTCCTTTGCAAACAAATTTTGAGTTTGTAATTTTGGAGCTTGACATTCCCACTTCTCTAAGGCACTTTCCTTACTCTACATGGCCAAAATATTCTTCAAAAACTGTGAGTAAATGGGATGAGTAAATAACGCCGTTATTCTTCTTCAAACTGAACCATATTAGCTCACCTGTCCGGAAAACTCTGGCCTTGCAGAACAAAAATCAGAGACAGATATCTGGAAAAAGGTAACACAATTTTCCACCACTGTAGTGGGTCTCTGCAATACCTTAATTTCTCATCTGGTTAACTATAACATATAGGCACTGAGAAGCTTCGCATGTTCTACTTCACATATAACAGTATCATAATGGCATTGTTAATACTGATACTTATTAGTACATAAAGTCTTCTGTGGCTGGCCAGCTTGAAAATATATCAAGAGCAATTTTCGATTTCATGAGGAAAATGTGGTTTTCTGGTCTTTTTGCATCCAGCATTCAGGCAGGATAGTTACTGTTCTCAAAACCAAAACTAGTAAGGAGAATGCGATGACATTTAGACTTCCATAATGGCAAGATGAAACGATACAGGTTTTGGATTCAGTCCATAAGATCAATGCAAAGTAGACCAAACTATTCAATATAAACATTCAACATTACTTTTGACTTTTGCCAGTGACTAATAGAACACAGCCCTATAATTATAACTACAGCGTGCTGAAAATGAAACAGATGTCACACAGGCTAGAAAAGGGACTGAGGGCTAAGCAGAAGAGTCGGTTTTTAATTCAAAGTGAGTCTGAATGTATACCAACAAATTTAGAGCTTTTTTTCGGAACTTTTTTTGTGTGAGAGATCCCTACATAACTACATATACACCCATCATAGCATTTGTTATACAGCTTCAGTTATTGCGCAAAACTGCATCTCGATACAGCTGAGCCCACTCTAGAGAAAAATGAGAAATTCAACATGAGAACACACTGTGCTTTTCAACACAAGCAACTCTCCTGCACTTCATAGGCTCATAACTAGGACATTTGAGTCAGCCCAGTTTATATGGAAACATCTGCACTGTTTATTGAGTCATAGACGCAGTGAGATTAGATTCTAATAGCGTGTGAGAAAAGACCCTGGGATCCTGAGATGCCATGTGGCAGTCACATTTCAGTTTATGAATGCCAGAGATGTATTAGAATATTACATATTTATTCAGTATTTCTTTGGAATATCCACTGGTTACACAAGAATAACTGGAGTTTGAAACAGGGTGGTTCTCTATGAAAATCAAGGACTGATACTAAATTACTGTTACAGTACTTGTTCTATTACATTTGTATATCCAGTAAAGTATTATAAATATTAGGTTATTTATACCAATTATTCCTCATGCTGTTTTTAAATTCAAGATATGTCTGAACTTTTTACATTAAACCAACGTTAAACATTGTTTGTGTATATGACATTAACATACTGTTGTATCCTTCAAAAATAAACTAGCAATATACTTTATTTAACCAATGGATCAGTACTGCTGAAACATTTCATTTATCAAACTAAAGCAGAAAATGTGTTCCAGGCACAGAACTCCACTCTGGCAGGCGCTTGAAGTTTAAAAACACATTCACGAGAGAGACATTTTTCCACCTTGTAAGTCAGTTCATTTTTGTATCTTCACAGCAGGAAATCTCTCACACTGGCATTTCCTTTGGAGAGAACGCTGAGTAATGTCTAGGTCTGAGCAATGATATCATAATGGTTTGAGCAAATCTGCCTCACCTTATTCAGTTACCTTTTAGTAGACCACAAAGGAGGCTGTTATTGTCATTACAAATATAGTGGATGCTAAATACAAATTAAATATGATTTCTTTTTTCTAGAGTGTGATGTATTTCTAGATACAGGAGATGACCAGTTAAATGATTAGGAAGATTGAAATTACCCTGATGATAATCACTTAGATCTGGACCAGTGTTCTCAGCAGTCAAACCAGCTGTTGATGACTAATCAGACATATTCAAAACCTCTGTGGAGAAAAACCGTGCAACACTGGAACTCAACCATGAAAACGAGACACAGTATTGACTCTCATCTAATCAACGATGAGTCTGTTGTTTGCTGTGTATCACAGTTATTTGTTTGATTTTATTGCACATGCTGGATGAGTTTGCAATACATTATTAAAGCTTATAATAGGCCTCGGACTGCATAGGGTAAGAGGCTGCTATAAATCTGAAATTTTGGGAGGGCCCAATAACTAACCATAAACATAACCCAAACAACCTGATTACCAAATATTGTTTATGCTCCAAATATGATTTTATCTGAATGAGAAACATACAATACAAAAGTCACAAACAATTGATATACCATACAACCATGAAAAACAAATAAACACCAAATCTTTACAGGAAAATAAATAAAGATATAATAATTAGAGTTCTTGGGTTTGTCCATAGATGCATAAATGTGTCCTTTGTATTTAAACAAATCCGTACACAAAGGGCAACGGATGAGTGAGAAGATAAGTCAACCAACAATAGTCCATCAGGGCTCCACACTGAGAAATTGCTCTTAATCCTTGTACACCAAATCCAACTGAATCCACAAACAATGTTGATAAAGTTCATGAACTGGAATCTGTTAGCTCTCTCACTTCATGAATTACCCAGCAAGCAGACAGCAAAATACATCAAGAAGTCCTACAATACACAACGAACCAGTCAAGATTTATCACCTTTGGAAGAACTGACCCTTTTGCTGACCTTTCGACCATTACAAACGTCACGCTTTAAGAAGATATAAGACTCTATAAACTTCAAAGATTTTCTCAGAATGAACAGGGTGTTTGGGGCAGATTGAATTCTTGCTTTCATCGAGTAAGATCATGCATATTGCAACTGATTTAAAGTATCTAAAACAGACAAATGTGGATTTATTCATCACATCTGAAGCAAGTGGTTCTCGATTTTATACCCAGGGAAACTTTAAAACAAAATGTGTTTCCAGTCTATTTACACTTGCTTGACAAATATTAAAGCTGATGGTTGAGACTATAACTTAATGAAGGAGAGAAACCGAGAAAAAGGCAAGAGGATGATCTGAAATGCACCACAGTGTGAGGTCACGTGGAGTAAATGTTTACATAAATCCTCTCCGCTAATGCCTCAAGGTTCTCCATCCAAAACAGTGTAATATAAGCTAGAATCATGATTGACCAGCTGTGGAAGCTCTGCAAGCTCTCACAACATCCAAACAAAGCAAAGAGGAGGAAACATGCTACAAAGTAAAACATAAGGGAGGGATGTTTCCAATCCCTGGAAAGAGTGAGTGGGGTTGCTCCTCACAGGATGCAGATATAAAAAAAAAAAAAAGAAAAAAAAGTTAAATTCACAGCCTGGAAAATAATATATTTACATTATCTCTTAAGAATGATGGTCATTAATAGCTTCAATTTACTTTTTTATTAAAAATGTAAATTTAATTTACTTTTTAGCTCAAGCTGTTCCGCTCCAGAATATCCATAAAAGGAGATCAGGAAAGCAATGAGTAGACTTATGTCAGGTCATGAGATGTTGATCTTAGCCAAGAATGTGACTGGTAATGACCTGCATAAATTAAATATGTTGCCTGACACTCACACAGAGAAACATTTACCCTTCAACATCTGAATGTATACTGAGTTTGCATAAAAGTGCAGAAGTTCAAGTTGTGTGAATATTAAAAAAAGCAAGCTAATGAATCCTGGAACATCACTTTGTTATGGATAGACAGCTGTCTAGTCCGCTGGCAGGATAAACAGAATTATAAAAATAAGTTTTAGGCCTGGTTTCACAGACAGGGCTTAGTCTAAGCCAGGATTAGACCACAGTTCAATTAGGAGATTTAAGTAATTGTTCTAAACGTGACTTATAAAAAACATTACTGGTGTGCATCTTGAGACAAAACAAAGGTGCTTATCTATTTTAAGATCAGCCAGTGCAAGGTTCTTTTGGCTGAAACAGCTCAGACTTACATTTTAGTCTGGGAGTAGGTTTAAGCCTTGGCTGTGAAACCAGGAGTTAAAGTTTAAATTGTGTGTAAATTGATAAAAAAAAAACAAAAAAACACATGCATATTAAAAAAAAAACATTAGGCACGCCTTTGAAGTTCTTGTTTTAATTCTACACACCCAGTAACAGCTTATATAGACACAGATGTGGTAGACAGTAGTTGTGCCTTATTACACTTACATATATCTGAATGCAAACACAACTCTTACTAAAGATGGCTTTTTCTTTTTTCTTTTTTTTAATGACATCTTTCATTAATTTCTTCTTTGCAGCAAAGATTTATACCTACCACAGGCCCCCATATACTAAAAACACAAGCTCTCTTCTTCTAGCCAAGAGTATTATAACACCCTGAATTTAATGATATCTCAGACATGTGATGAAATCTTTGGTTTAAAAAAAAATAAAAATAAAAAACTTGTAGATAATGTGTACATTGAAGATGTCAATACAAACTTGTCTTTTTGTAGTTTATCTAGCAAAACATATTTTAAGATGGTTTTTGATATATTTTAGCATTAGAAATGTAGTTACCTTACATCTAATCTGACATGGTGTTAATCAAGTCTAATCAAGCGTCCAACTACAGATTAAACAGGTTAAATATTAAAATATGTTTAAGAACTGGTGGTAAGAGACTTAGAGCAGTGTGATGTGGCAATGAAATTATGCAGTCCAAAAAAACCTTTCTGAGCCAAGTTTCTCACCGCACATCTTTGAAAGCATAAAAAAGAAAAAAAGGTGGAAGACATGTCCAAACCAGAGGAAAACATGTTTCCTCGTTGTACACACAAGTTTGTTCTCCCTAGACTGAAATCAGTGTGACTCCTCATTTGAAGATCCTCATTTGTATCTCAGTAAAGGATAGCCACAAGGACAGAGTCAAGGCTTGAATAATCATAGGTTTCACAGTCACTTTGAGGTCTGTCTGTCTGGAGTGACAGTCTGAATTACAATGTGGACAAATCACTAACATCCCATTTTCACACAGATTCTTCTTCAAAAAGGGGGAGTTGTGTGTGAACTGTGGAGAACTCTATCAGTTAATTACAAGAGAGGTCAGAGGTCTGAGAGACACATGATTTATTTGCATCCTTGGCTTTTAAAAAAGCTAGACTGGAGCCCCTTTTAAAGTTTCCCTGGAGTTTGAACGCAACTTATCTTGTTTAACTGTAAAAACAGATGCTTCCTTTATGGAAAAAAAGGAATTTTCCTATATAGTGTGATATACCAGCATTCAGCAATAAAGTTCTCAAAGACAAGATATAATCAAATGATCATTTCCTGTTGTTTGGGGTTCAGATGAAAATCTCACATCTCACATTGAATTACAGACTACTCTCTCACACACAAACACATATATTCGGTGTTGGAGAGACAGACTCGGATGAGTCATTGTTTCCATAAGGTCATTTTCTAACCCATACAGTTTTGTTCCAACAACTAAGTCCCTGAACACAGCAAGTTATGAGTATTTCCACATAAACCAAAGGAAAATACACCTGATTTATATTATAGTTAATCTCGCAAGATGCAGCATCATGGTGGAGATGTAAATTGTAAAGAAGCTGCTGCCCATTGTTATCCTAGACCGTTTCTTCGGAAGTCTAAGCATTTGGGAGGGAACCACAGACTTTAGCTGACATGGAGTAATGCTGAGCATGTTCAGTGCGGTCAGGTCAGGCCAGACTGGAAGACTGGTGGAAAATACACGTCAGAAGTCCACAAAGGACCATGCTTTTGCTATCATCATCACTAGGCGATTTTAAACCATTGCTGTAGAAAGTGCAGAGTCTGCAATGAATTAGCTAACTGAAGGAAAGAGTGAGCTTTCTCTACACCTTTCCTGGTAAGGTTTTCATGGGTGGCTTGTGAACGATAGTTCCCCTCCTACAAATGTATAATGGCTCATATTCGGTTATTCACAGGGGAACAGACAGTTCCAGCTATATTTCCTAAAATTCTTATCACTGACCCATTTTATTACCTTACATGTGAATTCTATCTGGATTACATTTGTTTTTTTTCATGTGTTGCAGTTTCGTTAGTTTTCTGTAAATTGCACAGAATACCACAAACTGTGAAAAATTAAACATTTTTATTTTGCAATATTTATAGCATATGCTGCTGTAACTATTCACACCAACAGCACAAATTTGAGTGCAACATTACTTTTGTGCAACACACCTATAAATAAGATGTGCATGTGGACATGGCCTGCTTGGAGGTAAAAAAAGTTTGTGCATTAAGCAACACTTAAACTGGAGCATAACTGCAAAAGCAATTCCCCTCCATGTTCAGTGCATAAAGTAGCTAATTATTCTGCTTCAGCTCTACTCTTGGTTTTCCTGCTTCAGATTTGTTCATCACTAGCTAGTATAAGAAACCCAATTTGAAACAAAGAAAAAAGAAAACATTTGTCAAAAAAACAGAAATCCTGTTCCTTGCTTGTGCAAAAAATTAAAAATGAATAAAGAGTGAAATATAGGCTAATAAAAATCAGCAATCCAGGAAAACTGGTACAGTATAAAGCTGCATAAAACTAGCATGTTAGCATGTCAGCCATGTGTTCAGGAAAAGACATCTCTTTTCTTTGGCATCCTTCCCTGACACATTCATTCCCTGAGGTCAAAAGGGTATCAACAATTTCCAATCCACACCCTCCTAATGCATCCGTTTCATTCATTTATGCCATATTTATTCATTAGCTTATCAGAATTTAGTATTTCCCCGTTAGCTATAAGGTGTAGCCACATTTGATCTGCGTCCCAGAATCAATACGTGATGCACATTATTTATAAGCACAATGCAAAAACCTATAGGCTATGAGCGGCCAAAGTTCATATCCTTACCTGCTTTGCTGCTTTTTACTTGCTTTGTGACTAGTATTGCAAAGTATTAACCTTTCTCAAATAGTGGGGTATGAAACATCTTTTTCAGGGTGGTTTCAGGTGAGTACAAAAACCAAAAGATTTCATTGAAGGCAGCCGGATAAAGCTCCAGGATGCCACCTGGTGTACCGGTACTAGAGCAGCAATCTGTATTGCCGAACGTGAACATTGAAACGTTTGCCACAGCTGTTCATTATTTTACAAACTTCATAGCTTGAAAATGTTATTAGGAAATAGTTTATTATAAATAGTTGAACTTTATTTTAATGATGAACTACAAAGCATATTGCACTAGAGGTCTGCTGGAAACAGTATGTATGAATCAGACTTCCTGGAGAGCATTAGCTCATGTCTTCCCACCAGAGCGTTTTCAAAAGACAACAGAACATCTTTTCCAGTACTTTTCAGCCAGTTTCACAGGGTATACCAGCGCTTTTACACATCTGTCTGGCCTTCTGGGCTGGTTGCAAAGCATAAAGGTGATTCCATGAGTGCCTTTTCGTTTTAAAAGAAAATCGCCATTTTGAAAAATAACTTCAAATGAAGAATGAAAAATATGAAGAATAAATACAAACGTTTGACTTTTAATGTGCATATCTAAAGTTGGAAGCATAGGGCTGGGAATAGACTAAGTGGTATTCTCACATGGAAAAACAAGAGAAAAAAAAACTTTTAAAACTTTTTATAGTTCAGCAAAAAAAGAAAACCGGCATTATTTACTCACTTATTTACTAAGTTGTTCCTTATATGCATGAGTTTTGTTTTAACATTAAAGAAGGCATTTTGAAGAATGTGGGTGAACTATGGGTATATTATGAAAGTCAGTTGGGGCCAGAAGCTTTATATAGCTTTAAATATAAAGTTACTGTATTATGGTGATGAGTTTAAAAAATACATATAAAAATACACGTTAAAACTAATTAAATTAATTGTTTACACATGTTAATGCAGGAGCACAAAAAGCACCTTTTTTATGCAATGGTCTAATCATGACCAACAACACAAACACACATGCATGCACACACAGTACAGTACAACTACATATTACAGTTTATTATTAACAAGGAGTTGTTCATAAAAAAAAATGTATGTGTGTGTACACAATATTTATGCACTATTTACCTTTTTTTCCCACAGAGGATGAGTTGAGCTGTTCAGAAAATGGACAGGTGTACACAAACAGAGACATCTGGAAACCTGAACCATGCAGGATCTGCGTTTGTGACAGCGGGACCATCTTGTGCGATGAGGTGCACTGTGATGAAGTGTCCAACTGTGCAAACGTAGTAATCCCAGAAGGAGAGTGCTGTCCTGTTTGCAGGAGTGACACAACACACAGCAGTGGCAATGGCAGACCAGGTGAGGATGAGCACCACAAAAACCTTCAAAATGAATGAATATTAATTTAGCATCTTCATGCACATCTACAGTGTTTTGAAATTTAAAAAATGGTTAAACAGCAACTATTGTTGTCTATTTCTTTTTTCTTGTCAGCGGGCAGAATTGCCAAGGTAAGCTCTAAAGTTAGTGAGTAAACACTGCCAATATTCAGTTTTATTTAATAAAAATGTATCAGTCCAGTGACTTCTGCTCTGTTTTACTATTCTTGATTTCAGGGTCAGAAAGGAGAACCCGGAGATGTCCCAATTGTATGTTTGATTGAACATTTATCTTACATTTGAAGATGAGGATGGATAATAATATTTGTACAGTCTGAAAATAATACAAAAAATTACATCTTGATTTCAGGTTACTGGAATAAGAGGTCGTCCTGGACCAATGGTGAGATTTCTTTCACTTTCGTAGTAGCTTCTGATATCTGGACACTAGATGGGGACAGAGTACAGCTCTAGTTATTTGCCTTAAGTTGGTTTGGTCTTTATTTGACCTTATTTTTATGTAACCTTGCTAGTAAATCATTCTGAAACTTTCTACACTGGCAATCCATAACTCATCCAGTCTTCTCGCAATCAGCACTTTATGACAAATATGATGACAGCTTTAACAAACTAGTGCAGTATTGGTAATGCTATCAAGACTGTTTTTATTTACCTTAATTATGTTTTTATGCTTATTATACAGGGGCCTCCAGGAGCTCCAGGGTACAGAGGAGACAGTGGACCCAAAGGTCGACCTGTAAGAAACAGCAAAATAATTTCAAGATGTAATTGAAGATGTGAAATATTATTGTATGTAAAATTATTGCAATGTTACGTTATTTTAGCCTGATTTTAATGTCTCCTGTAGGGTCTCAGGGGTCAACCAGGATATGACGGAGAGCCTGGTGTTCCAGGACAACCAGGAGAGCCAGGGCCCCCAGGACATACCCCAGGGGTGAGTTTATAGTATATAGCTGCATTAATCATCACAGGCCAGTTGAAAGTAGTACTACAAGACAGACTATAAAAAACAGGGATGAAGAAGAAGAAAAAAAACACAACAGTTACAATATACATATAGTTTTAATTAATGAACCCCATGTCCTCTCTTACTTAGGGTGAGTTGTCTTCACATATGGCTGGAGGATTTGCTGACAAAACAGGAGCCCAGCATGCCATGATGCCTGGAGTTCGGGTAAGTGGAGAACCTGTCATTTAAACACAACTATAAATCATATAAGCCACACTCTTATGAGGAACATTACAAGAAATGTATCATGCATCACTGTGTAAAAAGAATAAGCTGGAGTAGTACAGAATGAGACAATTACATTATTTGATTTGTATGCTGTGTTGTGCCACAGTGCTCAAAAAAGTGCTATTTCATAAGCCCTCTGTGATTATTCCAGTAACAAAGCTTTTTTTTTCCAATAGGGGGAGGCGGGAACGAGGGGACCACCTGGGCCAAATGGAGCACCAGTAAGTATTTATTTGATAAGCATTTTTTGTTCAGGTCAAAAGAATATGGCTTCCAGCAGTAGCATGTTTTTCTATTTCCTTTAGGGGGCGGCAGGACCACAGGGACCTCCTGGTGATGTAGGCGATCCAGGGCCAATGGTGAGGGAACAGGATTAATTGTCTAATGTCTCTGAAGACTTCATAATTTACTGTGGGAAGTCTGGCCCACACTTCTTATTTCAAAGCACACATCAGCCAGGATAAACTCAAAAAGTACTAGCTGTTTTGCTTATCGCAGGAAAATTTCATGGCTCATTTATTAGGGAACCACAACTTTGGTTATTCACATTCTTAAAGAAAATGAATTGATGCAGTGGTTTTTAATACATGTAGGCCTACTTAGCATTCCCTTCTTTTTCTAGTTATTAAATACAACTTGAAACTGTAACATTTAAGAAAACTGGTACATTTTACAATAAAGTTTCATTTGTTAATACATTAGTTAACATGAAACAACAATGAACACTTCTAAAGCATTTATTAATCTTAGTTAATGTTAATCTCAACATATACTAATGTATTTTTTAACATTTCATCACCTTAGAATGATACGGTTCTATCTGCATTCTGAGCACTTTTGAGATATTGAACTTCAAAGTTTTTACGTTCCATAGACTTAAGATAAAACAATTTTCGTTTTCTAAAATTTATATAATCTATATTTAGAACCGTATAATTCTAAAGTGACAATTTGTTAATGCACTGTGAACTAGCATTGTTAATTAATGCTTTTTAATGCATTAGCTAATTTTAACAAATTAGACCTTACTGTAAGGTGTTACCAGAAAACATTTCTTTTGCTCACAAAACCAAATGATTTTTGCAACTTTTTGCAAATTATTTGATGTTACATATTCTTATACTAAGGAAAGTTTGAGGCACAGAAAATAGCAGGATCTATTCATAGCAAATTTGTTTTAACTCAAGTGACTTATTAGACAGGAATTAAGAACAACAATACTTTAAGGGTGTGCACCAGTTATGAGGTAATGAGACTGACTAATTGCTTAGTTACCCCTTTCAATTCTGCAGAATCAGCCAGAATCAGTCACAAAAATTATTGCATTATTGCATTGTTTTGTTGCTAAATGAGAACACTATGTGTACATTTTAGCATTGTTTGTGTTTTAATCATCTTTTAGTAATTACTGTTCTGCATTGTATAGGGTGGTTCTGGCCAGAGAGGACCAGAGGGTCCTCCAGGAAAGCCTGGCGAAGATGTGAGTACTCTATGCTGTCATCATGAGCATCCTCTCATCAGTGTGGAAAAATGAAACAGAATCAGCTTTTTTAATATATATATATATATTTATTTTTTGTCAAAGGGAGAACCAGGGACTTCAGGAAGTGCAGGAGAAATGGGATTTCCTGGATCTCTGGTAACAATTGGCATGCTTTATTAACAGCTTTTATCATTGGATGCTTGCATTTGGATTTATGTTTGAAAAACTTTTGTGCTCAGGGAGCCAGAGGATTTCCAGGGACGCCAGGGCCACCAGGGTTAAAGGGTCACAGAGTGAGTAAATTCTTCATTTCGATGCCTCATTTACATTTTTGACCAGCATTTAGTTCAAAAGTCAGAGATACTGCAGGTCACTAATCAATTAAGATAATTTTTGACTTTGACCACGTGAACTCATTTTGCATTAAAATACAAGAATACAAAGTAGAAGCATTGTTATGAGTCTCAGATTTTTGAACCTTGCTGTTTGATATGCTCTCTCACTTTTGCCAAGTGTGAGAATTTCTCTTGGTCTAGGGATGCTTTTAAGGTGCTAATTTTTTTCTTATTGAACACACTTCAGTTTTCAAAGCATTGTTTTGGAATTACTTACAGATCATCCACCAGGCCACCAGTTTTGTCTTGAAAACATCACAATGCATTCAATGAAATTCCTGTAAGGCAAAGAAATCCAAGTCAGATTTCACAAACAGAATGTGAAAGAACAAAATATACAATCATCATGTTTGACAGTACGTAATTGCAGCTTATTTTGCACAAGCACCAACCAGCTATTCAGCACAAAGTTTCCTTGGTTGAAAAGACCAAGGAATATGAATACTAGAATAGAATGCAAAATGGACAAAGAATGATTTTCAAATAGTATTCCTACTTCTAGGCTTGTAGATGGAGTCCAACAAAATCATTTTCCTGTTATGTCCTTATGTCCCATAATTTAGGGTCACCAAGGTCCATCTGGTCTTAAAGGAGAACGTGGAGCTGTGGGATCAAAGGTTCAGCGTTTGCGAAATTTACTTTGTTATTAAGTAACCACTTACTATAAACCCTAATCGTTAATACTGACAAAGCTTGTTAAATATGATTGTAATAACCATTTAATGTTTTGAAGTTCATTTTCATCATATATTATTTATTATTTTAGGGTGAATCTGGTGGACCTGGTGCACTGGGTGGCCCTGGTCCTATGGTAAGAAAACTAATACATTGCAAAGTTCAATTAAAGTATAATTGCCGATGTGAATCCAGTGAATAAAAACAGATGTTCATTCTTACACTGCCACAAAAGCTTCTACCCTGATTTCCAATAAAATTATGGCCTATTGCTAAATGCAGGGTCCCCGGGGAATGCCAGGAGAAAGAGGACGCCCAGGCCCAAGTGGCACACCGGTGAGAGCAACAACATTAATAACTGATAGCACTGATCTGATTTTGAGTATAATAAGAGTAGCGTTTTTATTATTAGTATTAGTACTGTATCTTTTTATTTTGTATTTTAGGGTATGCGCGGCGCTCAAGGAAATGTTGGAAAACCAGGTCCAATGGTAAGAAATTTTAATGAACCAAAGGATAATATGTGACATACCAATCAACTGCAAACCCCATGATGCTAATTCCTCTTGGTTTAATTGTTTTAAGGGTCCTTTGGGAATTAGTGGCGCCCCAGGGTATCCTGGAGGCCCTGGCATGAAGGTGGGTAATGATAACAAGAATTTATACATATCATTTTTCAATATATAGCTATTAATCCTATATATCATAATAGTTCGACTGAACTTTAAAAGTAATAATAAAAAGGAATATAATTGCTTTACAGGGTCAACCAGGACCGACAGGTGTGAGGGGTCCAGAGGGACCACAGGGACAAAGAGGAGAGACAGGACATCAAGGCAGACCTGGACCACAAGGGCTACAAGTACGTACATTAGTACATTATTGCAAATTCTAAGTCAATTATTTATTACTCTGTGATGCAAATTAAGCATGATTTTAATTTTTCAGGGACCTATGGGCACTGACGGTGGTCCTGGTTCCAAAGGCCCTGTGGTATGTTAAGGAAAAAATATTTATGTAATATATTAATGAAAGAGTCAGCAAAAACATTACAATATTTCAGTTCACAAATGCAGATGCTGGCAACTAACACAATATAATTTTCTCAAGGGAGCTGCTGGTCCTCAAGGTCCTGTTGGTCTGCTGGGGCCAACTGGCCCACCAGGACCTCAGGGAAGCACTGGACAGCCTGGGATCAAAGGTCAAGGGGTAAGGCATTCTTCGCTCACATTGTAGCATATGCATTTATGAACTAATGATTTGTTGTGTTCATATAATGTAAAATAGTTTGCAATATATGTACTATTGCATCCTAAAACGTGTAGGTAATTATTAAAAACTGTTTTGTATTGTGTTTAGGGAGATGTAGGTGTTCCTGGATTTAAAGGAGAGGCTGGACCTAAAGGAGAACCCGTAAGTTTTGATTGAATAATACTGTAGACCTATATATCTTTTTTTTTTTCTCACAGGTGTAGTATGCAATTTCTACACCACGTCATCAGATGTAACTGCAAAAATAGTAACTTTTTCTAACAGGTAAAAAAACAGAAGGTTTTTAAGACCAAAACAAAACAAGAAATTACTATTAGGTGTAATGCATTTCTTTGTCATAGGGTCCACCAGGAGCACAGGGAGTAATTGGACCTCAGGGAGAAGAAGGAAAACGTGGGCCCAGAGGAGATCCGGGTTCTGTAGGCCCACTCGGACCTGTTGGTGAGAGAGTGAGTCTATTTTTTCTTTTATTGCCTTTACAAAAGCAGACTGCTATGATTATAATTACAAAAACCACCTCAATTTTCATTGGGTTTTTATTGCCTAATATAGGGGGCACCTGGAAACCGAGGCTTCCCTGGTCAAGATGGCTTACCAGGTCCAAAGGTAACAAAAGAGATCAATTAAATCCAAAGCATTAGCGAGTTTTTCAGCTATAATTAGCTGAATACAGAAATAATACATTTGTTCATAATTATTTAAGGGTGCAAATGGTGACCGTGGAATTACAGGAACTTCTGGTCCTAAAGGCTCTACTGGAGATCCAGGGAGAACAGGTGAACCAGGTCTACCAGGCGCCAGAGTAAGTGAAATTTTTCATGTGTTGTGTCTTTATCATAAAAAATGTTAGAGCAGAATGCAGCAGTTCCTTCAAATGCATCACTAATTAATTTTTTGCATCCTTTTTTTCAGGGTTTGACAGGTACACCTGGAGTTCAGGGTGCCGAAGGAAAACCAGGACCACTGGTACATTAATCAGATTTTTCCATTCATGACTGGAATACAATATCCACTTTTTAAAAAGAAAATAATGTACTATTGAACTTCTACAGGGTGCTCCAGGTGAGGACGGACGCCCAGGGCCTGCAGGTTCACCTGGAACAAAAGGCCCTCCTGGAACTATGGGAGCATTAGGACCAAAGGGTTTTAGTGTGAGTGGAATTTTTATTGGAATTTTATTGGAATTTATTTATTTCCTATAAGAACATGACTTATCATTTAAATAATAATTTAGGGGGATCCAGGAAAGCCAGGCGAGCAGGGATCTGCAGGAGTTCCTGGGCAAAGGGTGAGTAACAGCAGTAAAATGCATTAACTCTTTAACTCATTAACTGCATACTTTTTAGCAAAAAAACTTCAGAAAAACCACATTTCAATGCCCTGACCACTTTGACTTTTTCGTAGGGTCCACCAGGCAAAGATGGAGAAGTAGGCCCAGCTGGTCCACCAGGTCCACATGTAAGTGTGCTAACATCTGTTTATGGTATTGTGTTTTACAGCCATTAAACTTTAAATGAGAGAAGTGCAATTTAAGTACAATTAGTGATTTTATTTCTTGATTTTCAGGGTTCAGCAGGTGAGAGAGGAGAACAGGGACCTCCTGGAATGCATGGCTTCCAGGTGCTTGATTTATGACTATTTAATCATTCTAAGTTATTTTTTTCTTTCTGTTATCTGGCTCTTTAATAAGATCAATATTCTTACCTGTTTCTCAGGGTTTGCCAGGACCAGCAGGTGCTCCTGGAGAGGGAGGAAAACCTGGTGATCAGGTACAGTTAGTTCACATCAACACACACCATCAATAATTCCTAAGAAAATGGATGACAAATAGTTAATCAGACATTTGTCTCTTTTTCAAGGGTATTCCTGGTGAAGGTGGCCCAGTAGGTCAAACTGGACCAAGGGTGAGTTCTAGTTTTATCTTTAAATGCTTCTAAACACATGTTGTTAATATCAAGACGTTCTGTAAATGGTCAGTAATTTCATTTAATAGGGTGAACGTGGAATTCCAGGAGAAAGAGGAGAGTTGGGACCTCATGGTTTGCCTGGAGCAAAAGGCATCCCAGGAGCACCTGGTTCTGATGGCCCAAAGGTGAAACTAAGTATCCATTATAAGTACTGAGACACATTTTAGAGACATTAGTTTAGAATAGTATGACCCACACATTTGAAGTATTTGTTTAACGACCTGAGAGACGAGTCAGAATCATTTTCTGTGGTAATCTGCAACATGCCTAAATGTTGGTGGATCTTATTGTACTGTAGATTAAGCATCAGTTTCACTATGCAGCTACTTCATAATCCTGACATATTTAGTAATAACAGTTGTTATTAATGCTTTTAAAATGTTAGTTTATCATGCTTTTGAATTATTTGTAGGGTAGCCCAGGGCCTCCTGGTACAGTAGGTGATCTAGGCCCTCCCGGTCTGCAGGGAATGCCAGGTGAAAGAGGAATCTCTGGCCCATCTGGTCCAAAAGGAGAGAGAGTAAGTAGCAATGCAATTAGATTTACAGGGTGCACATAGATATTTGCATATTTGTAGTTCTTTAATTACCTTTCCCCACATTTAGGGAGCTCTTGGTGAGAAGGGGTCAGAGGGCACTCCTGGAAGTGACGGTGCAAGGGTAATTATTTGTATTTTAAAACATCTGAACTGAGTGGTTATCAACTGGTGTGTTGCAAATACTGTTAAGATACTATCATTTTGAACATTTCTCTTCAGTACAACTAGTTGAGAGCCATTAATTCATCTCTTAGTCGTTTTCAGTGACAAAAATATATAAGAAACATTTCAAATGGACAATAGTTGAGATAAAAGCATACCTCTACATATCAAGCATAAACAAATGTAAGAGACATGAACTGCACAAAGACTTGTTCAAGCATGTTATAGATATGCACTCAAAATTCTTTGAAGATGATGCTTAATGTGCTTGAAAGAATAATCTCATCTTGATGTGTTGTCTTTCATATGTAGGGTTTGACAGGCCCAATTGGCCCTGCAGGACCTGCTGGTCCAAGTGGTGAAAAGGTACAAGTATTGTCTATATTTCATTGTAATATTGTTTTCTTTTACCACATGATTCTAACATAGTGTTTTAACAGGGAGAACCAGGCCCTAAGGGACCACCTGGACCTCCAGGATCAAGAGCAATGCCAGTGAGTTAATATCTGACATTTAGATACAAAAGGCAACAATGTTTTAAATTAGCTAAATGTTTTGATTTAATAACAAATATCTTTGTTAAAACCAAGGGATCCCGTGGTGAACCTGGGCCAATAGGTGCTGTAGGCTTTGTTGGACCGGCTGTAAGTATACATTTTGAAATCTAACAGAAAAGTCATGGTTGTTTGATATTATATGCAAAAGAAATTTCAGATAATTGAGTAAACTGGTTCTGAATTTGGTAAACTTTTTTTAAATTATAGGGTATTGACGGTCAGCCTGGTGTGAAAGGACCCCCAGGGGAGCCTGGACAAAAGGGTGATGCTGGATCTCCTGGCCCTCAAGGGTTGGCTGGTCCTCCAGGGCCACAGGTGATAAAACACTTCCATAAAAATGATTTTCAGAAGGTGCTGTGAAGATGCTAGTAAATTAATAATCTCCTTCTTAATGTGTGTGACTACAGGGTAATATTGGTGTGGCTGGACCAAAGGGTGGTAGAGGAACACAGGGGGCACCTGTAAGTATAGATGTGGTAACAAATACTTTATCATGCATTTTGAATGGCTAGTCAGTTAACAAACCTCCATGTTTAGGGCCCAACAGGTTTCCCTGGATCTGCTGGAAGAGTTGGCCCACCTGGTCCAACGGTATGTTGCATGGACTACAGAGGTTCACACCACAAATCAGAAATTATAAAAATTCAAAACTTTTTTCAAACCTGTAGGAAATTATTTTCTTAGGGCCCTCTTGGTGAGCCAGGTCCAATTGGTCTTCCTGGGAAAGAGGGTCCTCCTGGTCTTCGAGGAGACCATGGACCCCCAGGGCGCCAGGGAGAGAGAGGTCACCCTGGGCCTGCTGGAAGCCCTGGAGACAAAGGAGATTCTGGAGAAGATGGACCACCAGTAAGTGCACCAGATGTTTCTCAGGTGAAATACTCAAAGTGTAAAAACAGAATCTTAACGGTTATTTCCATTAGGGACCTGATGGTCCACCAGGTCCTGCTGGAACCACAGGGCAAAGAGGAATTGTAGGCCTTCCTGGTCAAAGAGGAGAACGTGGAATGCCTGGACTCCCTGGGCCAGCTGTAAGTATCCAATACAAAACATTCAGAATTATTAAAAATTAATTCATTTATTGATTCATTCAGTTTGTTGTTATGTGCTGAAACTTTAAAATGGTAAATAAATGTTAAATAAAAATTGAGCTTTGCCTCAAGTAATTGTTTACCGTTCGTCAGCACCAATAGCCTTGTGGTTAGTGCGTCGACATGCGGCGCAACTGGGCTCACGGTGACCAGAGTTCAATTCCCGTCTCGGGATCCTTTGCCAATCCTGCTCCTCTCTCTCCTCCCACTGCTTTCCTGTCATCTTTCAACTGTCCTATCTACAAAATGCATAAAAAGCCCATAAAAATTGTTTACCATTTTCTATGGTGTACTTTGTTTTAAAAGACCACCACTAATCTGCTTGCTCGTGATTGTCTTACGTAGGGTCCTCCAGGAAAACAGGGTACATCAGGAGCCCCAGGAGACAAAGGACCTCCTGGCCCAGTTGGGTTGCCTGGCGCTAATGGACCTCGGGGGGATCCTGGACCTGATGTAAAATAAACTTTATATAATTGTTACAGAATTAAAAAAAAAGTACAACTTTACTACTTATAAATAAATATACCACCTTTTGGTATTGATTATTAGGGACCTGCTGGATCTGATGGCCCACCAGGAAAGGAAGGTGTCATAGGAACCCAGGTGAGACCCAAAAACATCAAATGACCCATGTGTAAATCTTCAATTCAAGCTGTTTGTGCCTCACAAAGCTGCTTTATTTTTAAAGGGTGATCGAGGAGATCCAGGCCCAGAGGGTGCAGCTGGATCTACAGGACCACCTGGTTCCCCCGGTCCTGTTGGTGCATCTGGAGGAATTGGAAAGAGAGGAGAGCCTGTAAGTCTCAGAATTTCTTATAATTCAATATATACTAGAATGCCTTCTTTAAAGCATTTTGGCTCACATTTTCCTCACACTGTCTTGGCAGGGTTCAAAAGGACCCTCTGGCCCTCCAGGTCCTGCTGGAAAACGAGGATTCATAGTAGGAAACTTATGATATATCACAATATAGCGTTCCAATCACCTTAAAGTTGCAAATAAAAACAACTACACAACTGCTCCATTTCCATCTATCTATTTAAGGGCCCGCAAGGACCAAGAGGAGATAAGGGAGATGTGGGTGACCATGGAGAAAGAGGACAGAAGGGTCACAGAGGATTTGCAGGCTTGCAAGGTCTTCCTGGACCACCTGTAAGTTATAATAAAGATCCCCTCTAGATTCAAAGAGGTTATTTCATGAGTCGCATAATTCATTAAGTATAGAATATCAAACAGTATAATATCAGTGAAGCTTTTTTTCATCATAACAATTTACATTTTACTGGCTTTTTAGGGCACAACTGGAGAACAGGGAGCCCCAGGCATTATTGGTCCAAGTGGACAAAGGGTATGTCTTCAACTTGCTTAAAGTGAATGATTTACAACCGCTCAAATGGTGATTGACATGAAATAAATCATTTGTCTCACAGGGACCTCCTGGGCCCATTGGGCCACCAGGAAAGGAAGGGTACATTGGACAGCCTGGACCAATGGGACCTCCTGGTTCAAGAGGAGTTAGTGGTGATATTGGACCAGAGGCAAGTTAAACTTTCCTGGCACTTCACACAGCATTAAAACGTAAGACACCCACTTATTTTTGTGTCATCTTGATTAGGGACCTCCTGGAGAACCTGGCCCACCTGGCCTTCCCGGACCTCCCGGACCTCCCACTGCAGCTATGGAAGATCTGTTTGCTGGGCCTGAAGATTATGATGCTGGTCCTCCTCCTCCTCCAGAGTTCAGTGAGGATGAGGCTCTTCCAAAGAGTAACTCAACAAGCATGTTCCAGGCTGATCCAGGAGTTCAGGCTACTTTGAAGGCTCTGAGCAGCCAAATTGCTAGCATGCGTAGCCCTGATGGCACTAGAAAGCATCCTGCCAGAACTTGTGAGGACTTGAGACAATGCTACTCTGAAAAAAAGAGTGGTAAGTTAACATTAGAGTATTCCACAAGCAGGTAAATCATTAGAACCAACTGTACTAAGTAGGCCTACCTATACCAACTCAGGCTCATTGGAAAAACATGCCATCTTGTGTTTCGTGATACTTTTAAAGTGAAATGTCAAGTAAGTGTCACTAAAAGTACTTTCAGTTTTAGTTAAACAGAGACCTCTGAAATAAAGTCTCTGGGGACTGGTGCTAAAAGTTGAAATTAAAATGATGTACCACCTATGTAATCCCTACCCTAAACCTAATCAGTAGTGTTAACAAACACAAACTTGCTGAAGCAACCATGGCATTTGAGCAAGTGTTTGAGGTCTATTATAGTGACTCATGTTTCACAGGACTGGGACCAATGTACAATATAAAATGTAAAATATCAAGAGTTATCAACAGAAATCAAACAAACTTAAATATTTAATCCCTTACATCACAGGTGAATACTGGGTGGATCCAAACCAGGGCAGTGCAGATGATGCCATTAAAGTTCACTGCAATATGGACACTGGAGAGACATGCATCTCCGCAATACCCTCCAGTATCCCCCGGAAGTCATGGTGGAGTTCCCCAGGAACTAAACCTGTGTGGTTCGGAGCCAACATGAATGGAGGAACATATGTAAGCATGTTGAACTACTCTAACTAAAATGATTTTGTTTAATCATGCAAATTGTGTGAGCTCAGTTAGAATACAAAATTAACTTAATATACTTATCTATCTCACAAAACTGTATCTGCCTATTATTTATTTCTCTTTTTATGTCTTTGTGAAGTTCACTTACGGGAATAAAGACCAGCCGGCGAACACTGTCACAGTTCAGATGACTTTCATCCGTCTGCTCTCCAAAGAGGCATCACAAACCATCACTTACCACTGTAAGAACACTGTGGGCTACAAGGATGAATCAACTGGAAACCTCAAGAAAGCAGTCATCCTCAAAGCTTCAAATGATCTAGAGCTTAAAGCTGAGGGAAATAACCGCTTTAGATACACTGTCCTTGAGGACAGCTGCTCAGTAAGTACCCTGCAAAACATTATTTGTATCTGTAAGCCCTGTTTCAAAGCCTAGTGAGCTGTCATCAACACAAACAGCACTAGTTTATTTTAGCACATTGCCTTAGAATTCACCTAAAATGTGGTATATTATAGGTATGCCGCTTACCTTCTGGAAGAGTCTTTATATTGGAAGCATACATATGATACAGTCTATGCAGACAGCTCTCTAGGTTTTAGAACAGAGCCAAATAGGGGGAATTCGAGTTAGATTTAACACACCTACACACTGTATTAGTAGTCCATAAGTTATTACAACTGCCCCCATACAAGCCTAAATGAATGTCTTTCTCTTCACAGCAAGCAAATGGTAAGTGGGGCAAGACGGTGTTTGAATACAGGACCCAGAAAACAGCAAGACTACCTATTGTGGATATTGCACCTGTGGACATTGGAAGTTCAGATCAGGAGTTTGGCATTGATATTGGGCCTGTGTGCTTCTTGTGAATCAAGGAGTAGAGATGCAATGAAGAGATTCCTGAGACTCTTAAAGTGACTGCTGACAAGATCAGCCTTGTACATACAGAGCATTGGACTTTTCTGGCCCTGTAGCGAAATATTTATTGTGCCTTCCAAGCGTTTCAAGAAAACAACCGCTCCATAAGGTTTTTTATTATTGATTGACCCCTTTTTATACTACAAGACCATTCATCAACTGCTGTTTTAAATAAAGGTGGCCATTGCAAATAACAGTAATGATGCTACACACTGTACCAACACTAGTTGCAATTAAAACGATTTGGATTTGCCTGTTTTCATTACAGTATGTTTTTTTATTTGTATTATTACTTTTACACAAAAATGGTGCTATAGAGGAAGTTTGCATTCAGTTGAGTGTATTTTGACTCCTAAAACTTTACTCTTGTACATTCACCTTGTAATTACTTTCAAACCGAATTTACAATTAAAGATGAAAACGGTGACTCAGTGCAAGCTACCTCGTTTCTATAAACCGGCAAAAGCTGACAACAAACTTGCTGTACGTGAATTCTAATACGACTGGTTGTATTTCTCTCATCAAAAGGTACAATGCAGGGTAAGGAAATGCAAATAAAATGAAATGCATCTCTGATTGCTAAAAGGTGCATAATTATTTCTCTTTCCCAAACTGAAAACCAAGTGCAATGCAGGAGTTATTTTTTTTTTAGCCCATTCGTTCTATATTTTAAATGCTTTTCTAAAGGTAAAAGGCACGATGTAGTAAAATGCTGGTGTAGTTAAATTGACAATATTTTTGTGTCATTTTCTAAAGCATGCAGGTATACCTATCATTCTTGCACTTTTTCTTCTATCATCATTTTATCCTATTTTAGGAAATCTTTAAAGTCATTTGGTATGGATTTGAAGCTAATCTCATGTATTTGCTTTGCAAATTAAACATATGCTCATTACCATTTATCATTTTATTGAATCAAAGCGATATTTCTTTCTTTTTTCATGACTTTTGAAGATGCGTATGTTTCATTCCACAACTTTTAAGCATGAAATTATATCTTTAATTAATAAAAATGTAAGATATTGCTTTGCTTTATTATATCCTCTGTAAGTTGCTAGTGGTTTATTTATGCCGGAATGTTTATTTTTATTGTTCCGTTTATTTTTGCCTTGAGTAAATAGTAAGAAATGGCAGGGGATAATAGTAGTTTAAATATTTTTGGTACTATTTTAACAAATATTGTTAAAATATTGTCCTTTCTGTACATTAAAATATTTGACTAAAATATGTCCAGAACTGTAAATGCCTAAAGCGAGGACTGCTCATTATTGCTTGTAATATTAGTAGTATTTAACGGGGAGCATAAAAACGGATCTTTACTGAACACCAAGTGTGCTTTTATGAATCATGCTTGAATGTTATATTACATGCCTTATATACATGTTCCTCAGAAAGGCTTTCTACAGGTTTCTACAAGAATTGCACTGATTGAAATATGAGGCGAACGGAAAAACACTTGTTGAACATACAAAGAATGAGAAAGATCATCTTACCTGAGCAACGACGTGAGAAGAATGAACTAACGCAATCCAAGATGTGGTGCTCTTCAGAGAGAAACACTTACGAACAGTACACAACATGATTGAGCCAAATTATATAATGACTATCTATTATGAATTATAATAGCGAAAACTAAGATTTTAAGCTTTTATACTAATTTTACAAGAGTAGATTTAAAACGCTTTAAATTAAATGGTACATTAACTGTACTCAAGTTCATAATGATCATTTTACTGTAATATTACTATACCTTTACGTTGTATTTTCAATTTGAAATAAATGAATAAAACACTATGCACGTGGTTGAAGATTTGTTGAGCCAAAAAACAGTTCTCTCATTTAAAGCAGGTAAAATTTAAGAAAGACATGTTACAAAACGTGACTTACACAGAGAATATGTACCATTTTCTTTTAATGACTACAACAGCAAAGGCTAAAATAATGCTTACAAACAGAATTAACAATAATACATGAACAGAGCTCTTCCAAAGTGCTTCCTTGTGCAAGAGTATACTAAAATATATAATATAAAATTAAACTGCAATACAAGTACGTTAATGTGGAAATAGTCCAGTCCTGCAATTTATGGCACTGCTGTTTAGTTAAAAAATACTGTATTTTAATGGATCCATTGCTATTAACATAAACTGTATCATAGTTTTACACGTGATCTCATACAAAAGGAATGTGATTATGACGTATGGTAACGCATTAAGTGTTAAAAAAAAGTAACGTAAAACTCCATAAAGCTAACATTGTATGCGTTTATGAATTATAATATGCCATACAGATTAAAAACAGCAGCTTGTATGTTACACAAGCTTTGATAATAGTAATGACACAGACTGTGCAATTGGACATACTTTCTACATCCTTCATTGCCTGTACAAGCAAACTTGGGTGTTAAAACTACATTGCTAGTTTTTTTTTTTTAGTTCTTACAAAAATAGTGATCTACTGCTTTTGATTTCTCAATATACTTTTTGTAAACCAAATTCAAAATGCAAATACATAAAAAAGAAACGTAAGATAAGACATTGACATCTTGACTGTAAACCCGAGTTTGGCACTTTAATACAAATGGTTTAACATGAAAGTGACAAAACTTTCTTCTTGGCATCAGCTGCGTCCATCTAACGGATCAAGGGAAAAGACAGTGCCCTCTACTGTTAGTCCCATTTTGAACCCCTCCTGAAGGCAAAAAATAATAAAAAAAAACAAAACATAAGAATGAACCATTTAACACATGCACGTTTATCTGAAATACACAGCCACATTCTGCATTTATACAACTCTGTTTAATAACTAAAAGGATTTTAAAGGCTTAATGTCTTAGTGTAAATAATCGATCTTAAAGACATTTACATGGATAGTTCACTTAAAAATGAAAATTTTATCATCATCATTTAGCAAAATGTTGACACTGCATTTTTGCCATACTATGAAAGTGGATGGTGACCAGGAGCCATAAAGCTTCAAAAATCGTTTAGAAGGTTAAAAAAAAAATTGCACAGAGTTTATGAAAACCAGACACCATTTATTTTCAATATGTGACCTTGGACCACAAAACCAATAATAAGGGTCAGTTTTTTGAAATTGTGATTTATACACCATCTGAAAGCTGAAAAAAAATAAGCTTTCCATTGATGTATGGTTTGTCAAGACAATATTTGGCCAAGACACAACTCTGAAAATCTGAAATCTGAGGGTGCAAAATAAAAAATAAACACATAAATAAATAAATATTGAGAAAAATCACCCTTAAATTTGTCCAAATGAAGTTCTAAGTGATGCATATTACTAATCAAAATTATGATTTTTTTAATGATTTTTGGCATAAAACAAAAATCAATAATTTTGACCCATACAATGTATTGTTGGCTATTTCTACACATATACCCGTGCTCCTTATGACTGATTTTGTGGTCCAGGGTCACATATATGGAAAAGATGACAGAAAGGCAAAAATGAGAGAGAAAATTTTCATTTTTGGATCTCTTTAAAATAGTTAAGCAAGCAAGCATTAGACTTAAGCTACATGTCATCTGAAAAAAAAAAAATCAAGTTGTCTTTAAATACAAACCATCTTTGCCGCTGCAAGCAGAAAGAGAGCAAAAAGACGGAAAATTGAGGTTGTTAGTTAAGCAAAACTGGCAAATGATATAAATATTTCAAGTAACTGCTCCGTATCCAAGATTTACTGCATGTTAGTCTATTTTAATCAGGTTGAAAGCATACATAAAAAGCAAACTATGCAGTTTTCTTGAAAGTTTTCCATCTACAAACAGTATAGCACTCCCAAGACAAATCCCCAACGAACATTAAGCCAAATATAATCATCGTATTATTCCCTTCTGTTCTGAGAGAGTCTTCACAGCTGCAGCAGTGCCTACCGTCAGCTCCATTAGCTGCTCATTTACACCAGTCCATTTGCTAATAATTCACAGACATGCAGTCACCTGCATCTCATCCAGCTTGGACTGGATGTCAGGAGGGAAGTCAGCTGCCCCGCAGGTGAATGGGTCAAATGGCTCTGCACCAAACAGGTCTCTCCCTGAGGAAAAAAAGGGCAGTCTTTTTCCCTTCATTTTACAGGCCACTGAAGCTAACATCCATAAAATATGAGCCTATGCAACCTGACCTTATGGCTGAATGAACCAACATTCCTCAACTTTTGATAAATAAATGAACAAAAAAAAGACAACTTACTCATTTCTGTAGGCCTTGCAGGGGGTGGAGGGGCTGAGCCATTACTTGCTGGTAATGGAACCAATGGGGTCATTGGAGAAAATGGAACCATGTCGAATACGTCGGTGGGCATCTTCGACGACATGCTGTTTCCCTGCAAAAGTGAATAATGCGTGAAGTACATGAGCAACCTGAAGAATCACTCATTTGAAAACCATCTGTTAAAACTTGAGAATAAAGTGTATGTTAGAAAGTATTATACTACATTATACTTCATACTATTTAATAATAATGTTCAAGTCAACATGAAATCAAAAACAGACCCATTTCACGTTTTTGCGAAATTTTCATTATGTGCTTTATATAAATAAATACATATTGACCCTATTCTTGTTCAGTGTTTTGTGCATTTCACTGTGTGCTTTATGAATGAATGAATGAATGAAAACTTGACCCATTCACATTATTAAAGTTTTTGTGTATGTTTATTGTGTACATTATTCCAATAAATAATCAATAATTATATTTGTATTTCTTAATCAGTGAGTCTTAAAAATATTTTGAATAAAATATACATGCCTTATGAAATAAAAATGGACCCTATTCACAGTCCGAATGTTTTTGTGCACGTTTCACTGTGTGCTTTAAATATGTATGTGAACCTGAACCACAAAACCAGTCATAAATGTCAGTTTTGTGAAATTGGGATTTATCTGAATGCTAAATGATACAACTATTTCAAAATCTGGAATCTGAGGGTGAAAAAAATAAAATAAAATAAATAAAAAAATACTGAGAAAATCACCTTTAAAATAGTCCAAATGAAGTTCTTAGCAATGCATATTACTAATCAAAATTAAGTTTTGATATATTTATGGTACGAAATTTACAAAATATCTTTATGGAACATGATCTTTACTTAATATCTTAATGATTATTGGCATAAAAAAAAAAAAAAGATAATTTTGACCCATACAATGTATTTTTGCCTATTGCTACAAATATACCTGTGCTACTTAAGACTGGTTTCGCGGTTGGTGCTGATAGCCTAGCGGTGCAACTGCAATGTCCTTTACCAATCCGTTCCTAACTCTCCACCCTATACATTCCTGTCAATATCTACTGTCCTGTCTGTAAAAAAGCATGAAAAAGTGACTGACTTCACTTTCTTCAAAAAAAATTGTGCTAAACCCTGTGCTTCATTTGGAATTATTTCAAATTCTAGAAGTAAAATGGGTCGTAGTCAAAATTCATGGTCCCTTAAAGGGATAGTATACCCAAAATGAAAGTTCTGTCATTAATTGCTCACCCTCAAGTTGTTCCAAATCTGTAAGACCTTCGTTCATCTTCGAAACACAAATGAAGATCTTTTTGATGAAATCCAAGAGCTTTCTGACCCTGCATAGACAGCAACGCAACTATAACGTTCAAGGCTCAATCAAAAACGTATGCTATGAGAATACTTTTTGTGCACAAAGAAAACAAAAATAATGACTTCATTCAACAATTTCTTCTCTTCCGTGTCAGCCAAAAAGTATTCTTGTAGCTTCATAAAATCAAGGTTGATCCATTGATGTCACATGGACTATTTTAATGATGTCCAAAAATATCCTAATTTATGTTCTGAAGATGAACGAAGATCTTACGGGATTGGAGTGACATGAAGGTGAGTAACTGATGACAGAATTTTCCTTTTTGGATGAACTATCCCTTTAATGCTAGCACACACTGCCCCAAACCAATAGCAACAGTGTGAACACACCGATCTAACAAAACCCTGCAACCACTGGAATCGAATTGTAGGTGTTTGTTGGAGCCATATGAACTAGTAAGCTTAGAAAAAAACCACTGAAAACAACAAACAAGACCACATAGACAGAAAGAGTAAATAGAAAAGTGCTTTACAGGAGGACGAGGAACACTGGCTCCACTGGGAGGCCTTGACAAAGCTGGTTTAGCAGGTGGAGGAGTCAGAAGACCAGCAGAAAGGTTAGAGTCAGGTGAGCTCATTGGCGTTAGTGTAACAGAAGAGATTTCGAGACAAGAGAACGAGGTCACGTTGTGACACCAGAAGAGAGATGAGGGTCTCTGAAGCATATAGGCCTCATTAGAAGAGTTAATGTGAAGAAGCTGTGGAAAGATCAGAACTAGTCAGCACTAGTTTTACTGCAGTGTTTTTTTTTTTAAAAAGTGAAAGCTCATGAGTTTAGAAGAGGTCTTTAGGCATAGCTGATGTCGGTTTTGTAGCCAGCTAATTAACAGAATGGTGAACGGCAATTAGATGCACTCTACTGACGACAGGAAGTCCATGCGGTGCTTACAGGAGGAACCTGAGCAATCATCAGCTGTTCCTCTAAAACTTGCAACTGCTTCTTCAACTCAGAATTCTCAGTTTCAAGATCTTGAATCTATTAAGAAAGACATTTGTCATTAACAAATGGTCCATTTTGAGTTATTGCAATGTGTTCTCCAACTGTAGTTGTATATCATACTCACTCTTTTCTGTAGGCCACCTATCTGTTTCCTCGTCTCTACGTCTTTTCCCCCAGACTCCAGAAACTTCTTGTATGCCAAGTCAAATGCTTGGCCGATAGTCAAAGTTATCTCCTCTGCCTGGAATCGACGGATACATGACAGATCATTTTCCTAGTAACATCATCGGCAGTGTTTTGTTTGGCCATTTGTCTTCTGAGCCACTTTTAAGCATCCATTTAGTTAAAAAATTCTAAAACAATATGTGAGAGTGACAAATCATTTCGTTTAAAAGAATTAGGACCGCTAATATGACATTATCTGTAAACTTACACATTTTTCACTGTCAAACACATAGCAGAGATGCTTGTTGGACTCTGAATCTTTACAAATGAATGTGAATATCCTTTTGTCTGTCTTATCATCTGCACAGAAGGATATCCGGTGCAACTGACAGTTGTGCTGTACTTCCTGTGAAGAAGAAAACAAGATAAGAGACGGTATAGACAAAATATAAAGTCTATAGAGATATGGGCATGCAGTGGCACCAAAAAGTACTTGGACACACTTAAAAACATTTTTTTAGACTAACAACAAAATATCCACTGTCCTCTCAGATTCAGACAGGTGTAGTATATCATTAACTACAAACACATTTGACAACCCGAAAGTGACCAAATACTTTTTATAGTCCCCCAGCTGGCTTCTACTTGAAGGAGAAGTTCTTTTCCAGACAAAAATTTTCAGATAATTTACTCAGCCACTTATCATCCAAGATGTGAATGTCTTTTTTCTTCAGTCGTAAAGAAGAAATTATGTTTTTTGAGGAAAAAATTTCAGGAATGTTCTCCATATAGTGAACTTCAGTGTTGCCCATGAGTTTAAACTCCCAAATGGAGTTTAAATGCAGCTTCGAATGGCTCTAAATGATCCCAGCCAAAGAAGAATGGTCTTTTCTAGCGAAACGATCAGTTATTTTCTGAAAGAAAAAATTATAGTTTATATACTTTTAAACTTCAAATTCTATCTTGTCTAGCTCTGTGATGTGCATGTGTACTCTGTGTAATCCGGATCAATGCAGTTAGGGTATGTTGAAAAACTCCTGTCTTATTTTCTCCTCCAACTACAAAATCGCCCTACATCGCTGCAGAAGAAACAAACCAGTGTTTACAAAGTGAACGTGCAAAGAAGGTCAAACGTCCTTTACAAAACAAAAGGTAAAACAGTAAAGTAAAAAAATTAGATGGGAGTTTTTCAACCTACCCTAACTGTATTGACCTGGATTACGCAGAGTATGCATGCACATCGCAGAGCTAGACAAGTCAAGCATTTGAAGTTAAAAGTATATAAATTGTAAATGCTTTTAGAAAATAACCGATCGCTTCGCTAGATAAGACCCTTCTTACTCAACTGGGATTGTTTAGAGCCATTTGAAGCAGCATTTAAACCGCATTTTGGAAGTTCAAAGTCATGGGCACCATAGAAGTCCACTATACGGAGAAAAATCCTGAAATATTTTCCTCAAGAAACATAATTTCTTATCCACTGAAGAAAGAAAGACATGAACATTTTGGATGACAAAAGGGTGAGTAAATTATCTGTCAATTTTTGTTCTGGAAGTGAACTTCTCCTTTAAGCAACATGGCTCATGTGAGATACAGTTGGTTTCAAAAATCCATTTATTAGGCTGTATACACATACTTTTGATTTAGGATCTAATATTTTTACTCCGTAGATGGAGATCTGTAATTCCACTTTTGGGATCTTCTGTCCCTCTGACTTTTTAATATGTCTCTGAAACTTTAGAGAGAGAGAAAAAAAAAAGAGAAAGAACAATTAGATTTAAAGACATCAGATATGTTTAAGTCGAAAAAAAACCCCAACATCTTGTATTGTCTCAGTTGATGAAACAGAAAAATTCTCTATATACATTAATAAACTGCTGACACTACTACTATTACTACTACTACTACTACTAGTAATAATAATAATAATAATAATAATAATAATAATAATAACAATTATTATTATTATTATTATTATTATTATTATTATTATTATTTAAATGTAACCTTTATCAATTGATATAGTATTTCCCATTTTATTGCAACCCCATATAAGTGATAATGTAAGACTGGGAGTGAAGGGCTAATAAAATAAAATTCTCTATGCATCATTAAATAGGTAAATTGTGATGCACTGCTGAAGGTCTGAAACAGCTGGAGGGTTCTGATATTACATCCTCTCCAGAGAAATACCCTTTCCTGTTTCCAGATGGAAACATGGCACCTACAGCGTGCAGGCAGTGTAAAACTACAGTAACTTACCTTGAGCTTTCTGACAGCATCTCTCACGACCTCTGTACCTTTGGGTTGATCAACTTCTGTATGCCCCAAAAACTGTGGGAGAAGCATGAAAATCATATGGTGTGGAGATTTATTTTTTTGTGAATACAAAAAAAAAAATAAAATAAAATAAAAAAAATAATAATAATAATAATAAAACAAATTGAAATAAAATAAATAAAGTAAAATAAAATAATATCTAAGGTGTGTCAAAATGATGAGGAAAGTACTGCCACATCTATGCTTTCTTTTATTGTGGGCTAAATAACAAAGTTAATTTGATGACTGATACATATTTACATTAAGGAAAATCAACACAAACATGAACAACACTACATATAGCTTCCAACAGATGGAGCTATTAACCTTTACCCAGTCCTTGTGGTCAAGCATCTGTCTAGACGCTGTGCTGGCTGATTTAACAATGGTTCTTAAGACACCTTGCCATTACTTCTCTAGTCTAATGGCTACTCTATTGAAATGCATAAATGAACACTAATTTGACAGCAACCACAAAGATTTCTAGACTATACTTATGTGATTTTCTAGTCTGACCCATTTTCATTTGTCACATAAACATTTCTTATGTTCATGTTACTCTCTATAGAGGCTACAAACATAATCTTTTAAAAGGTTCCTCCACCTTTCAAAATGTTAATTTCTGGGATTCAGTCATTACTGTTGGTCCGCCTTTTTCCAAAAGTAATGGATTCATGATTAGGCTTTCATTATAGCGACAGCTTCATACCATTTTTTGTTTTTTTTTGATCAGAGAAACTCTTCTGAAGGAAAAGAACTGCATTATCTTCCAAACTGGAGTTAAACAAATAAGACTCCATAAACGTGTCTGCACCACAGTTATGATGGATGCCATCCACACTCAAGGGCAAGTGAGCACGGTAGGACAGAAAGTGAGGCAGGAGTGATAGATACACTACATTACACTGGGTGGAGAGTCTCTTGTTCCTGACGACTGTTCCCTGCTGGTCTGTTCGAAGGTGTTTTTTTTTGCCAAAGACATCCAGTATTTGCTCATCTATCACCTGCTACACTGGCAGAATACCATTTTTTCCCCCCTCTTTAATTCACTTTCTTTGTCTATTCTTTTCACATCTCAAAAGGCAGACAACACAGCTGAAACTTCAGCAGCACTGAGAATCAAAACTGTTTTGTTTTTGTGAAGAATTCAGTAAGACATCTTAGAAGCACTGCTCGGGTACAGACAGCTTCTCAGCCATGAACAGAAGATGAGTCTTTGGTGAAACGGAGCGTAAAACAGCACTGACAGTGTGTACGAGATGTTCTTGCCCACAAGATGTTTGATGAATAGCGAAAGAGACACAAACAAATTCATTGTTTTGTGAAAAGACTGTGCAAAAAAGACCGTGAAAATTGATATAGCATTTGCATTGATCCATCCATTTAAGCTGTCTCTGTTTAGACCTTTAGATATTTATTGTTTTTTCTCTTCCTTTTTTTGTTTTTTTTTCTTAAGTACAGTTGTTGCTTGTTACGCCAACAAGTATTAATGTCAACATCAAATCAAAGCTGACCTGATTTTCCCTCTTTATACACCTTCCAATAAAGTCAAGCTATTTCTTCTCAGTAAAAAACTACTGAGAATAAATAGCTTGACTTTATTGGAAGGTGTGTATATCTATCTATCTATCTATCTATCTATCTATCTATCTATATAATCGCGCTCTCTCTCTCTCTCTCTCTCTCTCTCTCTCTATATATATATATATAGATAGATAGATAGATAGATAGATAGATTTATATAATGTACCAGTTCTTCTGAATCTGAAAAAAAAAAAAAAAAAGGATATACAATGGTTGAATTGGTACAAAAACAAGGATTTGTAAAGAAAAATTTTAAAGGATTTCAACATAAGCCAAAAGGACACTGGTTTTCCTTTGCTAAAGCCAGGAAATGTTGCTTCCTTTGCTTCTGTAAACAAATGTTGGTATTGGAGCAGCTTCTGTGTACAACAGTGAGCGCAAGCTAGATTAAAGTGATTAATACATTTTAAATATGGATATTTTTCTTACAAAAACACATCGATTCACTACAGGAGGCTTTTATTCACCAACCGGAGGCACTTTTTATTATGGATGGAAGCGTTTTATTGGACTTGTTTTGGACTGATGAAAAGAAACACCTGTGAATTGCATTATAAAGCTTGAAGGAGGCAAAACAACTTTTTATATAACTCCAGCTGCATTCGTCTGAAAGAAGGAAGTCATATACACCTAGGATGCCTTGAGGGTGAGTAAATAATGGTCTAATTTTCATTTTTGGGTGAATTAACCCTTTGATAGTTACTTGCAGTTTAGTTGCAGTAAATTGTAATAATATTTCACAATATTACTGTTTTTAGTGTATTTTTGAACAAATGGAGCCCCGGAGAGCATAAAATTATTTCAAATTATGAACAATAGTCTAAGCACACAAAAGGAAGTATAAAATATACAAAAACATAAATAACAAATAATACAAAAGATCTGCAAAACAAAAAAGCTTAGAGGAAAATATTCAGTTAAAAAAAAAAAAAAAAAAAAGAGGTTAAAACACATACCTTAGCATTGTATGCTATAAAATGCTTGGCCAGTGCTTCTGGAGTGTGCATCCATGATTTATCTAGAAAGAGACAGAACACTATTAACCTAATAAGGTTCTTTATGAAGTACGCAATATCTTAATGATAATCTTAATGATTTAGACAAGCAGTATATAAATAAGCAGTCCTTTAAATCAGCTGTTGTTCAAACCTTCTAACAGGAAAAACTCTAGTGCAATAGTGCAAATGTGTATAAACAAACCAATTATTACACATGATTTTTCATTAATCAACCACTGTTCAGACCTCTTAGCAGTGCAATTCATGTAAATGTGTTTGAACAACAATTTTTTGAACAAACATTTTTTCCTTTACAGTCCTTACATAACTGTTAAGTAAAGCAATTTCAAAGATGAACAGCTAAATGCCTGTGTACAAGAAGGACTTCAGCTAAAGCTGCAGTGTAGATCAAGCTGGCTTGTCAGAAGGTGAATTACTGAGATTGGCCTCAAAGGAGTGCAGACAGGGGGTCAGAAGTGACGGACAGGAGACACCGCTGTGCCTGTGCTTGTGTGACAGCTTAGAGGAAACTGCAAGGCCTAACTGTGACAAACAAGCCGCAGGAGTCACAACATTCGGTGCGCCTGCCGGTTTGCTCGGCATCAACACCCTGAGTTCATTAACAGTGTTAGCCACACCATTGCATGTGCAAAAATTGCTTTCTATGTCCTGTATAGTACATATGTGACCCTGGACCACAAAACCAGTCATAAGGGTCATTTCTTTTAAATTGAGATATTATTTACATCAGCTGGCCGAAACACAACTATTTGAAAATATGATATCTGAGGGTGCAAAAAAAGTCAAAATATTAAGAAAAATCACCTACAAAAAGTTGTTCAAATGAAGTTCTTAGCAATGCATATTACTAATAAAAAAGTAAGTTTTGATATATTCATGGTAGGAAATTCACAAAATATATTCATGGAACATGATGTTTACTTAATATCCTAAGGATTTTTGGCATAAAAGAAAAATCAATAATTTTGACCCACACAGTGTATTTTTGGCTATAGCTACAAATATACCCGTGCTACTTAAGACTGGTTTTGTGGTTCAGGGTCACGTATGGAGTGTCAGGCATTTGGCAATGCACATTTGGAACATTTGTAATTCTTCACACACTTTTTTCTTTCTTTAAACTTTGTTTTAATGTACTACAACTGAGAGGATGTTATGCAACGCTATTCTGGACGATTGCCATACAGCCATTTACAGGGAAACAATGACCAATTAATCTCCCATTTAGCCAAGTATAACTCAAGCAGATCGAAACAAAAGATCCCTGAGGACTCTTTTCTGGTATTTCAAGAAAGCAATGATCGATTTTAATTAGCAGTTAATTGTAAATATGGATGACTCTAGGATAAATGGTCATTTCAAAAGTTAGCAACATTTTTTGAGGCATTAACTGGTGAGTTATAAATATAAAATGTCATCGTACAGGAACTTCAGAAATAATTATAAAAGTGACTCCATGGAAAGTTGTAGATTCTAATCTCATCCTCATGAATCCATCGCTTATTGAAAATCTGACAGTTGTTCTTCTTCTACAGACTGTCAGGATACAGTGTTTGCCCGCTGAAATTCCTCATAGAGTGGGTGTGACTCATAGGTCAAATAAAGAGCGTACACCTCAAAATGTCACTGTGTTCTTGTGTACATCTGTGTGAAAGAATGGTAGGTGTTTCATAGAGATCACCGTGATGCCAAAGCTGATGACAAAGTGTCTGGAGAAATGCACTGCTTATTATATTTTCAGAAGAGAAACCAATATAAATGGAGAAATGGAGAATGGGTGACAAAGAGGAAAATCTATCAAAAGGTCACAGCATAAAGCACTGAAATGTTGTGGTGCCATCAAAGCATTTCTCTGCATATTTGAGCATCTCGATTTGACTATTAGCAGGCAGATGGAGTGTTTTGCATTTAATTTAATGAATCATATAATGGGAAGAGCGGCCAAATATTGATAGTTCCCAGACTAATATCTAATGATCATTGACTGAATATCAAGTCTGTCAGATCAGAACATCCTGGCATATTCTTTGCAGGATTCCTCTGCAAGGGCTTTAAAGGAGCGTAAGAGCCTTGGTAGTCTCTGCATCTAATTTTACAGTTCACTGCTTTGATTCATAGAGCACTGAATGGCAATAAGAAGACGTTATAGCAGAAATAAGACAGGAATGATCTATTACAATAGTAATGCTTCTATACGCCACTCCAACAAATAGTAAAGAAATGCCTTGGGCACTAAGCCTTTGTATTGTATTTCAATTGAAATAGATTAAGTGTTGAATACGCTTTTTAATACATGGACTGGGCCACAGGTTCCTGTAAGTACATGAGCAATTTTTCATTAAAGAAAGATTATGTTTTATCCATAATCTTGGGGTATTTCTGTCATCTCCCACTATGCACTATGAAAAGCCTGGAGGTATTACCATTGTGATGATGACACATTCAGAAATTTTTTAAAGCATTTTGCAGGAAAAAAAATTGAGACGGAGAAAGAAAAAAAGATGGCACAACAACTACTGTAATGTGAGTAATTAGGTAGTGGAACTGTGTATAATTTAGCTAAGGTTATTTATGGGATACTGGGAATACTAGATTGTCACTAATTAACCAGCCGCACTCACCAAACGCAATCATTTTTTAGCTTAAAAGCATGAAAAGGAAATAAATAAATAAATCAAGGGCACAAATCACATCAGAGACTATGCTAAATCATTGCTCAAAGTTTTACGACTGAGAAATCTTTTGTGCTGTTGAGGCTATTCGAGCTGATCATGTGTGGCTTCAAACTTGATTTTATTATGCTCTATATAACAGACACTGTTGCTTTTTCATGTTCTGTGTCTGGTAATTGGATGCATAAGTCTGGAAAGAATCTGGGTCCAATTATTTCTTTGTCATCACGCAAACAGCGTTTCTGCCTTCGGCTTTATGGATTACCAACCATTTAATTTAGAAACTAACAGTCTATACCTGTTGAGTATGTGAACAGTAATTTGACCGCTAGCTTTATATTTCATTCTTCTAGATTTCAGCAGATAACCCTGAAAAATCAAAACATTATTTTTACAGCTTGACATCTCCAGCATATTATTGTTATATAAACTTACGGTTTATACCACAGCCTGTTCTGACTTGGCTAGTTGGAAGCACTGAGCTTTTGTCTATCCATCCATCCTCTATCTATACTTAAAACTACAATACCAGTCAAAAGTTTTTGAACAGTAAGATTTTTAATGTTTTTCGAAGAAGTCTCTTCTGCTCAACAAGCCTGCATTTATTTGATCCAAAGTACAGCAAATACATTAAAATTTGGAAATATTTTTACTATTTAAATAACTAGTTATAGTACTTTTCTATTTGAACATATTTCAAAATGTAATTTATTGCTGTGATTTCAAAGCTATATTTTTAGCATAATTACTCCAGTCACATAATCCTTCAGAAATCATTCTAATAATCTGATTTGCTGCTCAAAAACATTTATACTATGTTGAAAACAGCCAAGTAGATTTTTTTCAGGTTTCTTTGATCAATAAAATGTTCAGAAGAACAGCATTTATCTAAAATAGAAATCTTCTGTAACATTATAAATGTCTTTATGATCACTTTTGCTAAATAAAAGGATGATGTGACACTGAAGACTGGAGTAATGATGCTGACTTAAAATATATATAAAAAAAAAAAAATTACAATTTTCTGTTTTTGCTGTACTTTGGATCAAGTAAATGCAGGCTTAGTGAGCAGAATTCTTTAAAAACATTAAAAATCTTACTGTTCAAAAACTTTTGACTGGTAGTGTACTTTATACAGAAAAGGCCTATAACATCTTGATAAACTTTTCATTTAAAGTTTAATTTATTAGGCTGAGTTTTATGAGTTTTTAATGATCATCCATTAACTCTGAATAAGAATAATAATTTATGACCACATATGAAACCAAGAGACATATTTAAGCTACCTTACTGACCATTGACGAATCACCCATTTAATTTCAACGCAAGACGACATCAGTCAGACTTCATTAGACAGAAACCTCTCTGTGAATCTTCTGTAACGTCACATCACCACTCACACCCTACACTGCCGCTAATGAATGCATGGCCATAAAATGATTACTGTCTCTCTGGTAAATGTCCCTATTGTTCATAAGTGGCTTGGATAGACCTTTTTGTGTTAGTTGGAGAATTTAATGCTGTCCTTCAGACAGATGGGCTATTGGTTCTCTCCACGGTCCAACAGCACTGTCCTGTGCGCCAGAAAGGAGGCAATTGTGATGGCAGGAACATCCGTGCAAGGCAGTGGAGAGAAATGTGTTGTAGCCGCAGGAGCTTTGCTCTTTTGAGTGCCAAAATAATTACTTTGCAATGCCTAACCTCTTTATAAAATCAGATTACAGCTTTTTCTGGGTAAATGAGCAAATTATAAATGAATTTGCAATGTAGTCCACTAGAGATGCTGCAATATGTAATGACGCTATACAATGATGAACTGGTTTGTTTGCTTATTGAAATGAACACCAAAAATTCAACGTCCTTGGTTATCAGCTATTGTGTCCTGCTACTTCATGCTGTAATATTTTACAGATAACAGCTCATCAAAACATCAGAACAGCCACTCTTGAATCATGATGTACTTATAAAAATACAGTTACAGGTAAAGGCAGAGAGTACTTGTTCTTGAAAAGTCTCTTATTTGCATAAAAACCAGATGAGTTACATTCACCTGAGAATATCTCTCTGAACATCATCACATCATTTGCCATCCTGAGAGTTTAAGCACTGGACACTACTTGTGATTATAATCTATATCTTCAAAGCAAGCCAGACAGGCCAACAGGAGCTCCTAACACAGAAATATTACCAGTGCATTCCCTGCCATCTGGGATCTAAGACTGGCCAGTAGGGTTTATCACATCAAAGACTCATTAATTCATTTTGGAAAGAAGGGTGGGACAGGTGGTTGTAAATACATGGAGGAAAAAAAAAAAAAACAGACCTCTGGAGGCAGACAGGTTGTCTGCTCCAAGCCACTGAGAAATGACAGAAAGGGTGGAGAGACTAGGTGAGGAACAAAGAAGGGTAGAGAGAGACAGAGATACAGGCAGACAGATAGGAATATGAAAAGAGAGAGTCTGAACAACAGAGTTTTGTAAGGGTTTCTGTTATAAGGGTTGCTATAATTTAATGTGAATAATTATAATAGAAATAGTGCAATAAAAATGTATAATATAATGTAAAATAAAGTATATAATCTAATTAATCTCTGATCTGTATTTAATTCTGCAGTAAAGGATTTCTAACCAGGGGTGCATTTCCCAAAAGCATCGTTAGCCAACTATGGTCGCAAGTTCCGTCGTTACCAACTTAGTTCAATGATTCTGTGTTTCCCGAACCCATAGTTCAAACGTAGAGCTGTTAGATTCCGAAAATTTTGGAATCGAGTCTGATTCTGATTCCTGGTTCCTCTAATCAATGAGATTCGATTCCAAGAATCGATTCCTCACTGTTGTTTTTTGATTCTTTTCGATTCTTGTTTTTTATAAAGTGGAGGAGCCTAATTTCACCATGACTGTAGGATATAAAGGTCTTAGAAGGTAGCCTAATCATAATATAAAGCTTTATTTTTAAACCTCACGATACATTTCTGTATTTAAATTGTAATTTTGTCTGCATTGCACATGAAATTAGTCATAGCCCACAACGCAGCAGTGGACATGTGTTTATTGCATGAATGGAACAAGGCACAGTTCAGCTGAATGACGTGTGCTTCAATGGTATGCTTTGCGAAAATTAAACTGTACACTGAAATAAAATAACCAGAGCTCTTGGTTTATCTGTCAAATCAGATGCGCTCTCAGCCACTGATCTGTGCTCTCTGCGTTTTCTTTCAGAATTATCATTGGCTGATAGAAAGGTTAAAAATAGCATTTTATTTAAGATGGAAATAGAATCAAGACCCTCGATCATGGCATGATCTATTCTGTCGTGCAGCACTCAAAACTGTGGACAATATAAGACCATTTCACCATAAAATAACTTTTGAATCATCTTTCAACTGGTTTGTTAAAACGATCTATCCAAAAGAGCCTTTTCGTGGAAACCAATCACTATTAGCAAGTAAGGCTGCATCCTCAAACTCAGATGTGCTCAGTACAGACTCTTTTCATTCAGTCTATATTCGTGAATCGATGTTCAGTGACGTTTGATGACAACAGCCGAGATATGCAGCCTTCGTATGATGCAGCCGTTCGTTTGAGTGGCGCCCATAGATAAGCTTTGTTGAACTGAAAGCGGCTATGAATGGACAGTCGATTCCCCTTGATGGGATCGATTCCCTTTGTAATCGACTCCTGATTCCCAACACCTCAGAATCGATTCTTTTTGTAATTGACTCCTAGCCCTATTTAAACGAACATTCGTAAACAGTGTGACAAACTTACGTGGTTGGAACTACAGCTCTCGACCTGTGGTTAGAAGCATAGTTCCTTGTTAGTAGGACATATGGGCTTAATAAATAATGCTCTTGGGCACAATAAGCAAGCTAACATGCAATGCAATCTATATCTTTCACTCGATCTAAATATAAATGCATTTTAATCAATGTATTTTTAAGCTTCCTCTGCAAGCGACACTTTTGCATAGTGGGCATATGCCTAAATGCCTTCTGGAACCCCAGAGTATGACGTAAGAGGGAACCCGTGATGAACCAAACATCAAATAAAGCAAAATGACATGGAACAAAAAATAGTAAATTAGTCACCAGGTGCCATGTTTAATATAGCTGCATTTTAGAGATCTCTAGTAAGTTAAATAACATAAGTTATTACTTGGTAACATCATTAACAACGGCCCTACGTTGTTGAACTAATGCGGTTCAAACAACGGAGATGTGCCCGTGTTCGGGAAACAGTTGTGACTAGCTAGTTCGTTTCCACAGCAATGCATCATACTATGGAGGTTAATCAGCGAGTTACGTTGTTGTACGGGAAACGCACCCCTGAGCAATTCAAACTTATAGTTTAGTTATAGTATAGTATTCACCTTTACATTTTTATGCTCAATGATGAGGAATTAAAATCAACGTTTAATATTTGACTTTTAAAGCCACATTTTGTCTGTCCAATGCTTTCACATTCAAAAGTCTTTGTATGATTTTAATTTTAAAATGTTTTTAACAAATATTGATATATGCTAATTATAATAACAATACCATGTTATTCCTATGATAACATTAGTCTGACAGCCTTATAGATTCTAAACTGGACAGACAGAGAAAAGAGAGGAAAGCAAGACAAAATCTGGTACAACACACATACCTTTTTTTCTGTTAAATGCCCGGTTCATGCTTGAAAACGCTCCGTCTCAGCTGCGATTTCCTGGAATGTGCCACCTCTACCTGATGGGATGAAAGTGCATATGGAAATTTACTCCATGGAGTCTGAGAAACAGGACTAGATGTTTCAAAAACAAAAATGTGAATTTGCCTCTAAGGTTAAGTCTCCTGGGGTGTGTTGTTGCACAAAATGTTACTGGGTTAAAAGTTGTTTGGTTCACAAGAAATAGCCCCTTTAAAAAACAAATACCTCTGCACAAAATTATTTCGGGGCGGGTAAACCAAAAGTACTACAGCAGGTAGGAGGGTTAACAAGCTAAACTATAAATATTATGGGTAAATATGGCCTTCATGCATGGTTCAACTATTTGAATGTGTATTCATGGACCGTATGCAGTGTGTTGTCTAAAAGTCAGGCAGTGACAGTTAAATTAAAGGTGATAATTTTTGTAAAAAAAAAAAAATAAATAAATAACATGCTGAAAAGTATGGAAACACGTTTCCGCTACTGAATTAAAATAAATAAATAAATAAATAAATATAAACATACATAAGGCTTTTTTCCCCCTCAGAATTGCATGATATAAACTTGCAACTGCAAGTTATAAAGTCAAAATTGTGAGATATAAACTTGCAATTCTGAGAAATTAAGTCAGAAATGCTTGGTATTAAACTCGCAATTGCAAGTAATAAAGTTTTAGACAAAAGACAAAAACTTGCAATTCTGACTTTTTTCTCTGAATTGCGAGTTTATATCACAATTGTGACTTTCTTGGAATTGCGAGTTTATATCTGGCAAATCTGGCTTTATAACACTATTGCGAGTTATTGGAATTGGGAGATATAAGCTTGCAATTCTGAGAACATAGCTGTCTTTCCCCCTTCACAACTGGACTTTATAACTTGCGAGTTATAAAGTCAAAATTTTGAGATATAAACTCGCAATTCTGAAAAATGAAGTCAGAATTGTGTGATTTAAAGGGCTCATCGGATGCCCTTTTCCATTTTCCACAAGTTGATATGATTCTTTAGGGTCTTAATGAAAAGTCTATAATATACTTTGGTTAAAAATTCTCAATGGTAGTGTAAAACAACACCCTTTTTAACTTGCCAAAATCAGCTCTGCAAAAATCATCCTGTTCTTAAAGGTTGCTTTAAATGTTAATGAGCTCTGCTCGCCCCGCCCTAAACTAAACCCGGCTAAACTTGCTAACTAGCATGTTATTTGGAAAGGCGATCGCAAAGATTCATTAAAAAACCCTTATACTGATTTCTGCTGTAAGTGAAGCTGGATCACGAATGATTCGCACGAACATAGACGGATATATGTAGACCGGGAGCCACATTCCATTCACAAACAAATGTAATCCACTGAATCGTCAGCAGCTCAGATGTCGGGAGTAAATGACGACCACTATGTTCACTATTACATCCAGCAACACAACACTTCAATCTCTCAATCTGAGATATTCTTGTCTAACTTACATCCCTGCTCTGGCATCGAAACAATGGAGGTCGGACTGTTACAGCTGATCTGAGGGAAGACGCTCATGTCAATCAACTATCGTGGGAGCGGCCTCTGTCAGTGTGACGCCACACCGTTAGGCATCTGAGAATGGCTCAATTTGAAAAAGGGGATATTATTTTCACACATTAATTAAAAGCCACTGCATGGATTTTTATCAATATAGGGTAGATTTCTACATACACTGCCAACACACATTAATGTTCAAACAACATGTAAAAGTGAACTTTGCATCCGATGACCCCTTTAAGCTTGCAACTACGAGTTACAAAGTAAGAATAGTGAGACAAAAACTTGCAATTCTGATATAAACCCGCATTTCTGACTTTTTTCTCAGAATTGTGAGCCATTAAGTCAGAATTGTGAGATATAAACTTGCAATTCAGAGAACATATCAGTCTTTTTCCCCCTTAAAATTGGATTTTATAACTTGCAATTTCAAGTTCATGTCACAATTCTGAGTAAAAAGGTCAAAACTGAGAAAAAAGTCAGAATTGCAAGATACAAACTTGCAACTGTGAGAAAAGTCAGAATTGCAAGTTTTTATCAATTGCAAATTATAAAAATCAAAACTGTGAGATATAAACTAGCAGTTCTGAAAAATGAAGTCAGAATTGTGTGATTTAAATTTGCAATTGTGAGTTACAAAGAACTGCAAGAAAAAAAACTTGCAATTCTGAGAAAATAATTGCGAGCTATAAACAAAGTTTATCTTGCAATTGTGACTTTTTTTTCTCAGAATTATGAGTTTTTAAGATTGTGAGCTATTACATCAGAATTGTGAGATATAAACTTACAATTCTGAGAACATTTCAGTCTTTTTACCCCTCAAAACTAGACTTTATAACTTGCAAAGTTATGAAATTTTAAAACTGCAAAGTTATGAAACTTTAAAACCTAAAACTTTACTTTCTCACAGTGAGTTAATATTACACAATTCTAACTTTATAACTTGCAATTCTGAGAAAAAAAGTCAGAATTGTGAGTTTGTATCATGCAGTTCAGAGAAAAAGTCAGAAGTGAGATAAAAAGTCGCAATAACCTTTTAAAATATTTTATTCAGTGGCGGAACCAGGCTTCCATAGAAAACAGCTGAAACCATTTAAGAATGAATAAAATAAAAAAAAAAAATAAAAAAATTGACGTGTGGCTTTTAGTCCATGTCTTTGAGGCCATCCATACCTATACCTAAACAAAACTGAAAGCACATATATGAATTTTTATCCAGTAAAATATTTTCTACAATAATAATAAAAATAATCTCACATTCCGCCATGCTATCATGTAAAATTGAAGTCTACTGGCTATTGAAAAAAAGAAAAGGGAGATCTGTATGTACCACTCAGAACATCATGTGTCGATGGAAAAAAACAATGTGACAGGACAGAAAACTGCACTCATTTCATTAGGTCCTTAAGCCTGGCAATACAGAAGAAAAGAAAAATGAGAAAGATGTTCTATAGAATTTCTTTTCTCTGCATGCTAGCTCCTAAGCTTCTCCCTCTCAGGCATTGTCAACCATCAGGAGATAAGCTTAGCCAATGACTTATACAGGCTATGAAACAAACTAATCAAATGTTACGCCCAATGGGCAGACATATTACAATGTTATTGTCAGCTGGATGGAAGCTGAAAGAAGAGATCGCAAGATCTCCCCAAGGGGTCCGTGTGCGCATTACTGATTTCCCTGATGCAGGGGAGACCAAGCTTTTCTGACAAATGTGTCTTCAACTTCACAGTGACTTCAATGGAACTCATCACTCCCACTGCCCTTCTGCGATTTAGCCATCTTGTTAATTTGAACATAATACAGAACAACTTTCCTGGGTATGTTTATCAATGGCTTCCTGAATTTATTATGCAGAGCTAAATCACATTCATGGTAAAATGCAATGAGACAATGAAAACATTGGAGTTTTAATGCTGTACATGATTTAACAGAGCATTTTATATTCCTGTTACGAATAACTGAACTGCTTTCATGCTATTAAGTATGCTGCTAAACATTCAAGGTGAGTATAAAGTATATGTTCTTTTTGTCACCACAAATGTTCTCTCTTCTCAAACATTACATTAGACAACAATGAAAGGTTGAAAAACAGATATTGTGCTGTTCTAAGAGGAAACTAAGCGCCATTTAGACCCTATTGTATGAAATGCTATTTCGATACAACCAAGAACACTTTAAACAAGTCCTTTCACACAATGTCTTGCAAAATACGCAATATGATGCCTATGATTTTTACAGTGTATTTTCATGTGAAGGGTGTGGTGCTTCACTGCAGGGAAGTAGTAAATTATAGTACTTTGGGATGACATCTTGGCACAGAAGAATATGATTTAAGGTTTCATAACAAAACAATGCATTTATGCTCTCTTTAAACCTAAAACATATGATTCATCTCACTTTGTACAATTTACATGATGATAACAATATGTGAGCTGCTTACTGGTTTGAGCCAATGAGGCATCAACATGCAATAGAATTGTTTTGCATCTGTGACAGATGAATCATAACACATCTAAATTATTGCAAGAGCCCTGTGAAGAGCCCTCAAAGTTTCAGTCAGAAAATGTCAGTATACAAAGACACCAATATTTATGCACATGCATGAATTTTTTTACATTTACTTCATAATATGTAATAGAATATACATGAAATTAAATCAATTATTTTAATATAAAGGATGTTAATTATTATTTTTGTATTTAATATATATAATGAAATATAAATTAATACATTTAAAAAAAAAAATCCACCCTTTAGATAATAATAGTATCCTAATTTGTTCACGTCTGCAATAAAAGCATCAAATAAATGTGCTAAGTATGCAGACATATTAAGGTTTTGTCACCTCCCAAGACAGCAACGCAAACAGGCTTCAACGTGACAGACTGCCAAATTTAAAAGCAAAGGGGCTGAACAGGAAGGCAGCCACTTGTATTTTTTTATTCACAGGTAATTTAGCTGTCATAAAGAGCCATGGAGAGTCAAATGTACAAGGACAGCGGACATCACTGACTGAGCAGGTGAAGTCACAAGTTTGTTGCGTCACCTCTGCCAGCAGCCTAAAGAGACCAAGAACTGGAACAACTTTGAAAGAATCCATAAATCATTAGGAATTCTGTCACAGTTCAGAAAACTTGTGAAAAAGGGCTGACATGTATAAACTGAGTCATATTTACCGTCAACACTACACAGGTTTCCTAACCTATTAACACATTTGCTCCATATCTTCATAGGAAAACCGCCCAGACCATTTCATCACAACATTCCACAGAGAGTGAACAAACTCTGGGTATAATGCCCACTCAGTTTTCTGCTAAGCAATATCATCTGCTGCCCGGTCACACCTGGGCAAACACCTGGCTGTTCTGTCCGCCTGCCTGACTGACAGCAGCTGTGTTTGTTCTCCGTTTATCACTTCCTGGCTGGTCACTTTGTCCCACAGGGAAGACCCTGAGACCCTGAGAAAAGAAATTTTTATTTCAACACAAAAGCTCACAAAATATTCTAAAACAATAACTGCTGTCATTTTACTGACACGTTCCATTCAGGATTTATGTTTTAGTGAAATAAGCCATTATGACAGAGGCCCTACAATGTTCTGAAATCTGTTAAATACAAATCGGAACATTTAAGGCATGAGATTTCAAATCCCTGATAAAAAACAAAAAACAACCTCTGTTTCCATGATGTTTCATGCAATTTCATATTTTTTGGCTGACATTTAGGCCTTCTGGCCAAATTTCACATTTCTACCATTTATAGTTTGTTTTGCACATTCCATTTTTAAGGAGAAAAACAAAGCATAATAATATTCTCAACATTCATGCTTGTAACACTAAAAATGGCTTCAGAGAAGACCGAAAAACACACTTTAACATGCACTTTACACATGTAATTTTCAGGGGAATTCACATTCACACATTCACTTAAGGCAGAAGACACAGCAAAAGCTTCATTTCTTAAAGGGGTCGTCGGACGCCCATTAAAAAAAATAGATTTTGTCCCCCTACTACTTTCAGCATGTGAATAAACCCTGGCTTTTCCACAGTGCATATAGGCATCATATCTTTTGCAATATACATTGTGACTGCATCCGTGATTGCTTTCCACCAGGCCCCATTCTTATTATACCGAATACAGTTTGTAAATGTTTGTAAGACCCCCTCAATCCAAACCCGCCACATCCCAATACCATGTTCTATGAAACCCCAAAAGGAATAAATATGAAATGGGAGGAAAATACATATTTTAATGCTTTCTCTTGCAGTTATATCGTTGGGTAATTACACTGTATATAAATTGCAGGCATCAGGAAGATTATGCTATTATTATGCTGGGCATTGAAACTGCTTTTGAACGCACAATCGCTTTTTTACTTTCACTTTCAAAATCAACATCGACAAGATTAGATGCTTGTCGGTGGTGCTCAGGATCTGCAAATCATTCGCCATCGTCTTCAGTCATCTCTCTTTACTCTGTTTATGTGGTAAGTGAAATTGTATATACTGTAATATAACAGGCTACTGCTAGCAATAAGCTAACCATGTCCCTTTAGTGACTCGCGTTATTGGTTTTCCGTGCCTTTCAGAATACAGACACTCCGCAAAACCAAACCAATTTCAAATTACGGATGACACTGTGCCTTTCTTGGGAATGAGTTCTTCCCTGCTTGCTGCCATGTTGTTTGTATATCTTCAATATGGCAAATGTGCGGGGGGAGGGCTGAGCCCATTCAGAACTACGGGAGCCCAGAGGGGAGCATCGGCGAATGTTAAAGAGAAAACCAATTTTCATTCTAACAAGTCGACGTAAACTACACATTCGAGTTCATCGATAAAATCAATTTATCGCCCAGCCCTATAATAGGGTGGTTGTGTACACACACTGCCAACACACATTCATGTTTAAACAACATGTAAAAGTAAGTTATGCATCTGATGACCAGTTTAAAAAAGAAAAATACTGAAATGACTGGAAATCGTGATTCTTTGAATACTGTAATCAACTATCAAAACAGTTTACTAAATAATTATAGCTTATACTTATTTCAGAAATGCTTCATATAACATTCCTTCACAAAGAACTGAAAGTATGACAACAAATATTCAAATAACCAGACTATTGTTTGGGGAAGAGGGGTAATCTGCTTTATAATTGCAATTTCTGTTATTATCATGTTTAAAAAAATCTAACCTTTTCAGATGCTCAAAAAGCATGCAGCAGCTTAGGATGAACAGAAAAATGTAAACATCCACAAAAAAAAAAAAGTTAAGGCTGTTCAAAGCTGATGAGCATTCCACTGATATGACCCATATCAGAGTGAACCCTGCCAGCATTCAACAAAACTATGCTTCACCACCATAACAACACTGAGAAACACACAGAATGAAATAAAACTATCCTTTGTTTCCAACAAAACCCTATTCACTAAGCTCAAATAGCAGCCATTCTAAAACAATGTTTATTAATTCAAACCCTCTGCATTCCTTACATGGATCAGTTGTTATTCTCCGCTGAGCTCGGAGCCATACTGGAAACACTCCTGTCCTTTCTGTCAGTCCTCTCCACATAAAAAAGGCCAACATTCTTACCAATAATGAGAGATTTCCAAAGCACCAGCCAGTGTCTTCTGCCAAAGACGAACCAAATGAGAAAACCAACAGAAAGAGAGCCTCTAGACGAAAGCTAAAAGATGGGTGAACTGTAGAGCCGGGCGACTTATTCGCTTTCACACAAGCTGGGATACTAAGGAGGAAGTTCCAGCAGTGCTTAATAGTTTTCAGCTGTGGGCCAGATGGGGTTACGTGAAGTACTAAAGTAACAGGGGCGGCGGGTTTGCGAGCAAAACGAGGTGTCTCATGAGTGTGAGAGAACCTCTTGAAAGAAAGAACAGGAGAAAAGGAGACAGGAAGAGAGAATGACAGAAATAAGTAGTGCTGTGTAAGGGCAAAATATTTAGATTAATATCTCTGGAAAACTTGTTTCTGATTGGCCAAGAGTTGAACAGTCAAATATCTCATTGTTCAGTGGCAACATACTGATGCTTTCTTTTCATTTTGATTTTTTTTCAACATTAGAATACACAACTGGCACAGTCTTCCAACTCAGAATGTAGTAACTGAGACTTTATTTTGCCTTTTTAAAACCGACCAAGGCTGCAAGATGCATGTTTTAAATTATAATATTATTTTTTCAAAAAGAAGTATCAGTGTTAGCAGGGCATCTGCGTTAGTAATTTACGTAAGGACATTAACTCACTGAAAACTTGCTGAACATATGAAAACAAAAGTTTCCACCACAGGAAAAAAAAAAACATCAACCACAAAAATTCTGGTTCATACTTCAGCCACAGAGCAACTTGAGTGCAAGACAGTGGACTTTGGCAGCTAAAGGTGTTACGCTCACTGAAATCTGACACCTATACCTTATTCAACATGTCCAAACTGTTACAGATGACCAAGACACTAGACAGACAGCAGACATGGAAATGTACAGCTCATATAGATGGTGAAAAGTACAACTATTCTCATCTCCAAGAAAAAAATTTGAGTGGGGTGGGGTTGTGTTAGTCTTGGCATCAGCAGGTCTGAGAATATTTTAAAGGATTCTTTTGCTTTATTATCCTAAAATTTGTTTTCCTTTCCATCATCTTGCCCCCTCCTCCTTGTGTGGACAGATGTGGGGAGGGGAAAGTAATGCGTTTAAGACTTTGGCATTTTCCATTTCGTGAGGTAAAAGTACTTATTCTGTGGTTTGGACCATATGTTTTAAGAAGTGCAGAAGTAGCCATAATCTTACAAGCACCTGGCCGACATTAGCAAGAAATGTTGACACTTAAATGTTTATCTTTAGGAAATCTGATAACACTTTTAGATGGGCAATGGACAAAACAACAAACATAAGCAACATCGAAAGACAAATGTGATGCAAAATTAATTTTGGTGAATCATTTCCAAATTCTTACTCAACCAATAATAAGTGCTATTATTAAAAACATTAAAAACATCTGGGTTTGCACATTCCAGAAAAAATTGCCTGCTAGTGCGATAGTTTTTTAGAAGGAATTTCAGTGACTTTTTCTACATCGTTTCAGCAGTAGGTGGTGACAAGTGGCTGTCTTCATGAGTGAGTCAATTATTGTTTATTTAACCAATTCGTTCAAAAACAGTGATTCATTGAGGGACAAAACAAGTGAATGGCTTTATGAGTTAGTCAGTGAATCACTCGCTCAACCAATTCTTTCAAAAACACTGAATTACTTAGTGTTATTTTAAGAAAATCTGAAACTCTATGCCTTTGTTTGAAATGGTTTTCTTTGGTGGGACGAACTAGCAATGCTGTCTCTAAAATGTAATTTATTTAGTACACTAAAAAATGCTGGGTAATTTTTTTTTTTTACCCAAATGTGGGTTCAGCCCATTGGTTCATTTTATTAGGTTATTTTTAATATTTTTTACCCAGGTGGTGGGTAGTTTTTCCTGTAACTAAGTTGCTGGGTCATTTTTAATGCTGGGTTGAGCCCGTCTATGACGAAACAACTCAGTTACAGAGTTACAGTCGGAGTGCAGGCTTTTTGAGTCCTCTTGGTGCAATTCTTCAGTGAAATAAAGGTTTGTATACAGTTTATTTCATTTATAAAATCTTAACTGTGCTGTAAATTGTGTTATTTTACACAACGCAACATAAGGACGAGATGTCAGTCTGCTGTATCAGCAGTGGTCACTTCGCATGATGGAAATGCCTTTTGGCTTGCATAAAAAAAAAATGTATTTTATTTGTTATAGTACTGAGTTTAATTTAATTTGATGTCAAAATGTGTTCTCTAATGTCAGTACTGTGCGTTTATGGGCAGGTTCTGGAGCTAGTCACGGCATCTTTCAGCTACAGGAGAAACGCAAGGGCGAGGACTGAAGTTCGCAGTTACCCACAGCAGCCCTTCAGCAGCTCAGATTTCGGCAACACACCGGCACGAGAACTAGCGTTATTTCGGTAAAAAGCAGTGTTTCCCCTACCATTATATTTGGGGGGCGGCCCGCCCCCCCAACGGCAGCCGCCGCCCCCCTTTAAGGTCATCTAAACTTTATTTTCTATATAGCGCCAGATCACAACAGACGTCATTTAAGTTTACCTTTCCTATAGAACAGGTCTATACCTTGTTCTTTTATTTAAAAAACGAAATATCCTTATGTTATTTATCTTATTTACACAACGGCATGTCATTTCTGTCTCTAACGTTACGTGGTCACGCGTCTACAATTTCTCCTCCGCTAAAACGCGGACGGGATCGCGGAGTCCATTCATAAAAACAGAATTTACTCTATAGCGCGGGATGCCGCAGAATTCGTCAATTTTTGGTTTAATAATTCAAAAGTAGGTCTCTCACTTAATTCGAATCGCGATATAGACTAGTGTCTGTGAATATTAAAACGCAACAAGACGGTTTAAATATGATTCCTCCATGTTCCGCTTGGCTCTGTATGAATGAATGGCGGAGACGCGGCTTTGTTTACTACACAAATAATGAAGCACACGTGACTCGCGGTTATTTTCGGCCTCTGCCTCTCATTATATGACGACATAAACGCATGAACTTAATCTCCAGAACTGCTGTGAGAGTCACTTCATGTAAATTTTACCGTTTCATTTGAGAAAATTAGCATCATACCGTAGTATATACACAAAAACTAACCGGCAAACTGTCAAAATAAAAGTACGGTTTAACATGTAACAGAAATGTTTTAGTCTTGTATTACTTTTGTACAGTATAATGTAGGTGTTTAAATATTCCTATTTCTGGCAAATTTAATTAAACCGTTAAATGCAGAATTATAATAATAAGAAATAAACAGAAAAACTCTTGTTTGGCAACAAATAAAAAGGTTTAATTTAATTAATTTAATTTCATTAAAAATAAATATTTAATGCCTGTATTTGATTATCAGAAAATTAAAACACAAGAATTTCTGAAAAAAAAAGAAAAAGATTGTAGGGCCCTATTGTTCAAAATGTTGAAATTGAGATTTTTTTGCTTATTTTTTCACTGAAATAAATGTTTTTGTTATTACACAGAGAGTAATGTACCGTATGTTTGTAAACCACGCCCAAACCTGGAATCCTAGGGGAATCACTGAAAAGCATTTTAAAATGATACTTTGAATGTTCAATTTTTATGTCTAAAATGCTTGTTAAACAAGTTTAAAAGTATGTATTATTGTAAACTACTGCATTCACTGAAATTATTCAATTTGTCTTGTATTTTGTCCATGTGTTCTTGCTTAATAATAAATGTTTATCTTTTGATTATTGCTGTTGCCTCTATAATTCTGTGTGTGGCTTTTATAAGCTCCAGTCCATTTTAAGCCAGCAATATAAGAAGTTTTAAACAATAGCTGACTTAAATAAAATAACCCAGCATGTGTTCTCTCCAATATTTGCCGAGCACTGGGTTGCCAAATAACCCAAATTGGGTTGTTTTAACCCACCATTTCTTAAGAGTTTATAAAATATAAAAACACATAAATGGGCCATTCTACACAATTGGTGCAAACTGCTGTCTCACAACCAAAATTTAAAAAGCATTTAAATATTCAAATGTTAGATGTTTAATAAGATCCTTCAATTATATTTAAAGTATCAGTACACTTAATATATAAAATAATCATTTATTCATTTTTTTTTCTTTGTAAACTAATGAAACTATGTACAAAATTTTAGTAATTTAGTATAAACTGTTTAGTATTTTAATGTGTTTTTGTAGTGTAGTATGTCAGTTAAAATTATATAATGTGATGTGGTCGTGACCAAAACATTACTGTCACTACCGAAAATGGTGGATTTTCGGTAGTGACAGTAATGTTTGTCAAAAAATAAAGTACACTGAATTATTAACTAAGATGTTATGATAGTGTTTGGTTCAATGTATATTCAAACTAATGAATCCTTAACTTTAAAATCAGTATGATTAACTTCATGACTTCTACAAAGAAAAATTGGATTCAAAATATAAAACAAATCTCATAAATCACACTTGAAATATTGTTCAAAGTGGAACTGTTATTGACTTGCATCTGAAAAAATGTAATAAAATAAGAAAACATTAATTTACAAGGTAGGTGTAAGCAAAATGTTAATAGCACAATTATAGGTAACCTTCTGTTATTAAATTATATATTGCTGTGTTTGAGGAGAGGACAAATATTCCGAAACTTTCTAAAAATACAATATGAGAATTAACTGCTCAATTACTAGAAATGTATACCTTGGATATTATACAATTTGCATACATACAAAATGTGTGGAAAACAGACAAATTTTTAAGATGTTTCCAACTCTGCCTTTGCACCACTTCTGTAGAATGAGATACATATTTAAATAACTTCACCAAACCTACTACCTCAAATGTGAAACTGAGAGACTGAGAGAGTTTATGTATGTAGATACATTGACTAAGGGACTTGCAGAAGATGAAAAGAAACAGAGTGGGTGAGGAGATCTTGGCTGGGAGAAAGAGGAGCACAATCTTGTTAAGGTCGGAAGCTAGCTGAAGTAAAAGTCTTTGCATTTCTATTTTTGCTTTACCCCAGTCTCCCTTTGCCAAGAAGATACTTGTATCTCTATCTGATAATGGCCCCAAAAAGAACAGTCAAAAAGACAGCAGCTCCGTTTCAAAATTCCTACATAGGGAGCATTTTAAGGCATCACTGACAAGTACTCAACTTGTTTTTGGTAGTACTGGCTCACTAGGTTCCCACTTGCCTGCTTATTTCTGCCTGCAAAATAATTTGAACGCTAAAGCCTAAGGCATTTCAAATCAGCCACTTGTGAGGTTAAAGTGGTTTGCTGCATTAATTGGGATAAACAGGTCTTGATGAGCTATAATTACAGAAAGACTCTTCAAGACAAACCTTACCATCAACTAATAGCACAACACCAAGGTCGACCAACAGAGCACTTTCCAATAGGTCAGCTTTTGACATTTCTCTCTGATTCAAGAGCCAGAGGCATCCAACGTAGAAACAATTAAAACAAATAAACCAGAGCTTGGTGTCAAACAATAGGTGAAATGAGCAAAGAAAAGATGGTCTACACTCTTCAATAATTTAGGGTTTAAGTTAGTTTACCAGAATTTATTCAGGACAGCTTGAAAGGCCAGGGTCTACTGATGTCTCTTGATGTTTCTATAATGACTCATGCTGCTTCACATAAAAAGAACACTAAAACGACAGAGGAACAATGAATAAATAATTTAAGAAATTCGAGGCCATTTTGCTGCAGAAACGTTTGAGTGCTTCATAATTAGAGAGTATTTATAGACGAATATCAGACTATAGGTTAGAAGCCCCAATCTCAAGAGTGCAATGTCCAAAGTTAACATTTTGCAACAACTACTAACAGTGGGCGAATTGAAAAAATGACCAGATATAAATATTTCTTAGCAGCTATGAAGCTGCATTATTTTTGGGTTGTTTTGTCCTTGCACATACACTGCGAAACAGTGAAGGTGATTTATTTTCCCTTGCAGCATCTACCCCCCCTTGTCTCTCTGCGAAATTGCATCTCTCAAAAAAAAAGTACATCAGTGGAGTTCAGACTAAAGTTCTTACAATTCAATTCAAAACCATTTATTAAATTGCAGTCCCAATTTTTACTTGTATTCACCACTGTTAGTTTTGTGTCCCGCTTTTGAAATACACATCAGCACAACACTTCAGATATATGCTCAGTGCTAGATGAGCTAGAGTGCTTATGTTTACACAGAAGTCTTACTGTAGGGGTCATTTGGACTATTTTTTTCCCACATCCCCAGGTCATTCACCTAAACCAACAAAGGATGGCTTTCTGGAGTAACCACATGATGATCTTTTGAGCAAAAGCCTCAGCTGCACTGTCAAGACAGAACATGTGTTTACAACCACCAGTGGATCTTGAGCAGGAAATGTGGGATTCGTTCTTAATGATACCCTTACAAATTGTTGCAGCTGAGAGCTGAGAAAATTGAGCTGACCTATCTGCCCATTCCAACTATAGCATGCTGGAAATGAAGTCCTCATCCATTCAATTTAAATAGCACACACTCAATGCAATATATATGATTGCTTTGACCTGGCTGACACTTAAGTGGCTTCTGTCAGAAAACATGTAGGCTTTTAAAATGGATATGCAACAGACAGACAGGAGAAGGCAAGAGTGAAAAGTACTGAGAAATGACACCTAAGTGAAAGAATGAACACTGTATTAAAGTTTAAAAACAATCAATATATTAAAATAGAAAACACTACTTTTAAATTGATATTATAATTCACAGTATTTTGTGAATTATATATTTTGTTTTACATCAAAAAAAAAAATTGCTTCAATGTTTTCTGAGATGTGTCCAGGGCGTCAGCAGCCATTCAGCAACCTTATCGCTGCCACATCTTTTGGAATTTGCCACTGACTCTGATGTCTCTATAGTGGTTAAACATGAGACATAATCAAGATATAATTCAATGTTTTGGAGAAAACCTAATGGCACTCTTTGGTCTCATTAAGTTATTATTTGTTGCAGAGCAAATAGATTTGTCTGAGGGAAAAATGTCAGCACGTTATATTTTATGTATTTTAATGCTGTATATCAGAGTGCTGCCTTTGTACTTTTGACTTATTTTTAACCTTTTTTCACATTTTATTGTATACCTAATTCCACACTAAACTGAATAAATGTACTGTTTCTAGGGCTGTCAGTCGAATAAAATTTTTAATCTAATTACATGATGTGTCCATTAATTAATCTAATTAATCACAAAATAAATTTGACTGTGAAAATACCCACAAAAGATTCTTTAAAGCTATTTTTTGTGTTCAATGAGAAAGTATTAAGTAGACATTACAAATTGTAGATTTAGAAAGAAATATTTTACTTGATTCATCATAAAATTTGTTACACAAACGTTTACGCTGCAATAACCTAATGTAAACTATGGAACATAAAAGACCATTTGAGAAAGTATCTCAGTCTGTTTTGCTCATACAGTGAAAGTCACTGGTAAGCAAAACAGCTTTGTTACCAACAGTCTTCAAAATACTTTCTTTTATGTTCTACAAAAAAGTTTGAAACAACATGAGGGTGAGTAAATGAGACTATTCTTTTTTTTTTTTTTGGGTGAACGATCCCTTTAATGTTATTATTATTATTATTATTGTTATTATTAATTAATTAATTAATTAATTTTTTCCATGAAATGATACTGTAAATAAACTAAATCTGCCAGCAGGTGGCGGTAAATGTCTTTATGAGTCATTCAGTCATTTGATTCAATTAATTTAAATGGCTGATTCATTCAGGAATTAAGTAAATGGCTCTCTTTATAAGTGGGCCTTTGTATCATTGATTCACATGATTAGCTCAAAACGCAGATCCATTTAGAAACTAAACACCTGTGTTTTGGTCGGAAATGCGCAACAATTCTGCTATAGCTTCAAAAGGTAATATGTTCTCTGCAAAACTGAGCAAAAACGCATAACAATGTTTAAAATATAACACAATATCAACTTCTAATTTACTTAACTGTTGTATAAAATCACATTAAAGCTTGTGATATATTGGGACAAAATCGGCACTTGTGTCATATTGCTCTTGCTGCCTGTGTGATATTGTCTGATTTGTGATATATATAAATATGAGACAAAACACATACAGGGGCATTGCACCAATATCTTGAGTTTTAGGACATAACTGCATTTATGGAGTTACTGCCCTGCATCATATTTGTCAACAGTCAACTACATGAAATATAAGATGATCTACAGGTCTGGGGGCGGGGCTAGCCTACGTTAAAATATTTGAATTGCGTTATTTTTAATAACTGATTAAAGGGGTCATCGGATGCAAAGTTCACTTTTCCATGTTGTTTGAACATTAATGTGTGTTGGCAGTGTATGTACAAATCCACCCTATAATGATAAAAATTCATGCAGTGGTTTTTAATTAATCTGTAAAAATAATATCCCCTTTTTCAAATCGAGCCATTCTCAGATGCCTGACGGTGTGGCGTCACATGTAATAATGAACATAGTGGTCGTCATTTACTCACGACATCTGAGCTGCTGAAGATGCAGTGGATTACGCTTGTTTGTGAATGGAATGCGCCTCCCGATCTACATATATCCGTCTATGTTCACGCAAATCATTCGTGCTCCAGCTTCACTTACAGCAGAAGTGAGAAGGCTCACCTTTCCTAATAACGTGCTAGTTAGCAAGTTCAGCGGCTAAACACAGCTAAATGCGGCTAAAGTAAACAGGCTCGTAACTCCACAGAGAGAAGAGAGGGGCGGGGCGAGCAGAGCTCATTAACATTTAAAGCAACCTCGACCAGATCGGGATGATTTTTGCAGAGCTAGTTTTGGCAAGGTAAAAAGGGTGTTGTTTTACACTACCATTGAGAATTTTTAACCAAAGTATATTATAGACTTTTCATTAAGACTCTAAAGAATCATATCAACTTATGGAAAATGGGCATCCGATGGCCCCTTCAATTGTTAACATGTTAAACTGACAGCCCTAATTGTTTTAAAAAACACAGCAGAAAAAAAACTGACAATTTGAGAATGTTTCCTCTTTCCAACATACGGTCTGACAGCCCCCAAAAATGTAGCCTCTCACATCCCATGATTACCTCTCTCTCTGCCTTGCAAGGTTGCATAATGTGGCCCATCAGTGAGAGAATCAGAGGCTCCTGCTCTATATCTGTAAAAACTGAATTACAGCCAGCTCACTCTGTCAAAGCCAATGTACCCGCGCCTACAGAGCCAATGGATCATGATCAAGTGAACCTAGAGCATAAAAAACCCACCAATGTCTAACCCTCTCTCTCGCTTACACGCACCTCTGTCTAGACCACAGATGGGAATATGCTGCATTTCAGTTTCAACAGTTAACGCTAATGAGAGAGGAATATAGGATCTGTAAACACAGCACTGAGGAGACCTAATTGCCAATTAGAGTTTGTTTGCAGTGGAACCAACTGAAGTTACTCTGCAAACATGAGACGGACCTTTCAACATATGAAATGTCATTTTTGATCATCTCTGTGAGCATCTGATTTATCACACAACATTGCCTTTACTGAAATCTGTTACTCTTATACATATTTATAGGTGAAATTGACAGTATTAAATATAATATCAGTGTCAAAATTGGAAGTTTAAGTGTCACCAGTTGTGTTACTAACAGTAGAGTTGGCAGATATAGGTCAAAACTTTCATCATGCTAAAGAAGAGAAGAATGACACATAATTCCTATGGGACAAATGTGCAGAATACAATTCGACTTCAGATTCCATGTCACTGGAACAAACCAAAAAAAACATGAAATCAAACAACTCTTCACTGAAAGTTGAGTGCAGCACCACTGCACTGCCCAAGCCACTGAAGACAAGACCTAGTAAAATTGTAAAACTTTGCATCACTTCAACAAAGTAATGAAAAAATAATTTCTAATGCAAAGATATAGCTCTAAAACAACGCCACTTGAGACTCATGTAGAAGAAAAATCAAATATCGCAGCCGATGTGGAGACAAACATTGCCAACTACAAACTAGCTCAGTGTTCATCCCAAAGGGTCAAGAAAAAGAAATCACAAGCGAAGAGGATCAGAAGAATCTGGTTCCAAGTGGTCATATGAAACTCAGAATAAAATCGGACTCCATACTTTCTCAGTTCTGGGAAGAGATATTCTAAATATAGTGCTGGACAGAAAAACAAAATGTTTCAAGGAAAACCACCTAGAAAATCATCAATCCTTCACTTATTTAGAAGCAACATGAAGCCTCTGGGCCTACGTGCATGAAACCTACAACACAGAGCACAATAATCAGGTTTCATCTAAGCAAGATCGTAATCATCTGTAAGTCAACAAAAAATTTCTTTGATAGAAAACAGCATGATTGCAAACCATGGGAGGTAAAGATCCTATGTGACTACCAGAAGCTGCAATCAAAAAGTACATTACCACAAAGAACACAAAAGATTTCATCAGCTAATAAAGCGTGAGATGGGATTTCATGGTCTTGAGAGCAAAGCAGGCAACTTGCACCTCTTCTGAGACAAAAAAAATTTCCATCGTTTTTTTTTTTTTTCCCATAAGTGATTTAAAACACATCGTAGTCAGCAACAAACGCCACAGCACTCCAAAACTCAAGAGCAAACACCACATTGCTGTATGCAAACAGGAAATGAGATTTGCTGATGATGATTCTGTTTAAACACTTGAAGGTATTCAACATTCCTATTTAGAGTGCATTTGAAACCAAGCTAGAATCCTTTTTTGCTTCCACACGTTTCAACCCTTGGAGCTTTCTTCTCAGGAGTTGAATTTTTTGCACATTTTGGTATTAAAAAAAAAAATCCCTAGACAGACTGTACTGCCAATTACAGCAAACCCAGTCTTAAATTTAGCATTTCACCCCAAATATTAAGTAAAAAACACTGTGTACATGCTGTGAGAATCCAGAGGAATGCAAAAAGGCCTTTTTGACTTCCTGCCCACAGAAACCCAACGTTCCCTCCACATCTGGTGAAACCATATGCACCTTAAATGTAAAAAAATGCACAGGCAGGGGGCAGAATGTTTTATAGAGAGAAAGCCGGATGGCCTTGAGCATGGTCAACATCAAATACAGGCATTAACAGAAATCAGCTGAGACGTGACCTTAAAGTAGAATAGCTTAAAAAGATAGCAGTAGAGATTGTTGTGATTAGTGAAGACTGTTAAGGTCAACTGTAGTCCTAAATATAAAATGCACACATCTAATTTATTTTAAAGATCATTAGGTCAGGTCAGTGTAAATCCAAAACTGATGGGATGAAGACGAGCCAGTGAAATGTCAGCAAAATGAGGCGTTTCTGTGCAAGTCCCTTCTTGAATTGAGAATGGTTAGCAAACAGTTTGCACAGAAATTTGTTTTGCTCAGGCCTCATACAAATATGTATGAAAAAGATTGTTTAGATAAGTCAAGGAGGTGCAAAAATTGAAAGGAGCAAAGGCTGAGAGTATGAATCAGGCACAGGCCCTTACTATGACACAGGTGTCGTCCTGAGGACTGTTCCAGACAGATTGATCTTTCTGCTGTCATCAGCAAAAAAGGCCCTTAGGACATGACAGGCATTTTGTCTTCATTTGCTTCCCATGAAGTACTTTGAGGCTTTACAAACACACCAGCAGAATGTTCAAGAGCCTTTTTAATACTACTTGAAGATGTCAGCACATCAAAATTTCTATACTTACAGATGGGAGGAAAATGCGTGTGACATTTAGGACAGAGGGAAATTGTCCTTCAGCTCTTTTCAATGGACAAGACTTCCTGCAAACACTGAAAGGAAACTAATGGATTCAGTGAATGATGGACTCGCCACATGCTTCTTTTAAAAGCAGGGATGTGAAGACGTGCCAAAGCTGCACCATGCTTAGAAAACATGGTTAAAGAAACAAGGCAAAGCATTTGTTGTTAGAATCTGCCATAATTTTACAAGGTTTTAAATGGACAATGTCCTTATTCTAACAGCTTTCTCACTCTAAAGGGACACTGGCCGAGGTAAAGCCCTTTAACCCTACTAAGTGCTCCAAACCACATTTCACAATTCTCAATGCTAGTGTTCTGCCATGGGCAGATAAGAGCCTCAAAACCAGCCACAGAGACTGCAACAGAATGAATTTTGGGAGCTGTTGGAGACAAGCTTCCAAGAAATAGACACAACCTTCCAATCTATTAAACCAGTTACAAATGCTTGTTAAAACTGAGGTCAGCAGAGGCAAACAACCATCCCCCACTGAGCAACCTTGGGGAGCACAATACGGACGATTCTGACTGTAAATGGTTTCAAAGATTCAGCCCGAGAAGGAAACAAATCAGCCTGAATCTTAATATTCCAAGAGGCCCTACTCCATTATTGTTCTTTTAAAGCCAAAGCTAATAAGTCTAGAGTACTGAGAAAGAGGGAGGATAGAAACAGAGGTAGGGGCTACATTACTGCCTGACCCAGTTAGAATAATTGATTTCATGTGTCAACTGAGTCAGGTTAAGTTGAGCAGTAATTCCAAGGAAGCAGAATGGAATTAATCAGGCTTCAACCCTGAACTGCAGACAGGGAGTCCTCCGGATAAAAACTCCACAGGCACAAAAGACAGGGGGCATTGAAGTTATCGATTACACCGCACTTAAAAAAAAAAATCAGTGTTTCGAATAGGTGAGTTTAATCACAACTAGACAAAAAAGGGAATTCTTTCAGTATGAATAAAATCACATAACATAATGAACACAAAAAAAACGGTATTGTCTTATGTTGCACAGGTATATTTGTAGCAATACTCAAAAATATATTTGATGGGTCAAATTTATAGATTTTTCTTTATGCCAAAAATCATTAGGATATTAAGTAAAGATCATGTTCCATTAAAGTATTTTGTAAATTTCCCACCGTAAATATATGAAAACGTAATTTTTGATTAGTAATATGCATTGCTAAGAACTTCATTTGGACAACTTTAAAGGCGATTTTCTCAGTATTTAGATTTTTTTTTGCACCATCAGATTCCAGATTTTCAAATAGTTGTGTCTCAGCCAACATCAAGCTTTTTTATTCAGCTTTCAGGTGAGGTATACATTTCAATTTCGCGATTTTTACACTTATGACTGGTTTTGTGGCCAGGGTCACATATATCCATATCATATGTCTGTATTGTCCATCAAAAGAAAAAGAAACAAAAAAACAAAAAAAAAGACCTACTTTTATTATTATTATTAGTATTATTATTATTTTTAGTGTTTACTGTGTTAAAAAATATTTCTGAGAAGGGACCAATGGCGGTCCAGGCTTATGTGGTGCTTTAAGTGAGATAGAGACATGGCAAAATAAAATGAAATAAAATAAAATAAAATAAAATAAAATAAAATGAAATAAAATAAAATAAAATAAAATAAAATAAAATAAAATAAAATAAAATAAAATAAAAATAAATTCAAATCAAATCAAATCAATAAATAAAATAAAAAAATAAAATAAAATAAATAATTGTATTAGTAAAATACTAATACAAATACAAATACAATTACAATAAAATACAATACAATACAACACAATAAAATAAAAAAATAAAATAAAGACAAATAAAAAAACAATAGTTTTAATTGACTTCAAAATATCTTTTTTGAATAAAATAAAATAAAATATAAAACAAAACATTTCAAACAATAGTTTGACTCATCCATTTTAATGCAAATTATATACAAGACTTAAATGTTGTTCGAACCCGACAACCTTTAAATGATCTTTTTTTGTGTTCAACTGAAGAAAGAAATGCATAGTTTTAGAACAAAATGAACAGAATTTTTATTTGTGAGTTAACTATGCATTTAGGGTGTGCTAAAAGTACAAGGTTAAACCTTTACTGTCCCAGTGACAAGGAGTTGGTTCCCTAAAGGTGCATTTTTTGTCATTTTATCCTGGCTTTTTTTTTCTTCAATCTAGAATACTTAAGCAACTTAATAACATCATTAATATAGAAATTGTTGCTTTGGTTGCACCTTTGCTGCAAGTGCTATTCATATTCCACTTGGCTCAAAAAAAACAGTTTGAATGGGCCTGATGCTTCTGTAGAATTAAATTCCACAGTATACGCTTGAAGAGCACAAAAAAGAAAATAATTCAATATAAGGTCTCCACTGATAAGCCTAAGTGGACTCAGTTAAAACCCTTCAGCAGTATGTCTGTCTGCTTGTTCACAGCAGGATGTTCACCTGCGATGAAAAACAAGAAAGAAGCATTCAGCTTCATTTTCCAATGATTCCAGCCTCTATAAATAGAAAGCACACTAAATTAACAGTAGAGATACTATGCAAGAACATGCTATATTCCCAAAAGCTATTGGTGATTGAGCCATTCAAACTGAAAAGCCATTTAAATGGAACTATCAATCACTGTCTGCAGTCCTCCCTCCATTTCTTTTGATATGAGCAGAACATTATCAAAGTAGAAAATAGGTCTATTATTAATCATAGGCTTATAAAGCTGAAATTACAGCTATTTCTCACATGTAGTGGACTGCCGAACCAATATATTAAGTTGTGTAAATTGATCACTCAGACGTGTACAGCAACAATATTTTCTGTTTTACATGCTCACCAGCCATGCATACATTTTCTCAGATGCTTGTGCTCTCAATTAGGGGGTGACACGGGAGTGGATTTTCAAACCTCTCCCGTCCCACTCCCACGAAAAAACTGGGAGAAAATCCCGTCCCATCCCAATCCCGGAAGAATGACTCCCATTCCCTCCCACTCCCGTATTATGTTTTTCTGGCCGGAATCTGCCAGTTACAGTAAAGAATACAGTACAGATCACAGTATGCCCGTAACTTTTTTTTTACATTAGTTGAATAAAAATGCAAAATGTATTTTTTTTTTTATTGAACTGAAAGCCATCTTAAACAAATGCACAGTGTGCATTGCACACACATTAAATTTCATGTAAATCATTCATGCAAACACACGTTTCCTATTTGAATTGGTCCATTTGAAAGTAGACATTTCACTCTATAGATATATTTTTCATGTCTCTAAAGCAAGTATACACGGAGTTTCGAAGTGACGCGCTCAAGTTCACAGAGACAGACGGCAGAAAGCGCGTCCTTTTTGCTTTAATTAGTTTACAAAAGCGCAACGTTTCCTTGTTTTTCTGAGTGCACACAAATAAACGTTGAGTCATTACAGATTCGAAAGATGCCTATCACTCTTATCTGTATGACCAAAAATGACGGTATTTTAAGAGCAAGTGACCGCACCGGCGCCTCTGTCATGCAGTACCGCGCTACTATTCGTCTTCCACACTCGCACTGACACTTCAATAGCGCACATTTTTCTAGGTTAACATTAGATTGAGCGGCCATGTAAAGTTGCTACTACATACATCTTTCAGATGAAAAGCCATATGGTCGATGAATGATAGGTGAGCATTTGGATGTCCTGCTGTATTACCAGTCGTTAACGATCTGTCCGTCATGAACTCACTTGCTTAGCCACACCAAAGCATACAGAAGGAGAGCATAAAGAGACAGGTCAACTAGAATTACGTTCAAAATTACAATATATCGTTTATAGTTTATTTATATAAAAGGTATATTTGTGTATAAAGTTGGGTTTCATAGCGTTACGATTCCCGGTCCCGCCCACTCCCGCTGACATTTTTTCCTATCCCGTCCCAATCCCGTGATTATTAGTGATTTTGTTTCCCATCCCGCGGGATTCCCGTGGGAATCCCGTGACCCGCGGGATTCCCGAAAAAATGTCAGCCTCTACTCAATGGGAGCTGGCGATAAGAATCGGTTTAAAAAAAAGTGGTGCTACCCTTCAACACTGTAGCCATGAGTCCTTTATCTTGTGTACAGTGTGCCACAGAATACATGGAGAAAAACAATCGCTGCCATTTTCTGTGGCAGTGACGCTACCCCTTATATGAGTCTTGTGATATTAAAGCTCTCACATATATATATATATATATATATATATGGGAGATGGAGATTAAAATGACCATATTACGAAAGGCAGTCTTGACACAAACTCATAACTATATCCATAGATGAAAGCAATCCTATTGTCAAAGGAAAATCCTAGAATATACTGCATTATAAAAGCCCTTTGATGTCTGCTAGGGTCTCTTTTATAAAACCGATTTTCTAAGGCAATGAATTGCACAAACAGCATGTAATATCTCACAAATTGAATACCAATTTTGTTAGAAAAGCTTTATTTCCTTGAGGAAATTAATTGGTCTGATTAAATTTAGATTAATTAGAGTGGTAATTAGATTAATCACAGACTATGCCTAGTGGAAAATAATTACATATTTGATAAATGTCTGCTGGAGGCTTTAGGCATGTATACATTGTGCACATATACTGGTATTCAGTGCAGAGCTGGCAACTGAAAGGTTGCAGATTCAAACCCCAAAACGGACGATCAATAAACTATCTTCACTGTGCCCTTGAGAAAGACACTTAGACACTGCAAGACACTTTGGATAAAAGTTCCAACTAAATGACAAAGTAGTAAACAACAGCAACAGCAGTCAGAAAGCGCAGAACTGACACCATATCCCATATAACTTTGATTTGTATAGATGAAATTACTGTTTACAAACAGACGCTCGACATCAACACTTCAACACTCCAGAAAAAAGCTGGTTTAAATTAGCGCTTCATTTAAATTGAGCTTAAAATGAACAAAAAGTGGTGTGTGGGGGGTTGAAACACCATTTCCAAAAGATTAATGGGGATTTGAGCTTCTTTAGATGACGATCACGATCGATGGATCAGGATCCAAGACTGGTGTAGAACAGTACCACACAGACCCTTGTTTTTAATAATCCGATGACGTTATGTGACATCACGATAATTTCATCTATGCAGAGCATCTGACTTTTACTCCAAAGGGTCTATATTTGGGGTGAGATACAGGATAAGATAAAGGCTCAACCACAAACAACATAGAAGATGGGCACTCTTTTCATCATAATGCATTCTTCAGGCATAAAGACAGGCAAGGGCAGAATGCACGCAACTGAAATCAATACATAAAATAAGACTGAGAAATGAAAGACAAAGAGACTGAGACAGACAGAAATAACGGAAACCCCCTTAGCGCTGAAGATTTGATTGCACAATGCTTGCCTGTGTATACTGAATTAGCCCTTAAGTAGATTTCCATGTATGTCATAAATTGGTGTAGTAAAACTGCTGTAGTAAATGCTTTGAGCCTTGCTAAGCAATTATAAAAAAGAATATATAACGGATAGTTCTGATTCTAAATTCTCATGGAATGAGCCACATTTGTGACTATACATTTATAATAATAATGCCAAGCTGCATTGTTTAACATGACAAATTGCACATAAGTCATACAGACTACTACTACTGCATAGAAAGTTTTACCAGACACATGTAATAAACCAAACTAGGCTCATTGAAAAAACATGCCTCTACCAAAAAAAAAAAAAAGTACCTATAATGTACCTATACATACAATTCACTGCAGTTTTCAGTTGAAATAAAGAATAGTGGCAGTAAAACACAAACAAATTTTATTCCTTTTCACACAAATTATGATTACAAGGCAGTTTATCACACTTCTATGCATGTGGCTCCTTCAACTATTTTATGTCGTGACCTCAAAATACTTTAAACATAGTGCATGACTTGTAAACTAATACATTTGACATTTGCATCATATGACCAGCTCAAAATATTTCTTTTCTGACATAGTAAACTAGTTTTTTTTTACCCTCAGAAATTCTGTGTTGTGTTTTTAAAACTTTCTGGTTATCAAATGAAGGCATAAAACATTACTTTAATTTATCTTTTAATTATTGAAAATTAAGCAAACTTATTTTTGGCAAACAAAGGGGAATTTACTATTAAAATTAAAACATGGAAGAAATGTTGTGTGATTATACCTTTAAAAATAATGTTGGTTTCATTTTAGTAGTAGTATTAATAATAGTAGTAGTATATTTCTGGCACAATGTCTTCAAGTTAAAGCGGACTTTTATTTTGACGGGTTGCTGCGTCTACTTTTACATTTCTGTGTGTATATGATATTAAGTTTTCCTTATTATTATTATTTTTTTTTTTTTTTAGTTTTCCTAAAATAAAACAGTCAAATGCTGAAATCACCGTGAGTGTCACACATGCTTTAGTGTGTGTAGTAAACAAAATCACTTGTCTGCTCCATCAATACAGAGACATGCAGAACATGTACAGGATTCACATTTTTTTTATTATTTTTTTTTGCACCTCAGAATGGCTCATTTCACAGTGAATGAATGCAGTGAACTTGAAGAGTTCAGATGCAAAAGCCTCTAAGTCCATCTGATATTATTCTTTAAAATAAACATTTTGGGCTGAGGCTCGGGTTTAGCGGGTGTGAAGCAAAAGTATTTGATGGATGTATACTATGTGTCAAAAACATTCACTCAGTATTATTATCTAATTTTTGACTGAGGCGGCTTTTAGAGGGTTTTGCATCTGAACTCTTCACTTGTTTATTACATGTACTGTGAGTGTTTGGGAATGCAATGCCACCAGTGATGCTTTATTTCACGGCACAAGATTACAGCATTTTATAGATTTGCAGTGAGACGTGTTCAGTTTTCACTGAAGCTGGAGTTCAAGCTGCCAAAATAAAAGCTCTACTGCCATTTCTGTCAAAATAAAAGTTACTGCAAGCCAAATTCAAAATATTTAAAATATTTCTTTCAATAGTAGAAATTAGGAAAGAAGTATTTGAATTTTCCTGCTGTAGTGCAAAGCAAAAGTAATATACCTATGAAATATTCATTTTCATTTATTATTATTAGGGCTGGGTAAAAAAAAAAATATATATATATATATATATATATATATATAATCGATATCTTGATATTAATCGATTCTCGTTTTTACGAAACAATATCAGTTCTTAAATAATATATAACAGTATATAACAATACATAAGTATATAACAGCTTGTAAACAATGTAACATGTAACATCATGTAACATCACATTTACCTCAGAAGCATATGATCATAAGCTCGTTAGTCAGGCAGAAAAATAAACTGTAAAGAAGGAGCATTTTGTCAAATATATGCACCATATATTCATTACAATTTTTTGCTGTTCTTTAATGTTTTGTTTGAATAAATCCATCCAAGTTATGATGTTTATATGTAAACATCTATTTAAATGTTTATATGTAAAAAGAAAGCTAACTGAAGTAATTGTAACTTTATTATACAAACTTAAGTTTGATTTAAGGAGTTGTATAGCACAAATCAGTCCATTTTAACCTTCAACATTATAATCTAGTACCAACTGACTCTCTTATATATTTTACAGCATAGTTGAGAGATTTTTTTTTTCCGTGAGAAAATTTGGCATGTACCATACCCGATATATATCCAAAATAATATTGAATCGAATCGGTAATCGAATCACAAGCTTGTGAATGAGAATCGAGAAACCTACCAGACATTTCATTTTTGAACTGCTGCGTAATAAAGCATTGCCAGATTTGTTGCCAGATCTATTTTGGTTAAAACTTGATATTAGCACAACTCATTGGACATTTCATTTTAAAAGAGTTGGAAAAAGTGCTAGAAGCAATGTAATACAATTTTGCAGAAATGCCATCACAGGCACATTTTTACAATGAGCCTGGATTGCAATAAACCAAAACAAAACACAAAAACATGGAAACAGCACATGCCATATTGCTAGACTAGCAAGGTCACATGAACAGAATGATTATCATCAATCACTGTCTTTTATCCCAAACACTGGTAGAGCTCTGACAGATGAAGAGGACAGTAATGAGGCACATAGCCCTGGCTGGCAATAAGGGAAAAGAAGACCACAGCCTATAAAGCACGAGATAAAACCAGGCTGCCAAGATGTCTTACAGCTGCTCACAGCTCATAGTCTCCACAGGAGCTGCAGAAAGCAACCAAGGTCAAAAAATGAGTGTACAAAAGACCTACAACTGAGACACTGGTGAGAGATTTGGTGCATTAGACAGCATAAGCTGGAACACATAATGTTTGATTGTGATTTCAAATGATTTTCTGTTTTGCTGTCCCAAATCCTTGTCAGTTGTCTACATAGGGAGCGACAAAACCTTCCAAATGAAGGCTTTTCAAAAAAGGTAAGCAGCAAAGATTTTCTTTCTTAGGCCAACACTATCCTTTGTAGTGAAGGCAAACTCGTAATGTATTGCGAATAGCTAAGTGAAATATTATTATAGAAATTATGATAACAAAATTGTTCCCAATGATTAAAATAGTTTCAGCTTAGCAACATTTTAACTCTAATGAAATCAATTGTAAGCACTATTTAAATGATATAGGGATCTTCCTATGTAGTGTTCAAAGGCAATCACTTACAAGGCTCTTTTTGAGTTAGAATACTGTCTTAGAAGGCAAATGCCCAAGCAACTCACTAGGTTTGGAACAGAGTCAAAGTGTGCACAATAAATAACAGAAAATAGTGCTCAGCGAGCGTGAATAACATACTGTGTATCTTTTACATCCTTTCACTCTCTGTAACTCAGACACTCACTAATGTTAGCCAGCTAACAAGAAGTAGTTTCTCCCTGAAAAACAGGGAATGTAACTTTAGAAGTAAAATCCAATATGCACAAACCGATATGTATTCTTACTTTGAGCACACATTTTTCATGCAAATGTAAATAAGGACAAATGTAAATAAGGACAGGCTATTTAGAAAGTTGGTACACAAACAAGAGAAACTAATTTTGGAAGAACGAAATCCACAAGGGAAAAAAAAAATCTATTACACCATTAGGTTGAATAACAGGGTTTATCTGAGAACGGCATTGATTGAACCGCATTTGGGTTTATTGTGCACCTCTGAGAATACAGAGGCATTTATCACCTAACCGTATCATGGCATGACTCAAATCTATTGACTGAAACATGATGAATCTCTTAAGATTCAAGCTTTGACTTTATCAGAATATGATGGTAAGATAAAAGAAACCGCAAAACTGAACTGCACAAAATAAGAAATAACTAAAATATCATTCTTGAAATTACATCACACCATCTCTTACAACTATCACAGAATCACATCATGAAAATTAATGCTGAGAAAACTCATAAAACCCCTTTCTGTTATTAATGTGGATGTTTTTACATGAAAAAAGAATTAATGCGGCACCTTTTTTTTTTTCATTCCTGAGACCACACTAATGTTTTTCTCCATTTCCCATGGCTAATTACACACTTCTTATCCAGCATGAAAAATGTCAGTCTATAGATGCAACCGGCTCCTGGCAACATGGCTGATCCTGCCAGCAACACATTCTTGTCTCAAAACTTAAATCACAGTGGTCTAAGTTCACAGGGTCAGTACAGTTAACTGCTGCATAATATGCTACATATAGCTACATTTAAATCTATTCGCCATTTTAATAAAAATGTCATGCATATTAATTTAAAGGATTAGTTCACTTCCAGAAAAAAAAGTTACTGATAATTTATTCACCCCCATGTCATTCAACATGTTCATGTCTTTCTTTCTTCAGTCAAAAAGAAATTAAAGTTGAGGAAAACATTCCAAGATTTTTCTCCATATAGTGGACTTCAGTGGGAGCTAATGGGTTGAAGATCCAAACTGCAGTTTCAGTGCAGCTTCAAAGGGCTCTACACGATCCCAGTAGTCTTATAACGGTCTTATATAGCTTTTTATATAGCTTTTTAACCACTTGCACTAGCTCGACTTCATGCATTACCTAGGCGTGTTGGAAAGTTCACACATGACTTAGGTGGAAGTACTGACCCAGTATTTACAAAGCGAATGTGCAAAGAAAGTCAAACTCCCTTTCCAAAAAAGGTACCCAACCTTTTTGAACCGGAGTACACAGACGAAGGACAAAGAACAAAGAACAGTGCATACCCTTTCAAACATGATTACGTAATGCCTGTGAACGTGCATTGCAGAGCTAGTACAAGATGAGCATTTGTGGTTTAAAAAAAAACAAACAAAAATAATAATAATAATAATAATAATAATAATCACTAATAAATAAATAAATATATATATATATAAAAAAAAAATATATATATATATATATATATATATATATATTTATATTTATATATATTTTGATGTATATATGTATATATATATATATATATATATATATATATATATATACACACATATACACACACAATATATATAAAATATATATATATATATATTTTTTTTTTCTGCAAAATGATCAATTGTTTTGCTACATAAGACCCTAATTCCTTGGCTGGGAATGTGTAGAGCCCTTTGAAGCCGCACTGAACCGAAATTCAGACCGTCAACCCATTAGCTCCCATTGAGGTCCACTATATGGAGAGAAATCCTGGAATGTTTTCCTCAAAAACTTTAATTTTTTTTCAGCTGAAGAAAGAAAGACATGAACATCTTGGATGACATGGGGAGTATATTATCAGGATATTTTTATTCTGCAAATGAACTAATCCTTTAAACAGCTTTTCAGAGTACATCTTTATATATAGAACATTCTGCTATTCATCTCTCCAAATACATATTTTCTTTTTGACCATTGATACTACTTTTAGAGAATTGAAATTAATTGTAATATGGTATTGATAATGTTGGAATGGACAGAAAAACAGGGCATAAAAATAAAGATTTTAACCATAAAGTCAATTTTCTAAGCTCCTTCAGCACAATCCTCAAATGGAATAGAAAAGAAATCCCTTTCTGCGGTTATAGAATTAAACATGCATGATCCAGGAGTACATGCAGTATACATGTGTCAAATCAAGTGACTGGAATAATAATCCAAACGCACAGCAATGTATGTACACCCTGCCCAGCTGTCTTCACAAAGGGCAACAAAGGTAAAACAAAATGTCCTGGCTCAAAGAACAAAAGAAGAGAGAGTAAGCCAGGCCAGCTAGAGGGAGCATGGGGCCAGAAGTGAGATGAAAGGCTAGAAGCATAAAGCAGCAGTGGGTGGTGATGGGTTTCTTTATCTTGACTCTGCAATAAAGAAGCAGCAATGCCATAAGTGATCTGCTTTTCTGACAGAATACTAGCTGTGTCAATGGTGGTAAAAGGCCATGCTGTACTAAACACTACGGCTTTAAGAAAACTGCCCGGTAACAGGGCTGACTGCTGTCGGATAGCAGGTGTCAAATGCACAGGTCTCTTGTGGTTCAACTCTATTCTGCTAATGGACTAAAGCATAGAACATTCCAGCAGACAAAAAGTGTTGGCAGATCTTTCTGAACACCCTCTCTTTCTCTGTATGTCTCTGTGTTTTATGTAAAGGTGAAGCGTGTAATTTCTATGCCACCAGTGTCATCAAACTAAACTGAAAATTTCAAAATTGCTATTGGTCTGACAAATAGACAGTTTCAACCTTAACCAAACCATTGCTGTGTCAGGCTGGTCAGAATATTAAAAAATGGACACAAGCAAAAAAAAGCCAAGGCTAGCTTATTATGCTCTTTTGCAAAGTCTTAATTTTGTTTTGGGGGTGTACTAGAACATCCTTTCATGCTTGGTGGTTCGAAAAATGCATATTTTTTTTACTTAATTTATATTATTACAATACATTTCTCCCAGCCTGGCAAATAAGGCTCGATTAGTTCCGGGTTTAATGAAGGTCCGCCTTCCGAAAAACGAAATGCGTTATGATTGGTTAGCTGTCTCACTGCGTTGCGATTGGTGAACAGCTTATATGGTGTTTCAGATTGCAACCCTTGTCAAAGAAGCAAGTTCCGTGTACAACTGTTAGCGCAAGCTAGATTAAAGTGATATGGATATTTAAAAAAAACGCATTGATTCGCTACAGGAGTCCTTTATTAACCCCCCGGAGCTGTGTGAGGCACTTTTTATTATGGATGGATGCATATTATTGGACTTGTTTTGGACTGCTGATGAGAAACGCTCATCTATGCCGTTCTAAAGCTTGGGAGTGCCAGGATAAGTTATAATATTACTCTGATTGCATTCATCTGAAAGAAGGAAGTCATATACACCTAGGATCCATGGAGGGTGAGCAAATAATACGCTACAGTAGTGTTGGGTCCTATCATCAGCCTGCGAGATCGCCAATACATGATATTATGTATTTATTTATTTACATACTTAAATTTTACAGCTCCAGCATAAGGCTAAAAGCAGCCTAACATTATCAAAGAACATCATCACTGATTAGCCTAGCCTATTCTAGTGCAAGTTTATGCATTTTAAAAAACACGTTATAAGTGAAGCTATCTACACTGTATGATGAATAAATCTCTTACTGAGGCGTGTTATGGCTCCGACGCGGCAACCCGAGTAGATTGTGGCTTCGGCATGTGTTTCGACCCCCTGTACTGCACACGTCTGCGTTCTGTTACAGCTCTGAAGTGGCCACTCTAGTCAATGCTTGTGTTTATACCCGCCGCACTGTGGCTCGTTGAAGCGGTTCTCCGCGCTGCATAGCTAAAATTTGACTAATCCCCCACCTTATCCCTACCCTCCCTCCAACAATTCGAATTTCCGTGGGTGGGATTTATTTTAATGATATTCTAATGGACCGTGTTTTGACATCATTGCATGCGGAAAACAAACGTTGTAGTCCAAAGGAGCCGTTCGTTGTAGTTCTTGATAAGGGATTTTTTAAAAATGAAATATCTCCTTTTGGAGTGGACTTTGAGATTTGTCACTTTGTAGATTTTTTTTATGCCCAAAGATACATACCACACACTGACTAAAGTTCATAAAAGTGAAAAAAACATAACAGTACCCCTTTAAGATTTTTTTCTATTGTGTCGGCTTAATAAGTATTGTAATGTCAAGTATTGTAAATTACACACATCACCTTGACTGATTAAGGACCCCCTAAAGGTGAAATATGGCACATCTGATAAAACTCTTTAGGGTAGCTGCGGGACTCTTGTCCAATTTCTCGAAGGTCAAACACTAAGTGAAACAGAGGGTATTCACACAGTGCATAAACACTGTGATTATGCATTACTCAGGTTTTCCCACACTGCGCCTTAATTATACCGTAGCTCAGAAAAGCAGATGCAAAAAGCCATCTAACTGAGATACTCAATTGCATATGGGCCTGGGGCTAACTTGCTACACCACTGATAACATGCATACAAACCATTCAAAACTTTGTGGTCAGTACGTTTTTCCAAATCTTACAGAGGCTGCATGTACAGTATTTGATCAAAAATACTGTTTTCTATTTTAATATATTTTAAAATATAATTTATTCCTGAAATTATAATTTATTCCAGAAGCCATTAATCCAGGCTTCAGTGTCACATGAGCCTTCAGAAATCATTTTAATATGCTGATTTGCGGTAACATGTCTTATTCTCAATGTTGAAAAGAGTTACACACACAACAGGAGAGTGGTCAAGGTTAAATATGCATAAATGTTATTTAAACATACTTGTGCATCAAATTATTTAGTTCTACCATCTCATAAGTCACATAAAAGCACCCTTTTCAGTTCAGACAAAAGATAAAAGAAAATCTGAAATCGCATTTAAGTGTATAAACCATTAATCTACAATACAATCAGCCACCTCGTAATATATGTATGAATTGGTTATGAGATAGCGTTGGTGCCTCAGGTAAGCATCACATGGATATCCTAAAACGATTACGTTTCAGAAGCAGCACCACGGTCCAACGCAGTCCACATCAACTGAATCATGTGGCAGGCATGACTTAAAGCCTCTTGGGAGAGACTTTGAAGGTAAATAGAGCTCAAGTTCAGGGTTGAATGAATCTAATAACTTTGTGAGTGTCTAGAGCTGTGAGACTCTCTTGCCTTGAGTAAGATATGAACCTGAAAAGACATAACAGCTGCAGTTTAGACTGCTAATCCTCTGTACACACAAAGTACATTTTACACTGGTGGCTTGTCAGCTAAGTTTGGGCCTGACAGACTTAAAAGTTTTTGGCTACTTAATAAGAGAAAAAATGTGAGCACATCAAAATAAATTCCCATGAACTCATCTCCAAAAGTAAATGCAGAAATGCACATTTGATGTAAAGCTTGAATCTTTTCATTCTTGCATGATTTAGCATAAGAAAAAAATCTAGTTGAAAAACTTGAGCTTTCAATCAGCCAGCATCAGATTTGTCATGCTAGATATTTTAGATTAGATATTGATTTTTTTTCCCCCACCCACATTTCTTGGGGAACAATATACAAACACACACAACAACATTTATTTTGATGACATTCACCTGTAGCCATTATCTTGGTTTAATTTCTTGGTATACTTAAGGTGTTTTCCTTAAAGGAATACTTCAACCAAAAAAATAAAAGTTTGTAAATATTTACTCGCCATAAAATTATTCCAAACTTGCATGCTGTTATTCTTTCTGTGGAACACAAAAGGCAAAACGTAATGCTTCAAAACGTAATGTTTTCATACAACAACAGTTCTTATTGACCATGCATGTCAATATACTGCGGGTAAAATAAGTATTGAACATGTCACCATTTTTCCCAGTAAATATATTTCTAAAGGTGCTGTTGACTTGAAATTTTCACCAGATGCCGGTAACAACCCAAGTAATCCATACATACAAAGAAAACAAAACAAATAAGTTCAGAAATTAAGTTTTGTGTAATAAAATGGAATGACACTAGGGAAAAGTTTTGAACAGGCATGGAAAGCCAAGACACCAGCTGAAATCCTTCAGTAATTATTTAATATTAGGAATTTAATATTAGCTTGTTCAGTCCCAACACCTACAGTACCAGGATGATAAAGATGAAACAAGGGTGGACATTTCAGCAGACAATGATCCCAAACACAGCCAAGGAAACTCAATTGGTTTCAGAAAAAGAAAATAAAGCTGCTAGAATGGCCCAGTCAATCACCTGACTTGAATCCAATAGAAAATAAGAACTAAAGTTCATAGAAAAGGGTCACAGCACCTTTAAGATTTGAAGAGTATGTGCAAGGTGGGCCAATTTCGATTCCAATGTATATATAAGATATGATATAAAGCTTATTTATTCTGTTTCTTTTTTTGCTAAACATTTAGTTGCAGCTGAATACCATGAACAAAAATCAATAGGCTACATAAAAACAAGATTCACTTAAGAGCTGTTTGCAAAATAGAGCTGTGTGATTCTGGATAAATTGGGTTGTTGTTGTTTTTTTTTTTTGTTTTTTTGTTTTTTTAAATGGAACTTGTGGTTCTCTTATGATTCTGAAGAAAAAAAACATTAGACAACTAAACAAAATCACATGTAGGCCTAATTTATAAGTAAATGATTCAGTGATTTACTCAAGATTTACTTGGTTCATTACTGGATGAATCAGTGTTTTTGAATAAATGATCAAAGACAAATACATTATTAACAGCCCCCTTTCACCATCAACTGGCATAACAACGTAATCGATACATCTTTAACATTACTTGAAATGTCAGATTAACTTTCAAAAGGATGATTTACTCTATTTTGATCTCTACTGTACATATCAGAGTTTATATCCAGACTATGAACTTTTATCCCAGTACTTCTGTGATTATTTGAATGTTTGTAACAAAGAAATAATGAACTGTGTGGTTGAAAAGACTGTGAAACTGTTTCATTCATATACATGACAGGGGGCTCTCTTTAGGTCAGCGGCAGCATGAACGCAGACTTGAATGTTCAAATAACACTAGTTTGATCGTATGCTGTACGGAAGAAAGGTTGAGGAATCAAACAGATGAATCATTGTAATTTAGGAACAGAATGACGCGGGTATTTGAATCGTGTTTGTGATCTTTAACGATCTGTTAAATTAAAATGCTTTGTCATATTGGTGGTTACACATCTATTGCAACATATTTAGCTAATCACACATATTATAGGCTACTTTGCTTTTTTGACTTCTAATCGCAAGTGTAGCCATACTTTGGAGTGCTATGCGCTTAGATTAGCGAGCAAGGTCCTGGCAGATCACTAGGTTGGGTCTTTACAGACGGAGAAAAAAAAAAAGGAATCGATAGGCAGAATCGAAATTCTAATTTCACAAGAAGTATCAGATTCCTGACCTTAAGTATCCAATTCTGGAATCGAATACACTTATTTTAGTCGCTGTATACGTATACGTATACGTATACATATAAAAATTAAAAAAACAAAATAAAAATGTAGATGCAGTCCATTACATTTGAGCTACAGTACATGTGGACAAAACTGAAGTACTGTCATTATTTTGCTGCTAATCTTGCCTCCAGTGCCGAAGACAAAATCAATCGAAATGACAAACTGGATCAGCTCAATTTATGACTCAATGACTCATTTATCTGGTCTCAGCAGTTCTCAAGTTAACAGCTCACTGAAGGAGAAAATTATCAATGAATAACGGCTTAAATTGCAGTCTGTTCCACATGCAATCAAACCCACCTCAAGTTCATTGGAAAAAAATGTACCTGTGCCAAAAATTATGTTGATTCTTGCAAGTTTCGTGACACATTTAAAGTGAAATGTCCACTGAGTTGTCTTAAAGGGGTCATTGGATGCCCATTTTCCACAAGTTGATATAATTCTTTAGTGTCTTAATGAAAAGTCTATAATATACTTTGGTTAAAAATTCTCAATGGTTATGTAAAACAACACCCTTTTTACCTTGCCAAAATCAACTCCACAAAAATCAGCTCATTCTGGTCGAGCCTGCTTTAAATGCAAATGAGCTCTGCTCGTCCCGCCCCTCTCTTCTCTCTGTGGATAGACGCGCTTGTTTACATTAGCTGCATTTAGCCGCTAAACTTGCTAACTAGCACTTTATTAGTAAAAGCGATTGCAAAGATTCATAAAAAAAAAAACCCTCATACTCACTTTTGCTGTAAGTGAAGCTGGATCACTAATGATTCACGCGAACATAGACGGATATAGTATGTAGATTGTTTGTGAAGGGGATGCACTTCCCAAACGTAATCTACTGCAACTTCAGCGGCTCAGATGTCATGAGTAAATGATGACCACTATGTTTAGGTATGATGACAAAATTTTCAAACACCCCTAAGATCAAAATGGATTACATGACTAGATAGAGCTGAAAATTCCCTTTACGACGACACCTGGATTGTGAAAATTAGTTGAGGATTGTGAAAGTTATGGTATTTATAATAACGGGGAATATATTAAAATAATATACATTAATTACAATAGAAGTCATGTGACCGAAAATGCTTATTATTCACACATTTTTGCTTGTAACTTCCTCATTTTATCAGATATTTGCATGAAATTTGAATAGAAGAGAGAATTTTGTTAGTTCTTTCAAATGAAATCATGAAAATTTACTGTTTTAGCTGGAATGGGCATCAGACCCATGGTACCTCACTGAAAACAATTATAGATAAATAAGCGTCCATTCATATTCATAAACATTTATTTTCAGAATACAAGAGAAAACAACAATACACATCACTATTAATTGTTAATTCATATTCATACAAGTACACAATTTTTTATTGTCATTCACATTCATCCATTTAAATGATTTTTTTAGACTTTTTTTTTTTCATACTAACAATGAATGATCGGTACGACAAATATACATGCAATCTGTGTACTTGTGCTGACTGAGTTGATAACTGGTTATTGACAGGCTATTGTACAACCAAGTCATCCAAGATGACGTCTGCTGCCATCGCATAGATGGACACATCAGTGTCATGGGCATCAAATTCATACCCCTCCCCGCTCATGGCCTGTAAATTCTCGCTCATTAGTTAGCTTTCTGTATTTTGTTAAAGTTTTTTCAACAAGCAGCTTCACTTTAGTTTTCGCCTGATCTTCAGTCATTTCTGGTATGTATCTAATAATTTCTCTTGCAGTTGCAGTTCTGCTGGATTCTCCAGCTGTGATGTAAAGATAGAGAATATGTCCAATTTGTATAAAATGAGGAGATGGTACATCACAGTACTTGTCCAGGAGGTGCTGTCTGGCTAGACCTGGCTGTGTGTTGGGCCCCTTTCTCCTTCTTTTCATAATTAGCTGTAAAGACATAACATCAAATATTAGGCTAACAAGTCCTTCAACTGTACATACATTGATTAACACTGGATTTCTCTAACATAAGCAGCACCAGAAGCCCAATTAGCGTGGAGAATCATTTTACATGTCTGTAAGTCTACATAATCTACATGATTCAAGGAAATTGGACATAAAATGTTCTAATCGACATGGCTTATGTGTTTCAGGATACTTTGGATAAAAGAGTAAACAAAATTAACAGACAACAAGCAAGCATAATTTTTTGATCACATTCATAGATCCAATGGCACTTTTAAATTATGTGCACAGATTTGCTGTCTTCAGCTAGAGGTTACATGAAAAGATCTAAATAATACTATGCTTGTTCACTGTCATATCCACGTTGCAATTGCCCAGGCCTGCTGTCATATCAAGTGTTCTTAGCCTATTAATTTAGACAGAGTTACAGGCTAGTCCTCAGTAATCTAACTCGAAGTGATGTAAACTCTTACCATTTTGACAAGTATATCAGAAAAAACATGATATACATATTAAACTACATCGCATCAGTAATAATTAAAAAAAACATCGTGAGAATTTGTTAAATACAGACGATGATTTATTCATTTATTTTTTTATAAAACGACGACCGCAGTGCATCTGACAGGGCGTTCGCTAATATACCCGCCACAAATGTGACTACCCAATTTCCGCGATTTAGTAAACTACCTTCTCCTCTATGGATTTCGATGGAATTTCGTCAGTACCAAGATAAAAGCTATGTATTTATGTCCACCTACCTTTCAGTAGTGTCCAAAGCTTAGATGAAGCCCGCCGACAGGTTGAAAGCCATGCAAATCTTCCGAAAGTCGCGGTGACCAGAAAACACCTCTGGCCTGAAATCCCGAAGTGTCCAACGCTGCAGGGGTTTGCACTCGATGTAATTAACGTCGTATTCCGGAAAAACATACTCCCACCAGGCGGCCAGAAGTAGATATTGAATGACATACACATTAACAATACCACGCAGTTTGGAACACATTGTTGAGACACAATGTTCGCCGCGAGCGGTTTCTATGTCATCATACCTACTATGTTCATTATTACATCCAGCAACACAACACCTCAATCGCTCAATCAGAGATATTCTTGTCTAACTTACATCGAAACAAAAGAGGATGGACTCTGACAGCTGATCTGAGGTAAAACACTCATGTCAATCAACTATCGTGGGAGCGGCCTCTGTTAGTGTGACACCACAACGACAGGCATTTGAGAATGGCTCAATTTGAAAAAGGGAATATTATTTTTACAGATTAATTAAAAACCACTGCATGGATTTTTATCATTATAGGTTAGATTTGTACATGCACTGCCAACACACATTAATGTTTAAACAACATGTAAAAGTGAACTTAGCATCCGATGACCCCTTTAAATGGGTCATGAACTGCCTTTTTTTATTATCATGTACTGTTCTCTGAGGTCAACTTATAATGCTATCAAGATTTTTACCTCAAAATACATCATAATTTAGAAGTAATTTTCTGTCCTGTTTTGACCCCCTTCATCGGAACGCTCTGTTTGAATAGACTCAGAAGTAAAAGCCCATTATGATTGGCTAATAGCTGTGTATGTTTGACAGCCTACATTCTTCACAGATGGACGCTGCTGTGATTTAGGTTAAAAATGCATAAATATTCAGTACATATCAAACAATCTATAATAAGAGACAAAGAAATAGTGACTACGTAACAGTTACTCACACTTGTGTCGTGCAACATCAGTGTCGGATCTAATATAGTCGACAAAGCATTGTCGTTTAGATTCAATCTTACTGAAAAACCTTCATCAAAATGGACCTTGTTTGTAAACCAGTCCATGGTAAATTGATGTGAACGAAGGACCGAGTTCTTAGTGACGCAGTCTGGAACTTCATTAAAATTAAAGTTCATCCACTCTTTCCTAATACTGGGATCAGATGGAAGGCAATGCAAAGAATATTTTTGCAAAACTTGGCACTGAACAACAACATCTTGACTTGGGAGCCATCTTTACCATATGGTTTCTGCGTAGACAAGCGTTCGCCTCTTGTTATTTACCTAGGCTACTAACGTGCAAATCTTTTATTGTGATGCATTTCACAGGACTCCTAGTTGTGCAAGGAACTGTGCGAAAACAAGTTGTTGGTGTTTTACTGCCATTCCCATTTCAGCTGGAAAGTTTGTTGAATTGTTTTACAGAAATGTAGGTAGAGATATGTTTTTCCAATGCTGCAAAAAGCTACTATACTTTAGAAGTTTTTGCATTGCAATATAGCACCCAAGTTGTATGAACTACTTTTATGGTGTTTTTTTCCCCCAAGGTAACTATGACTATCATTGTATGGAAAAGAGCAGTGTGAAGACATCAAAATTCTCCTTTCATGTTCAACTGAAAATACCTTTTTCATTTAAGGCTTTAAACAACACAAGGGTGAGTAAACAATGATAGAACTTTTATATCTAGGGTCCTTTAAGGTATTTATTCTATTATATATACACTATTTTTGTTCATTCCTTCACTCTAACCTGGCACTCCAGGTGCTGGCTTAAGTAAAGAATACCTGAAGCACTGGATGAAACACTTGCTGACTGGCATACACTAAGTCTAAGCCATACCTGTCACAGAAAAATAGTGTCCTGTGGGAGAGGTATTCAATAATCCATCACCTGAGGTCACACATTCTCCTCACACACCAGTTCGCCCTTTTTCTTTTCTCACACGAGTCGCTCCAGCATCTTACACTTCCCATGTTGCACAAGCTTGCACAATTCATACACCCCTTGCATATTTCAGAGAATTCATTTCTTCTCCCTTCAACTTGACCTTAATCAACTCTGCACTAAAACAGTGCGCCTGCTCATGTAAAAGACTCAATTTAAAAGGGCATTTTCAAAAATGTAAATTAGGAACTACGTGGCAACAAGTGTGCATATCACCAGTGTGAGCCATTTGAAAACAACAGAACTGCAAGCGCAATTTAGTTTGCAAATAACTCAGCGGTGCTTTTATAGAACCTGGCCTTTTATTGCAAAAGCATGACATTAGACATGATAATGGCTTCACTGGTTTGGGAAATTACGTGGCACCGAACAGGCACTCAGATGAAATCAGAGTGGCATGTGAATTATCTACAGTCAGGTTAAGAGTGGGGAAAAAATGACTAGAAATCGCATGTTCAGCACAGGGTTGCTAATACTGTGATTTGTGACATTTTAAGAAGCTTTGACAAGCACTTGCTTTATGCAGAATGTGTCTGGATACAGTTTGTACAGATAACGTACACAACCCCCTTGTCATCCAAAATGTTCATGTCTTTCTTTCTTCAGTCATAAAAAAATTGTTTTTTTTGAAGAAAACATTTCAGCATTTTTCTCCATATAGTGGACTTCTATGGTGGCCCGAGTTTGAACTTCCAAAATGCAGTTTAAATGTGGCTTCAAATGATCCCAAATCCAGTTGTAAACGATCCCAGCCGAGGAAAAATCCAATCGGTTATTTTCATAGACTGTAAAAAAATATGGACATAGTGTCTTTGACGTCACCCGTAGGTTTCTGAAGAGCATTTTTGAAGCTCTTAGTGGTCGGGAGTCGGCCGTCGCCATCTTGGAATCACGTCACTGCACATCACTCCCGGATAATAGAAAATGGGCAAAGAGGCGGGACGAGGGTGGAGCTGGTTGCAAAAACCATGCCTGCCTACCGTGACGGTGGTGACAGCAGCGACAATCCACCTCAAGTGGCCACGCCCTAAATTATGCAGAACTTTAAGGCTTAATATAATTTAAAAGGATGAGTTATAAAAAAAAATTCACCCCCCTTACAGTTGACATGAAGGGCAAAATTAGCTATATAGACCAAAACCACTTTTTGTACCAGCCTGTAAACATTTTTTTCTGCTATAAGTTGGGCATTTTAACATGGGGAGTCTATGGGATTGACTCCCTTTTGGAGCCAGTGTCTAGTGGCCAGTCGATGAACTGCAGTTTAAGTCACTTCCGTGTTGGTTTCAATAGAGAGAGCGGGAGGTTGCCGCTTGGTTATTTTCATAAAAATAATACAATTTATATATACTTTTTAATGTTAAACACTCGCCTTGTCTTGCTCTGCCTGAACTCTGTTTTTTCCCGGTTCATGACGGTTAGGGTATGTCGAAAACCTCCCATCTCATGTTCTCCCTCAACTTCAAAATCATCTTATATGGCTGTTTTACCTTTTTTGTTAAGGGTGTTTGATCTGCTTTGCATGTACACTTTGCAAAGACTGGGTCGGTACTTCTGCAGCAATGTAGGATAATTTTGAAATGATTTTTGAAGTTGAGGGAGAAAATACGATTTGAGTTTTTCAACATACCCTAACTGTCTTGAGCCAGAATACACAGAGTTCAGGGAGAGCAAGACAAGATGAGCATTTGAGATTAAAAATATTTAAATTGTATTTTTTAAATGAAAATAACAGATTGTTTTGCTAGATAAGACCCTTCTTCCTCGGCTGGGATCATTTACAACCACATTTGGGATCATTTGAAGCTGCATTTAAACTGCATTTTGTAAGGTTAAACTCGGGGCACCATAGCAGTCCATTATATGGAGAAAAATCCTGAAATATTTTCCTCAAAAAACTATTTATTTACAACTGAAGAAAGAAAGACATGAACATCTTGGATGACAAGGGGTGAGTACGTTATCTGTAAAATTTTGTTCTGGAAGTGGACTTCTCCTTTAATACTGAAAAGCTGCTTTGACACAATCTGTATTGTTAAAAGCGCTATATGAATAAAGGTGACTTGACTACAGTAAAAGATCCTGCATCGAGTAGTCCAGACTTCAGAGTATGCCTTGAAATAAACACAATCAATAAAGAGCATAAACATCGGATGGACTAAGCTGTCCGGCAGCACAACAACTGCTTCTTTAGGCACACCCATCATCTCTTTATCGTATTAGGAAAGGGAAAGTAAATTGCTTTGTGTTGACATCAAGACTGGGCATCAACAGCTGCATAAAATCAGGGCAAATCCCATTCCAGCACAATTGTCAATGGAGACAAGCCTTGTAATGAAGAAAAATAAATCTCTTGGTGTTTCATGAGAATGATTTTTATGGGTCTAGCTGGGGAAGAACTTGGCACATAATGATTAGGGCACCTACATAAATAACTTCAAATCAAGTTATATAGGCCTAGCAGAATACTTAAGATACGAACTGTTTGTTCTTTTTCAACAAGCTGGCTGATAGCTTTAGATTTTAATGGGAACTTAAGATATGAGATATGAGATTGCAAAAGACAGCAAAATGATTCACATTTGAATCACTATTCAGTCTTCCAGCGAATCGCAACGATTCACAAATTTCTAAAATCGATTTTCTAGTTAATATAATATTAATAATAATAGCATTACGTTGTTGGAATAAAACAGCAACAGCAATGGAGAAGGAAAAACAAATACATCCTGCCCCATTTTCAGCGAGGGCAAAAAAAAAAAAAATTATATTAATTATTGATCTTTCATTATTATGGGAAGTAGGGGTGTGCCCAATGGCACGGAAAACAGCCACTTGCTAGCGGAGCCTGTTACATTAGAGCACATAATATAAATTTCACTTACCACATAAACAGAGTAAGTGATGATGTCAAATGATTTGCAGATCCTGAGCACCACTGACAAACATCTAATCTTGTAAATTATGTGGTAAGTAGTTCCCCTTTCACTGTGTGATCACGAATCTCAAAAGAGAAAGTAAAACGCACAATTTAAAAGCCATTTCAGTGCCCCACATATTAATAACGGCTCCCTGATGCCTGCAATTTATATACAGTATATTTACCAAACGATATAACTGTGAGAGAAAGCACTGCAATATATTTTTCCCTTCCATCTTGTATTTAGGGGTTTCGTAGTACGTCATTTCCTTTCCGAACACAGTATGATTGGATTCGGTCACATTCCTAATGGGAAGTGTAAAATATTTTTGATGTATTAAGAAATTAATAGTTAATAAGAAAACACTGCTTTCTTGAGTCAGGACTACCCATACTATGGACTGGTATGTACTTTGTATTAAAGGGGTCATCGGATGCAAACTTCACTTTTACATGTTGTTTGAACATTAATGTGTGTGGCGTCACACCGACAGAGGCCGCTCCCACGATTGATTGACATGAACGTCTTACCTCAGATCAGCTGTAACAGTCCGACCTCCATTGTTTCGATGCCGGAGCAGGGGTGTAAGTTAGACAAGAATATCTCCGATTCAGCGATTAAGGTATTGTGTTGCTGGATGTAATAATGAACATAGTGGTCGTCATTTATTCCCGACATCTGAGCCGCTGAAGATGCAGTGGACTGCATTTGTTTGTGAAGGGAATGCGCCTCCCGATCTACATAAATGCGTTTATGTTCGTGTAAATCATTCGTGATCCAGCTTCACCTACAGCAGAAGTGAGTATAAGGGTTTTTTTTATGAATCTAATAACATGCTAGTTAGCATGCTAGTTTCGCGGCTAAACATGCTAAATGCGGCTAAAGTAAACAAACTCTCAAAGCAGCACGTCAGTCCACAGAGAAAAGAGAGGGGCGGGGTGAGCAGGGCTCATTTGCATTTAAAGGAACAATCCCTCAGAATGGGATGGTTTTTGCAGAGCTCATTTTGACAAGGTAAAATGGGTGTTGTTTTACACAACCATTGAAAATTTTTTACCCAAGTATATTATAGACTTTTCATTAAGACCCTAAAGAATCATATCAACTTGGGAATCCAATGACCCCTTTAAAATACTGGTGTGTTTGATGTCCAGTGTGCACAAAAAAAAAAATTGATGAAAAAATCGTGATTAAATATCGATAAATCGTGAATCGATTTTTAATCGAATGATGACCCCCAAGAATCGATCTAAATTGAACTGTACTGAAAGATTCTCAACCCTAAATAATATTTTTTTTTTTTAAAAAATGCTTCCAGATACTTTTAATGGAAAATAATAAAGACTGACAATAATGAACATGATTTGAAACAACCAATACTAAGATAATTGCATAGATGAAAGAATAGACTTAGAGAGAAATGAAGAGCAGGGACATTATACACTAATTAAAACATCTTTAAAGCAAGATAAATTCACTTGAGAGTCATAAGCAAACCGCATGAAAACATTCCAGATGATATATTTTGTTGTAAAGTTTCATTAAAATTCAAGCATAAATCTGTGAAACTAACAGTTTAGAGAGGCAAGTAATTTGTTGCTTGCAAAATTGCTAATTACTTAGATATGAATCTTGTATCAAGATAAATCTGATGGAAAACAAAACAAAAATGCTAATTAAGAAAATGACTTTTGAGGTACAAGAACTTTTCAATCACAGCTATAAGGTCATTGTCAAATTGCTGGTGAATTGCTTTGGAAAAAGTCAGCAAACATGTCACTTGCCATTTCAAGTGGAAAGTGAAAGGGAGAAAGGTTTCCAAACTAATTTGCAAACTAATAGAAAATAAACTTTTAATTCACAAAAACTCCACATGAATGACATGGGGAAATGCATGGTTCTCTTATTTATATCTTAGAAGTGTATCATCAAACTTTAGTTTAATTTAAAAGTCAGTGTAGACACAGTATTTCAAGACACAATAATGGGCTGCAAAATAAATTGGCCCATGAAGTCAGCAATCTTAAAGATGTATAAATCCTGAAATTCCAAATAGTGGCTGTGCCTAGAAGCAACCAATGTAATAAGATTTATCTCCCATGAGCGATGTCTTATGCCCTCCCAAAGTTATGCTTTAGAGTCAGAAGTACAACCAAGTGCTGGGGGGCATGAACTTCAAACCTCCTCCACAGTCATTTGGTAAAAGCCACAACAATAAGAATAGATTAGAACACTCCAGTGACCATACACGTTGAGTATAAATATATCCAATATTTCCTCAGGGGAGCATTTTCTCTGAGGTCAAAAAAGGTAACAACTTCATTAAGATATGACAGATTTATAGGGGGAAAAAATGTTGGGTAAGCAAATGTTTGTCACTGGGCATGAGAAATGCCATGAAAGGCTAAAAGGTCTGTTAAAAACCAAAAGAAAAATCACCACCAGCATTAGTGGGAAATCTTAATTAAATAATTAACTCAAAATAAAATTATCATCATAAATTCCTTTCTTCCATAGAGCACAAAAGGTAAATTTATCTTGGTTGCTCTTTCCTACAATCAACCTCCAAAACGATAATGAAAAGCACAGTGGTCTGCACAACTGAAATGTTGAAATGTTCCAAGAGCTTCAAAGTCTTTTAAAGGTGAAAACAGGTAGTCCCACTCATGCTTCTGAGCCAATGTTACAATTATAATTAATAATAATAATAAGAATAATAATAATAATAATAATAATAATAATAATAATACAGAAAAAAATCTAAAATGACATGAAACACTTTTTTTTAAGTTTCAAGCTAATTAGCATTATTTCAATCAATCATGCTAAATTGCACTTCTAAGTTCTAATGGTTTTCATCTAATCTGGACTTTTAAGTTGTTGGGAAAAAAATGATGAAGTAAAAAATTCATGCCGTTCATGACAGAGCCATTATATTCAGACAATTCACTGTCTGTACCAGTAATGAGGTCACTAGATGTTTGCCTCATCCTTTTCTATGTATGCCCTCATTTGCAATTTGGTGCTTTCAAAAATACATCTGGCAGATGAAAGATCTGTTTTTTTTTTGTTTTTTTTTCCACATTCAGTGATGCCAAAAACTGGAGCTAATTGTACTGTTAAAACTGCTCTTTGACAAGAAGTTCACTGTACACGAGCACATAGAGAAAAAAAAAAAGTTTCAATTGAGAAAGAGTAGAGTAGAGTCATGCCATGAATAGCAGTGAGCATTAAAAAGCTAGATACTCTTTATTCAAGCATGATATTTATTCTAAAAAACGGCAGAATGGTAGAGCCGAACACCCCTGAAATAATCAATTTGTAATGCAATTACAGTTATGCATTGTAAGATATGCTAGGCCTATTAACAGATTGTTAATTAGATTTTTTTCTTTCTTCAAGGTTTCTAAAGGACTAATGTACGCCAAAGAACGCTCATCTTATATATGTGGATTTACTTAGCTATACTTTGGGGACACATTTGTCCTTAGAAGTGAGCTCAATCTGACAAACTCTTCCTTGGGGATATTCAGGGACGCCCTCAATTGGAAAAATTATTCATGCATAAATAATATATATATATATATATATATATTTTTTTGTGCAAACGTTTCCATTTAGGGGTCAAGGTTAGTCAGTAGTATCTATAATTAGCTTTATATAAAAACAATGCAAGTCTAAGACTTGTCCTCATTTAGATAAGCTAAGTTAAGGTGCGTGAATCTTCAATTCTTCAGAGCTATGAAACTTGCAGATCAGCAAATCACAGAAAATGAATAGTTTGCACACTTCCAAGTTCTGAGGACATTTTAAAAACAGTATTTTCAAAGATTAAAAAAAAACTCCCCACTTCTTTTAGAAATTGTATATCAAAAGGAAAACCATCTCTCTTGAATAATGAGCTACACTGGGCAATGGGCATTTGTAATTAAAAAGAGCTTTGGAGTCTCATGTTTGACAAAAACAACATGCCTTTAGATCAGTAATCAATTCAATGCAATCTATTAAAAAAAAAAAAAGACATAACATGCTTTAAACTGAAAGGAAACGTCATTACACATAAAACAGCAGCAGACAGCAGACTTTGCAAAGTCTCTGGACACAGTATATGATTTCCATCACACTAACAAAGTCCTACATACAGCAGCACACATATAAACACAAACCTAGAAAGAAACAGAGAACTGTGAACATCAAAATGTTCCTTTTGGTGTGATATTTATCCTCTGTTCAAAGGAATAAATTCAAGGAAAATAAAAACTAGCCTTCAGTTACCCCTTTCAGCTACAAAAAAAAGTTATACAGCTATAATAAGACAAAAAATATAAATAAAAAAGTGCTCATATTCAAGGTCTTCTAAAGCTATTTGATAGCCTAGTTTGAGGAACTGACCAAATACAAGTTGCTAGTCACTGCAAAGCCTCCCCTCTGTTCTTAAACATCAAGCCATTTCACAGAGGGGAAAGTATTTGCCATCTAAAAATACATACAGCACCATTAAAAAAAGTTAAAATTATGTTTTAGCAACACTTTAAATTCGGATAAGTTCTCACTTTATTCCAAATTTTAAAGTGCCAATTATTTTTGATCACTGAAGCAATTTTGCTTGAACATGGAAAACAAATAACATCTCTGAGGGACATTAATTAAGATCTTTGAAGGTCATGACTTGAAAAAGCACAATTTTTATTTTGTTAAAAGTCATTTTGAGCAAAAATATATTTGAAATATATAGTTTTAATATTGAGCACTAGTCGAGTATGTCTTTTCCATTTTCTGTTTACTATCAAAAGGTTTTACATTTTTGTTTGCCATTTTCATAATATATTTTCATTGCCTATCCAAGGTGCAACAAGAAACTGAATAAAAATATACATTATAGGGAATATAAAGCCTCAAGGAAAAGAAAAAAAAGTGCAGTAAGCAATGCAGTCATTTTCTTCATTCAGCACACTGGCCGAAAGCAAATATTACGAAGTCACGCATTGGCACCTCACGCTGCGCAAATGAATGAATGGACAGAGAACGGATGGCAGGAGGAATTCATTCAAGTCTCTTTACTGGCAGAATATTTGCTATAACAGAATGGTAGACTTTTTGAAATTCAGTGATCAGTTTGCCTTTCTCAGAGAGGGACTGTAAATCCAGTAAATTTGACTGGCTCACATTGAAGGAAAAGGTATTGTCATGCAGATTACAGCCTGGAAATGGCCTCTAGAGGTATCCATGGACAGACCTCGCAAGTCCTTCCCAGGGGCACTACATGGCCAAAAAGGAGTTTTAACTACTGGGGGAAAAAACCTGCAGTAGGATGAAACCCTTATGCAAGATATAGAAAATGCAAAGTAATACAATCATGATTTGCCTATGCATAAAATACAGAACATGATATTCAAACAGACAGACAACATCAAAAAAAACACAACATCATTTGAAGATGACAGATATACAGACACATAAACAGACATGAAAAACAAGTCAAACAGACTGAAAGGTAGCTAAACAGATTGACAGGAAGATACAGTAGACAGACAAATAAACAGAAAGACAAGTAGACAGTATCTACAGCACCTATCAGATGTGAAACAAACAGCTAGAGACGAATGTAAACAGCTAAGACAGCTAGATAGACACACAGACAGAGAGACAAATAAAAAGACAGAGACTTTTTTCCAAGTACAGTGAATACAGGTGAAGTAGAAAGCTGCTAAATATATTTTCCATCACAACAGAGAGAGAGAGAGAATATTACACGTAACTGTATCCCACTTTACCTGTATTTAGCTTAAAGGCGGACAGATTTTAAACCAACAATCCATCGCAATATACTGTAACTATGACATCAGTCTGCAAACAAAAAGACTGGGACGCATCAATAACCTGCACTTTTTCTGCAAATTAAAAACCAAAGCAAAGCTTTAGGAGATGCAAAATCTACGTCCAGCACCAAATACCAACTACATCACCATTAAATCCACTTGTCAATTTCAAGATCACAGTACAGAGCCGAAAGATCCCGCCTGCTGGCACTCGTGCATCCATGTTACAGAGGGAACCTGTTCGAGCGCATTCCATCGTTACAAATTCCGTCCATAACATTCCTCTAGGATACAGGTTTAAACAAACCAGTGTTTACATCATGGCTGAAACTACTTCATCTGACGAACAGAATGTAAAAGAAAGTTTTACACCCGTTCTCTACAAGAGCTGACTCACTTTCCAGGACTTCAAGTTTCTTTTCAAAGAGCAGCGACGTAACAAACACAATCCACGTTTCCGAAACGCGTACTTTCCAAAGCAAAAGTACGATCCACTCACCGAAAAACAAGGAATCCTTCGCGCGTCCTGAGCAGAGCAGTGCACGCACACGCTGTCTTCTATACACACACTCACTCCCTCATCTTACCCACATACATACGCGTGAGCGCGCGTACACACACACAGCCCGCTGGAAAGTTTAGTGACGTCACCCACTCAGTTAAATGCCACCGCAGGAGTCTCGCCAACCAGCTGGAGGTTTAAAGGGCCAGAAGAGAGGTGAGGAGTGCTGCTAGGATGCAAACAAACACTCCATGTCCAATTATTCTTACACATTTTAGAAACTGTAGCTTACTTTTTAAATATATTTCCATAAACACGTTTTAAACTCAAAATGGACATTTTTTTCAGGTTTCTTGTCTTGTAAGAAGAGCAAACTTTGAAAGAATTAATTGTAAATACTGATTAAAATTAACAAAATAGCAAAAATTTGAAACCATTGTTTTGGGTAATAGCATTATAGCATTTATATTGTTTAAAATATTTTTGTTTTCAGTTAAAATATATTCTAATAATATAAAACAATATTGAAAACAGTTTTATGGTGTTTTATAACCTAGTTGTTCACCCAGCAGATACATATAGCAAAAATAGGATTTTAGAATTCAAAATATGTATTTTGATTTAAGAGGTTTTTTTTTTTTTTGGTTTTTTGGTTTTTTTGCACATTGAGTTTGTCTTTTCAATATTTTTAATGAAATGTTTACATTTTTATTGTTTTTGTACATTTGTATCCAAGTTACCATTATTTAATGATAATTTAAATACAAAAAAAAAAGAATTTTTAAAAAATGAAGTGAAATAAAAAAATGAAATTAAGAAATGTTGCCATCCGTTTACATTTATAATTTGACACATTTTTGAGTGAAACACCATATAAAGGAAAAATAATTATAGGAATGAATTGGATTATAGAAAAATCGGTGTCAAGCATTCCAGCACCAAACGATTTATCTGAACATGAAATGAGGCATGACGCAACACACTCAGTCTCAAAATAGCCAATAGAAACCACTCTCTGCGTTTACATGCTCCCTCTCACTTATAAAGTGACTCTATTGCCATTGAAACACTAAGAACACATGCCTTGTATTTTCTTGAGGCTTCAGCAGACTGCTTTTCATGCATTTCATTGTGACAAAAATATGTTCTAAAAATGTTTTTTTAGCATTCCTGTTATGTTTAAAATATTCAGTTTTTACATGTTTAAAAAATGTTTTTATTCTTTTTTTATTTCTTGGTTGTTTGAATGCTAAAGACAACATTAAAGGGGACATCGGATGCAAAACTCATATTTACATGGTGTTTGCATATATGTGCCTTAGCAGTGTGTGGACACAATTACCCTACAATGATAAAAAAAATCCATTCACATCTTTTATTTTAATCCCCCCAAAAAACCTAAACGGTTTCAATTATCAAGCCGTTTTGATTTTCTGAGCAGTATGACATCATATTGCTCAGGCCCCGCCCACAACCACTGACAGACTGTCCTTTATTATCATATTTCCACCCTCAGCCCATTGTACACTGTCCACCACACTTCTCACACTTGAGCAGCTGAAACATTAAATATTTTTTATGATTATTCGCAAAACACCTTTCTCTTCCACGGAAGAGAGGGGCAGGGTGAGCAGACCTCATTAGCATTTAAAGAGGTCATGCACCGAAACAGGTCACTGTAAACAGAGATGTTTTTGACAAAGTAAAAACAATTACGACCATTGAGGAATTTTACCCAAAGTATGATACAGACATTTCATGAAAACCCTTAAGAATCATACCAAATTGTGGAAAATGGGCTTCCGATGTTCACTTTAAGGGGAATGTTCCGTTGTATTATTTTATGACAATGTTACTTTTGAATGTTCTCTAAACCCTCTTAGATGAATGTCCAACTAAAATGTTTCCCAAAAACGTTCTACAAACACTGTATAAAATAATGTTTTTTTGTGCTAACATTTTAAAAACATTCTATGAACGTTACTGGAAAATGTTTGTTCGCAACTTTGAAAGAACCTTGCTAGAATGTTCTAAATTCTGAGAAGGTTGACTGTTGAACATTGAATTCTGAGCCACCATGACCAGCAAAATGACTAAATATAGTATCGTACAGATTGTGAGTGTTAAACTCTGATTAACCGAGTATCATAAGGACATTAAGCAGTATTAATTAAGCAGTACATTAGTATGCATTAAGAACATAAAGTGTTTTGAACATGTCTTACATTTTTAAATGCAGCTGTTCATCTTTCTTCCTATTAGTTATCATGTACAACAGTTCTCTAGGAATGCGATGTGAGCAAGTGATCGGCCTACATTTAGTTTATTATCATAGAAAGGCCATCAGTGCTATAAAAAGGCCTGTAGTCAACTGTCAATGGAAACTGATGCGTGGCATGCTCAGGTGCATGATGAGGAATCCAGGGAGCATGAGAATAGCAGCCTTAGCATCACAAAAGGAGCTCTCACAAAGAGATCACGCTGATTTTTTTTAGCACAGTGCCAGCCAAGTGGTGCAGGGATGAAGTGTAAGCGAGTTTTTAGACATTAGTTTTGCCTAGCTATGACCGAACATGAATTCTGGAGCTGTGGATTTAGTACTATCATTGTAAAATGTACAAGAGAAACACTCTACTTTAATCACACTGATTACAATATTCAGTGGCAAACCCTGGAACTATAAAGAAAAGAGCACCAGAATGACTTTCATGTAATCACTGTCTTTTCAAGTGAAATTTACATTATTGTTCGTGAAAACTTGAAAATGAATGGGCTTTTGATATGAAATCCTACTAAGTGAATAAATAAATTCCAAAGGATTTACTTAATCAGTTTGAAATTCTTTCTTTTTTTAACTGAGAAGTCCCCAAAGGACAATCAAGACGAAGGGTAAACTGGATGAAAATGCAGCATTTCTTAATCAGAAGGAAGATCTCGTCGGCATACATTACCATTAAGTAAATGGCAAAACTATTTCATGTATTCACTCATTTAAAAAAAAATGTTGAAAATGTTTCTGTTGATGTGGCAATAAACAAAAACAGACTTTGGTAGACACTTTAATCAATGTATTTATAGTTTATGTAAAGTATTTATCAAAAACATGAACTTGGTATTGCAGTGCCATGCTGTTCCACTGCAATAATGGCAAACATAAATTAGAAACTCAGATTGCTTTCTTTCCCTTTCTTTGTGTGTGCGTGTATTTCCTTGTTCTCTCTAATATACGAGGTATTTCATATAAGGAATGAATTTGAATTTTTCTTAATGACAATGGCTTCTCTCTGATGTACAGAGATCACATCTAAGAATCTGAATCTGAAAAGGCTGTGAATCCATCTCATTTTACACAACAAGCCTTTTAAAGATAATTGACTGTCTCTAATGAAAAAGCTCCTACATAGCTTGGCTATCAGATAGCTGTAAGCCACAAAATTCTTTCCTTCAGAGCAGAAACCCATAGGCCATTAGAAAATCCCAGGAACAAAGGCTTTACTGAGGAAAAAAATGAAAATGTGCTAAAATTATAGCACTGTGCATGTGTGAATGTGAGGATTTTAATGTAAAGAATGTGTCAGCTAAGAGGCCATTCACAGAGAATGTGTTTTTGCTTTGAAGACGCAGTAGTGAAATGGAAAAAAGCATGGTCTTGAGATTTCTTCTTTTAACATTTCATCTTGAGCACTTCTTTTAACATGAGCGCCACAAACTGGCCCTAAGAATGTTGTTTTGCGGATTTTGGTGTAAAAAAAATGGATAGAATTGCTGAAACTGAAAAAACGCACCGTCCACTGAAAACTATTTCTCAGGATTTATATGAGTATTGATCTTTTCATAATACACTATATTACTTCCACTTATTATGGGCTGGTCATGGCAAGGCTCACTGAACACTATGATTTACATTTATGTTGCACTGGAGCTTAAAGCCACGGTATATAAATAACTTACATGTTTAGATTTACTAGGAAATCTAAATTTAAATACTAAGAGAACCACTTACAGGCCAGGCCACTTACAGGCTAGCTGTGCATGATTATGCAGTCCAACAATAATAATAATTTTCAGTCTCGCTATATCTTTTCATGAACTCACTGAGGTCTGATGATCACAAATTCAAAAGGACAGGTACTCATAGCAATGCAAACTAAAATGCACATCAAACAATCCCTTGTTAATTAAGTAAATCTATCTCTTTTGATGTATTGTGGGGAGCCTTGTTTGATCAGTCATTAAACATATATCTTTGTGTAATTCTGAATATAGGCAGCAGTTCATTTACACAAAGCAACTAAATTAGTTATCTTTGAACTAATTGTTTTCAATTCTTTGAGTGTAATGGATGAAATAGAAATGAGATTAATACTGATGATTTGAGGAGGATCTATGAACTGTTTAGTCTTCGCTTTCATGTTAAAGTTTTATAGTAAGTGGTTGCACAAAATAGATTTTTCTGCATTTTTCTATTTTGAGTTCAACATACAAATTTTGTAGTGATATCAGCTAAATTGTACACAGTACAGTAAGTAAATCGACCCACATTTAATTATGTTCATTCTGCGTGGAGATGTGACATACATTGATGTAAGATTAGACTTTCTTGAACTTCTTACTCTTACCAAGACATGGTAAGAGCTAGAGCTTCTGCTTTTATACACTGCAAAAATTTCAATATAGCAATCTAATATGTAAATCTAATATGTTATGACAATTTAATATGGATAAAATAAGAACATAGTTTCCATGATGATGAATTAAAACACACCATCATTTTACACAAATCAGAAAAAAAGTTATAAACAGAACTGTAATCAACAATTGTTTTACTTTAATTGAAATAAATCTGTAAATAAATAAATATATAATCAGAAATGGATAACAAATCTGCAATAACAATTTATAAAATATAGCTGCAAGCAGTAATTACTAGAGTTCAAGCACTTACGGCATTTAAGCATATATGGAAAAAGACATTACATATTATTTAGCAAGGCTGTACCCACCTAAATCAATGATTAAAAAAGCATTTTTGGTAAATCCAGTTAATTTACCATAGAATAGGGCGACCAGATGTGCCACTTCCTGGTGACATGTTCAGCACAATATTTTTTAAATTGCCTAATATAACCAGGTGCTGTTTGTTTGTACTGCGCCTATACATTAAAGTACCGTGAGCTATAGAGAGCAGAGCAGATGGATCCATGCCTTCAAATCACTTTCGCGGTACTTTGATATCATACAACGATTGATCGGCACAGCGCAAACAGGCAACACCTGGTTATTTTAGCCAATTTAGAAATACTGTGCTGAACGTGACCCCGGGAAATGGCACGTCTGGTCACCCTACCATAGAAATATGATGTTTTTTACCATTTATGACTGTTATATGTAACCCCTACACCCGGGTCCTACTCTCACACCGCTCCGAGCGGGTCTCAAACCCCGGTCTCCGGCATGGGACGCGGACGCACTAACAAGGAGGCTAAAGGCTGCAACCTCTAGCATCAGTCGCTAGTGCATCTCTTGAGGTCAGGGGAGTGAGGTTTACTTGCACAGCACTTACCCGCTGGCCTCCGTTACATATAGCACCAGCAGTGGTCCGATCCACTTAAAACTTTGCATGCTTGTTTAAAATCACCAGTTGCACATGCTCAGCAGGTTTTGTGAAGTTTTGAGTTTTCATTTAGGCTTTATAGGATTTTGGGTAAATTTGCCCCTTTTCTAAACAACCCCGTTAAATTTAAACATTTTTGGATAATTACTGGCCTAGAGAGTCCAGAGAATTTTACTGCAGAATAGTTCCAGATAGTTCCCAAAAGTAGTTTTTTTTTTTTTTTTTTTTTACATCCTCTCAATCATTAAACAAATGATTTGATTGACAGCAGTGGTTCTAAAGGCAAAGTCTGGAATGAGGAGTTCTAACGAATTATATGAATATTGTCAGTATGTGCGAAAAACTGTGCAACGTACAATCATTTACCTTAAAAAATGTGATTTTGCCCCCCAGTGGCCGATTTCTGTCAAGTTTCTCTCAGACCTTTGGGGCCGAGATTCGTCCTGATCGGCCTCCGTTAACCTTGTCTAACAGGTGCTTAAACTTCGTTGGCCAATGGCACCCATGTTTTTCGAGAGAGCAAATGTTCTTGTAGACACTTGTGGAACTTGGCATCAAGACACCGATTTTCACATTGGTGGGACAAATGGTTGCGCAGTTATAGCCATTTTTATGTTTTTTCCCCCTCTTATAGCACCAACAAGTGGTCAAGCTCTGTGATTTTTTTCCTGTGACCTCAGATTGAGCTCTTACGTAAGTGTTTTGAGTTTGGAGATCAGGAGTTATAGGCATTTTACTAAAAGTGGCCCGACCCCTTTCAAACGTTTTGGTGCCCCTTTGAGACGGCAAGTCGAAAGTGCAACTTTTCTTTTGATAATAATTGATATTCTCTCTCCAGAGAATCTTTCTGCACTGATTTAGTTCCGTTCGGGCAAAAAACCTAGGACTAGTTCGCAAAAGTTTTTCAAAAAATGCAAAATACTCGAAAATTTCGACAGCTCACGATCAAGTCCAAGAATTCCAACGACATAAGACACTTGAGTCTGCGACTGATGGTTTAGGAGTTACAAGCGATTTCATACTTTTGATCACTGTAGCGCCCCCGTCAGGCCGATTGGGGCGAGCCTTGGTGACGTTGTAGGTGGTGTGAGTACTACCATTCCTTCGAGTTTTAAGTCTCTACGACTTACGGTTTGGTCTGCACTATCCATTTTACGTAGGGATCGCTGATCCTTGACCATTCTAACAATTTGATCAACGCCTAATAGCTGATAAGATAAGCATTTTTTAAGGCAGTCTGAACCATCCAATATAACACAATATAATGGGTTGGAACATTTATGACAAACTAAATAAATAAACTGTATTTGTTACATGCAAATCATATATCAAATGCATTATTATGTTGCATATCTAATTTCAGAAATGTATTTTAATTCGAACAGGAAAAGTTTTTTCGCCTATTTAGCCAATGATTAATTGAAAAGAGCTCACTGTCATGAGACACGTTAACAATGTACTACATTATCTCAGTAGCGAGAGCTCTGTGTGCTCATTAAACTTCCTCTTTTTTCTTGCAAGGATAAATTAAATGGCACACTCACAGAAATCTGTAAATGAAGAATAATTAAACCAAGTATTATTTCTTTATCTGCTGCAACATAATTAATGGAACCACTTCATATGCCGAGAGAATGGGACATTACTAAATATGTTGCTGGCCACCATATGTCACCTTAAACATATTGTATGTCTGTTCAATGCAGAGAGATACGGTGAGGACCAAGACCCCATCTGAACTATGTGCTCTTTGCTTTAATCTTCTCTCTCTCAAGGAACAAACTTTGCATGTTAGCAGGAGTTGAGACACCCAGAAAACAAGCAGCAAAACAGCACTGGCAGGCAGAGCAGAAAATCCCATTAAAAAGGGTCCTCTGATAAGGCGATCACAGTTTGCTCAAAGTGGCTCAGAATTTCACACCTCACTATTGCTTCTACGCACAGCAAACCATATCAAGACCACTGCAGCACGGACAAATGCGAGGCTAGTTAGGAGGAAAGTATGTTGCTGTCATGTTCCTAATGATCAACATGAGGAGTTTGAGGTGTGGGAATCCACACGGGTCTGTGATTTGTTGGACTGTTGCCTGCATTTGTACTGTTGCAGGTGGGGTTCTTTTCCTTTTTGAGACTGAAGTAAAAAAACACCCTTTAAAATTAGGCAAATGTTGTTCTGAGGCTGCTAGTATACGCAAAATATCCCTACAGCTGTAATAAAAGTTAAAAGGCTTTCAGAACATACAGTGGAATATAATTCAGTTGGTACTTCGTGATATAATATTTCAACCCAAAACAACCCCTGTTATAAATGAACACACTGTGACTTTGAGTAAAGATATCTTACTCATTCTACAGTGGGGAGGCAGTAAAATAGCTCAGGATAGGTGCAGCAGGACTGAAATATTAAAATCAAAACAACTGGGTCAGGTATTTTACAGGGAAAAAAAAAAAAAATACAGGAAACTATTTTAATGAACAGCCAAGATATAACACCAAAGATTTAAAAAAATTCTTGTTATTGCACAGCTCTCTAGAGAAATGTATTATGATTAGGGATTAAAGGAAAAGTTCACCCCAAAATTAAAATTTTGTCATTAATTAACTCACCCTCATGTTAATCCAAACCCATAAGACCTTTATTCATCTTCGGAATACAAATGAAGGTATTTTTGATGAAATCTGAGAGCTTGACCCTGAATAGGCAGCGATGCAACTGACACATTCAAGGCCCAGAAAGGTACTAAGAACATTGTTAAAATAGTCCATGTGACATCAGTGGTTCAACTGTAATGTTTTGAGGCGACAAGAATATTTTGTGTGCAAAGAAAACAAAAATAACAGCTTTATTCAACAATTTCTTCTCTCTGACATAGAACTCAGATGTGTTGAACCACTGATGCCACATGGACTATTTTAACAATGCCCTTACTACCTTTCTGGGCCTTGAACGTGGTAGTTGCGTTGCTGTCTATGCAGGGACAGAAAGCTCTCGGATTTCATCAAAAATATCTTTATTTGTGTTCCAAAGATGAACAAGAGTCTTACAGGTTTGGAACAACATAAGGGTGAGTATGACAGAATTTTCTTTTTTTGGTAAACTATCCCTTTAAATTGCCACCACAGGACATCAGTGTTAACATTACTGTAAAATTGTCCGTAGCAGCAACTTTAATATAATATACAGGCAAAATGATAAAATAACTCAATACATCCATGCATTTATGCATTTATTTAGTCAGTAGGCGTGTAAGTAGGAGAATTAGCCAGTATAATGTCCGATAATGACACACACAGCACTGCCACGGTTAAAACAACTTACTGACAAGTGTCCATGCACAGTGAAAAATATATGATGCAGCCTTTCGAAGGCCGTTTTATTTCGTCCCATTCAAAAAACTGTGTCAGTAATATCCCAGCTAGCCTATATGTAGGTGGTAAGCATGTTTTTTCACACACCCTCAAAGAGCTTTATGGTCTATTTTCTCACATATAACATTGAAAACAAGCACCATTCATCTACGTACTGGTTATCACAATGGGCTTCATGGCCTCCTTTCCTGAATATTATTTCTGCTAGACATATATTCCTTTTTAAAACACATTTCTGTATAATGTTTGAAGCCCACTGGGAGTAGGCTATATCTGCGGGGGCTTTGGTGAACTGCCAAGCAGAAGTCGTTGTGATAGCTTTCACGAAATCATTTCAGCAATCTAATTTTCCAAGGCTCACTTAGGGGACCAACAGGGTCGATTTTCTGTTGATGACTACAGATAAGTTTCATCACCTTTGTGTATTTTTGAGCATGCTATAGGAACCAGCATCGAAATGTGGCAGAATGTTAACTTCTCAGGAAAATATTTAACACTTCATGTGCACATGGCATGTTTTCTCAGGGACTGACAAAGAAAGCACACAAAGGCAGACCACTTTCTTTTCATATGGAACATGGCAGTTATAGAGGTCAAAGCGTCCCCTGGGCTAAAGGGTTGTTTATACTGGAAATAGCCAATTACATGCCTGTTTTAAAACACTAGTGCTATAATCTCTCCAGCTTTAGCTGGCTAATGGCAGAACAATGCAAGCGACTTGGAAAGGATTGTTGTGAAAAGAGCTTCCAGCTCAACCAAACTAATCATATAATTCTTGCAAATAAATGTCATATAAACAGACAAAAGTGACTGGTGGAAAGGAATTAAAGAATTGTGTAAAATTACTCACTGTTATCAAAGCACATACCTCCATGAGCCTTCTGCCTTCCTCCCCTTGGAAAAATGCTTTGCATTTCAGCTCTCTACAGATCTGAGAACCTGTAAATTGCTGAAAAAATGTTTGCACAAAATAAATTTAATTTCATATAGGGCTGGGTGATATATCCAAAAAATTATCACAGTATTATTTTTTTTAATCAGTCGATATCGATAATTATCACGACAAGGTCACTTTTTTTCTTTCAAGTTTAAAGGCAAGAGTTTTGCTACAATGTGAAAGTTGTAAAAACCAGACGATTAAATTTGGCTTTAAAATATTCTTTATGGTCAGAACATGACAAACACTTCATGTTTTTTTGAATTCTTCACACTTTTTCCAGTCATTTTTCCTTAAAATAAATATCTGAAATATCAGAAAAAAATAATTTCTTAGTTCTGCATGTTTTAATGAGTAATATTGTTTCAAATCAAGAAACAGGTTTGTGTTACCTGATAATATTAATAAAAATAATATAACTTTTTTGTCTCTTAGAAATACACATTTGATAGTAGCTTGAGTTTGGATGCAGATGTAGATTTATGTTCATTATCAAAATCAGAAATATCAATAGTAACCTAATTTTTTATGTTGAAATTTAATTATTCTTTTTTTTTATTAACCATTGCTCTTCCACACCATCCATAGATCATGATCTAAATCTATGGTAAATGATTGTGATTTGTAGATTTAATTTGATTTGTAGATTTAAGAGCCTTCTGACTGTATCGTTGCACACAGTGTTTCTCTTGTTTGTCAGCGCTGTTTTAAATGGCCATATATGGAGATAAAATAATGCCATAAAGATTTGCATGTGAAGAGTACGTGTTGTGCAAGTGTACATAAGACTGTAAGCGTAAATTAAATTTGCATGCGCAAGAGAAGCTTTGTAAAAGTGTAAATCGTGTTTCAAGCGTAAGAAAAAAACGATTTGCAGCATTTTACTGCCAACTACCGATCTGAGAAACCCATGGCTCATAAACATTCCTGATTTCACCACACTGCATCAGTGCGTGCAGTGTGTGTGAGACCTGATGAATAAGATCAGAATCAACAAATTTATTCATTTGTATGAAATTTTAGTCTTTATTCTGTCATTTTTCATTCACAGACATTGTATGTAATTCACGTTTATGCCAAAATTCTTAAATAATACTCAAATCACGCTGTCAACGCGTTATACTGTCTAGATTAATTAGCTAAAATGTTCAACATTGTTATTTCTTTAAGGCAACGCCCGTGCATTCATTCATCTATTTTAATACTAAAATAACCATGGTATGTGTGGTAAAACTACAGCAATACAAATGGAAATCAGTCCGCGGAAAAAATAAAATATAACATAGTTACTACATTTACTACAGTAAATCCAAAATGTATTTTAATGTAAACAGGTATAAAATATGATGAGAATAACATTGTTAAGGCGAAATTGACTGCAGCAGGTTAAATATTCAGAATGCACATTTGGAAGAGAAATATATTAATAAAAACATTTCAGCAGGTGATATGAGATGTAGGCCTAAACATCCTCAGTTGCGAAATGCATGCTCCCGCGTAATATTTCCGCGTAATAAGGACCTTAATTCATCCCACGCATCTCATCCGTGTTGTGTCAGGAAATCGCGAAAACTGAGGCAGTGTGTCATTGTTTAGAATAAAAGCAACCAAACACACTGCAGTAACACGGGCGAAAGAAAGGAAAGAGAGGATTCTCGCATTAATTTTCATTGCGTTGCAATGGGACCGGAAGTGGGGATACACTGCTTCGCTTACCGGATATAGGAAGTGAGATAAAGGTCCATTATCCTTTATCGCATAACTAATTTCTGAGAATGAAATAGCAGACACTTCTTTATAGCCTATTGATCACAGTTCCATATTTTGTAATTAAAAATCATTATTTAAAACTTTATTTAGAAAACACTTCAAATTAATGTAGAAAAATAATTTTAAAAAATTGGTTTGACCTTCTGAGGATAATGATCTACATTTGATCAAGAAAAAAAGCACCTCCTTTCACAGACTATTTGTGGTTTAAGATTTGTAATCAAGACATCTTAAAGATTTTTTTAAGAGTTTCAGGCCCTATTTTGTGCCCTATTAATGGTGAGCATAGAGCATAGTCCTACTGTCTGCCAAAAGAAATATTATCATTTTAATCAAAATTCCTATAGTAAGATTGGTTATTTTCTGGCTTCTAAAGTGTTAAAAGATGGAGAGAGATATGACAGTCCCTGACTCAAGAATTTCAATTTTGAGAAATTATGTTTTAGCAAGCTCAATATCATATGGCACATATGATGAAAGTAAATTATCTTGTGCAAACTGCCGTGATGATATTAAGCGGTGTTCAAAGAGCAGAAAAATATGTCCCTACCCTCATTTAAGTAGATTAGCCATATGTATATGCTTGTGCACACTTTTCCCTGCTCCTGTGAACGTGTTCATCCAACTACACACCCTCAAAATGACTGCTGCCGTGACACCCTCCTAAGAGACACAGGTTTGAACTCTCTAGAGACGTTTATTAAAATAGAACCTGTCCTTGACTTCAATATAAAGATGAAGTCTGTCATACCCCTCAGAGATATGGATGTTTTAAAGATGGTATGAAAGAAATAAATAAGAAAGCCCCACACAGATTGTCTGATGCCTGTGCAGTGAAATTGCTCACAATCGCTAACATCTACTTCTAACAATGTTCATCTCTGCCATATTTCTCTGCAAGGCTGTCTTACATTTAAAATGACATAAATTGCACTGCTTATTCTGTAATATGATGCCACCTGATCAATGACCTGTCAAATGCCAATTTGTTTAATGACAGTAGTTTGAAGAATCAAATGCATCATGGGAAACAAAATTCATGCAAGTAAGCTAGCTGTATACGCAAACTGGTAACCAAGGACCACATATGTATCCTGAAATGCCTATGCTACCTATGAGTATATACAGTGCTTTTTGAAAGTTTGTGAACCCTTTAGAATTTTCTACATTTCTGCATAAATATAACCCGAAACATCATCAAATTTTCACACAAGTCCTAAAAGTAGACTAAGAGAACCCAATCAAACAAAAGACAAAAATATACTTTGTCATCTCTTCATTTCTTTGTCATTTCTTTGTTCTTCTTTATCCAGTTTTTGGTACAACAACTTGTGTGCTTGGGGTCATTGTCTTGCTGCATGACCCAGTTTCTCTTGAGATTCAGTTCTTGGACTGATGTCCTGACATTTTTCTTTAGAATTTGCTGGCATAATTCAGAATTCATTGTTCCATCAATGATGGCAAGTCATGCTGGCCCAGATGCAGCAAAACAGGCCCAAACCATGATACTACCACCACCATGTTTCAAAGATGGGATAAGGTTCTTATGCTGGAATGCATTGTTTTCCTTTCTCCAAACATAATGTTTCTTATTTAAACCCAAAATTTCTATTTTAGTCTCATCTGTCCATTAAAAATTTAATGAATAGCCCTCTGGCTTGTCCACATAATCTTTATCAAACTGCAGACAGGTAGCAATGTTCTTTTAGGATAGCACTGGCTTTCTTCTTGCAACACTACCATGCATACCACGGTTGTTCAGTGTTCTCCAACATTAAAAAGCAGGTCATATGGTATTTTAAAGTGTCCTAATATTGTGTTGGACTCCCCTACGACAGGTTTAAATGCATCTAAGCTCAGAAAACATTGTAATTTTCTCAGAATATACATTTATACATAGAGTCATTTCTCAATGATTTCGAAACGATTCGTTCGATCAGTTCTGAGCCAAAGGTCTGTAAACCCCTCTGATCCATAAACCTACTCTGCTCTGATCGGATCGGTCAGCTGGCCAAGCCTGTTCTGATTGGCACAGAGAGGAGTACTCAAGCAAGTTAGCAAGCGCTGCCAACAGTGTTGCCAAGTCCATGGTTGTTTTTGATGTCCGTAGGTTGAAGCAACCCCAATAAAGTCTTATTTAGCACCTGGAATACGAATTTATAATGGTAACCCCGACAAAAAATGTGTATTTTATGGGCGGGACACACCACGCCAACGGGCAGCGTCTGTCGGGCTAGTTTGTTTGGTGTATTCCACAAATCGGCACTCGTCAGGCTCACGTCGGTGGGAGTTTACCCGATTCAGCATGTTGAATCAGCGTCGGGACCTTCGGGGAAAGTGAGAACTCTGATTGGATGCCTAGTTTCGCGAACGAGTGCCGGAGAATTAAAGTGAAAGTGATGAAAATGAGTAAGTAAATGAAGGCAGCACAAACAGAAGACTGCTCTAATATTACGTTATCTTACCCAAGCATTCCAATATGTGAATATTATTATAACAAAATGAGCCGCTTAAAATGAATAAAGTTATCAACATAACTGATATTCAAAATGGTAAGCAGGGGCTGCTTTGTTTACGTTTCATATATCTGTGTTTATCTCTTATCTTTGTTTCGGTTTCTCCTTTTGAATGATAGATTGAACATGCACTATTAAAAACTGCTGATATAGACAGCTAAATCTTTTCAGCTGCTGAAACTGTGAACACTTAAAGCAATAATGGTAAGGTATCTATGGTAATAAAACAACACAGTTTGTAAACCAAGATATGTCTACATTCTCTATTATTACATAAAGTAATTAGAACAACGACAGTCTACATTAATCAACACATTCTTAGGAAATAGTGGGAGATTAGAAGCCAAGATTAGAAAAGCAGTCCTTGGTAAAATGACTAGCAACAAAACCTTCAAATTGTATTGCTGTGGTATTGTGGAAAAAATTTATTTAAACCACTGATTCTTCACATCATAATTTTTCAGCAATGAAAACAAAACAAACTCAGAGCGTCTTCTCGACATGATGTAAACACTAACTATCAGAAGTGTTTGCAGGCAGACGTGGATTATGCGAATGTGTTACCTAGTGATGTATATCCGTAACATGCAGAAAATTTGAGAATATAACGACTCGTAAAGGCGGCTCGAGTTGACTCTTTCTTTTGAGAGACAATATCTTTGTTTATCATGCTTTTTTTTTTGATTAACAACTTTGCAGACTGTTGAAGGATACACTGAAGGATAACTACGTTACAAACTGCAAAAAATATATTTTTCGAAACCCATATGACCTGCTCTTTAACATTAGCCAATGTGAGAAAGGCCTTCAAGTTGCTTAGAAGTTTTTCTGGAGTCCTTTGCAACCTATGAGCTATTACACGTCTTGCTTTTGCAGTGATCTTTGTTGGCGGACCACTCCTGGGGAGGGTAACAATGGTCTTGAATTTCCTCCGTTTGTAGACAGTCTGTCTGGCTGTGGATTTGTGAAGTCCAAACTCATTAGAGATGGTTTTGTAACCTTTTCCAGCCTGATAAGCAGCAACAACTCTTTTTCTAAGGTTCTCAGAGATCTCCTTTGTTTGTGCCATGACTTTCTTCTACAAACATGATCAGACTTTGATAGATCATTGTTCTCTAAATAAAACAGGGCAGGCAATGACACCTGATAGTCATCCTATTGATTGAAAACACCTCTGAACAGATGGACTCTAATTTCACCTTCAAATTAACTGGTTATCCCAGAGATTCACAACTTTTTGTCACTCACACTATGCAATACTGAGTAATTCTCCAGAATAAATAAATGAAAAAGTATATTTTCTTAATCTCATTTTTTTGATTGGGTTCTCTTTGTCAATTTTCAGGACTTGTGTGAAAATCTGATGATCTTTTGGGTCATATTTATGCAGAAATATAAAAAAAATTCTAAGGGGTTCACAAACTTTCAAGCAACACTGCATACTGCATTATCCATATGTATCAGTATATTTCCAAGTCAGCAGTATTCTGCATTTATTTATTTAGTTTTGCATTTTTTTGTAGAGTAAATTGTAGTAAATTGCAAACAGCCAGCCACTGTGCTTTGATGAATGTTTGTTTATAAAAGTAAACAAAAATCCAAATTAAAAACGATAAGCAAAACATTACACAGACAACTTGACAAGCTTTTGCTGTCCTAACTGCTTGATGGTTGGTTGCATTTTATTTTTGCATTTTTTCTTTCCTCTCTGAAGGAGCAGGAAGTCCTACGACCCCTAAACTTTTTGTTATAAAATAAATGATTGCTGAATCTGACAGAATACCTTTCTTGTGCATCCCCTCCAGCCCAACTGTCCATTTTGTCTAATTTTGCTACAGGTCAATGCAGACGTCCCACAGAGTGAAATGTGGAAGCCTGTCCTCAGAGGCAGATCCACAGCTTCAGTGGCTTTTAAAAAAAAAGAAAATGTTTTTTTTTTTTTCATTCTAAGTGACTTGTAAATATAATGTCTTAAATATAATGACAAACAGAGTTCCAAATTGCAAAATAATAAAAGAACATGTTGCAGTGGCATTTTTATCGACAGAAGATGAGATATATCCATCAGGTCTTGGCTCTCTAGAGGGTAATTCAAAGGCAATTTGTCCAAATGGGTATTGCTGAAAACATTAAGAGTATTTTCACATCAGCACTTAGATAGACTAAACAATCTGGTGTCTTTAAATAACGTTCTGACAATTTTTAATTGCTTAATGGTGCAGTAACTGATACTGGGCATTTTACACAACCTCTCTGCTTTCAAACAGCTTTCTCCAGGTATATTAGATTTACACAGTCTTCAGATGAGAGTAATATCTCAGAGCATTAATTTTAATGATATACGTCAGGTAGTAGGATTACAGCACCTTTAATTCCCATCAATTTCTTATTGGATCCTCTCTTGTGTTTTGCCTTTTACAGTCTTTTTTTATCAAGGTCTTGTGTACTGTTTATCTGCCATGCTTGAACCCTGCAAAAGATTTAAGACTTCCATTTAACATGTCAAATGAGCCTCTTTGCAATCAATTATGAATTTGGCACAGAAAGTTCTTACCCTTGCAAAACCCATTGACCAAAACGTCTTGCCCAGCTTTAAACTGCCAGCAAGCTGTGGCGTCTGCCAGGTTTCATAATGGCTCCTTTCAGTCACTGAAACACAGATGAGAGCAGAGGATCGTTTTATTTGTTTTTATAAAATATATATTTAGGATGTTTTGAATTCTTTGATTTCAGGGAGGGTACAGCGAATTGCCTGTACTTGCCCTCTGAGTTTTCATTGGCGCACAGGCCTAATACATTATACTTACACTACGTTCTATCTCACTAGATAAATCCATTTATCATGCAGCGAGTATAAGGTGTTCATTTGATTTAAAAATCTTTAGTGATTAATGACTGTATGCTTTTGAAATTAGTTATTTGCTTAAAAAGACACATGCCAGGAAGAAGCACAACCCTGCAATCATAACTCTTATAATTTGCAGTGTAATCAGAGCCTCTGTATACAGACAGTAGATGCCAGTCCCCAGCACAAAAGGTCAACAGAAACATGGCATGACCAATGAAATTAAATGTGCACTCAGTAATTATTTCCTCATTAAAAAAAAGTTTTACACATAGACATTTTACTTTTTAAATTACATTTAAAACCATGTTAACAGCCATACCAGTAGCCAAATGAAAGCTGATTTATTTTAAATGATTGGGGTCACCTCAAAGGGTCCCTCACTATGACACCATTTTAGTGCCACGTTAAAAAAAAAAACTATGATTATGAGATTAAAGTAGTAATATTTTGAGAATAAAGTTGAAATGTTTCGAGAATAAAGTCCAAATTACGAGAATAAAGTTGAAATATTATGAGAATAAATTTAAACTTTGTTCTCATAATATTTCGACTTTATTCTCGTAATTTGGACTTTATTCTCGAAACATTTCAACTTTATTCTCGAAATATTTCGACTTTATTCTCATAATATTTTGACTTTATTTTTAAAGTCAAAATATAATGACAATAAAGTCGAAATACTACGAGAATAAAGTCGAAATATTTTGAGAATAAAGTTGAAATGTTTCGAGAATAAAGTCTAAATTCCAAGAATAAAGTCAAAATATAATGACAATAAAGTTGAAATACTATGAGAATAAAGTCAAAATACTATGAGAATAAAGTTGAAATGTTTCGAGAATAAAGTTGAAATGTTTCGAGAATAAAGTCGAAATGTTTTGAGAATAAAGTCGAAATGTTTCGAGAATAAAGTCCAAATTACAGAATAAAGTCAAATATTATGAGAATAAAGTTGAAATATTTCGAGAATAAAGTCGAAATTCCAAGAATAAAGTCAAAATATAATGACAATACAGTCGAAATACTACGAGAGAATAAAGTCAAAATACTACGAGAATAAAGTCAAAATACTATGAGAATAAAGTCGAAATATTTCGAGAATAATGTTGAAATGTTTCGAGAATAAAGTCCAAATGTTTCGAGAATAAAGTCCAAATTATGAGAATAAAGTCTAAATATTATGAGAATAAAGTCTAAATATTTTGAAAGTAAAGTTGAAATATTTCGAGAATAAAGTCGAAATATTTTGAGAATAAAGTCGAAATATTTTGAGAATAAAGTCCAAATTATGAGAATAAAGTCGAAATATTATGAGAATAAAGTCGAAGTATTTCGAGAATAAAGTCAATATATTTTGAAAAAAAAAAATTTGAAGTATTTCGAGAATAAAGTCAAAATATTTTGAGAAAAGTCTAAATGTTTTGAGAATAAAGTCAAAATTACAAGAATAAAATCGAAATAAAATGACACTACAGTCGAAATTACAAAATAAACTGAATACTAGAGAATGAAGTCGAAATATTTTGAGAATAAAGTCGTAATTATGAGAATAAAGATGAAATAATTTGAGAATAAAGTCGAAATATTACGAGAATAAAGTTGAAATATTATAAATATATTCTCCAAACATTTTGACTTTATTCTCGTAATTTCACTTTATTCTTGAAATTATGACTTTAATCTTGTAATAGACTTTTTTTAACGTGGCACTAAAAAAGCTTTCATACTTCATAGACATAACCAACTGTTTTTGTAATTCCTGTGTGTTTTTAACATAAACTTGTGTGTATTTGACAGTTTAAGCGCAATAAGACATGAGTTTTTTTTTAGTATTCACATGCCGTGTGACAGCTGCTTTCTGTGTCTGTGCACTTCGGATGTGTGCGCTCAGAAAACTGTATATCAGAAGTTTACGTTAATACGGTTTAAAACATGATTTCAGCAAGATAGACATGATACTCAAACCCAAACAAATGTTTTTTGGCAGAGAATCTGAGGAATGAGCTGTAAAGGCACAGCTCTATTCTGGAAAAGGGGGCAGGGAGCATCAGCTCATTTGCATTTAAAGAGACATGCACGAACAGCATGTTTCTGCTTCCACTTAAAATACGCATTTTCAAAATGATATAATAAATGATCTGTGGGGTATTTTGAGCATAAACTTCACAGACACATTCTGGAGACACCTGAGATGTATGTTACATATTGTAAAAAGGGGCATAATAGATCTCCTTTAACAAACCTAAAAATGTAAATTTGTAAAAATGTAAAACTTTTAAATGTGTGGACAGAAAATATCATTAGATAAGTTTGCAATAACAGCTTTTTCATAACTGAAAAAATATGAACTCTGATTGCATAGCAGAGTCCATATTTTTTAACAATCTCACTGAGAATGAGTTCATATATATTCAAAGTACTTCACGTTCAACATATTGTCATGCATTAATCACACACTTAACTGTGAGTGCTTCAGCTCCCACGCCGGTGGGTCGTATTTTTAATACTGTGCTACACCAATGAAAGGAGGAAATCTATCAGCAGTAAAAGGTTACTGCAACAGAACTGTTGGACTGGCTATCAGATGTTTATAACAGGTCCATATGGCCATGAGGCAAAGTCTGGAGCATTATATTATATGCTGCATCAGCTGGGAAACATCCAAACGTTAATGAGCATTTAATCAATAACCTGTTTGAGAAAGTCACTGTAATGCCATTAACCTTTTGCTATTTAAATGCTATGCCACCCTTGAGATAAAATGGATGAGAATATGCCAATAGGTCATTTGATGCATACACATACTTTAGATTAAAGCCCAAAATATGAGTATTTTATACAGCTACTTTACAAGTGTACAGAAATATCAAGGGTTGTACATAAAACAATGACAAGAAAATATTAAGTTAAACGGGAATTGAAAATGCTGCTCACTTTAAGACATCAAAATGTTATATATCTAGTATAACTGTCCAACTAAACAAGATATTTTAAGTATGAAAGCAAGCCGAAGAGCACAGATGTACAGTAAAATGAATGTGACCAGCCTATCTGAGGCCTCTGATATAGAGTCTGCAAAGACAGAGAGCTCTGTCTGATTCTTGTCGAATTACTAACTTTATCTCCAGTTTTATAAATTGGTCGACTGTCAACAAAATGATAGAAAAGACGAGAACAGTGACATTAATAAGTTGACTGGTAAACAAAATTCTTAACCTTGACAGAATGTCACGGGTGATGGAGAGATTCAGCCACAATGCATCAGGTTCAAGTTAAAAATGCCATTTTTCATCCAGAATTGAATTCAGTCTTCATTTATTATCTAGATCCAACTCTCCACATTTTGTAGTTTGATGCAGCAGCACTATCATTAGCTGTGTTAATAACTCATTGCCTTCAATGCAGTTCCCCAAAGCTCACATTCATTTTTTTTTTTTTATATAGGCATCACTGTTATAGCTGAAGCTTTTGACAAACTTCATCTCAAAAATGACATTTGTCTAAGTGTTTGATAGGCATGATATTCTCATAAAGGTGAACCTGGTACGTGTTGAGACTAAAAATGAGAGACAGGCCAAGGACGGATTCTGATAAGGAGCCCCTTAAAAGGAAAGAGCACCTATCAACACCTTAAAGCCAAAAGGAAGATCTTAATACCTCAAGACCAACTTCAAATAAAAAGACAGATTTAGCACCAAGACTAGGATTAATCCCCCTTCTGGAAGTATTTATATAAAAGACCTTTTGGGGTTTCAGTTCAATAGTTTACTGTAATTGGGTCAAAAAAAAACAGTTCCAAAATGTTAGATGTTTTGATTTCAGTTCAGCATCCTCCTGAAAACTGGGGAGTAAACATTTATTAACATCTTGACATAATTACTAATCATAAAAAACAACTTGATTATTTTCTTCACAACTTGAGATCTTTAAGATGGCAACTGCAACAATAGCATATCAAAACGCACAACTGAGCAATTAAAATATTTACCACTATTTTATTTTATTTTTTTAATAAATGTAAGACCAATAGTACATGCAAATTAGTATATGGAAAACAGCATTTCAGGCACTTGATAAATTCAAATAATTAAAATGTGCAAAACAAGTACAGTCAAAGCATTTCATTATGGATGTGGCTAATGCTTAATAGCATACCTCATTTGAAAAGGCACGAATAATGACTTTGACAAATTCAAGCAAATAAAAAAATTTGTTAGACTGATTTGTTAGGGTGCCAGACAAGCACATAATAATTAACATACTTAAAATTTCTGCACAATGGTGTCTATGTAGCCAGTATGATTAAATTAAACTATGCATGGTGTGATTTAAAGCTGAAATCCGACAGCTGCATTGCAAATTTCTCATTTCTGTGTCTCTGCAAGTATTTTATTTTATTTTATTTTATTTCATTTTATTTTAGAGCAAAGCTACAAGAGCCAAAACTAATTAAAGTTACATATATATCAGTGTTACATAAGAGTAACTTTTTTTTTTTAGTCGTGACGCACGCATAGTTTAAAAAAAAAAAAAAACTCAGAAGAGTAGCTTTAAACTAAGATACTATTTAATATGTTTTGTTTGTTTTTGGCACTTTTTGAAATTGTCTGTGGTAACATTTCTGTGTCTCTGCCAGTATTTTATTTTATTTTATTTTATTTTAGTTTATTTTAGAGCAAAGCTACAAGAGCCAAAACTAATTAAAGTTACATATATATCAGTTACATAAGAGTAACTTTTTTTTTTAGTCGTGACGCACGCATAGTTTAATGAATATTCTGGTTTGTCATGTTTTTCATAGTTGAAAAAATCAAGGGATATTTTGGTCCCTATAATTGAAAGTGACCCAATTCCAATAAAATAAAGGAGCACTGAGGGTCATTCTATTAAAACAAATTGTTAATTCTGGTCTATAACATTAGTGAGAGTGAAACTGCTTCAACAAGCCAACTGCGAAATAGTCATGCAGCATCTAGAGCATATTGAACCAACTTAATCACATTTCTCCTGATCCTTTTACATGCTTTTATTCTAGAGAGTTACTCAGCGGCACCCTGTGCTGTTTAGTATGAAACTGCAAAAGCGCAGAGTGAGAATCTCATTACAGGGCCTGTCAGTTTCCTCAGGTGTATTGAATAATGAGGATTCTTTAGTCTGACAGCTCACAATGTCTTTGCGCAGATTAATAAACTGAATTAGAAAATGATTCTTGAAGAAAAAAATCTTTAGACTGTGTCTCCTCTAATTGAGTTATAGGACACCGCATCACTCATCATAGAAGTCCGCAACCCAGAAGCAGCTAAGTAATAAGATACTGAAGTTGCTCTTTGGTGATTATGGCTGTGGCTGAGCACTACCTGAAGCCTTTAGAGCTAAAGACTAGAATATAAAAGTAAAACTGTTCTCAGTACAGTTTCAACAGACAAAGAAAGCAGACATCAGTGTAGTAGTTATTGATTGTTCCAACTGGATTGATAGAATCTGTATTATTTGCAAATGTTAATTATTTTACCAAAATAAGAGGGATCATACAAAATGCATGTTATTTTTATTTAGTACTGACTTGAATAAGATATTTCACATAAAAGACATTTACATATAGACTTAAAGAGAAAATAATAGTTCAAAAGTTTACATACGCTTGATTCTTAATACTGTGTTGTTACCTGAATGATCAACAGCTGTGTCTTTTTGTTTTGTGATAGTTGTTCATAAGTCCCTTGTTCATCTTGAACAGTTAAACTGTTTTTCAGTAACATCCTTCAGGTCCCACAAACACTTGACAATGATTGTATGATTTTGAGATCCATCTTTTCACACTGAGGACAACTGAGGGACTCATATGCAACTATTACAGAAGGTTCAAACTCTCACTGACGCTTTAGAAAGAAAAACGCTGCATTAAGAGCCATAGGTGTAAACTTGTGAACAGAATGAAGACGCGTACATTTTTCGTATTTTGCCTAAATATCATATTTTTTAATTTGGTACTGCCCTTCAGAAGCTACAGAAGATGCTTACATGTTTCCCAAAGCACAAAATAAGTACAATTTACCCTAATCTTCAAATTCCAAAAGTTTTCACCCCTGGCGCTTAATGCATTGTGTTTCCTTCTGAAGCATCAGTGAGCATTTGATCCTTCTGTAATAGTTGCATATGAGTCCCTCAGTCGTCCTCATTGTGAAAAGATGTATCTCAAAATCATACAGTCATTGTTGAAAAGGGTTCAAATACACAAAAATGCTGGAAAACCAAAATTTGTGGGACCTGAAGGATTTTTCTGAAGAACAGCGGATTAACTGTTCAGGACAAACAAGGGACTCAAGAACAACTCCAAACAATCTCTAAATCTTTAAACAATAAATAAATAAAACAGTTGTGGATCATTCAGGTAATAACACAGTACTAAGACTCAAGTGTATGTACTTTTGAACGGGGTCATTTTTATAAATTCAACTATTATTTTCTTTTGTGGACTATATGTAAACAACTTTTATGTAAATTATCTTATTCAGGTCTGTACTAAATAAAAATAACATGCATTTTGTATGATCCCTCTTATTTTGGCAAAATAATGAACATTTTGCAGATTACACAAGATGTATGTAAACATTTGACTTCAACTGTATGTTCACTTTTAATGTTTAGCTTATTTGCTTACTTTAAATTGTTATATATAATGGTATTTCACTCTCGAACAGTGCCTTTTTTGTAATACTGATATACCATTCTAGGTTTTGTTAATATTTAAGTTAGATTTTTAAAATATTTTCAGTTTTTACTTCAACGTTAGTTAAACTAATAGTATTTTTTTTTTTTAGTTTTTATTTTTAATTTCTAGAATAAAAATATAGTATTTATTCATTTTATTTATTAGTTTTAGTTACTTTAGTACTAAACAAAAACAAGAAATGTTGCCTTGGCAACTAAATGAAATAAAATAAGTATTTCACTTTTTTTTTTTTTTTACTTCATCATTGTCATAACAGTTTACCAGTAGTTCCCCAATTACATAAATGTGGTGTATTCAGTCAATCTGCTGTCTACAGGCTGACTCATCTCTCTCCTTACAACTGGCCAGAGTTTGAAAGTTGCATTTCTTTTTTCAGATAATAAAGGTTTGGACTGAATGTTCTAGAACACTGGATTGCTTAACCTACGGAATCTTGGGCTTTTCTCCAACAAGTGAAATAAAAGATAGCAGTGTCATAGAGAAACGGTAGATTTGTCCAAGGGAAATCGTCTTAGTAATACTTTTTTTTTTTTCCCCCACAAGGATGATTTTGTTCTGGCCTACTGGCACTGTTCCCCCAGCGCTGACTTTTCACTCAGGCGTTTGTGACCTTCCTGGACTTTCCCTTAAAACCCCAGCACACTAACTAGTGACATGAGATGTCTGGTTTACAGGAAAAATGCTCATCTGTATGATAAAGAGTTCTAGCTAAAATGCGTTAATGGGCTTTTTCTTTTTTTGTATCATTCCAATGAGCTCTTTAATGCACAGTCAGAAAAACGTATCAAATATGTTTTGTTTAATTTGTGCTATAGACAAAGGTAAAGGTGTGGTATTATTTTTCTACAAAAGATTTTAAAGACTTATAGTTAAGGAGTTACCTGTGCCATATAGTTACTAAAATATCAAAAGACTTGGGGTGGACCTTTTTATTTGGGCAGTAGATAACCTAGGGACACAGCAATGTGCTAAAAGCACTATGGGCAGCTATTCTGCAGATACTTATCTAATTTGTACATTAAAAAGGCCTTTTTCCAATAAAACAATCTCTTAATGAAGTCAGGTTATGATATTATGATATTTTTTTCCCACAAGGATGATTTTGTTCTGGCCTACTGGCACTGTTCCCCCAGCGTTGACTTTTCACTCAGGAGTTTGTGACCTTCCTGGACTTTCCCTTAAAATTCCAGCACACTAACCAGTGAAATGAGATGTCTGGTTTCTGGGAAAAATGCTCATCTGTATGATACAGAGTTCCGGCTAAAATGCGTTAATGGGCTTTTTCTTTTTTTGTATCATGCCAATGAGCTCTCTAATGCACAGTCAAAAAAACATACTTGAACTCAAGCTTGATATGAATGCTAAAACATCAAGATATAGAACTGATCATAGCCTACTGTAAATGCACTAATTCAAAACAATAAACCATGCTCAACAATGATGACAAATAATAACACTGAAAAGCATATATATATAAAAGCTTATATATAAAAAAATATATATATATATAAAAACTTTTATATATATATAAGATATCATTTTTTTTGTGGCAACATCTCCAAGTTGTTTCAAGTAACCTACCTGCAAAGCTACCTGAAAAACTATGCACAAGTGCACATAGGGCAAAAGCTGCTTTAAACGCAAAGGATGGTCACATCAAATGCTTATTTATTTTAGTTAATAGAAGTTCATTGATAAAGAAAATCTATTTATGACATTGTTTGTGACAGCATCCTCATTTTATGTGCCTAACTGCCTAAAAATGTTAACAGTACTGTAGCTTTGTAGGTATAGGTCTCTTAAAGCATCTTGGAGATGTTGCCACAGTTCTTCTGGATTTAGTCTGTCTCCGTTTTTTCTGTGTCTTAAGACAGACTGGATTGAATGATGGAGAGATCATATATATATAAAAATTACTTAAGATTAAAACAGTACATTAGGCCATATTTTACTGATTGTAAAATGATTGTATTACAATACATTAAAGGAATAGTTCATCCCAAACTTGACAAACTGAGTATTAACTAAAATAAGAAACCATGAGGGTTTATAAGAAAAATAATGATATCTGAAGAGCTTTTGAGCTTTATCATCATTTGATTTTGTTCACTAAGCTAGTGTGAATGATCCGTTTGTGAATCAATAACCTAATCTGGTTCATGAGTTTAACTCATTGGCTATAAACTCAGCAGTTAACAGCCCTCTAGTGGTGAAGATAATGAGTGAATAATAAGTTTGATTTCACACAAAGCTATTCTATGACTAGTTTAATAATTCACAAAAGTGAGAAAACAGGTCATGCAGGTTCAGAACAACATAAGTGTGATTAAATGACAGAATGTTTATTTTTAGGCAATCTAATCTGTTAAATTTAATTACAGTACCACTACTCTGTATAAAGTGAACTTCATTAGACTTGCCCAACTAGTATTCCAGATATGTGTTTGGCCTGGCAGGCATGCCTTTGTCTTTGCTTCCTCTTCCTCAAAGGAAAAGTTCAGCTTTGAGAGTTTTCTGTGATTATTCCAAGCAAATGTAGAAAAACACTTCTGGCACTGTCTCCAGTAAGACATCTAAATGAAAGTCGACAGCACTGTCTTGTGGGTTCCAGCCTCAGCATCGCTATGTTTTTCCTCCCTCTTGCCTCTTCGAAACCAACCCTGAATCAGTTATTTGCTTCATTAGACATCTTATGGGAGTCTCACTTCAATGGGTATCTGAATTTAAGGAGGGAAATAGCGAGATCATCCAGTCCTCTGTGGAACGCAGTTTTTGAGCTGTGCTCATCTGGGTGGGCACTGTTGAGGTGGCAGCTTGCTAAAGAGTGGGAATTTAATGATAAAAAACATTATCCAGACATATTGCATCGAGGCAGAACCGTTTAGATATTTAACATACTCTGATATTGTGATGAGCACAATGAGGTGTAGGGACAGATTGGCCTCAGAGTAATAAAACATTCAGTGCATCGCTGCCATACTGCCACAGTGATCCACTTGCTCGTGAAAAGACGATTAACAAAGGAAAAGTGCTCAGAAAGCAGCATTGGAATACTTACTAAAAATGAATCACAGATCCTGCTTTTTTGGGAAGAAGTTATAGCATTATTTTATCATTTAGGCCTTGGTGTTCTCAAGCTAACTAGGCCACCCTGTGAGATTTTAAGCAATGTAAACCTGTCAATAAATAAAATGAAAATAACTACATTTGGTTTCCTTGTGGATGATTTTGCCATTTAATCATTTAAACACTTATAATGACTTCATATTTAAACAAGTTCACAAATGTAATGTGTCTGTGTTATCTTGAATCTAAAAAATAGATTCAATGCACACTTTTCAATAAAATGTGCAACTTAATACTTAAATCTGTTTGTTTCAAAAGATCATCTTCAGTGCCACGGCTAGAGTCAATATTTGTTTTAAAGTAAGAAGAAACTGAATATAAACGTGCCATTTATTATATTTGGCTCGAGTTAGTGTGTTTATTTGCTCTTATCCCCATGAGGTCCAAACTCCAGCTGTTCTTTGCGACCATATGCTGGAATTGTTGTTTGTTTTTCACCATGATTCATTTGCTTTCTTAAATCTTAATCCGGTAATTAAAAATAATGGCACTTAATGTTCATTTATGAACCAGAATAAGAGCGTTATGCACGATAAAGTTAAAACTGCATCATTATTAGTATGATGCGTCATCTCCCAGTCAAAAAATAACAGTCTCAAGTTGGTTTATCAAATGGAAACAAATTAACATGTAGCATCTGTAAATGAAAAATCTGAATTAGTGGGAAATTTCAAAGGCTAGCGTTAATATTGAAGAAAGAAGACTGAACCAGCCTCAAGCTCAAAATATCAAATATGTTTTGTTTAATTTGTGCTATAGACATAAATGTAGCTTGTGTGTATAGCTGTAAAGGTGTGGTATTACTTTTCTACACAAGATTTCAAAGACTTGTCATATAGTTACTAAAATATCAAAAGACTTGGGGTGGACCTTTTTATTTTGGCAGTAGGTAAACTAGGAACACAGCAATGTGCTAAAAAGCACTATGGGCAGCTATTCTGCATATACTTTTTAATTTTTATTTAAAAACAAAATACAATCTCTTAATGAAGTCAGGTTATGATATTAAAGTGTAAAAGAAAAATACATACCTACATAAATTTGTATACAAAAATAATGAGTAACTGTTTGGAACACAACCTGGTTATATGTGTCACAATTACACAAATTCTCTATGGTAACCATATTTTTTGCCAAACACCCAGAAACTAATGTGATTGTTAGGCCCTATTTAAAAAAGTGGCAACCTGCTGTTAGTCACCACTCTCACTACAAATATTCCTGCTGAAAAAACAAAAACACTAGAATCTATTAGAATCACAGAAATTCTAATGGTTTCCACTACAAATATCATTACAAACGATAAAAACCATTAACTTTTAACCATTAAAACCATTGGTTTTCTGTAGTGTGTTTTTGGGACAACATTCAGGACTTAGTGGTTTTAACAAGCCACCAATAGAAGGCAACCAATTACCAATAGGGTCCCCACAGAGTCGAGTTACAGTTTCCATTAAAACCAAGCACTATTACAAATTCTGTGATGGTGTCTACTGTTTTTTTCCCCCTCAGCAGCGATGTTTGTATAACATGAAAAATAAGTAATGGATAATGTATTCAACATGCTACTTACCAAATAAATAAACACGTGTAAATTACAGTATAATCTTGCATGTTTGTCTTAAAGGGGTCATCGGATGCTAAGTTCACTTTGACATGTTGTTTGAACATTAATGTGTGCTGGCAGTGTATGTACAAATCTACCCTATAATGATAAAAATCCATGCAGTGGTTTTTAATTAATCTGTAAAAATAATACTCCCTTTTTCAAATCGAGCCATTCTCAGATGCCTGTCGGTGTGCTGTCACACCAACAGAGGCCGCTCCCATGATAGTTGATTGACATGAGCGTTTTACCTCAGATCAGCTGTAACAGTCCGACCTCTTTGTTTCGATGCCGGAGCAGGGATGTAAGTTAGACAAGAATATCTCAGATTGAGTGATTGAGGTGTTGTGTTGCTGGATGTAATAATGAACGTAGTGGTTGTCATTTACTCCCGACATCTGAGCCGCTCAAGATGCAGTAGATAACGTTTGTTTGTGAAGGGAATGCGCTTCCCAATCTACATACTATATCCATCTATGTTCGTGCGAATCATTCATGATCTAGCTTCACTTACAGCAGAAGTGAGTACAAGGGTTTTTTTTTATGAATCTTTGCGATCACCTTTCCTAATAATGTGCTATTTAGCAAGTTTAGCGGCTAAATGCAGCTAAAGTAAACAGACTCGTCTCTCCACAGAGAGAAGAGAGGGGCGGGGCGAGCAGAGCTCATTTGCATTTAAAGCAGCCTCGACCAGATTTTTGCAGAGCTGATTTTGGCAAGGTAAAAAGGGTGCTGCTTTACACAACCATTGAGAATTTTTAACCAAAGTGTATTATAGACTTTTCATTAAGACCCTAAAGAATCATATCAGCTTGTGGAAAATGGGCATCCGATGACCCCTTTAAAGCTTACGCCAACAACAACAACAAAAAAAAACACTCCGTGGTGTGATAGGAGAGAAAATAGTGCCAGATTCAGTAGCCAGTGAAACATACTTGCACTCTTGAGTTGGTCTGGCAGTAACAATCTTTAGTACTCAGGGGGGCAATAGAGTCTCTGTTGCAAAAATCAAACCGGATTTGTTATTATTTGGGTAAGTCGCTATAAACATTACTTTAACAAACTCAAACCGAATGTGTTATTATTCATCGCTTTACTTACTGAATTGAACAAAACTGATAAGTAATATTCTCTTAAAACTTTTGCTCTGCTATAGCACAAAACGTGCGTTGTTATTGGTTGTTTTATGCACATTTCACAAAGAAAAGATGCGTGTAATCGCAATTGACCAAACAGAATAGAGAACCCTGAATCCGAAGCGCTGTGTTGAGTAAATAACTTCTGTGGGCGCAGAATTAAAATCACGCATTTAACAGTAATTGACATCTCTGCTGTATTACAAAATGCTTCACACCACAGTGTCATAGCTTAAAGTTGATTTGATCTGTTTTACAGCCCATCTTACATAAAAATATGCTTGCCTTTTTATATACAAAACGATTCCACATGTTATGAGTGATTTAACTGCTGATTACATCCTCAAATGATGCTGCTGAAAATGGAATAGCCCTATAAAATGCACTGATGTGAGTTTTTTGTGCTCAACGCAACGCCCGAATGGATGAGATGCCTCAATTAGGTTGATCTGAGTACAAAAATATTTTCAAAAGAATATTATAACTGAAAATGTTCCAAATGGGTAAAAGGGCTAGGGCTAATACATTTATATATCAAAATATATTATTCAGAACACATTTAACTGTATATTATTGTCTGGACCATAATTTGCTCCACAGTTTGAACTGACAATATGTTGTTATTATTGTAAATACTTCATCAAGATCTATCTTTTATTTAAATTTGTTAATGTGTTCTAGTGTAGCGGTAAATGAATACAAACCCACACATATCCTAACTTGACTTTTGCTCTACCAGTAAATTTTTTACAAACAAACTCTTTACTCAGTGGAAAGAATTAGGGTTAAACTTACAGGCTAAAGGTTTCTGGCAAATTTCCACATTATCAGTCAAATTTTCAAATGTACCTTGGATGATTTTATTTAAAGATATAATATAATATAATATAGCAACATGAAAATGAAGATGGGGCTAAATCTGAAGAATGCATATCTTTGTATTACAAGCAAATATGAATACAAAAAAACAGCCATATAAACACAGCAAATACAAGCACCAAAAAGCATAACAAACACAATTTTTGTGCTAAAAAAATGGTCTAGAAACAATTTTCACTCAGAAATTTCACAATTTTTAAAGAAACAGCAATTAACACAGTCAATTACTGTATACATGACATTTAGAAGCAGAAAAACTTTTCTTGTATAACATTCTCTAATAATGTAGATTTTATTTCCAGCTTCAACCATATAAATATTTACATTAAAAAAAATTACAGAAAAAAATAGTTCGTTTAAACTATTATTATGTTTCTTTATTAACGGCAAAAAACAAATGTAATGTAATTTAACGGGTGGACCAGTGCTGGTTAAGTTCTGCCCAAGATAAGTCTCTTTTCCAATATGTCTTCAAGCAATCATCTCAGATTCATCAGTGATTATGAATTTTTATGCTAGAATGACTCTTACAGCAGCAAGCCTTTGTTCTCGACATCCTGTATAGGATAATTGGCAATGAATTAAACCCTACAGGCTTTTTACATAACATGAACACAAGACCCAAATACATATTAATCAGTTAAATCTATCTTTCTAATTTTGCTTAAAGGAAATCACAGAACAGTGGATCCGAGGGCCAAATGGAAAAGCGATCATTTGCTTTGGGCAAACCCTTGCTCAAGGTGACCCGAAGCAGTTTGTTTTCCATAAGATGGATAAGTAGGTAACATGATCTGACACTCTATCCTTTATCTATCCTCTATCTCAGAGTACCGAGCTGTTGTTGAGTCTGATTGCACGGCATCCTGAAACTGTTAGCAGCACTATTTTGCATTAAGAGAGACAACACTTCAGAGATAGTCAGATCTCACGCTGTTTTCACTGCCTCTGTTTTGTCAGTGGATTTAAGGGATACTTTAGCACAAAAAAAAGAAAATTCTGTCATCATGTATGAGCACAAAAGAAGATATTTTGAAGAATGTTGGTAACCAAATAGCTGACCATTCCATATTTTTCCCTACCCTATAGAAGTCAATGGCTACGGCAACTGTTTGGTTAGCAAGATTCTTCAAAATATCTTCTCTTGTGAAGAAGGAAGAAAGAAACAAGAAAGAAGAATCAGATTTTTTGGGTGAACTATCCCTTTAAATCCTGTACAAAATGATTATCTTTAAAAAGGGTGGTATATTGCCTATATATTCAAAATCAAGAGGGTTTATCGCATATAACATTCACACTGAAGACTGCATGTAAACAGATTACTGGAAAGCAAAATTCTGTCATCATTTTCTTTTCATTTTTTTTTTTTAAGTTTTTGAATGAGATGCCAATGAGTTATATATATTTAGGAAATAGGGTGCTTTTATGAGCTTGACATCTTCTGGACACCACTGACTTTCACTGTATAGAATAAGGCAGTGTCGACATTTTCGCTATACAGTTTTAAAAATAAAGGTGCTTCATGATGCCACACACTCTTAAAAATAAAGGTTCCAAAAGGGTATTTTTGCAGTGATGCCATAGAAGAACCATTTTTGGTTCCCCAAAGAACCTTTCAGTGAACAATTCTTAAAAGAACCATTTGAAGAACATTTTAAAAATCTAAAGAACCTTTTTCCACTATAAAGAACCTTTTCTGCATTTAAAAGGTTCCATGGATGTTCAAGGTTCTTTATGGAACCATCGATGCCAATAAAGAACCTTTATTTTTAAGAGCGTAGAACAGGGGTGCCCAACCCTGTTCCTGGAGATCTACCTTCCTGCAGAGTTTAGTTCCAACCTTGATCAAACACTCCTGTCTGTAATAATCAAGTGCTCCTTCAGATCCTCATTAGTTGGTTCAGGTGTGTTTGATCAGGGTTGGAGCTGAACTCTGCCGGAAGGTAGATCTCCAGGAACAGGGTTGAGCACACCTTGGTGTAGAAGAACCGTTTTTCTAAATGGTTCCATAAAGAACCTTTAACATCTGAAGAACCTTTCTGTTTCAGAAACATTCCTTTATGGCGAAAGAAGATTCTTCAGATTATAAAAAGGTGGAAAAAGACGGTTCTTTAAAGAACCTTTGACTGAATGGTTCTTTGTGGAACCAAAAAATGGTTCTTCTATGGCATCGCTGTGAAGAACTTTTTAAAGCAACTTTATTTTTAAGAGTATTCACATTTTATGCTATTTTTTGTTTCCTAGTGAGCAAATGATTATATTTGGGTGAACTATTCCTTTATATTTTAGCATGAAAGGTCAAACAAGTGATATTTTCTAAGAGTAACCTGGCAAATAAATTACCATACAAATGTTTGCTCGAAATAATGTTCATCGACAGTGAGTCAGCAAGTTATTTAACCTTCCTACCAGTCACTTTACAGTTTTCACCAAACTAAAAACATTCCGGTCTCTGTGCTCAGAATTTTTTTGTAAATGTCAATGCATTGCATAATGAGATGTAACCCAAGTTGCCCACAGGTATACTGTGACATTAAATGACTGCAGTGGAAGCTTATTATAACTAGCACAAATAATATAATGACCTTCAGACACTGAGAGGTGATTCTCTCATTCAGTATCAAATAGCAACCCTGTTATATATAGAGAGAGAGAATAACAAATAAGATTGATGAATATTAGCATTTACTTGTGTGCTAAATTAGCAACTTTTCTATATCTTGACAAAGGTGATGTAATTGCTACCAGGAAATTTCAGTATTTTGCAGGTTGGGAAAAAATGAAAAATCTCTGTTTTTCAAATGTATAATTTCTTCTTTTGGCTGATTCTAAGGGAAAAAAAACTTTCAAATGTTAAAGAGTGGAGAGTATGTTGTAACATTGAAGGGCTTTTACGGATTTAGACTGAGAAAGACTGAAAGGTTGTCCTAGCTGTTACATCAAGATTATGATGTAAAAGGAAATAGTGTGGACCTACAGGTGGAAAATTAAATGTGAGTCATTTGAAGACTCGTTTTAATGGGGCAGTTTCAGACTGTTAGCCAGAATGGCTAGTTTTTCTAACAGGCTGACTCAGAGGACACAATTCTAAACAGGATGTCTACAAGTTTCTCTTGAGTTGGTACATTCCTTGGAGTAAACCATTCAAGTCATTGTGGTTGCAGACTAATTGTATGTGGCCTTGCAGGCTGATATTCAAGGTAATCACCACCGTAAATGCATGATGGACTGTGATTCTCCATCTGTTTCCAAGCAACATCGGCCAGCACAGCGCAGGGGAATGAGAGCACGTCTGCCCCAGTCATATTTTCTACCCTGTCTTCCTGGTAAACACCAATCTGTGGGACCCATCTGAGATGAACGAGGATGCATTCACATTATCCAGCTTGCGTCCAGAATGTTTCAAGTCTCTCAGAAGAATAACTGTATCTCAATAACAGACAGCGAGGTCACTTCTACCGAAAAAGACAATGCATTTTCATCTGTCTGTCTATCTATCTGTATATCTGAATATGTTAAGTTGTATTTTTCTATAATATCCTGAGTGATGTTGGTGGAACATTTAATACTTTTTTTGCCAATGTAATTAGAGCTCCCTGAGATCATAAAGCGTAAATCAAGCTCACATCTGTAAGTTTTTCATCTTTGCTTTGAGATATTAAGAGGGCGGTATACAGTTTCATGAGGGATAAGGGTCTGAACTAAGATAGCACATTATGCTGTGGTGCATGGAATATTTTGATACGCATTTTTCGAGGGTGATAAAAAAAATGCAAGGTTTGTGGTATTCTGGGAAACAGGGCCAAAGGAAATTTTCCACTTCTGCAGTTCAGAATACTCTGTAAAAATGGATATGTGCAGTTATAACATTAAAAAGTTATTTATACGTAATCTTTAACTTTTGCTGGTGTATCCAAATGGAGTATGGTGTGTGTGTGTGTGTGTGTGTGTATATATATATATATATATATATATATATATATATATATATATATACACTTATTTATGGAGAGAGAGAGAGAGAGAGAGAGAGAGAGAGAGAGAGGGTTCACATGCTAAAACCTCTAAGTGCCATCTGAATTTTTCTTCTAAAATTAGCACTTTTCTTAGGCTCCCATGTTTATGTTCAGTTATTTCACTTTGATGGCAATGACAAGAACCTATTAATTGCCATTAAAGTGAAATTAGTAAACCTACACATAGGAGCCTGATAAAAATGCTCATTTTAGGAGAAAATTTCATATGGCACTTAGAGACTTTGAGGCATTTGCATAAACAGATAATTCAAAAATCATGTTTTTATTGTGTTAGTGAGCTGTATTTTTTTGGTATCTTTACTTTATAACAAAATAACCCAACTGCAGTAAGATTGATATTAATTGGAATGCACAATGAAAAACATGATTTTTGAAAATTGTTAAAAAAGATTAAAATGTTTCCAATTTTCAAAATCTCTAAAGATCAAGCTCTAAAATTACAGCTGGGAATAAAATAAACCTGAACAATCAGATAAATAGTAATGTGTAAAATAAACAAAAACTAACAAAAATGACAAAAACACACACACAAAGATAATTTTGATATCACCCACATGAATCAGGTAGCTAGGCTACCTAAGAAAAACTGTTTTTTGCCTTTTTATTTCAGAAACCTTATACTTAAAAACAGTGTTTACAGGACGAAGAATTGAAATAGAAATAAATGGAAAAAGAAGATGGTACAAAGTACACAAATCAAAACATGCCCAGGCCAGACACAGTATAAAACCTCTAGTTTACTTAAATAAAACGCATAATTAAAATACTCTGGGCAGAAGCAACAAATAAGCAGGCTGATTTGAAAAGTGGTCTGTTTATTTATGTGACCTGACCGCTGTGTCTGGCCCTTGACTAAAAAAAAGTTCTGACCATGTCTGGACTTAGTGAGCACAGACTTGCTGAGACAGGAAGACAAAAACAGATTTGGCAACAAAAAGAAAACAGACTCCTTACTGCACAAATAATGAATTACACAGAACAGAACTACACTTTTAACCCTGTGCCCTAAATACACACAAATCACATACTTTTCCCATTATACAAACAACCGCACATAATTTGTGGAAATCCCAAAGCCTTCAAACTTCTATTGAAGCAAAATTTTTCAAGACACTTAGGTTGTTTAGGTGTGTGTTACATCTTAAAGGAGTGTGAATGTATGTGAATATTACACATTTGATCTTTACACATTATATTCCCCCATTGCTGAATAAATACTCCAGCCTACAAAATCCTTTTAAAGAGCTCTAGGAGATTGCCTGTAGACTTCACTGTAACATTCACACCTATTTTTTTTTTTTGTTCCCCTGTGGATTTAAGTGTCTATGTTTCATTAATACTTCCTCTAAAGGTGAATCAAGCAAGCAAAAGCAGTGAGTCACTAAAGAATACAAATCCAGTTCCAGTAAGCGGAGCGTCATGGCTTCAATCAGGATTTAACATTAACAATCAAGAAATTGATATAAAAATGAATAGAAATGTTTCCCAAGCCTGGAAAAGTTGTTGAATATACTTTCTTTGGTTGTTCTTTAAAAAATAAATAAACAAAGAGTAAATAAAGGATTGTGATTTGTGAATCAATACTCTTTTTTTAAGTCAGCTCTAATTCAAATAATTGATTGAACCATTTTACAATATAGGTCTGAATGATTAATTAGAAAATCAGTCTGAAATGGAAACATTAAAACATTCAGGCTGATCTTGCTCATCAGGACTGGTTTGCTAAAAACCTTGAACGACTCCTATGAGAGGTTCGTTTTAGTGAATCAATACTTACAGCGCAACCAAAGTAGTTCGATTCCCAAATGAATGATTCTTCTGAGTCGGCTCTTTTTAAATAAATCGAAACACACAGCGACCACCTTAGTATGGTTCCCGAACGAATGACTCGTATGAGTCGGATCTTTCTAGAACGGAACAAATTATTACATTTTATGTCTGCCTCGAAACGAATAAAGAATAAACCGATCGTGACACTTAAATGAAGTTACAGACTGTATATAAGAACTTGGAGATACACGTGGATATATATTTATATATTATTTATAGCTATATACAGCCTAACAATTTGATTGCATTATGCTGCCTCTGTGAAAAGTCATTAAAAGTATCTAAACCAAACTTTTGAATGAATTGTATTACTATTATGATTCGTTATATATTCTGGACTCTGGAAATGTTATCATCATTTATCAACAGTAGGCAGATGATACAACAGAACATTACATTTCTTTCTTTCAAATATTTTTTCCCTCAGAAGTGCTAAAAGAATCGTAAATCGAAACGGAATCTTTAAAGGGAATTGGAATAAGAATCTCAAAATTCTTTAGAACACTTTACCAGAACGAACGTTCACCCGGAAGTGCGTGACATTGGCTACCGCGCAGTCAATGAATACTTGAAGTAGTTGACTATTTGCAGCCACAAACTAAACTACAGCATACTTACTACTCCATATAACTCTGGAAGCGTGTGATTGCCTCGCCTGCTGGAATGGCTCCATTGCTGAACTGGTCATGTAGAACGCTGCTCATACTGCCTCTTATTGGAATATGTTTCACAAAATTTGTAAGAGGTAAGTTACTATTCTTTTTTCTGATGATTATTATTTTAAAGTTCATTTTCCCACAGGAGAAGGGAATGTATGCCCTTCTGAAGTACTTCTAGAAGTTCTCAAAACATTTCAAACGAACAGATAACTCCGCTGTAATAATTATTTGTTTATTTAGATACAGTAATAAAAGTATTATACTCATATTTGCGGTCAGAACTTAAAGCTTGTCCTAACACGACCACTGTAAGAAAATGAAAGTCAAACCAGGCAATACTGACATGTTATAACTGTTTAGGAAAGCTAAAGCTACTTTGAAAGTAACATGTGACAGATTAAGTTATATTTCCGATCACGGGTTATTTGTAAAGATTGTAGAATTGCATGCTAAATACTAGGTGGCTGACGGTGTCCCACCGCTGAGAGTTCAAGCGCGCTGGTGGCTCAAAACTTTCAGCTCAACTTTAATGTTTAAATCCAAAACAAACTTCAGATTTTTGTCAACAAGGGCTGTGTGCTTTACAACCACAATTTCTAAGCGAGATGAAACTCAAGGATTGAAAGGATTTAGAGCATTAAAATGAGCATTTTGTGCCACTTTTGTTCTGTTTTGCCTGCTGTCATGTTTATGGGAAGATGAGATTTTAACTTTTGGGAACTGGAATTTAATATTTAACTTGACAGGTTTATTTAATCCCTGCAATGCAAACAAATGTGTCAGTAGATTGTTTGGCCAAAGTTTTTGCCTCAGTTATGTGATGTATTTCCTATGACTTCATAATTTGAAAAGACAAAAATGTACCTAAATGTTATTTTACATGTTCTTAGTTTATTTTTAGTTGAGGAAATCTGACAAAATTAGAAGATCAAAATCAGTGATTAGATATAAAAGTGGAATTCCTTGACTTAATGCAATAATTTCACCAATTAGTTCATTTTCATGTCATTCATTCAGACCACAAGTGTCATAAATATTGTACAAATATTGTCTCTTAATAAAAAAGTTTTAATCAAAACTCCTATTTTCAGAGTTTTGTAATTACAAGGCATTTATTCTCATTTTCCAAATCAGTTGATTAGTTCTCAGTCTGAACAATTATGACTGTTGCCTATAAAATTAAATCAAGGTTAAATACAAAAGTATCTGTATAAAATCTTAATATCTTAATACATTAGGCTAATTCATTACTGGGATTTTTCTTTTCACTTCCGATGCCATTTTTGCCCCAACCCCTTATTAATTCTTGACCCTGACTTAAACAAATTGAATTCCAGCATATACAAATCTGATATTGTAGGTACAGAGATCATTATAGATCCCATTATGGATGGGATATAACATCAGTAAAATATGATTGCTTGGTTGTTAATGTAATATTTTCTCAGTGCCCACCCCTTGGAGCCGTAACTCTTTAATAAGTTACACATGGAAAGCGCTTACGCTGAAGAAATGTTTTTGTTCTTTTTGGCTGTGTTCCAAGCATTGTGAACTTTTAGACCTGCTTAACTGCACCAATCAATATGCTGGCTCTCTATCCTCCATAAATCTCTTTAGCGTCTCTGAATGCGTGGAGGTCACAATCTCAACTCAACACTGTTCCTGTTATGATGAAAGGATTTGTTTTAATTAAATGATCTTTAAAAATAGATTGGTGTACGTATGGGTGCAATGAAACATTAATACTGCAGATCTCTGGGTTGTGCATATGGTAATGTTATAAAATCTGCCGGCTTGACACTACTTGTTTGATGGTTGGGCAGATTTTACTCTGACATTTAACAGAAGATACTTCTTTCCTCTAAAGACTACAGTGTGATTAAATATGGTTTGTAAAGCCCTTATATAAACTTTGTATGGAATTGTATGGAAGCCCGCTTCACCCACTGAATAAAAAAAAAAAAAAAAGGTATATAAAGATATAAACTCGCAATTCTGAGAAATAAAATCGCAATTGCATGATATAAACTCGCAATTGCTCTTTCTAACGTTGCTATTCAGAATGTCGCAATTCTGAGAAATGAAGTCAGAATTGTGACACATAAACTCGCAATTCTCTGAACATATCAGTTTTTTTTCTCCTCATAACTGGACTTTATAACTTGCAAGTGTGAGTTTGTATCTCATAATTCTGAGAAAAAAGTCTGAATTGCGAGATACACACTCGCAATTACCTTATTTTTTATTCAGTGGCGGAAAAAATGAGTTTTATAAACTTGAATGTAAGTTCAGTGACATTGTCATTGACATTGTATTTGTGATTAATCCAAAACATGATGGCTAATATCTTTTTTTTTTAAAATTGGTTATTAAATTAAATTAAATTAAATTTTAAATTAAATAAAATAAAATTTAATTTAATTTTAAATTAAATTTAATTGTGCATATATTACATATATTGACAAAATGCATTTGGCCATTTAATTTGCTGTTGTCACCTGGCACAGAATACAGAATGCACAGAAACAGTAGTTTAATTTCTTTAGAAAGATTCTGCCACTGATGCATTTTACTCTGGAAAATTGTAGAGGGAAGAGTAAGAGATATTTCCTTGTGTGAACAATGAGCCTATACTCCAGTATCATCTGTGAAGCTCACATAAAGAGACATCCACTCTCGCCAGATGCGGCCTCCATTCTCAAGATGGTGCAATGCAGAGATCAGGCTTCTGATATGGCGTGACAGTATGTGAACAAGTGATTTATTAGTAACCTTTTCGATGAACAAACGTGTAATGAATTCTCGTTATGTTAATGACATAACTGACAGTATTATGAATATTATATGACAAAGGTTAGGTAAATTAACACAATTCTGCAGGATTTTATATTTGTTTATATTTAAGAAACACTCTCAGCCTCAAAGTATGTTGTTGTTGGTTCGGTATATTACGTGCGGACATTAAGCTACTTCACATTAATTTTCATCACAAAATTTTACTGAACCCTGCAAAGCCATCCTAAGCTGGAAGACATAATCCTCACTAATTTTTTCTTTCTGGGTTAAATATACCACTATTAGTCATGCCTCATTGAATGAGTCATTAGAGGAAGGCTTGTCTGAGCTGATAGCTCTATCTTTTTCCTGAGGTCTGACCCTTTTTCAAGACGAATGGCTTATTTCAGTGTTTGTTGAGACACTTAGAAGAATTGCACAAAGCTCCTCCCTTAAGGGAGTTCTGAATGGTCTGTAAAAGTTGAAGTGCCATATCTAAAGTTCCAGTGAAACATCGGGAGAGGTCAGAGAGGAGCGTGCTGTCCTGATTAAACTACGACAGAGACTGTAATTGCATCTGTCATTCCTTACACATTTACTCTGAAGAGGAATCCATGCAAGACTGATGCCATTAAATATAGACTTACATCGTTAAAAAATGCAATGGATTCTCAAATGTGTTCATATGGCAGCTGTACTGCTCAAATACAGTCTAAAAGGGCAAAGATATATAGAGTAAGTACCCAGGGTCCTTGTGTGGGTTGTAAAAAGCTGGGTGAGCTTAAAGGCGCCTACACACTTTTATACCGCATCAGTGATGTGACAACATTGATTTCGGTAGTGTGTCACAAAAGAATATAGACGGAAAACGCAAGGGTTTTTACGAAAGTAAGGAAACGAGAATGTCGGGAGGAGGGTACAGTTGTACATTTTGATTTTTAACCTGACATTTTTGCCATGCCCTTTACCAGAAGTGTAAATGTACTGGGACTGCCATTATATTGCACCTAAAGGTATAGTTCACCCAAAAATGAAATTACCCCATGATTTACTCACCCTCAAACCATCCTAGGTGTATATGACTTTCTTCTTTCAGACGAATACAATCTGAGTTATATTAAAAAATGTCCTGGTTCTTTCAAGCTTTATAATGGCAGTGTAATCTTAAAAATAAAGGTGCTTTAAAAGCTTCTTCGCAGCGATGCCATAAAAGAACCGTTCAGTCAGAAGTTCTTTAAAAGAATCATCTCTTTCTTACCTTTTTATAATCTGAAGAACCTTCTTTCGCCACAAAGAACCTTTTGTGAAACAGAAAGGTTCTTCATATGTTAAAAGTTCTTTATGGAACCATTTACACAACTTCTATGGCATCATGAAGCACCTTCATTTTTAAGAGTGTGAATAAAGTGCATCCATCAATCATAAAAAGTACTCCACATGGCTCCGGCGTGTTCATAAAGGCTTTCTGAAGTAAATCGATGTGTTTGTGTAAGAAAAATATCCATAATTAAAACTATAAACAGTAATCTATAGCTGTATTCATAAGCCGTAATCGGTAAGAAGTGACGAACGTGGAAGCGCAGAGGAGAGAGCAAAACAAAACACCGGCCTCGAATTAGAAATACAAAACAAGGACTTGTAAATAAAAAATGTTGGAGAATATCAGTATTTTTTTAATAAAAAAAATTATATATATATATATATATATATATATATATACACACACACACACACACACACACCTAGGATGGCTTAAGGGTGAGAACTCATAGGGTAATTTTCATTTTTTTTAAAGCACAAACGCTAAGTCAAAAATTTTACTCAATTAAAATTAAAAGTCCTGTAAGTACCTTAAGCCTTAACAATTATGAGAGTAACAAAGTGTCCACATTTAATTTTACTTAAGCACTTAAAAGTAGTTTCATAGCTTGACTTTTAAAAAGAAGAGTCAGAAACACAGAATAAGATTTTATATTTTTAAAATTTTTAATGAACAAACCTTGTAAAGAACCCCATCAAAAATCTTCTCATTTTTCTGACTATGCGAGACGTCCTGAAACCTGTTACCTGAATATTTTCAGCTAAAATGACACAAAGGAGTTATTTATAGCAGAATGTCCAAACTGATCTTGTGTGTACAACGAAAGAGAATGAACATACATTTCACTCTGGACATGATTTGTATTTACTACATTCATGATAGTTTCATGCATATATGATATGATTCATGCTAGGTTTTCAGGATTTTCAGGACATTTGAAATTTTTAGAAACTTGACCTGGTCTGCACTGACTTTCATGATGGTCAGGAAAAGCATGAACATTCTTCAAAACAGAAAAAGAAAGTAATGAAGAATGACAGTGATGGTGGGACAATTATGAAATTTATTTTTTGGAATGACAGTGATGGTAGGAAAACTATGAGATTTATTTTTTGGTGAACAACTCTTGCTGACTTTTCGGGCAGTTAGTCACATTAGTATAAACAAAACAAAACAAAACAACAAAAAACTGTTTCTATTATCAAATCATTATTTTAAGTTATAAAGATGTATGACAATGTGCTTAGTTCGTATACAACTAAATTAAATTGTAATATAGTAAAAATATTTTTTTTCTTTAAATGTTATTGAGTAAAAGTACAATTATTCGGTTTTAACAGAACTCTTGTATTGTACAGACTGCCCAAAATAATACTTAAGTGTAGCAGTGAAGTACTATTCCTCAAATACTTTATACCTTAGCCTTTAAAACATATTTTATCAATCCTATTCATCAAATGCTTCCCTCGTGTGTAGGCGCCCTAAGACAGTTATCTTAGAGAATAACAGTTAGAGAATTATCATCAGGCCCACATGGAATCTGTGCCCACAGAGCTCCACAGAAAGCTTAGTAGATTTCAATAGAACTGGAACATGCATAACAAGCCCACACTTTCCATATTTGGCTAGTTTGATAAAGAAATTTCTATGTTCAGCTCGTAAAATGAACAAAAAAAGTCTGCTGATTCTGTCTGGGCCTGCTGGGCCATATACTGTATCAAATGTTCCACAATGACTCTTCGTTGAGATGACATCATTGGTTTGCTTTCAGTACAAACTAGCTAAGCAGTGGAGTTGAGTCAAGGCACGTTCTGACATTGTTCTTTGTCTCCTTTATAAAAGATCATAAAGCAACTGCATTAAGATCACATATCAACACTAAGGTATTGCAAATAACCCTGCGGGCTGCTTGTTACTCATTGCAATATAGCACAGTTGAGTAGTTCTAACACTGGATGGGTTTTGCATGCAAAACAGACTAGATTAACATCAAAATTACTCATGTGGACTGTTTTATTAACTACAACCTTTGGTGTCAAATTTTCCCCTGTGTTTTTAAATTGAATGGGACTTCTTTGTTGCAGGATCATAGCTTTTCTTCATGCAAAAGTCAGCTAATCACCTCTGCAGGGATCAAAACTTAGTGAAGGACTGTGTTTCAGTGCTTAATTGAAGTTTTTTCATTTACAAGCCTTTAGAGTGTACTTGTATATGCGTTTATGTGTATGTCTACCTTCAGCCTTCTATATCAAATGTCAAAATATATTAAAAAATAACCAAAGTTCCTTTAAGGCAAGTTGGTGTACTCTGCAACCATGTTTGCAACACCCCCACCAGCTATATTCTATCGCAACAGGCATGCAAGTACAGGTCCTATCTACTTGAATGTGGGAACTGTCATCCTCAGGCCATCTAAGAAGTGAATAAGTTGAGTGGAGAAATTCGCATTACATCATTTGTTCACCAGTGGATCCTCTGTGGTGAATTGGTGCCATAAGCATGAGAGTCCAAACAGCTGACAAAAGCATGACTCCAGTCCAGTCAATTCACATCTTGTGAAGTGAAAAGCTGCATGTTTGTAATACACAAATCCATTATTAAAACATTTTCTTCAGACTTCAGACTACTGTTTTCGCCTAAAATACAAGTCATCATTCTTTAATTTTGCTTTCTCGAGTGAAAGAGTTTTTTTTAAAAAAAGTAAAAAAGTTAAAATGCCTTATTGATGGGTTTGTTTTTAACAAGACATTGAAGGAGTAGTTCACTTCCAGAACTTTCTTTCTTCAGTCGTAAAGAAATTGTTTTTTTGAGGAAAAACTCTCCAAATAGTGGACGTCTATGGTGCCCATGAGTTTGAACTTCCAAAATGCAGTTTCAATGCAGCTTCATAGGGCTCTATATGATCCCAGCCGAGGAATAAGAGTGTTATCTAGTGAAACGATCTGTCATTTAAAAAAAAAATAATAATAATAAAATAACAATTTATATACTTTTTAACCTCAAACGCTCATCATTCAAGTCCTTCTGGGACGTTTGTACTTACGAATTGACAAGTCGTCATTACGACATCAGAAGTTGGCGATTTAACTTTTCCACATAAATTTCAACATTTTTTAATTCTACATCTACAAAATGACGAATAAAGAATAAGCATCGTGTTTTTGTTTTTTCTGTTTTTATTAAATTTATGAAGGTGATGTAAACTGAATCATTATATATTCTATGGTAATTATACAATAGTATAGTTTTATTGTACATTACAAAAAATAATCTTTTTATTAATTTCAACAAATTTACCATCAATACAGAAGCTGCATATCTATATAGTCTTTGGCTGCGTCCACTGCATCTGACATGTTTTCTCACTAACACGCCCCCAACTCGGAAACTCAGGGCTTAAAGAAAATGTCGAGTTCAGCTCGTAATAACGACTTTGTGGTGGCGTTCATGTGCGTTCAATTTGTAAATACGATCTATCCGACATGACTTGAATGCACCATAACTCTGCCATGCGCATGCATACTCTGTGCAGTCCCATTCAAGATAGTTAGGGTATGTCGAAAAACTCCCATGTCATTTTCTCCTCCAACTTCAAAATTGCTTCGCTACATGGCTGTTTTGCCTTTTTTTTTGTAAAGGGTGTTTGACCATCCTTGCACGTTCGCTTTGTAAACACTGGGTCACTACTTCTGTAGCGATGTAGGACGAGACTGGGACAGGAGTTTTTCGATCTACCCTAACTGTATTGAACCGGCATGCACAGAGTTCACGCAGACAAGACGAGCATTTGAGGTTAAAAAGTATAAACATTTTTATTTTTTTTTAGAAAATGACTGATAGTTTCGCTATATAAGACCCTTATTCCTTGGCTGGGATCATTTAGAGCCCTGCATTGAAACTGCATTTTGGAAATTCAAACTCTTGGGCACCACAGAAGTCCACTATATAGAGATGATTCCTGAAATGTCTTCCTCAAAAAAAACATGTCCTTACGACTGAAAAAAGAAAGACATGAACATCTTGGATGACATTGGATTAAGTACATTATCTGTACATTTTTGTTCTGGAAGTAAACTACTCCTTTAATTAATAGACTGAGGTTGTGTGGATTACTTCTGGATAATTGTGACGTTTTTATCAGCTGTTTGGATTCTCATTCTGACGGCACCCATTCACTGTAGAAGATCCATCAGAGAGCAAGTGATGCAATGCTAAAGTTCTCCAAATCTGTTCCAATGAAGAAACAAACCTAGCTACATCTTGGATGGCCTGAGGGTGAGCAGATTTTCAGTTTTGGGTGAACTATTCCTATAATTTATCTGTGCCTTTATAATACCTCTGATATCAATTATGAAACATACACTTTTACCATGCAACATCTTACCCTTAGCACTTAAGTGCCAAAGGCATGTCTCAATTCTTTCTTTGACTTTGTCAAACAGTGTTGCCAAGAGTATTAACTTGTTTCATGACACTGTTCCCATGGTAAGAATTATTGTGAAAAAACAGCCAAAAGGTCTCCCAGTTTGTTGAGACCTTGTTTGATCTGTTGCATTAACTCAAGAGATCATGAAACCAAACTTAGAACTGCACTGAGGTTTCTCTCTCCAAATTCTACTGCACTGACATTTTAAGTACTGGAATGGTATTCATGCATGCATACACAAATACTGGGTCTCATCTTCCCTCTGACCTTGAAAGCTTTTGTATCATGATTGATGACATTTCACGACCACTTCGTGTTTTTCAAAGATAATCAGTGTCATTCAGGGAATAGTCTACACTCCCCAATAGCGTGCAGTGGGAAATATTTTTATTACAGTAGGGTTTTTGGACTATTTGTGGCCTGGCAGAGGTTATCAGAACATTTTTCATAGACCATGTGGAGATGCAGTTACTAACATAATGTAATAGTGGATCAGTTTTCTGCTGCCTGTACTTGTTTTATGTATAGCTAAGCCTGTGGTAAAGAAAAATTACTTCATCTCCTGCTTTACTTTCCAAACAGCATTTTAGAGAGTTACACCATGTATTTAGAGTTGTAAAAATAGATTGTAATTATGCATACTATTATTTAAAAAACACATAAAAGTTACATCAATTTATTTTTAAATAGTGTTGCATATACAGTGGTGGTGAGTGGAAATTCAGTACTCTTTAATGCTTTTTACACTTGAATACCTGTTTATAATATTAAATAAATATGACAAAAATGTTACCTGAATCAAAATGTTTCACAATATATTTTTTTACCAGTCTAGGTCTCCTTGAAAAGGTAGAAGTAGATATTCCAGAGGTCCTTGTTGCTTGGTTTTGTCAGCCATGTTGAATTTATGTAGTCATAAATAAAAAGCACCATATAAAAAGGACAGAAATATGAGAAAGGGTCAAAGATAATCACCCATAGTGCTTTGAATGTAACATCACACTGTGAATGGTTAAAATGGCTTTTAAAGACCACTATAGATGCCATATATCAGAGGACTGAACAAGCAATTGACTGAAAGTGTGTGTAAATATCTTCGTACAATACAGATCTGTATTCAATACGAGGCCTTTAAACCATGCTGATTTATTTGCTCTATATGTATTCCTGCCTGCACACGTTTACGTCAACTGCCTTATGGTGGTTAATGGAAGATCAGTGCTCTCAATTTCCCATTTTCTGTATTGTGTACAGACGTATTTGCAAGTCAAGATAGAGAGCAACCAGTTAAGCCTTTCACCTTAGGCGGTTAACTTGCTATACAGCATACCATGCGATGCTGTGGGGTGTTTTTCTCCTCCAAGCCTTATGTTTAACGTATGTCCACATCAGGTGTCCCATATGGTTGAACAGACCGGTGGCCACACAGTCAATCCTCTCATGCAGTCAGTTGCAGACCTGACAATGATTAATTGGGGTGTATGGGATTATTTGCTTCAGCGAGCCCTGCACTGCAGACCTCAGATAATTGCACCAGGTGACAGCAAGAAGGATTTTCTGTACCGCAAGAGTTTCATGGGATCCGACACGACAAGGTTTACTAGGTCACCCATTGTTGTTATCTGCGAATGGTAGTAGAATAAACAAGTTCTGGCCTATCTGGGATTTTAAGGTGTTGCAGCCATTGCAGGAGTGGAGGATTTTGTAGACAAAGACGATCTGCAGTTCCACTGACAAACAGGCCTAGACGTGGATCAAGCCTGGGTGCTTTACAATAGTAAAGCAAAATCAATCAAAACTTTGCTACAAATCAATGCGTAAGATAAACAAAACACCTGTATAGTCTTCTCTGTTTTAAAATACTTTTTCCAGTCCCTGTTCAATATGTAGAGACGAGCATAAAAGTAAATAATTGTAGGATTACTCTTAAACCATTTAACAAAGGATAAACGTGGCACTTTCCCTACTAGCTCACCACAGCTGAACACAGTCATTTTTTTCAGTTTGGTTTGGTGACAGATATTACACATTTGACCTTTAAGGAGCAACAGTTTGATTGTTGTGTAAGGCCATGTTGTAAAATTTTTCAAGATAACCAGACAACTCTCTTGCCTTATAAGTCATCAAACACATGATTCAGCTAGTTCAGATGATGACAAGGGAAATAATTAACATTAAAATAATTAAAATTAAGAAATTAAAATAATTAAAAATTTTAAATAATTAAAATTAAAAGGAAATCTATGGAGATAAAATAATGCCATAAAGAGTTGCATGTGAAGAGTACGTGTTGTGCAAGTGTACATAAGACTGTAAGCGTAAATTAAATTTGCATGCGCAAGAGAAGCTTTGTAAAAGTGTAAATCGCGTTTCAAGCGTAAGAAAAAAAGATTTGCAGCATTTTACTGTTACTCGTAAGTGTAATTCATGTATTGTGAAACTGCAGCTTCATGCTTTCGCAAAATAAATACGATCTGCATTCTTCCGACTTCCATTTCTCCGCGCTTATACTTTTGGCACGTTCTTTTCGCTAAAATACGGTCAAAAGCACTGCAAGCCTGTGAACAGTGATTTGCACACGAAAACAACAGTTCTGCAAAACAGATTGACTGCGTAACTGTATGTGTAAAAAACAAACTGTTGCAAATGTCTAAATGACTGGTTGTGTATGTAGGACACAAAGTTGCCGAAATAATCTGATACGTACAGCTCCGTCTTTCTTTTATCTGCGCTTACACTTTTGGCACGATTCTCTCACTCACTGAGTTTTGCAAGCGTGAGGGGGAGGGCGGGTCCACCACCTTTTTGTAGCCAATCAAATGAGACTCTCGCGGACTCCATTTACTCTTATCTGATTGGTTCAATAAACACATCACACGCCATTTATCTTCATTTAGTTTTCGCTGCCGCTCGCTTCCGGTGGAATGGTACTTTTAATGTAGAAATACATTAAAAATAAAATAAAATAAAAACACGATACAAGTTGTGTACCAGGCTATGCGTTCATACTGAATTTCGAGCTGTGTCCTTTTCCTCCTCAACAGGCAATATATGATAGTTTGCTGTAATATTGTAATTTTGATGATACTTAATACTAAAACTGCCACGGGGTATATTTTACCCGTGGCTGTTTTTTTAAATGTAGCCTACATAACAGACTTTGAATAAAACAGTCAAGTCTCACAGTCACTGACTTTTACTAAAATGGTGTAATTTACAATCTTCTAAAAATGGTTTAGATAAAAAAGATTTTAAAAAACGTGGCATTTATATTATGCCTATATTTTCGTGGTGTCATTATCTTGCTACTTATGTTTTAATTGTACCTACATTGCTAGGCAGCGCCTTTTACTCCCTGAATTAGCAGTTGAGATTCAAAAATAAAGTCAAAATTAGTAAAAGAAGGCGATTTATGGACGCCGAAGAGCATAGAAGCACTAAATGCCATTAGTCTGAGTCAGCATCTGACGATTCATCTGACTGTGATCTCATATTTAGATGTTTCTTTATGAAAACAGTGGCATAATACACTGAAATAAAATGTTATTTAAGCGTATTAAAACGGTAGTCCTGCTTGGGTAAAATTTACCCGCTGGAGATTTTTAGGTGTACAGCGACCCCTGGCGGTGCTAGTGTTAAACATGGCCTAGTATCTGCACTAGCAGCATAATTTGTAATTTATAATAACATGCATAATTTCACCTGTCTACTGATCAGGGACGACTCAAATTTTTTAACTAAATTTTGGTTCAATATAGTGAATATAATATTTTTTTTTTTTTTTCACTTTAACATGTTATAATTTAAGGGGATTTTACAAATTTTTTTTTTTCAAAATCTTCAAAAATTTTAAAGTATACAGTTGAGTGTTAAATACAATAAACAGAGACATGGTCTGGAAAATCGTCAAATTCAGATTTATGTAGCTTTATTGTTATAGTAAAAAGGTTATGATACTACTAGGTCTGATACTATTGTTGAGCATTGTCACATATCATTTTGTAATGTTTAACATCAGCTATATATTAGGCCATATTATATGATATATGCATTTCAATGTAAAGCCAAACCAATCCAATAATGTTAACACCAGCTAACAATTCAGGATGAACACATGAGAGTCTAGCCTAATGGTACACAACTCACGTTTTAATTAAGTTGTTGTTTATTTATTTACTTTAATGTATATGTACATTAAAAGTACCATTCCACCGGAAGCGAGCGGCAGCGAGAACTAAATGAAGATAAATGTTTTGGCGTGTGATGTGTTTATTGAACCAATCAGATAAGAGTAAATGGAGTCCACCGGAGGCTCATTTGATTGGCTACAAAAAGGTGGTGGCCCCGCCCTCCCCCTCACGCTTGCAAAACTCAGTGAGTGAGAGAATCATGCCAAAAGTGTAAGCGCAGATAAAAGAAACATACATATCGGATTATTTCGGCAACTTTGTGTCCTACATACACAACCAGTCATTTAGACATTTGCAACAGTTTGTTTTTACACATACAGATTGGTCCTACGCAGTCAATCTGTTTTGCAGATCTTTAAACTGTTGTTTTCGTGTGCAAATCACTGTTCACAGGCTTGCAGTGCTTTTGACCGTATTTTAGCGAAAAGAACGTGCCAAAAGTATAAGCGCGGAGAAATGGAAGTCGGAAGAATGCAGATCGTATTTATTTTGCGAAAGCATGAAGCTGCAGTTTCACAATACATGAATTACACTCACGAGTAACAGTAAAATGCTGCAAATCTTTTTTTCTTACGCTTGAAACGCGATTTACACTTTTACAAAGCTTCTCTTGCACATGAAAATTTAATTTACGCTTACAGTCTTATGTACACTTGCACAACACGTACTCTTCACATGCAACTCTTTAAGGCATTATTTTATCTCCATAGAAATCATTTGTTTAACCATGTACGCCAATATTAAAATCTCTCAGATGGGTGATGCTACTCCAACAACATACCATGTAAAATACCAAAAATGTAAAACGCTGCAACGTGACTGTGCAGACACCACTGAAATCAGTAAAGGACTTTAACTGTAAGTGTCACAGGAATAAGGAAAACAAAGGGAACATTAAAATCAATACAAATTTTATATAAACATTTTTAATCACTTTATTAGTTTACTTAAGCATGTTGCCAAATAACGTAGCCTATAACTTTAGAATACATTGTCTATGCCAAAAATGTAGAAAGATACACTTCAGTGGACTTTTAAATATAGCTTTGTTTGAGAAAGCATGAAAATATACAATTACAATGTCATTTTACTTGATTTATTTTTGCATCAAACACAGTGTGATTTTTGCCAGCAACAGTGCATACATAGTTGAAATCAAAAGTTTACATACACCTCGCAGAATCTGCAAAATGATATTTCACATAAAAGAAGTTTACACATAGTCCACAAGAGAAAATAGTTGTTGAATTTATAAAAATTACCCCATTCAAAAGTTTACATACACTTGATTCTTAACACTGTGTTGTTACTTGAATGATCCACAGCTGTGCTTTTTTGTTTAGTGAACAGTTAAACTGCCTGCTGTTCTTCAAAAAAAAATCCTTCAGGTCCCACACATTCTTTGGTTTTTCAGCATTTTTATGTATTTGAACCCTCTCTAACAATGACTGAATGATTTTGAGATCCATCTTTTCACACTGAGGACAACTGAGGGACTCATATGCAACTATTACAGGAGGTTCAAACGGTCACTGATGCTTCAGAAGGAAACACAATGCATTAAGAGCTGGGGGTGAAAACTTTTTGAAATTTGAAGATCATGGTGAATTTAACTTATTTTGTCTTTTGGGAAACATGTAAGTATCTTCTGTAGCTTCTGAAGAGCAGTACTAAATGAAAACTGATATTTAGGCAAAATAAGAAAAATGTACACATCTTCATTCTGTTTAAAAGTTTACACCCCTGGCTCTTAATGCATAGTCTTTTCCTTCTGAAGCATCAGTGAGTGTTTGAACCTTCTGTAATAGTTGTGTATGAGTCGCTCAGTTGTCCTCAGTGTGAAAAGATGGATCATACAGTCAACAACAAAGGACTCATGAACAACTAAACAAACATCACTAAACAAAACAAACAAACAAACAAACAGCTGTGGATCATTCAGATAACAACATAATATTAAGAATCAAGCTTATGTAAACTTTTAAACAGGATCATTTTTATAAATTCAACTATTATTTTCTCTTGTGGACTATATGTAAACATATTTTATGATAAATATCTAATCCGGGTCAGTTCATAAAAAAATAACATGAATATTTAATGATCCCTCTAACACGTTTTCATGCCATTTAAATTCTTATTTTGACGTAAGTGAATATATCTAAGTGTGTGATTTGTTTACTTACTTTTTAAAATTAGTCTTCCTATTACAGCACCAACACAAGAGGCGGGATTTATCGCATGAACCAATCACAGCCGATCATAACCAGTCATAGCCAATCATATCGCGATGGAGGCATTGCCTCCTCTTAAGTGACATTCCCCCATTCATTCTCAATTATCCCCCACTAAACTCAGCGCATGCTTTATGGGGTCTGTTAAACTCAATGGTCTCAGGGGAGGCGAGAGAGACGCGAACTCCCACTGTAACTTTACCTGCTGGTGTCGCTGCTGGACAATGTTACTTTAGAATACAGGTGACGTGTACACTATTTAATGTTATATTTCTCAATACTGACATTGTTTTATTGTGTATTACGAATGTTAATCCAATATGACTGTGCCCATGGACTTTGGACTATATATCTGGTGGCTAAATCAGAAATCAGATAATCTGGGTATGACTCAGACTAGTAGAATCATAGCCTCTGACTATAAAACATCTCTTTCTGTGACTACTGTCTAACACCCACATCTGTATCAGTGAAATTACTTCTGACAAATGAACAGTTGTTAATATTCCACATACTGAAAAAGGGCTGATTTTAACTGACTCACTGGTTACTAATTTACAAATGACACTCATCTTTATAGTGTCATTGCATTACGGTCAGATCCGCTGCTGACGGTGCTATTAATCATTGCGTTGTTGCTCACGTAACCAACAGCAAACCTTGAGCAAACATGACATGTTGACACCTGTAAACAGATATTTACATGCATTGTGCTTTCCATTAGACTGAGAGTTCCTGAATGTTTTACTCTTTTTAGATACTGACCAATGTGCTAAATTCCACCTTGTGATAAAATCAACACCTAGCTTTCATGACGGGTATAAAAACAAGCAAGGGCTGAGTCTCAACATGGGGCAACCTGCCCAAGCTCAGCATTGACAATGAGTTTGGCAAAGCACCAGTTTTGGGTTGTTCTGACCGCTATCCAAATTGAGGTGAATCCAAGCAGAACAGAAAATTCATGCTGGGCTAAAAAAGCATCTGGCAGTTGAAATTTTAACAGCCAGACAGTTTTTTTCCCCTCCATTGTAGACATACATTTTGGGGGAAATCTGCAGGTCCAGGTATTGCCTGTGTTATGATGCACTGAAATTGCATGTTTAAATAGTACATTTAAAAACGCTTACATTTTAAAGGACCTAAACAGCTTCATCTTAAAAGAGCTGCTGTGTCCATGGAAATAGAGAAAAAAAAAAAAAGTCGTCTGTAATTTTGGTTCACGTAATTAATGTAATTATCTTGTTCAGATTTTTTTTTCCATCTTTATATGATTAGATGACAATGTGCAGGAATTTATATATATATATATATAGAGAGAGAGAGAGAGAGAGAGAGAGAGAGAGAGAGAGAGAGAGCAAATCTCACATTGTACAAGAGATCTCAACAGTGTGTCAAGTGTGCTCAGATTTCGCAAAACATGAAATATCTTCATTACTACATTACAAAAATGTATACTTTTATTCAGCAATGACTCATTAATTTGATCAAATATGACCGTAAATACTTTTATAATGTTACAAACGATTTCCTTTGAACTTTGAAAATCCTGCAACAACGTGTCATGGTTTTCACAAAAAAGAAAGCAGCACAGCTGTTTTCAACATTGATAATTATACAAAATGTTTTTTGAGCACCAAATCAGTATTGGAGTGATTTTTGAAGGGTCATGTGACCCTGAAGACTGAAGTAACGGCTGCTGAGAAATTCAGCTTTGCATCACTGTAATATATTTTATTTTATAAAATAAATAATAATAATAATAATTGCATTTATTAATACATTATATAATGTAAAATATATTAAAACAGAACATGTTTTTTCATAATTATTATTTTTTTAATCAAATAAATGTAGCCTGTATTAGCATTGAATAATGACGCAAATAAGAATATTGATGCTTTTGTTATTTTTCTACATGGCAAAGCCATCAAGACGTATGCTATGGGGTGTGTGTTTCCTGCTTTTGTGCAGGCAAGAATTTTATCCAGAACATGTGGAATACCTCAGCAGAACTCTCTCCAACCCGAGGGCAGTTTTGAGAGAGTATTTTAGAGTGGAGAGCAGTGAGGAGATGAACATCAGGATGTGACAGGATAAGTGATCCAACCGCCCGCAGGATGTTGTCACTCCAGTCCAAGACCATCTGTTACTTTAGTTTGTGGCACTTTGGATTTAGTCCTTGTTATGTGAATGGGAAGGACCACTGAGTTCACTTTACCCAGCATGCTCTTAGTAGAAACTAATACGGTTGGTTCTTGCTAGGGATTAAGAACCTATTCCTGGTAAAAAGAAAAAAACTATTTGATTTAAACCATCCAAATTTATATTCAAGAAAGAGTGCTTTATCTTCCTTTTTGGCTTGAGAGTGGAAAAGTGTAGGAGGTTCATCCTGATTTAACCAAGCGTTAAACACCAAGGGCAAAGCTGTCAGATCCCTAAAATCTACACACTGTCACATCAATGAGATCTCTTTGAGCAAATGCTCTAGCTCTAGCTCTATTAAAAGTAGGTGCGTAGTTACTTTCCAGTGCCAGAAAGCTCTTTCACCCCCTACTAAGCCTTAGGTGAGAGCTTATAGATGGCTTAAATTTACCACGCCGAGTTTTGTGAATTATGTCCGGAGCAAATTATAACTTCTGGCTTCCTTCCACCCTCAGCAGATGGAGTGAGGTCTGAACTCCACATATTCCATCACTCATGCGCTCTGAAGAAAGACGAAGGGCCGTGCAAGGCAATAAAGGACAGGTTCTACTTTGACATTGACACAGGTCGCTGTGAGCACTTTGAATATGGAGGCTGCCAAGGCAATGCAAACAATTTCGAGACCCTGCAGGAATGTGAAGAAATGTGTCTTGTGAAAGGTAAGGCCATCTTTACCCGACTTGTGCTCTTCAATGACAAATAAAAATAAATACAAACATCACTGTTTTTCCAGAAAATGTCTGAACTTGTGTAAAATAGCCTTTAGATTCAATGCATCTTTCGGAATGAGGATGTGTCCTTTGTGTTAGTCAATTCCATTTTCGCTCAGTATATTGGATGGCCTGACCCAGACTCATGTGTTATGACAGTATTCCACACACCCATGCTACAAACAGATAAGCGTATCTTGGGTAAAGTAAAAGCAAAGATTACTAATATAGTACTAAGCAATAAGTTATGAGTGATTGTGCTATATTGTAAAACGAGTCAGAGCTAAGGGGCGTTTTTAGTCTCAGTGCACAGCAGTGTATTTACTCACAATATTGCATGGTCTTAAGGGCTTTATTGCTTTTATGAAACGGCCAATGCATAAAAATATAAGGGAAACTGATTATTTTAATAAGCAAATAAATACATGTACAAAGAGTTCTAAAAGTCTGAAAGTACTAGTGAAAGTGCTTCTTTTTTGCATTTTTCTAACAGTGTTGTTACTGTGAATTAAAACTGAAACTTTGAGAAAAAAGCAGTGATCGAAAAGTGATCATAAAACAAAATCTAAATATTAAATGAAGAACTAAAAATTAAATATTAGTTAAAGCTATATAGGCATATAAAATAACAATGAAAAGACAAATGCATACATTTAAATAACTAAAACGTTAACTAAAATTAAAACTTGAAGTGAAGTGAACTGCTAACTCAAAATATAATATTATATACTGTTATTGTATATAATCAATAATAATAATAATAATAATAATAATAATAATAATATATTTTTATATTGGCCTCCGTTAACCTTATCTAATAGGTGCTCAAAATTTGTCGGCCAATGGTAGCCATGTTTTTTGAGGTATGCAAATGTCCTTACAGATACTTGTGGCACTGTAGACCAAGACCGTTCACACTGATTTCCATGTTGAAAGAACAAATGGTTGCGCAGTTACAGCCATTTTTATAGGTTTTAATAACGCCACAAAGTAGCCAAGCTTTGCGAATTTTTGTTTGTTTGTTTGTTTTTGTTGTGTTTTTCAGTCCCTTTGTGATGGTGAGTCGAAAGTTCTGCTTTTTTTGATAATTACTGATATTCACTCTCCAGAGAATCTTTCTGCACTGGTTTGGTTCCAATCGGGCGGAAAACCTAGGACTAGTTCGCAAAAGCAGGTTTTTCAAAAAATGCTAAATGCCCAAAAATTTTGCCAGACTCACGATCGAATTACTTTATAGTTTTGTTCGCTGTACCATAGGGTTTACGAGCAACAGACTTCTGTGTTCTGCTAAACAGGTCTTGTTGCTTCTAGTTCAAGCATTTTGCATATGCCTCATTAAATATGAAGCTGATTTACTTACTTGCTCTACAAAGTAGACACTAAAGATAATCATAACCAATATCCATCACATATGTGGATTGATACATAAAAGTTTTTTATTTTTATTCTTTTCACTAACATTTATATATAAAAATCTAATAAAACGTCAACAATAAAAACAGCTAGCACGTTTAACTGATTACGTTAAAAGTCCATCGATATGGACAGTATTTAATGTGGCTATTAACACGTTCTCTGACAAGTGGAAGTGATGAGACCTGTTTTATGGGTTTGGTCAGGTGACGTTCGACATATACTCTATTGGGGCGAGCCTTGGTCACGTTGTAGGCAGTTGTGAGTACTACCATCCCTCCAAGTTTCAAGTCTGTACAACTTATGGTTTGGTCTGCACGTTTTACATGGAGATCGCTGATCTGTGATCATTCTAACAATTACGCTATGCGCTTGAACCCCTAACTATAAACAGGGATTTTATATCATGTTACATCATAGCTTTGTACCTCAGAGAAGTCACTGACATGTAAACAGTAACAGCACATGAGTCTCTGGGTGCAGCACAGTGATGTGGGTGTTGTACGTCATATCTGTACTTTACAACGGCTGGAATGCTGTGTTGACCAATCGGCATCCAAAACTACTCTTTGTTTTATAACCATAGAAATAACACACATTCCACCATATACTTTTATGGGAAGAGTGAAGAGTTCACCATGAGGGAGTCATTCCCAATGACTCATTAGCAGCCCATGAAAACCAATAATGTAATGGATTGTTGTGGTACTGCAATTATGGATTGGTGTAGACTCAGCGAGTGTTATAATTATAACCTATGCTATATTACTTTGTCGAGGGCATGACAGATACTTTAAAAGACACAAGGCTGAGATCAGAAGAGGAGTTTTGTTCAGAAAACTTTCATGCTTTAAAAACAAAGACATTATTGTGTATGTTAGATAACTATGGGACGCCATACATGGAATAATGCATGTTTTGTAGTCCTTCAAAGCAAAGCTTTGATGAATACAAAGAATTCAAACAAACCAAATATTAAAAGGTTTCATCTTCAATATTGCCATTAAATTAGTATATAAAGGCAGAAATGAAAATTACTCGAGGACGCAGAGTCAAATTCACGGCAACAAGCCAAGGCTGAGATGAGAGAGATGAAACATACCATTTAGGCAATCTGATTATTTCAACAAGAATAATAAGGAACTCTTGGTCCTTTTCTTATTAAAACGAGGACAAATGTGCAGTTCACAGTAAAGTCAGGCCACATTGGATTATTTACAGCACTTTGGTTGGTTGGGTGAGTCATATCTCATTACGCTTTCCAGCGGGGGTCACTGTGAATTGGACGGCCCCTGCAACGTCGCCTCCTGTGAGAGGTCATCATAATAATCAGCACAAAACAGACTGTGTCATGTGACTGCTAAACAAGCCTCAGTCCCATCCCAGCCACAGAGTGGGGAAAACAGAAACTTTGCAGCTCATTTGGACAAACACCTCCAAGGACATGAGCTCTCGTAAATGCCTGCGAAGTATTGCCAAAGATCCCCCATGGAGACAGAAGAGGAAATTGACTGCTGTGTTTGGATTCATTTCTTCTGCACTCTTCACCACATGCCCCTGATTATTTTCAGCTCTGCCAAGTCAGTTTCTAATTTCTGCGACCACCAAACTTGCTTTTTCTAGTCATATAGAGGAGATTTAACCCTTTAAACATAACAACCCTTCTAACATAACATCTGGTCCTCAATGAACCAAAGAGGGTTTATGTCACACTCCTCTCGGTCAATGCTCTGATGCTACTGCCTCCTACAATCTTTAAAAACAAAGTTCCTAAAGTGATTTATCTGCAGCAATGCTGTACAAGAACCGTTTTGAGTTTCCCAAAGAACCTTTCAGCGTTTAGTTCTTAAAGGTAACCTTTTATGCCACTTTTTACAAAATGTAATACAAGTCTCAAGGCCTTTCTACACTGAGCGTGATGCGAAAATGCGAGGCGAATCACCAACAAATGATGCTTTCACACAAAGCGCGAACCCAATGTTCTCCTTCTGCTAATTCACGGCCGCACGCTAGGTGGCGTTGACCAACAATGCATTTTTCCTTGGATATGTATCTTTTATATGGATTTAACATTGTCTGCCGCTCAATATACAGTATTAACTTCAGATAAATAAAGTTTGGTTCTACGCCAGAAATCTATAATACATACAAGAAAACATCTTAAACATCTTCTGATTGTGATCTCTAGTTGATTTTGATTTTATAATAGGCAGACATGCACTCTTTGTATGTTTAATAACGCCACACTGCTTATTGTCAAACATCCTTTTTTGTTATAAAAATACCATGAGCTGCATACGAAACACATAAATATACCATCATAATCATATGTCAAATTGCTTTCATATTTCATGTGTAGAACAGTAATGTTTCACTCATTTTTTTAATATGGAAGATCTAGAGAGTGAACACGCTCTGACTCATATGACACTCGTGCACGTGGAAGAAAATGGACAGTGTTCTCCTCCAGATCACATAATTTAGTAGAGAATTAATAGAAATTATATTAAGAACATGTGAGAATAACCATCTGTTCTCAGACACAATGACAACAAGAACGCATCCTGGGAATACTCTTCTTCTGTGTCTGTTTAAACTGGTTTTCGAAACAGCGGCACCACTCTATCCTTTTTGTGCACGTGATGTAATGCTCAAATCTTATTGGACAACCCATGTTTCAAACGACCCCAAATGCGGTTGTAAATGATCCCAGCCAAGGAAGAAGGGTCTTTATCTAGCGAAACGATCTGTTATTTTCATTTTAAAAAATACAATTTATATACTTTTTAATGCCAAACGCTCGTCTTGTCTTACTCTGCTTGGACTGTTTTTGTTCCGGTTTGTGACAGTTAGGGTATGTTGAAAAACTCCCATCTCATGTTCTCCCTCAAAAGTATTTAAATTACCGATTGTTTCGCTAGATAAGACCCTTCTTCCTTGGCTGGGATCGCTTACAACCACATTTGGGATAGTTTGAAGCCGCATTTAAACTACATTTTGGAAGTTCAAAATGGGGGCACCATATCAGTCCATTATATGGAGAAAAATGCAGAAATGTTTTCCTCAAAAAACAATATTTCCTTATGACTGAAGAAAGAAAGACATGAAAATCAAGGGGGTGATTACATTATATGTGAATCTTTGTTTTGGAAGTGGACTTCTCCTTTAAAGGGGTCATCGGATGCCCATTTCCCACAAGTTGATATGATTCTTTAGGGTCTTAATGAAAAGTCTATAATATACTTTGGTTAAAAATTCTCAATGGTAGTGTAAAACAACACCCTTTTTACCTTGCCAAAATCAGCTCTGCAAAAATCATCCTGTTCTGGGCGAGGTTGCTTTAAATGTTAATGAGCTCTGCTCGCCCCGCCCCTCTCTTCTCTTTGTGGAGTGACGAGTCTAATTACTTTAGCCACATTTAGCCACTAAACTTGCTAACTAGCACATTAGAGATTCATAAAAAAACCCCTTATACTCACTTCTGCTGTAAGTGAAGCTGAATCACGAATGATTCGCACGAACATAGACGGATATATGTAGATCGTGAGGCGCATTCCATTCACAAACAAATGTAATCCACTGCATCTTCAGCAGCTAGTGTTGGGAGTAAATGACAATCACTGTGTTCATTATTACATCCAGCAACACAACACCTCAATCGCTCAATCGGAGATATTCTTGTCTAACTTACATCCCTGCTCCGGCATCGAAACAATGGTGGTCAATCAACTATCATGGGAGCGGCCTCACACCGACAGGCATTTGAGAATGACTCGATTTGAAAAGGGGGATATTATTTTTACAGATTAATTAAAAACCACTGCATGGATTTTTATCATTATAGAGTAGATGTGTACATACACTACCAACACACATTAATGTTCAAACAACATGTAAAAGTGAACTTTGCTCCGATGACCCCTTTAAAAGAACCATGTGTTATATAAAGAACATTTTAATAATCTAAAGAACCTTTTCCACTGTTGCATGTTAAAGGTTCTTCATAGAACCATCAATGCCAATGCTACTCTTTATATTTAAGAGCACATGGTTTAAGGTTCTTCATAACCTATAGATGCCAATAAGAACCTTTATGATATGGCTCATGACAAACATCTTTATGTTTGTATCTTGCAAATGCAAATGCAAATGCAGTTTTCTCTGCACTGTAACTCTGCATTGCAGTACTGGGAGTATTTTTGGCTCTTGCTTGTGATGTTCCTAATTTATAAGTCACTTTGGATAAAAGCATCTTCTAAATGAAAAGGCAACAATTAAACAAGCTCTCAGTGTTTGCATTTAAGCACTAAAATTCAGATTCAAAGGGAATCACTGAGTGTATGGAACAAACATAAAATAATAACCCACTGTGAGAAATGAATGATAAATGTCTCCATCTAGTGAATCAAATCATCAGTGCACTTTAAAGAGTGGTTTGTTTTTGTGTTGAATGTGAAGTGAGACTAGGAAAGAAAGATAATTTTCTAAATCTTTTTTCTCCTAGAAAACTGATTCAGTTTCTTTACAAATATTTTGTTTTAAAATTTAAAAGGTGATGGGTGTATTTTTTGTGCCTCTGGTGGCAATAGATGGAATTGCAATTTGTTTGTCAGAGCTGTCTATAGCATTTATATTCATTTCAATAGGAGTTGCTCAGCTGGTGCACAACCTGCTTAAAGATACTTGTCTTGCTGCCATCTTTTTTAATGAGCACTCAGTTAGACATATTAAGCATAAGTCCTGTCCTTGTGAATAAATGATACATGGAATGAGAGACACTAGCCTGGCATCAAGACAATTTCCTTTCCTAAAAAGCACCCAAGAGGCTGTTCAGGAGAACAGCAGTTTTGAATTATTCATTTTAGTAAGTGTTTTAGATGCATCCCATCCACACGTTTGCTAGAAGCAGAAGTGCACTGACTGCGCCCATTTAAAACGGCATAATTCATTCATAGTTTTTCAATTCAGTTAATTTAATTCCATTTACTAAGTGTCCCTGTGAATGTGAACTTTGGATCAATCTTGTATGCGAGTGGTCATTTGCTTAGCTTAATTAGCATTCGTCTACCACTCTGGTTAGGATGACTGTCTGGGACGTAGAGTGACAGAAGAACATAGTATCTAATTTAATGAATTTAATTGCTCCCTGGTGAATTCTCCCACTTTATTATGTACAACAAAGAGTGGAAATTCATAAGAAAATGTCACCTTTAGGGTAAACTAAATCTGTATTTCAGCATTTAATTTGAGTTTTTGTTTCTTTTTTTGGGCTTTTTTAAGCCTTTAATTGGACAGGACAGTGTAGATAAGACAGGAAAGCACTGGGTGAAAAGAGAGGGGAGTGGGATCAGCAAAGCACCACAAGCCAGGATTCAAACTTTGGTTGCCATGAGCGCAGTTGCACTGTATGTCGATGCATTAACCGTGAGGCTATTGGCGCCGACAAGGTTTTTTTTTTTAATTATATGCTGTTTTGTAAATTATGAAAGTTGCTGAACTTCAGTGTTGTTTTTGACCCTACTGACTACCATTGCATGGACCAAAAGCAGTTTTATTTTCTGCTTACTCAGAGTTTTTGCACTGACCATAATCGCATTTTAATCACTTTCAAGCAGTAAGTGAGACTGCGATTAACATTGAATTACATCCAAAAGCAGCAACCGGTTTTAATGTATATGGTCACTATGTGACATTTATGATCAGGTTAGTGCGACTCATCGTTCCTTCTAAATCCGATTTATCCAAAAGATAATGATCCAATCCAGCTGATTGGATTAAAGTTGCCTTTCTCCATGATGAATGACCACTTAAGTGAAATATTTTAATTAGCAACAGCCATAAATAAATTTTGCATTACAGGGCAAAAACGTGGCAGGAAATTAAGTGATTTTTTTAATCTGTGGAACTTTGGAATCCAGCCATTAATTTATCAACAGGGTATGTGCTATAGATGGAGCTGGAATATATCAATCACTCCAGCCTGTCTGTGGCTTATGGCCAGGCTGTTTGTTAAGGGGACAGTAGAGCTGGTTCTGCTGAAAGCCACTGCTTTAGAATTCAATCCCAATATTTGTTTTGTTTGATCATGAAACATTCAATATCTATACATATATGTGCAGATTATCTGTTTTCTCATTATGTAATTCCTGCATAAAAATTGTGTACAAAAAATTGCTGTACGCCATTATCCTGGGCTGTAAAATTACAGTAGTACACCCAAAATGAAAATTTGCTCACCCACAGGCCATCCAAAATGTAGCTGAGTTTGTTTCTTCATATGAACATGTTGCCCTGGACCACAAAACCAGTCATAAGTAGCAGAGGTATATTTGTAGCAATAGCCAACAATACATTCCAAAAATCATTAGGATATTAAGTAATATGTTCCATTAAGATATTAAGTAAATTTCCTACCGTAAATATTTTTGATTAGTAACATGCATTGCTAAGAACTTCATTTGGACAACTTTAAAGGCGATCTTCTCAATATTTTGATTCCAGATTTTCTAATAGTTTGTATCTCAACCAAATATTGTCCTATCCAAACATAGAACATTATGGGACTTATGAATGGTTTTGTGGTCCAGGGGTTACATTTAGAGAAATCATTGCATCGCTTGTTCACCAGTGGGTCTATTACAGTGAATGGGTGTCATCAGAATGAGATTTGTAGCAGATTTATCATTAAGTAATTTGAACTTTAATCACTTCTGGACAAATTATGAGTCTATAATCTATAATAATTCTTCCTCCAGAGAAAACATCCATTCCCTGTTGTTCTCTCACATCAAAATCCACCAACATATTTGTTTAGAACTGCACATTTCTCTCCTGATTGAGACAAGACAACTTTTTACGGAAGAAAGCAATATTTTGAATAGAGGACTTATATTTTAGCCAGAAGCAAAGGTTAAAAGTTAAAAATGTCTTAATAATAGATTTATTACAAATATGCAGTTTTTTGTTTTACAAGATGTTAATTGATGGACTGGAGTTGTGTGCATTATTGTAATGTTTTTATCAGCTTTGAGCTCTTATTCTGACGGCACCCATTCACTGCAGAGGATCTAAAGCACTAAAGGTGCATTTATTACTAGATGCCACAAAAACTACAGTACTATATGTGCATATTCTGATCTAATGGGGTTTTTTTATGTTTTTATGTAGCAAATAAGAATCTATAGAATTATTATTAGAATTAGTTTTGTTCAAGGTAATTAAAGTAACAGTATTTTCAGAAACTGAAGAATATGTACAAATACGTAATGTACCCCTGTTTTGGGGGCAAAAGGCACAATAACAGACCCTATAATACATAGCTGGCTAACTTTTTTCATTGTTGACATGAAATGGTTTGATTCAGATGGTTAATATCATTTATTAGGTTGGGAAATAATTACCATAATTATAATGAAACCATCATATAATTAACAATCATTTTAAATATCATATTATATTTATTGTACTATAAAGCCATTTTTAATTATATGGGATTATAAAGTGTATGGGATCTAAAAGTATAAAGCTTTAAGAATATTTAAATATTCTTAATATATGTGATTAGTTTTGATAAGTGATTGTTTTGATTATTAATTTAAAGTATTAATTTATTAACTTATTCTGTTTGAGACTTAATATTAACTTTACTTTAATGTTTAATAAAACATTTTCTGCATCCTTAAAATGTGCATTTAGCTCTGTTGTATCCTATATGCAATATTTTAAAGCAAGAGGGGAAAAAAGATGGATAAAAAGGAAATAAATAATTTTATGTTTAATTTTTGTTCATGTCCAAAGTTAATGAAAAAGATTTATGATGAATAATGATTTATGGTCTGTTCCTTTTTCTTTTTTGTAGAGGATAAGAGTCCATGCCTTCTGGAGGATGAGCCGGGGCCGTGTCGAGGGCTGGTGCCTCGTTATTTTTTTGATAACAAGAGCCAGGAATGCAAGCGATTCTTTTATGGGGGTTGCTTAGGGAATGCCAACAACTTCAAGACCATAAAACAATGCCAAGAGAAATGTCTATGTACGTACCCGCAACATAATATTTCTCTTCTCTGCAATTTTCAATAATGACATATTGTTTTTGTACAAGCCCTGTGATTAAAGTCATCTGCATGACAACGGTTACAGCCCTTTTGTATTCTGATCTCAACAACCTTCATTCCATAGTGCAATTAGCACTTTTAATTCAGCCCGTTGTAATTCAGTCCACATTTTGTTTTTTAGCACAAATTTGAACAGCCACAGTCAGTGCAGAAATGCAAACGTAGAAAATTTCTCAGCACATTTAATGCTAAAGGGGTCATATCATTAGGAATCAAATTATTCTTGAAGGATAAGACAGTTAAAAACTACACTGGACCCAATAGCAAACAGACAGCTTGTGTGTTAGAGCAGCACAGCAATGTATCCAATTTCACATTTACACAGATGTCTTAAAGGGACAGTCGCCTGTTAAAGGTCAGAGAGAAGGTGAAAACAGCAAAACACAAAATTAGGTTTTTGGCAAACAAATAACCTTTGCTAAAACTATGCAATAAATCTTGCTTTGTTTGCCACAATTGTAATTTGTAAATGACTATTCCACATACCACAGATGCTACACACACACATATATACATACATATATATACATATATACATACACACATATACACATATATATGTATATATATATATATATATATATATATATACACATACATATATATATATATATATATATATATATGTATATATATATATATATATATATATATATATACATACATATATATATATACACACACATATATATACATCTATATATATATATATATATATAGATCGGTATATAGATATATATATATATATATATATATTAGAAATTAGTTATAAAATTACTTAAAATGTATTAGAAAATTACATTAAAAAGTTTTTCTATTTTTTAAATAAGTAAATTAAGATGAATATTATTTAAAATTTCACATTTAATTCATTACATTTAAGTTTTAAAAGAAGTGCAAATAATGTTTAAATGTATCAAGAGTTCAGTAGTTACTTATTTTTAAGCATATGTTTGAATACAGAAGTATTTAGGGTGAACATCTGTCCTATTTTTCACGGACATGTCCTTGTCAGGATTTCTAAATTGCTTAAAATGTCCAGATTTTTGCTTTGTTTTCCTATTGATGTGCTCTGTACAGTCCTAATACATTATATGTACAGATATTTGCATTGCTTTTACTGTCCCCTGCAGATCCCACCTCCTCGAATGCCATGATTGGTCGATTATGTACAATGCCTGCGTGCTATTTGTCAAACTACTTTTCAGTCATTACCCTCAGCAAGTATGAAAACAAAGCCAAACCCAGACATTTTAGGCAAGAAATCCTGGCCAGGACATGAGAGTGTGAATGGTCGCCCTAGAAGTACTAACCCTGAAAAACAGGCAGACAGGAAACATTAATAGCGCTAATAGTGCTACCTGAGAGAGAAAGACTTTTCTGTAACAACAGGACAACAAATATAATAATTTTCTTTCCTCTTTTTAGCTGCCTCAAACCACATGGAAAAAAATGCTCCATTAAAGCCAGAGGAAGTAGTAGTCAAACCCAAGACAGAACCTCTCGCTAAACATGGTAAGATGAATCCCAAGTCCCGCTTGTTGATAATATCAGAAAATCTTTTTTTGTCTACTGGTTATTTTTGTGGTAATCAATAATTAAAGGTGCACTCAGCCATTTTTGGTTTGTTTTGGATTTCTGTTGCACCTTTTAGCACATATGCAGCATTGCACAAAAACACATTTTCTGTAGAAATAGCATTAATACCTTTTATACGAATCATATTTGTGGTTTTTGGTTATTTTTAGTTGAAGCTCCATTGAATGCATCACATTTGCCGCTGCGGAGAATGCCCCAACCATCTGCAAAGGAAGCAGGTGAGAGTCACACATCTCACACACGTGTACAAACACACACACACACACACACAGGCAGAGGGTTCTAGACAGCTGTGCCTTCGTGTCAGGCAGTCTGTTTGTCTGAGTCCAGAGGGCAACATAGCAGCCATTTTTTCTGCCTCCTCCTGCTTATTTTGACAGTTAAGAGCTGCTCTCTGCTCTGCAGCCCCAGGGCACATGACATCCTTGTCTGGCACACAGATTGCACTGAAATCAGAGTCAAATATGTGATTTTTGTCATATTAATAATTGGTTTTGAAACTTGAACTGAATATCAGTGTAATTGCAAGTATATTTTGTTGTGTTACACTCTCTCATTTTGGGATAAGCGCTCTTTAGGAAAATTGCAAACAAATTATTAAACGCTTGCAATTTTCTTTATTTACATGGTTAAAATTTTTTAATGGGAGCTATACATATTACTCCACATTTGCCTCTTCTTGCCTTAATCGCAGTGCTTAATGAAGTATAGTAAGTGAATTACCATATGTTTACCATCCTGTCAACATTCTGTTTTACTAATTTATTATTGCCAATTTACTTTCTGAGTTAAAAGTAACGGCAAAATAATTACAATAATTGTTTTTGGGTTAAATGGGTCATTTGGATGCCCAAGTGCTTTGTGGGTCCACTGAAGGACAATGCTTAGATTTTACTGCCATCTAGTGGACCACGTTTGTTGAGTTTAATGTTTAACATCACAAATAGATTGCTTCAGTGATGATGTATTTTTATGTTTTATGTTGCAACCTTATGTTAAACTGTTTTAAATTACTTTTTTCCCCACATTAATCTACACTCCATACAGCGTAATGACAAACCACAAAACAGGTTTGTAACAACTTTGCAAATTTATTAGAAATAAAAAATACTAAAATTATTCCATTGCATAAGTATTCATACTCTTATCTGGGAGAGTTGAAATTGAGCTCAGGAGCATTCATATTACTTGTAGATGTTACTACAATTTGAGTGGAGTTAACCTGTGGCAATTTCATTCATATGAATATGATTTGGTAAGGCACACACATCTCTCAATAAAAGGTCTAACAGTTGAAAATGTAAATCAGAGCAAAAACCAAGCCCTGAAGTCAGAAGAACTGCTTGTAGAGCTCAGTGACAGGATTGCATCAAGGCACACATCTGGGGAAGAATTCAGAAAAAAATCTGCCGCATTGATGGTTCACAGAAGGATGTAGTCTCCGTTACCCTTAATGGAAGAAGTTTGGAAGAGTTGAACAACTGAACAACTGATGGAGAAGAGCTTGGTTAGACTGGTGATCAAGACGCTGATGGTCACTCTAGTTGAAATTCATGATCACATATGCAGACTGGAGAAACTTACAGAAGGACAAACATCACTGCAACACTCCACCAATCCGGTCTTTATGGCAGTGTGGCCAAACTTGATCCTCTCCTCAATGAAGACACATGAAATGGAATTTGAAACAAAACATCTAAAGAACTCACAGACTGTGAGAAACAAGATTTTCAGGTCTGATGAATCTCAATTCCAAACATCATGTATGGAGGAAACCAGGCACTGCTTATCACCTGCACATTAGTATCTTAAAAGTAAAGTGTGCTGGCAGGAGCCTCATGCTGTGGGGCTCCTTTTCAGCAGCAGGGACTGAGGCACTCACCAGAGTAGAAAGAAAGCTCAACACAGCAAGATACAAAGATAGTCTTAATGAAAACCCAGTCCAGAGCATTCAGAACCTCAGTCTGGGCTGAAGGTTCACCTTCCAACAGGACAATAACCCTAAGCACACAGCAAGACTGGCTTATAGACAACTCTGTGAATGTCCTTGAGTGGCCCAGCCAGAGCCCGAGCATGAAGCCAATCAAACATTTTTGGAGAAACCTGAAAATGTCTACCAGCCCCCATCCAAGCTGACAGAGCTTGAGAGGTGAAGAGGTGAAGAGAAGAATGGTAGATAATTGCTGAATGCTGATGTGCAAAACTTGTCACATCATACCCAAAAAGACTTGAGGCTGTAAAGCTGCTTCAACTAAGTACTGACTGAGTTAAGGATATGAACACTTATGCAATGCACTCAGTGTTTTATTTTTATTAAATTTGCAAAGTTGTCACAAATCTGTTTTGTGCTTTGTCATTATGGTGTATGGAGTGTAGATTAATTTAGGGGAAGATAATTTAAAGCAGTTAAGCATAAGGCTGCAACATAAAACGTGGAAAAAAATGAATGGGTGCGAACACTTTCGCAGGACACCTTACATATAATTGGCAAAATATTATTATTGCATTTCAGATTTCAATCCCCCAGAATTCTGCTCGAGTCCAGTTGACCGGGGCGATTGTGATGGCTCTGAGAGGAGATACGTGTATAACCCCAGAACTGGGAGATGCCAGATGTTTCGCTACAGTGGCTGTGGAGGCAACAAAAACAACTTTATCCACAAGAGACACTGCATGAAAATGTGCATGAAAGGTGTGTTTACCTCAGCCCTTGCTTAATGTTTGATATTATAATTGAGAAGACCTATACAGTTTAGTGTCAATAATGATACTTGCATGCTCAAACATACAACTTGGGTTCCTGGACCACAAAAAAAGTGAAGCAGGAAAATTTGTGTCTATTGTTGATTCTATATGTTCAATGTTTTCTCTTTCAGATCACATCCGGAGGAGGCAAATACGGATAAAGACAAGAAAGTCAAATATCTTATTCCGATCCGTTTAGGACATATATTTTTCATGATACCAAATCCTAAACCACTCTTTCGAGAGAAAATAAAAAAGCATGTGCTAGTAACTCGCTGACCTTACATTGTTGTCATGTATATAATTATCACAGTTAATGGATATTAATCTGGGCTTCATATATAAAGACATTCTATGTATTTTAAGTGTAAAACATAATCTTGCACTCTATATCGTTTTATGGGGAAAAAAGGATTTACATACTAAATTACTCTTTGCATTTCATTAAAAAAAATACTCTTATGATTTTTTATTTCACAGTGCCACTAATTATGGATCTATTTAACTCTATTTATGGCTGTTATTAATATTTGCTAAAGATTCTAAAACCTTTTTCTGTCTCTTTCTTTATTTTTTGTAACATACTAATTCTTGGTCTTTTTATGATGTTTATACAGTACACTCTTAAATGTTATTTTTTTTTATGCCCTTGCACTGTGACCTTGAACTCTTGCCACTGTTTATATGACTAGAGGCAAATAACTTTTTTTAAACAAAGACACAGTGATTGAAAGTTGAGTCTAGCATTTAAAAAACCGTGACCAACAGATCATCACAAAGAGTACGACTTATCCCTGTATGACTGCATAATTTACTAACATCTTAAATTACCAGTAGAGCACCAGTGATTAAACTGTGAAAGTTATTGTAGGACTTCTTGATGGTTTAAAAAAAAAGCACATAAAACTGCTTATGACTCTGTTTTCTACACAAGATGGAGCTGTTACTCTTAAGAAGACATTTTGAAATCCACCAACAGTGGATAAAATGCCTTTACATGCACTCTTATTAAACAATTATATTGTAATGATTTTTCAGTGGCTTCATTATGGTTGTAATTCATTATGTTTCTTAAAATGTAATATTTATGTTCTATATTTTATGTACTTATGCCATCTAACACAGAGGGTCTAATTTTACTTAAAAATAGGAATGTTGTTCACCCCACAAATCTAAAGTAATTATGATAGATAGATAGATAGATAGATAGATAGATAGATAGATATGCAAATAATCATACACCATGATGATACTGATATTACTCAGTACTAGTAACAAAGACAACCCTCATAGTTTTAAATAACAAAGCAAACAGTGTAAGGAAAGCTCCTGTGTGCCATTGAGGCGGGGATAAGCTGTGATGATGTAACAGGAAGCTACTACACTGAATATCTTACAGCCTGACAGCCGTCGTCATTCACACGCTGCGCGTCTCAGGCGCTCTTTCATCTCTGGTATTGTTACCTAGTTTCATGCCGTCGTGACGTCGAGAAGGAAAGTAATGACTGTTTGTGTTTTTAAATAACAAGAAGACGCATTCGTTTTTATCTGAACATCTGCAACACCTTGGATTTAATCTACAGGTAAGGATACGCTTGATACAGATGAAGGACTGGTGAATTATAGATATGGACAGACAGGGAATTAATTTACCAAGTGCAGCTGGAGCCTCTCCAGTCAAACGAGCTTCATGTCATGTTATAATAATTGCTAACTGTGAACGGACACCCAAGACTTATTATGAATTAATAAGAGCGTCAGACTGAGAAATAAACGGCGGTTTTGTCTGTTAAAGACTGTTGACGCTGTTAAAGCGAAATTTTTAAAATATCAAATGGACAGTTTGGCTCGTGTTCCCGTAATTTCATAACTCCGTTGAGATGCTTTGTGTGAGTTTGACTACATCTTTATGGATGTGTCTTATTCAATATTAGAATGATTAAAACTGGATTGCATTTACAGATTAATTAATTTAAATTTGTATTTGTATGTATAAACTATCGTCCCGACTGTTGGCGTTACTAATATTTCATGGATTATCGTGACTCATTCTTCAAATAAATACTTGGTTTTGAATATTGTAAATGAGAAACACTGAATTTCTTTATATTAAGGTTAATACTTTTTTTCAGATTACTTAGCAAATACAATACTTACTCAACGTTTTCAACAAAAAGTGATGGATGTCATTAACATCACACATCTAAATCCACTTAAAGACTGAATTTGGGTAGTCAAAAGTTGATTTTCTGTAAAGAAAGTGTCTGCTTTGATATAATTAGTCAAACCTAAACTAAATTTGCTGGACATTACAGGGACCTCTACATATACTTCTTTTCCATTCAGTCTTAGATCTATAGCTCTTATTGTTATGCTTATTCATTATTCCAAAACCTTACAGCTTCATCACTGCCAGGAACTGAGAAGATAAAATACCAGTATCATGAAGTAACTAGAAATACCAAGTTCTGTTGACACCTAACCTGACAGAAGAGGTCTGACAATCTCTCCAAGGAGGAAAGATTGTGATAATTAGCCAACAGATAGTCTTGGTATTTGTGTTTTTTGGCCACACGGTTACATAAGCATCACAGTACATGATGAAATACTGTGAAGCTGATGAAGTAAAGATTGCTAAAATGATCTTTACAGATTTCACTCATCTGATGCAATGACACCGTCTCGGTTTGATGAGCAACATCTTCTGAAGATCTTTCATCTCTCTTGCTTTGCTCTCTAATCTTAAATAATTGCAAATGCAAGCATTAATTATTATTGCTCATACTTAAGATTACAGCTCTTAAACTTCCAAACGTAAAACTTCAATTATGGTGTTTGTGGTACTGGCATGAATAACCTTAACTACCTTAAATCATGCATGTACCTGAACACACTAGCAGACACCTAGCAATGCAACCACCTGGAATACACTAGTACCACAACAGAAGCATGGTAAAACCACTCAAAACACCTTAACAAAGACATAGCAAAGCTCTGTCAATCAACCATAACATCCTAGAATCATGGCAGTGAATTTTGCATGAACAAGCACTCTCTAATATTGCTTATTTTCATAATTAGACCTTATACATAGTGCTGAGGTATAAACAATTTGTTCTATGGATTCAGCTGCATTGGTTGCAAAATAAAAGGTTAGTAACCGCTTGTCTCTCGGGATTGCTATGCTGGCAAAGAGACCTAATGAAAGAGGATTTGTTACTTAGATCACGGAAAGCCAATTAATCCTCGCACAGAATATGTTAAAGAGCATAGATTATGTTTTAAAAAGGGAATCAATTATTCAGCCTGGCCGTTTGAGAGCCTTTTATGTGGATCTCAATGCAGAGCCCCAAAGCATGCGTGCGTTTGTCAGGGTTGAGTGGTGCTTTCAAGGAGGATTTAATGTCAGTGGAACAAAGCTGTGTTCTTGGCCTGGCGACATTGCATTCAGTTACTGTGCCATTACCATGGTTCACCCCTTGCCTCCGTCACGGAAACGTGGAGAGCAGACAGTAAACCGTGCCAGAATGTTTTACTGCAAATACAGCTATCACAATCCTGCCCTCAGTGTAAAAGCCTGTCCTTGAGCAATATACTTTACAGTCCCACTGGTTGGATTAATAGAATTTGTGCACACTGGTCATAACTAGATGCATGTGAGCTCAAAACACTGGCAAAATAAATGTTTTCTCTATCTCCACTGCAAGACAGGCCATGATATGTCTTGCATTTTTATAAGCAGCAATCTGATGATTAGATGCTTTGAATTAATGCAAAAAAATCTGATTTATTACAGTCAGGGATTCAGTGTCTTGTTTCAGGCATTAGACTGGTGTCGGGCTAATAGGACAATTTCATTTCCTCTCTCCAGATTCATTAGGTTTTATGTGTGTTGAAGCGCAACAAGCCTTTTACCGCAACCCGCTATCTAGCTGTTATTTCCATCATATCTATTTCATTCGCTACTCAGTGTTATTACATTAAAATCACGGTTGTTTTTATTTCTAACTGATGTTTTATTTCTCACTGATGCTTGGTAGAGAATTGTTGCTCTAGGTATAAGCTTATGAAATATCTCTGTCTGCTGTATACACAAGTAGTTTGACCTATGTATGCTGCTTCATATTTTTGTGGAAACCGTAATACAGTACCTTTCAAACATTGGGGGCAAGCGAATAAGAAAGAAAGAAAGAAAGAAAAGAAGAAATCTTATTTAGCAAGGATGCGATAAATTGATCAAATGATCAAATATTTGCTTTTTGAACTTTATAAAAGAATGTTGAAAGAAAATGTATTAAGGTTTTCACATAAATATTAAGCAGCAAAAACTGTATTCAACACTGATAATAAGAAGAACCATTATTAATATTTAAGCACCATATGTGCATATTATAATGATTTCTAAAGGATCATGTAAAACTGAATGCTGAAGCAATAGCTTCTAAACATTTTGCCATCATAGTAATAAATGACATTTTAAAATATATTAAAATAGAAAACTTTTTTCTTAATAATATTTCACAGTATTATTGCTTTTACTGTATTTTTGATCAAATAAATGAAGCCTTGGAAAGCAGATTTCTTTAAATAAATAAATAATAATCCTAATTATTCTTAACTTTTGATAGGTACTACTGCCAGTTTTCCCAAGTATTTTAGTGATTTTGAGTTAATATTGTGTAAAATAAATGTTTATTTAAATTCATCAATTTTATGAAAATCGTATATGGTATCACATTAAAATATTCACCTAATTTATTTAATTTAGACACGGAAATAAACAAGCTTTTTGGTTAAATATTATGATGATGATTATTAATATATATTAAATTTGAGTAATTTCCCAATTAAATTTAAAGAAGTCTCTTCTGCTCACCAAGCCTTCATTTATTTAATCCAAAGTACAGCAAAAACAGTAATATTTTGAAATATTTTAAATTAAATTTTTTTTAACATATTTTAAAATGTATTTATTCCTGTATTGTATTTATTATGCATTTATTTATTCCTGTGATCTCAAAACCGAATTTTTAGCATCATTACTCCAGTCACAAGATCCTTCAGAAATCATTCTAATATTATGATTTGCTGCTCAAAAAACATATTATTATTATTATTATTATTATTATTACGTTAAAAACAGCTGAGTAGAATTTTTTTCAGGTTTCTTTGATGAAAAAGTTGATGAAAAACCGCATTTATCTGAAATAAAAATCTTTTGTAACATTATAAATGTCTTTATTATCATATATCTTGATCAATTTAAAGCATCCTTGCTAAATAAAAGTTTTAATTTCTATAATTTTTCTAAAAAAAAAAAACTGACTCCAAGCTTTTGAATGGTATAGTGTATAATGTTACAAAAGCTTATATTTCAGATAAATGCTGATCTTTGGATCTTTCTATTCATCAAAGAATCCTGAAAAAAATGTACTCAACTGTTTTAAATATTGATAATAACAATAATAATAATAATAGTGCCTTGAACAGCAAATCAGCTGGAGTAATCATGCTGAAAATTTAGCTTTGATCACAGGAACACTGCAAAAAAAAAAAAAGAAAAAAAAGAAAAAGAAAGAAAGCTTGTCTTACTTTCTATTTTTATCCTATTTTTATCTTGTTTCCAGTCAGAATATTCTTAAATTGAGATGCATTTACTAGATAAGCAAAATGACATATGATATTTAATCCTGTTTTAAGCAAAATACACTTAATTTTGTTTTCCCCCCTGGAAACAAGTAAAATTATCCACCAGTGGGGTAAGTAAAATATTCTTAAGCATTGAGAGTATTTTACTTACCCCATTGGCAGATAATTTATTTTAAGTAAACTGCATTTAATTTAGTTCTCCCCCATCAAATAAATGCAGGCTTGGTGAGCAAAACAGAATTCTTTAAAAAACATTAAAAGTCTTACTGTTCAAAAACTTGACTTTGACTGGTAGTGTATATATACTATTTTATTAATAAATGTCAGATATCAGAGTAACGGTTCACTATACATACGACTACTAATAACAGCTTGATATGAATATTTCCATGGATACTGGCAGACAGGTTTGTCCTGCAGAATGTTTAATCATGGCCAAACATGTCACTGGTGACACACAATGAATGGGAATGTAGTATTTTTAAAAATGGACCCTAGAGATGAAGGGCTTGTGTGGGTTGCTGGACAGTGGAAATATAAATGGAGCTTCAGAATGAATGCTTAAAGCTGATATATACTAAAACTAGCGTTGGCGGACAGCGGCTTTAAGATTTACTGGCCTTTGCTACCACTCGGAGTGTGGGGGATCCTGGGAACATGTGTGGATGAATCAGAGCACACCCACTTCCAAGTGGGTCAGTCTTAGGTTATCATGTGTCTGCCAAACACTTCCTCTGAAGCGGGATTTAATTTTTCACGGAATGATTTAGGAGCACCAAGTGGAACTGGATCTTCCTCTTCTAATTTTAACACTCTCATCTTTCCCATAATCTCTCACTTTTGTTTGCTTGCTGAAAGTGTTACCCGAGTTGCATAACTCATTACACCGCAAAAATTCTAAAGCCGTTCTCTCCTGTAAGCAGCGAAGTTGACAGCAGTTCAAGTTCAGGACGTTTCACATGCCTTCTATAGTCCTGGAGGATACAGGCTGAAGGTCTGCAGGTTTAAAAATAGGAGTGAATGTGATCAGGTTCCGAGTTTTATTTTCATAGCTCAGAGGAATCCAGGGAGCGCAGACTGATGGCCTGCAAAGCAGAACTCTTATGGTCCTGGGTTATGGTCTGCAAAGGAAGTGGTTTTATATGCCAGACACAGAACTAGCTGTCTATACGCAGCAGGATGTTTTTGGGGGATCGTCTGTGAACACAATTGTTCCCCCTGAGCTTTTTCAGCTGTCTAGTTTTAATATTTTGGGAATATATTTGCATATGTTTGGACAAATTTCCAAGCAGCGAAGTAGATGGAAAACAGTTCATTTTGGTTGCTGAACTCAGAATCACAAGAGGGTCGAGGTTCTGTGTCTGTGGTTTGAGAAAGTCCTAATTGCCTCTTCAGTTTGTTTACACATTCTAAAAAAAAAACCCATGTGAAATAAAAGGAGACCTGGTTCTTCTGTTTGATTTATTGGAACAAGCCTGTTCCTGCAGAATACGCAAAATCATAGTCGTTTTAGTCCTGAGTGCTTCATTAAACAACAACAACAAAAAAAAAAAAAAAAACTTTCTTCACTGCAGGAGCTTCTATGTGATTAACTTGCATATAGGTATCTGTGCTACATGCTTTGAATAATTCATTTGCTGTAAACTAAAAATAACTCTTTTTAGCAGTCATTAAAACACTAGTTAAAATATGCCATCAGCTAAACACTTGAATATCTAAATCATGCTTGCTGATACCACTATATTTACATGTATTTTGTTTAGTTGTTTAGAATCCAACTCACCAAAGAAAGTCTGCAAATCAAGTAACAGCACAAATTAAATGGACAATTTTACTTTTATAGTTTTGTAAATGCAGGAATAAATTCACTAAACAGCTCAACCAGATGCTAAATGTGCTGAAATGCACTGCTGGTATTAAAATATTTGTATGAATTTAAATTTTTAATTTGTGCTGTTACTTGATCTGAGCAATTTCTTTCGTGAATGCTACATTAAAGGAACATTTCACCCAAAAATGAGTATTTGCTGAGAATTTATTCACCCTCAGGCCTTCCAAGATGTGGATGAGTTTGTTTGTTCATTAGGACAGTTTTGGAGAAATTTAGTATTACATCACTTGCTCACCAATGGTTCCTCCTCAATGAATGGGTGCCGTCAGAATGAGAGTCCAAACAGCTGATTATAAATGTCATGATAATCCAGAAGTAATCCATTTGGCTCCAGTCCAGCCAAAAGCTGTGTGTTTGTAATAAATTAATCATCAAGACATTTTTTAACTTCAAACCATTGCTGTTCTGGCTAAAATATGAACCCTCTTTCCATAACATTGTTTTCTCCAGAGAAAGTCATTTTGTATGAATCAGTAGAGAAATATGCCTGGATCAAGCACTGTTTACAAGCGGAAACAGTCCAAAACAGTTCTAAACAAATAAGTTGGTGGATTTTGATGTTAAACAACAAAGTATATGGATACTGGAGAATTCATATTTTAGCTAGAAGCAAAAAAGTTAAAACACCTTAATGATGGATTTGTCTCTCCTATTAAAGGGGTCATCGGATGCAAACTTCACTTTTACATGTTGTTTGAACATTAATGTGTGTTGGCAGTGTATGTACAAATCTACCATGTAATGGTAAAAATCCATGCAGTGGTTTTTAATTAATCTGTAAAAATAATATCCCTTTTTTTTTTTTTTTAAAATCAAGCCATTCTCAGAGGCCTGTCAGTGTGGCATCACACCGACAGAGGCCGTTCCTACAATAGTTGATTGACATGAGCGTCTTACCTCAGATCAGCTGTAACAGTCCAACCTCAATTGTTTGGATGCCGGAGCAGGGATGTAAGTTAGACGAGCATATCTCAGATTGAGTGATTGAGGTGTTGTGTTGCTGAATGTAATAATGAACATAGTGGTCGTCATTTACTCCCGACATCTGAGCCGCTGAAGATGCAGTAGATTACATTTGTTTGTGAAGGGAATGCGCCTCCCGATCTACATATATCTGTCTATGTTTGCACGAATCATTCGTGATCCAGATTCACTTACAGCACAAGTGAGTATAAGTTTTTTTTATAAATCTCTGCAATCACCTTTCCTAATAACGTGCTAGTTAGCAAGTTTCACAGCTAAACGCGCTAAAGGCGGCTAAAGTAAACAATCTCTTAGAGCAGCTGGTCACTTCACAGTGAATAGAGAGGGGCGGGGCGAGCAGAGCTCATTTGCATTTAAAGGAACAATCCCCCAGAATGGGATTTTTGCAGACCTCATTTTGACAAGGTAAAAAGGGTGTTGTTTTACAAAACCATTGAGAATTTTTAACCAAAGTATATTATAGACTTTTCATTAAGACCCTAAAGAATCATATCAACTTGTGGAAAATGGGCATCCGATGACCCCTTTAACTGATTGACTGGAGTTGTGTGGATTACTGTGATTATTTTATCAGATGTTTGGACTCTTATTCTGATGGCACCCATTCACTGCTGAGAATCCACTGGTGAGCAAGTGATGTGATAATAAATTTCTCCAAATCTGTTCTGATGAAGAAACAACCTCGTCTACATCTTGGATGGCTTGAGGGTGAGTACATTTTCAACAAATTTCAATTTTTGGTAAACTTTTCCTTCAATCTAAAATAAAAATGCCTTCTTTGCAAAAACAGCTACATGATTACCTTGCATATGAGCATCCGTGTTACATGCTTTGAATTAGGGCTGCAACGATTCCTTGATTCTATTCGAGTAATTATTCGATTTTTAAAAAATCCTCGATTGCATTTTGCCAGCGCCGAGTAATCGGAAAAATACTGAAAGTGGTGCATTCCACATATTAAACCCATTTAAAAAAACATAATAAAGCATAATGCAATTAAGAATTCACAAACGCTATGATTCAGTTAAATAAATATATGCATGTAATGTAATTATTGTAAATATATAATTATTTACATGTGTATAGGTTCACAGTAACACAGTTCACAGTTCACAGTAAATGCTGCAACACAAAACTGTTATAATTTACATGTGTGGAGCGTCTCTGCATGTTGTTGTTGTATTTTAAGTGATTTTAAAGGATATTGTTCACTTAGGTCTATTTTTATTACTACAAAAAAAATGTATTATAATTATCCGATTACCCTGTTGATCATCAGAATAATCGACAGATTGCTCGATTACCAAAATAATTGTTAGTGACAGCCCTACTTTGAATAATGCAATAAATCTAGAGAGAACTGTGTATTTAGCAGACATATTTTCAAAGGATGTTTTTTGCCAATGTTAAACAGTAGAAATTAGAATATGCTGTCAGGTAAACACTAAATATTTGAATCATGCCAGCAGATACCATTGTATTTACATGCATTTTCAGCATCCAGTTCACCAAAGAAATTTTGTAAATAAACAGCACAGATTAAAAAGCTAAAAAATAACAATAATATAATTTTCCCCAGTGCATTAAGCATCTGTTTGAGCTTAATTCGCCCGTGCATAAAGATCATTATCAAATTTTCCATCACGACATGCATCTGAATTCAGCCACTCAAGAGCAAGTTATGACAAACAGTGGAAACACTTTGGGAATGGATTACAGTTTGAGCCCTGAAATAGCTTTAAATATGTATTTACTCTGCAGGTGTTATTCTGGAGCAGCTTGTGATGGCTTTATTTTTAAATGTGTATTTTTCTAGCTGTATATGCCCGGCATTGCCACACTGTTTTATTTCTGTTCTCCTTGGGCTGTTTGTATCAGTAGCCACGCTGGAGTATAATGGTCGCCCCTGGGGTTCTGCATATTCAGCTGTACTAAGCAGGAAAGGGTGGTTCACATTACCAAGCATCAACATTAGCAAATGTGTCCAGGTAGTAACTGCTGTGTTTCATAACAGCAATTTGCTGACCTGATTTTGCAGATGCTGGTGCAGCTTTCAGTCTGAATTAAACATACTTGTATATATGCTGCTTTTCATACTCTCTGGCACTATTTTAAGTTCCAGTAATGGTATATTCCAAAGATTGTGTTACAGTGTATGTTTTCACACCCTCTTTTGTAATATCCTGCAGCTATCAAGACAAACCTGACACTCAGGTTTACATAATCCATCAAATTGTTGCTGCATTAGCTGCTTTTGTTGAAACCATTATAAGCTGACATTGAAATAACCTTATGTTTATTTCATAAAAAACAAATATGACAAGCTTGTGTCTACAGAGGTTCTCAACTGGTTGAGTCGTGGCACAAAAATGGATCTCAGGTCTAAAATAAAAAAGCTAAATGCAGCTATACTGTTGCACTGTCTTCATATGCTGTTGCACGTGTCATGGATAGTTGTGTAGGGGTGTGGGCACAGGGATCAGACAAAGTAAAAGCTTGGCATTTTTTAATGGTCTGTTCTACAACCCACCCTCCAGCGTAGGCCTTCTAAAACAATTCAGAGCAGCTTTCTCTCTGACAGCATCGCCTGTCATGTTCTCCAGCATCTGCATGACTTCTTTATGATTGGCTTTGTAAAGCTCAACATCTGGTTGTGCCCAAGGCAAACTGTGAGCCAATGTTGGCTTCATTTTCATGTTCAGCTAATACACATCAGCTGCGACCAACAAAAAAAAAAAAATCCACAAGAGTAGGATCACATGAAAGGATCGTTTGAGGGTTTAAGGTGCCCTGACAAAACAAAGGGGTGGAGTGAGTGTGTAAAAGAGTGAACTCCACCTGAGGGCTTTAGGCTGTTAAGTGCAAATCAGGTGGCAGGTTACAGCTGGGAATGACTTGTGCAAAGACAGCTGTTTCCTTTTCCTTTTTTTTTTCTAGAATATGTATGTGGTCTTGTTCCAGATTTTTTAGTAAAAATATATAATGGTTGCTAGTTACAAGAAAGAATGGGTTGCATTTAGGAGCAGTATTACTGTTATAGTTCACCAAAAATAAATAAATAATTAAAGCTGCAAGCAGTGTTGAAAGGGCCCTCACACCTGAGCTTACCTCCACCCAGTGGCGTTAGGAAAACAGCAAACCGTGAGCAATATGCATTGAAAGTGGTAAATATAGGAGCAATGTGTCAAAGTCATTTATATGTGCCAAACTTTCTGCTGACAGCTGGTGGCGCTATGACTGCAACTAAATATTGGCATGTAGATGTCTTCAAGCCAAGACTTTGTTCAAATATAAAGATTGGCGCAGACTGAACATGGTATGTTTGAGTTAGTGTAAGACATGACATATGCTGTTGCCAACAGGTGGCGCTATGATTATAACTGAATTTTGGCCTTTAGGAGTGTTCAGGCCAGTACTTTTATCAAACGTGAAGCTTGGGGCAGATCGAACATTGTATGGCTGAATTATAACAACTTCCTTTTACATGGTGAAACATTGAAATTTGTCAGGCTGCCACGGATATGCCCTTTAGCAAAAACTCAAGATCTTTGCAATTTAACATTGCAAAGGCCTTTAGAGTAGACTGACCAAATATTAGATTACACTGACCAAATTTGTTGTTGATCTGACAAAATCTATAGGAGGACTTTGCAGAGAAAATTAAAAAAAAAAAGACTTCCTGTTGGGTTTCGAACTTTGTACCGGGGCACTTTATTGTAGGTATTGGTGTGTTACATGTGTTTACCGAATTTTGTCCATGTATGTGAAATATCTCGAGAGGCACTTTGTTGAAATTTTTTTTAGGTCGAGCTATCGATGTGTTTTGACACCCACTTCTAAAATCTATATCAGATGTAAATTTTCACCACTTTTGGTATGTGCGCAAAGTTTAATTAGTTTTCAAGCATGTTTAGACCCTCATTTTGGAGAAGAAGAAGAAACTGAGCAATTCCAATAGGGTCCTAAATTAGGGTCCAATTAGGCCCTAAATAAAAAAATGACTTGGAATACAGAGAGCATCAGCCATATGGGCTACTCTTACGGTGTCCTTTTTGGAGCTTTACAGCCAGTGTATGGAGCCGTGTGAACTTCTTCAAAAACACTCCTTTGGGTGTCAAAAACAGCCGCAAATAAGTTTAGAACAACATTAGGATTAATTATTGACAGAACTGTTTTGGATTTCAGTCCAATATATTTTAAGAAGTGTTTATCTTGAATGCACAGTTGCAGTGTTTACATTTGCATCTCTAACGAGATTAATACTAATTGTATGCAGGGCATATTTACATCCACCGATGTGGGTCTGTGTCGAGCATGTAGCTGAGCGATAAGTCTAATCGCTACAGATCACATTGTGGGAGTTCTGAGCGAGCTGGGGTTATTCTGAAAATAGGAAAAGTTAATTGTGAGTGCTAAGGGGGAACTTGGATAGTAAGCAAACATCCTTTGGTCACTGTAGGATGTTTACAAGCTTCAACTGCATTCAAAACAATAGTGCCGATAAGCAGAAAGACGGATTCCTTATAAATCCATACATAAGTTCTCTTCACACATGTGATGTAAATGTTTAATACATGGTCTGCTGCATTAAGTACCACACATGTCAAAGTCTTATCTATTACCCAATGAGGTAAAGGGAGATTGCCTGACCAACAAAGTGACCTTTTTGTCTATCGATTCCAACTGTAATAAGGTAACACACAAGTGAAATAGTCTGGGATGCCTCGCCATTTATCAAATTGCATGTCTGCAGGAAAGTGTCATTTTTGCTTATGAATAATGGCCCCAACAAGTGTTATTAAAGGAAGTGTTATTGGATTTCCATTTGTTGGATAAGTAAGGATGGAGACGATCGGTCATTACTGAAAGGAGTGTGCGTGCACTTACCCTCGATTATTTCCTGCTCATTCTGAATTGTTCTCCACTTGATGTGGCACATAAATGATTTAACTTCTGCAGTGAACAGAATATAAATGTATTTAAATCAGAGCAAAAGTTAAAAGAATTTCAGTTACATGTTTATTACCGCACTAGAATGTACAGAACCTCTCATGACAAATAGGGGACAATATTGTGGATACAAATAAAGAATTCATTCTGATGACTTAATATGTGCTCACATATTAATAACCTGTCTCTTTGTTTTAGTTAAAATGTGGCTACTTTTAATTCATTTGTTCCCTCATTTGAAGTAAATCGTGTACTACAAAAAGGTGTTGCTTTATAAATGTAAAGTTTCTTGTGAGCATAAAACAAGGGCTTGAGGACTCACAAGATTGGAGAAAGTACTTATAACCATAATGTTTTACAATTAGTCTAACAGTGAAACCCAAAAAAAGTTAAAAGCATTGCAGTTATGTTAAAACATAACTACAGTACAATGCACACTTAGAACAGCTTAAACAGAACATTATCAGCCATTGTTGTGGACACTCAATGTAGTTTACCTAAAACTAGTGAGCAAATGAGTAAAATGTGGACAAGATTATCCTAAAATGAGGAAACAAATGAACAGGCTCATGCGTGAAGGTGTAGGCAAGAATTCTTCAAATTCTATCAAATGCAAATCAGTCTGTGGGCAGATTTCATTATTCACACACATGCATAACAATCAGATGACTATAAAGCTATAGGATGGCAAGCACATGTAAATTTGGCAAATTCTAATTATTCCGACATTACTCTCCCTCAAACCAGTTTTGCACACTTTTGCTGACCAAAAATATAAATTCCAAATAGAGTAAGCAATGCATCTGTACAAATAGATTTCAATCCTTAACTAGCACTGAAGTACTCGATTCAGATATGTGATAGGAAGTGCGACTTCTTAATACGCCATTTCAACTTCAATCTAATGATCTGTAAAGTATTTACGTACATGTTCTGAAATGCTTATTCATCATTGCTTATTACATTTCCTGTAGGAATCTGCACAGTTAACTGAATATTCAAGTGACAGTAGTGATTGATAATTAAAACACTGATTGCATTAAAGTTGGTGTCAAATACAAAAAATGGGGTGCTTTTAATTGCATAATTTTCTTATGGTGACATTTTTGTGGTACCTTAGGATCAAATAAGTGAGAGGAAAATGGCAACTTGTGTAGCATACAATGTGACTAAAGCCTGGAATACACTACACAATTTTTGCCCCGATTTTCCGCTGATTTACAGTTTGGAGAAGTCGATGCTAGTTGGCTAAAGTCAGAGCCAGTCTGCGGATTAGAGTTAACAGATTCTAGAAAATGGCGTACTGTATGATGGTCACAGACTCCAAGTTTTTTAGCTTCAGATTATGGTTCTACCCAGTCAGAGGATATCAAACATGTCTGATATTTTCAGCCGATTTTAGAACACGTATTGTTTTTCATTAATCATGCGTCGCCTAACAAAAAGGCGCACGTTTCTGCGTGAGTTACAGTGCTGTGCAAAAGTTTTAGGCCACTAGTATTTTCACCAGCTAAAAAATGGTTTAAAGTAAGTTATTTCTATCTTTTGCTGTAGTGCGTCAGTAAAAAATATCGGTTTACATTTCCAAACATTCTGTTTTCCATTAATTGTAATAATCTAGTGAGATTTTTGTTTGCACAAGGAGTCTGACAACAGCCAGTGCTCCACACAGAGATCTAATCTCATCATCATCCAGTCTGTCTCTGGAATGACATGAAGAAACAGAAAAACTGAAACAGAGTAAATCCAGAAGAACTGTGGCAACGTCTCCAAGATGCTTCAAGAGACCTACCTGCAAAGCTACCTGAAAAATTTTGCGCAAGTGCACCTAGAGCAAAAGCTGCTGTAAACGCAAAGAATGGTCACACCAAATGTTGATTTAATTTAGTTAATACAAGGTAATTGATAAAGAAAATCTATTTATGACAGCATCCTCATTTTACAGCATTTTTACACAAGTGCCTAAAACTTTTAACAGTGCTGCAGCTTTGCAGGTAGGTTTCTTGAAGCATCCTGGAGACTTTGTCACAGTTCTTCTGGATTTATGATGATTATTATTGTTTCATTACAATTTCATTGATGCACACAAACAAAGAGAGAGACAGAGAGAGAGAGAGAGAGAATGCTAGAGCTAATGAGCCGTAAATGACGAAAATAACCGTCATTTTTAACCTCCCGGTCAAATATTATTCCAAAGACTATCCACCTTTCCTGCTGAAAACCCCCCCCCAGCTAAAACCAGCCTAAGCTGACCAGCTAAGACCAGGCTGGATGACCAGCTAAAATCAGCCAACCAGCTAAGGCTGGTTATAGCTTTTTCTTTTCAGCAGTGTTATTTTTCAATGCGGAAGTAAGCAGTTTTCTGTAAAAGTGTGAGACTTCCGGTTCATTAGCCACTGTAGGGAAATAAGAAGAATAGCAAAGTGCAGTAAAAAAAACTGTTTGCACTACAAAAAAGTTTGTTCATAATTAAGATAATACTTTAAAATAGTATGGTAAGGTACACCAGTTTGCAGCAAAATGAGCTGTATTGTACAGCTAAAAATAGCTGAAAGCAGATGACACCAGAAGCCAGACTCATTAAATTCACAAATGGCCGCACCCATTCTTATAGGGAAAATAAGGTGAATAGATAAAGGACTTTGCTTTTTCACAAAAATCTGAAATTACATCAACGCAGGGTAAAGTTACAGGTCTGCGCCTATTATATTAGTATGCCCTTTTGTCAAATAAAGCTTCTTACCTTTTCTGTTCTGTCTGTCTTCTTTGTATAATGTACAAAGAAATAACATTTTGCTTGTTTCTAACTTACATGGCCACTCAGATCCCTGACTCGTCGAGATAATATGCTCAACATAGCGCTGGATGGTTTCTGTTCTCCATCTCTGGCACATTTGAGCGTATTACCTCAGTTTACTCGTCCATTTCCCTAAAATAGCCACATCATGATAAATTACTTAAAAAAACAACAACATTTATATCCAGATGCAGATTTTTCCAAAAGTAAATCAAACAATTCTGAATCCAGTTATAGCATGTATTAAAGGAGAAGCTCACTTCCAAAACAAATATTCACATAAAATGTACTCACCTCCTTGTCATCTAAGATGTTTATGTCTTTCTTTCTTCAGTCGTGAAGAAATTATGTTTTTTGAGGAAAACATTTCAGCATTTTTCTCCATATAATTGACTGCTATGGTGCCCCGATTTTGAACTTCCAAAATGCAGTTTAAATGCGGCTTCCAACGATCCCAAATGCGGTTGTAAACGATCCCAGCTGAGAAAGAAGGGTCTTATGTAGCGTAACGATCGGTTATTTTCATAAAAATACTACAATTTATATACTTTTTAATGTCAAACACTCATCTTGTCTTACTCTGCCTGGACTGTTTTTTCTGGTTCAGGACAGTTAGGGTATGTCGAAAAACTCATGTTCTTCCTCAACTTCAAAATCGTCCTATATCGCTGTTTTAACTTTTTTGTTGAGGGTGTTCAACACTTCTTTGCATGTTCACTTTGCAAAGACTGTGTCTGTACTTCTGCAGTGATGTAGGATGATTTTGAAATGATTTTTGAAGTTGAAAATTGGAGTTTGGAGTTTTTCGACATACCCTTTTCATTTTTTTAATGAAAATAACAGATCGTTTCACTAGATAAGACTCTTCTTCCTCGGCTGGGATTGTTTACAACTGCATTTGGGATTGTTTGAAGCCGCATTTAAACTGCATTTTGGAAGTTCAAAATCGGGGCACCATATCAGTCCATTATATGGAGAAAAATGCTGAAATGTTTTCCTCAAAATACATAATTTCTTTACGACTGAAGAAAGACAGACATAAACATCTTAGATGGCAAGGGGGTGAGTACATTATATGTGAATCTTTGTTTTGGAAGTGGACTTCTCCTTTAAACTCAACACAACAACATCATTCCGATACAGTAGGAATAAAGACATGAATCTGAGTCATCTTTTGTTTAACCCCTAAATGCATGACTGTTTCGCCAATCGCTTTTACATATTCGGGTCTTTAGCGACCCGGACCTACATATCCAGCACGGATGGATCTCTAACTGCTGCAAAAGCAAAAAAACTCTTGATATTTTGAGAACAATTACAAAAGAATAAAATAAAGGATATTTAGTTACCTTTTCTAATCTTAAAAGCGGTTAAATTGAGCAGATGATTTTACCATCATCGGAGTGCACTTCCACAGTACATTCAGCATCTAGCTCATATTCGCAATCTGAATCATATTCGCAAAACTATTGTTTTCGATGACTTCAAAATCATTATTTTAATCGCTGGCAGCTTGTTCACCACATCCACCATCAAATGACAGTGACATTTACATTTTATTGCATACAGTAATTGCTCTGCAGTAAAGCCATTTAAACCAATTCAAATTTTGCTGATATTCTTTTGTTTTATGCCTGCGACAATTACGAGTAATTACGTCATTATAGTCTATCAAACAGTGCCACCTTGAGGACTAAAGGTGAATTGCATGTATTTAGTCATGAGATATTTACATATTTTTGCGCTCAAAAAATATATTATATACTATACTAATACACTATTACCTCGGGTCTCTAGTGACCCTATACACAAAACCAGAAAACAGACATTTTTTTTTTATATTTTTTTTTTTTTTTCTTGTTTTGTTCATAATTAATAGATTGAAGAATTCTAAGAAGGCTGATGTCAAACTTTAAAAAATGAAGGAGGGAGAGGGTAGTAAATGACGTCCCGGGTCGCTAAAGACCCGAGGTATGCATTTAAGGATTAATATGTATTATATTATTTTAATATGTATTTTCTATACAATATTTATTTACACCATCACTTTAATAATGCAAAGGAGAGCAAGTAGAAAATGCATGTGGAGAGCCATAATGCACAGCCAGCACAAAACGGACAGAACAGCAAAACTAACTGAACTGAAACACCAGTTGACCCCTAGTACATAGAGTATGTGTTACTGCATTAAAAAAAAGTTCAACTATTTTAACTATTTTCTTAAAAACAGCTATGGTTCAAAACAGAGACTATTATAAAAAAGCACAAACTGAACTTGCTCCATCTCAGCTCATCCCCTGAGTACTCAGATGATTTATCAAATTCAAGCAGTTAAAATGACCAAAACACGCCTCTAGTTTCCTCCCATGTGCTTGTACTCAGACGTTTCATCGGCAAGGGAAATACGGCTGTTTGTTCAAGTAGTGCGATCAACGAAAGATAAAAGAGTGCGGATATCAGTAGAGGACAGATATCAGCACAACCAGCCTGCAGAATGGCTCACAAAGGCTCTAACCTGCATGTTTATTCCCTCGAATGGAAAAGTAAACACCATTTTATCAGCTGCAGCCAATGACGCAGCTACAAGCAGTGGTCCTCGGGATCTGCCAGTGCTGTTTCATGATACGCTGAATTGTGGGTAACATTACGACTGGCTTTCTGTTTCTAATTTGCAATACCCCCCTTGCTTTCCCCCCCACGCTGCTGCAAGAGTGTGACCCAACATGAGTAGTGCACGTCCAAAAAGACCATATGCCATAACTTCCATGTGAGCAGTCAAGGGACATTATTTAGTAATATCAGGGAATGTTTCTCCACATCAGCTACTCTTTTTTTTTACACAATATTTTCTGTTGCGTATGAGGGTCCCTCGTTGACTAAACCGTTCTTTGCCACTGGGATTTAAAGAAACTGCACAATCTAGGTTAAAGTGTGTGCTTGACGTGGCTAGAATCACAAACTGTGAAAAATAACCATTCTACGTAGATATTTACAAGAAGTAAAATATGAATATCTCGAATGGTTTTATTTGTCTATTAGGTTAAAGATTTGTCATTAGACTCACAGCATATGTGAATGAGTTCAAGCAGTCTATTTAAGTGAACTGATTCAAAACTTATGTTTTCATGATTCTTTTGCATCAGCACACAAAATCGTTCAAAAATGTTTTTGCTGTATAAACACGTAATTGTTTCTGTTATAATGTTCCAGCTTGTCTTGATAAGTGTCATAACTGAAGTAACCATCAGAGACAATAGTTCAAATATTATAAATTTGTATTCTGTGCATGTGTGTCTATGTGTGCAAGGTATGTTTATGTGTAGTGGTGTGGGTGTATGTTTGCAATACGCTAGAAAGGTAGACAAGTACTTCTGTTTGTGTCAATAACAGCATAAGAGCCCTTAGAACTGTGTACAGTGTTTTATTGACATTACCTTTCTTGCAGATCGATAGTGGGTCATTGCAAATGCCAAAGAAGATGACAGCTAGCTGCTGGACGATCTGTCTATTTCTGCTGGGATCTGCCACCGAGGTGAAAGATTATTTGCTGTATCGTTTTTATAAACATGCATAAGATTTCTGTAGTTTTAAAATATAGAATGCTGCAGTGATAATGTATTTTTGTAAGCCAACCCAGAAATAAGCATCACCCTGGTTCCATCGACAAAACCCAACAGGATTTTTTCATTAGCTTTGCAGAAAATAAGCTCTGTGACCAATTAAAGTTTCATCATGATAATCTTCACAAATGAATGTCCATCACTTAGCTTCCGGCTACTCTTTCAGTCTTTATTTAAAAAACATGGTAACACTTTAGGTTCATTAGTTAACATTAGCCAGCTACTTTAGTTAACATGACCTAAAAATGAACACTTCTACAGCATTTATTAATCTTAACCTCTTTGGCATATTTTGGATATTTGCATACCTGAACTTAAAAGAGCGTCCTACTCACATACTTTGGAGTAAATATAATAAAAATAAAAATAAAAAAACAAACAAAAAAAAAAAACCTACATTTTAACACACAGGTAGACAGGTGATATAATTCATATTTTTTATTGTATTTTTTTTTTCATACTTTTATGATAAAAAAAAAAAAAAAAAAATTAGATTTGTTTTACTAAGTTTTTATTTGAAATTATTTATTTAATGTTCAGCATTTACTAATGCATTATTAAAATAAAAAATTGCCATGAAACAGATATTATGTATGTGTATATATATATATAACATACAGTACATTTATATGTATTCACTAACATGAATGAACAATGAAAAATCATTTTTATTTAAAATGCATTCATCTTTGTCAATGTTAGTTAATAAAAATAGTTGTTCATTATTTCTTCATGTTAGTTCACAGTGCATTAACCAATGTTAACAAACAACTTGTGATTTTAATAATCCATTAGTAAATGCTTAAATTAACATTAACTAAGGTTAATAAATGTTGTAGAAGTATTGTTCATTCTTAGTCCATGTTAACTAATGTAGTTACCTAATGTTAATTATTGAACTTTATTGTAAAGTGTTACCAGTAAAACCATAATAAACATTTTAGTTACATGACGTAAAAACTGATATAAAATTCAATTATTTTCAGATAGTTGCAAAGGCAACACTTTTTTTTTAGTTTATAGATGTACTAACATTACTAAAATGAAAATAAAAAATTAGAAACTATACCGACATTAAAAAAAAAAAATAAAACTACAAAAAATTATATAAACAGACAAAAAATTACAATGAAACAGATTTAATATATATATATAAATAATACTAATTAATTTGGCATAATGTTTAACGTCTTAGATCTTAGACAACCTCTATAGTCCCATTTTTCCACTAGTAAGCTTTGAAAACTTTTTTTAAGCTTTAAAAATGATCAAAAATTAAGTAAATAAATAAATCACAATGGAGCATTACTGATGTAGTCATAGAAAAAAACAAAAAAACAAAAAACATGAAACAATCTTAAACTTCTGTTAACTAGAAACTTACATTTCTGTTCTGTATATCATGCATTTAACGAATAACCCATTCAGTAAACTTCAGGAGGATGGAACTGGAAGAGCTATAAAGCTAACTCATTTCCGAGTTTTGGCCTACAAAAAACATCATCTCCTAATTACAATATAGAGTAATGACTTTAATGGGTAATTGTCTCATTATGGTACATTATGTGTAACTGAAGCAGCTGCTTAAGTACATTTCAATGAGATTAGTACAAAATATAGTAGGTACCAACTTTACAAAAGTGAATATATGGGGGTTTAATTTACAATTACATCCAAAGTGACTATATGGAAACTTTTACCATGTTTTTTTTTTATCTGTCCTATATATATAGTATATATAGTGTCTACATTTAAAGAACAACCACATAAGGCAGTATTTTACAGTTACACTGCCCTCCAAAAGTTCGCACTAGAAAAGTGGGGTTTTGGACAATATTGGCATGAATCCTTTTTAATTTGTGATAATTTTGCACTGATAAGAGACAACACAAACTACGAAAACATCTTTTATTACATAAACAGTTTATACATAGAAAAAACTTAAATTTTCGATTTATCAAAATATCCATTAGCAGCTATTACAGCTCTGCATAATCTGGGCCTAAATTCATTGTATTCTAAACTTAATTGGCAATCAATTCTTGAAGCTACTAAAATCTTTTAAAAACCTGGGCCAAGTTTAAACCAGTAAGCAGGCAACACAGCTGGCAAAGGGGCATGTCTGACTTTGACATGTATATATTGCCATTATTATGTAATGAAAATGAAAATTATTATTGCTGGTCCTAAATGATAATGTTAAGTTACTTTAATGTATTTGCACCAAAAAATGATAAGGATTTATGCTGATATCGTCCAAAACCACACTTTGCCAGGGGTGTTTCCAAACTTTTAGAGGGAAGTGTGCTTGCATCATACATTTAATGAAAAAATGAAATGAAAGCTTAAAGGGATAGTTCACCCAGAAATGAAAACTCTGTCGTTAATTAATTACTTACCTTCATGCCATTCCAAACCCATAACCTTTGTTTCTCTTCGTAACACAAATTAAGATATTTTAGATGAAATCCGACAACTCTTTGACCCTCCATAGACAAGGGTCCTACCATGGTAGACAAAACAGTCTGTGTGACATTAGTGGTACAAATGTAAGTTTATGAAGCTACAGGAATACTTTTTTGTGCGTAAAGAAAACAAAGAGGGTCAGAGAGCTCTCAGATTACATCAAAAATATCTTAATGTTTGTTCTGAAGATGAACGAAGGACTTACAGGTTTGGAACGCCATGAGGGTAAGGAATTAATGACAGAATTTTCATTTTTTCGGTGAACTATCCCTTTAAGATGATTACTTGTAAAATCTGCCTGTTCTCAGACATTATTTTCCTAATGTGTCTGTTGTTTGTAGTTCATTGTTCTAGCCAGTCCTGAGGTAAACGAAAGCCAGCAACAACATCCTCAAAATGTGTACCATGACATCGGAGTTACCAGAAACAAGATTGTGACGGCACAGTTTGAGTGCTATCAGAGGATCATGAAGGACAACAGTCAAGACAGAAGAGGTAGACACTTTGCATATAACGTTTTTACAAGACAGAGATCAAGCTGTATTATTCTGTATCCTGTGTATATCAATGTTAAAAGATGCAAATATAGGTTTAATGCTACTGGTGACAGAAATCAGCCGCTTCAAGCCAGTTCAATCTAGCCATATTACTGTTTTGTATTCATACAAGCACTCTAGCGCAAATGTGTCATGCTAAATTTATAATATATAACAATAATAATTCAAGTCAATTTTCAATAAACCTCTCATGGAGTATACATTGCTAGCTGTGACCGTAGTTTTTGTCATCCTGTCTAATTAGTACAGCAAGAACACACAAAGCCTCAGGTGGCTCATATTCATTCTGTTAGGAAGAGTATATTTGGCCCCATTGGGTGGCAGGACAGCTGTGAAATATTAGTTCTGTTCCAAAACCTAGTAGACTTCCTACTTAGCATCCTAAATAAGACACAACAATTGCTGATTTGGAACGTTTCCCATAGGCTGCAGCGCACATATAGCTCACGGGGGATTAGGTTTTTGAACAGGCTCATAAAACTAAGAATAGTGACACAAAAATAACAGGAAGTTAGTTTCCCAGTCTCCATAGAAACTAATAAATGTTTTGGGCTTTTTTGTCTTCATATAGTTGGCCCCGTGTGCAATAGGACGTGGGATGGATGGTTGTGTTGGGATGACACAGAGGCCGGTGTCACTTCTGAGCAACACTGCCCGGACTATTTCCAGGACTTTGACCCTACAGGTGAATATTAGAGCTCAGTGCAAGGTTCCTTTCACCCATACTTTACTTTTCTAACCACCTACCTAATACGTTATTGTCAGTTTTTTTTTCGCTCTATTACCCCTCGCTGTCAAATCATGCTAAATTCATAGGCTAAATGGCTATTAAAACTTTTATAAGACTTATTTTCTGCCTTGAAGTAAGATAAGGTGAATGGATGAGCATATTTACAATATTAAAGACATTTTCCAGGTTTAATAAATTTTGCAGAAAAGTTATTAATTACTGTAATAATTTCTACCTTCAATCTTAAAAAGGGCTTAGAATAAATATTATTTGAGCTATTATTATGGTCTAATTTTTACAAGAATACAACAACAGAAAAAAACACATGCAGAGGAGCAAATGAAAACAAACAAACAAATAAATAAACAAATACAAATTAAATGAATTTAAATGAATGATTAAGAAATTTTACAGGTTCAATTAATTTTGCATTAAAATTATTTACTTTCTAACATTAATCTTAAAAATAGCTTAAAATAGGTATAATTTATTACAATAGATATTATTTATATTATTTAAAACAATTTTAACAATTTAACCACTTATATCAACAACATATACAGAACCAAACAACAGAAGAAAAATACTTAGAGAACAAAGCAAGAGTACAGCAAAAACATAATATTTTACTATTTAAAATAACCGTTTTCTATTTGAATATATTTTAAAATGTAATTTATTCCTGTGATTTCAAAGCTGAATTTTTGGCATCATTACTCCAGTCACATGATCCTTCAGAAATCATTCTAATATTTTGATTTGCTGCTCAAAAAACATTTATTATTATTATTATTATTATTATTATTATGTTGAAAACAGCTGAGTACATTTTTTTTCAGGTTTCTTTGATGAATAGAAATAGAAATAGAAATCTTTTGTACCATTATAAATGTTTATCATCACTTTTAATCAATTTAAAGAATCTTTGTTAAATAAAAGTATTAATTTCTATAATATCTTTCCAAAAAAAAAACAAAATTATACTGACTCCAAGCTTTTAAATGGTGTAGTGTATAATGTTACAAAAAAATTTATTTCAGATAAATGCTGATCTTTGGATCTTTCTATTCATCAAAGAATCCTGAAAAATGTACTCAACTGTTTTAAATATTGATGATAATAATAATAATAATAATAATAATGTTTTTTGAAAAGCAAATCAGCATATTAGAATGATTTCTGAAGGATCGTGAGACACTGAAGACTGGGGTAATGATGCTGAAAATTTAGCTTTGATCACAGGAATAAATTACATTTTAAAATTTATTCAAACAGAAAGCATTTATTTTAAATAGTAAAAATATTTCACAATATTACTGCTTTTGCTGTATTTTGGATCAAATAAATGCAGGCTTGGTGAGCAGAAGAGAATTTAAAAAAATCTTACGGTTAAAAAACTTTTGACTGTGTACATAAAAAATGAATGTATAAGACAAAAAACAAAACAAAAATATTAAAATGAATAAATAAAGCACAACAAATACAAAACAGGAGTATTATGACATCATATCTTAAAATATTTCTAAGAGAAGCAAATATTATCAAGATGTCTCGACTCCATATTGATGCTTCTCTTAGTCAAACATTTTGTTTTACTTCTGTTTCTTTGCAGAAATGGTCACCAAAATATGTACAGAAAGCGGGCAGTGGTTCTCACATCCTGAGAGTAATCGCACATGGACGAATTTCACCAGATGTAATTTGCACACTACTGAAGGACGCAGGGTATGAGCATGAACACTGTAAACACTTGAGATGAATATAAACACCCATCTGAATTGGCTTGCAAAATAAACACTTCATGACTCTATTGTTTGTGTGATTGCAGACCGCGATGAATTTGTTCTACTTGGCGCTAATAGGTCACGGGCTCTCTTTAACATCTTTGTTCATCTCGCTAGGCATATTCTTTCATTTCAAGTAAGTGCAATTGTCTCTTTCAATACTGTATTTATGTTTTAACACATCGTCACAATTATCTTATCATTTCGCTCTTTTTTTGTGCTTATAGGAGTTTGAGCTGCCAGAGAATCACCCTGCACAAAAACCTTTTCTTTTCATTTGTATTAAACTCTATCATCACGATCATTTCGTTAACAGCAGTGGCAAACAACCAAGAGCTGGTTCAGGAAAACCCAGTAAGTAGTGTGAATATACGTAAATACTGTAAAATATTGTTTCTTTACTCACACATTTTTTTTTTTTTCTTATTATTGTACAATTTTGTTTTGTTTTTTTCACAAGTGCAACTTCACCTCTCAGAATTCAGAGTTTACATCTTGCAATTTTAACTATTTATTTACAGTATTTATTCATTTGGAATTCAGAGTTTACATCTTGCAATTCTAACTTTATTTTTATTCTTTTTTCCCCCTGGAATTCTGAGTTTACACCTTGCAGTTCTAACTTTATTTTTATTCTTTTTTCTCCCTGGAATTCTGAGTTTACATCTTGCAGTTCTAAATTTATTCGTTTATTTATTTATTTATTAGGACGTCTGAGTTTACATTTTGCAATTCTAACTGTATTTTTTATTTATTTACTTATTTATTTGGAATTCAGAGTTTACATCTTGCAGTTATAACTTTATTTATTTATTTGGAATTCAGAGTTTGCATCTTTCAGTTTTAACTGTATTTATTTACAGTTTTTATTCATTTGGAATTCAGAGTTTGCAATTCTAACTTTATTTATTTATTTGGAATTCAGAGTTTGCATCTTTCAGTTTTAACTGTATTTATTTACAGTATTTATTCATTTGGAATTCAGAGTTTGCAATTCTAACTTTATTTTTATTCTTTTTGAATTCTGAGTTTACATCTTGCAGTTCTAAATGTATTCATTTATTCATTTATTCATTTATTAGGACTTCTGAGTTTACATCTTGCAATTCTAACTTTATATATTTATTTATTTATTCATTCATTCATTCATTTGGAATGCAGAGTTTACATCTTGCAATTCTAACTTTATTTATTATTTATTTATTCATTTGGAATTCAGAGTTTACATCTCGCAATTCTTTTTTACTGACTCTGAGTTTACATCTTGCAATTTTAACTTTATTTTTTTTTTCCTTTTTTGCAATTCTATTGTTTTCTTTCCACCACAGAATAAGGAATACTAATTGCGACTTTTTAATCTCACATTTTTTTTCACAATTGCAACTTTGCGAATTAAGAATCTTTCACAATTCAGACATTCTGATTGCAATTCCAATTCTGAATTCTGATTGCAAGAAAAAAGTCAGAATTATGAGATAAAAACTCAGAATTGCAAGGAAAAATGTCAAAATTGTGAGATGAAGTCGCAAATACTTTTTTTAGTTTTTTTTTTTTTTTTTATCCTGTGGCATAAATAAGTTTCCCTACAAACCTGTGCGCTTATTTTTTTTCTGTGGAAATCAAAATAATTTTTTGAATAAAAATGTATATTTAGGTTATAAGTCATAGAGCAAAAGGGTGAATAATTAGGGCAGTACTTTTATTTTTCTTTGATCATTTACAGGCATTACAGCGTGTTACCAATCTGTTGTGCTCATCTTCCTCAAATGTTCACTTTGCTTCCATTCAGATCAGCTGCAAAGTATCACAATTTATCCATCTGTACATCTTTGGATGCAACTACTTCTGGATGCTTTGCGAAGGGATTTACTTGCACACACTCATTGTTGTGGCAGTTTTTGCTGAAAAACAGCATTTAATGTGGTATTACCTTCTTGGATGGGGTGAGTTTTTGAATATTTATAAAGCAATTTATTTACAGCATTAATTGCATAAACTAAATCTGGCCTCTAAATCTCACAGGTTTCCCACTTATACCCGCTACAATACATGCCGTAGCCAGAAGTTATTACTACAATGATAAGTGAGTATACTTGTTCTGTAGCTTTAAGAAAAAAATATATTATTATTGCTAATGTAAGATATCATAGTGAGATTTGTTTTTGTAATTTATAAGCTACACTGAAAAAATCTTAGCTTTAGCTTTCTTACCTAAATCCATGTTATTGTACAAAACAATACTCTTGTTTAAGGATCAGTATCAAACATTCAGCTAATCCTTTCCTTCCTAATCCGCAGTTGTTGGATCAGCTCAAGTACTTCTCTTCTATACATTATTCATGGTCCTATCTGCGCAGCACTACTGGTAAGGCATCTGGATGTTTTTGTCCTCTTTGTTTCCAAACACATCTTTTTGTGCAACATTAATTATAATCTGTCTGTATTTTTGTGCAAATTACATCCAGAATTTATTTTTGAGTAGCCGAGCACAATGTTTATGTGTATCGGTACATCAAAAAGAACACTAGGATTCTAAAGCGGTTTGAAGTTACCTACATCATACAGAAACTCTCTTCTGACATCTGCCATCCAGCTGGGATCTTTTTGTTTTGCCTATTTATCTTGCCTGTCCTTTCAGGTGAACTTGTTCTTTCTGCTGAACATTGTTCGAGTTCTCATCACCAAATTGAAAGTGACACACCAAGCAGAGTCTAGTCTGTATATGAAAGCGGTCCGCGCCACCCTCATTCTGGTTCCGCTGCTGGGAATCCAGTACGTTCTCCTCCCATACAAACCCGGGGGACGCGTTTCTGCCGAAATCTATGACTATGTCATGCATATCCTAATGCATTATCAGGTAAGCAGTCAAAACTGTTTACGGTCACTCTCGAAGTAAAAGCTTACCCAAAATGAACATTTTGCCGCATTAATGGCTAAAATATAATTTTAATTAAAAATAATCATGTATATTCTATATTGCATTTTTTAAAATATACATTTGGGATTATTATTGTCTATATAGTTTTTAATTTCTTTTTAATTTTAGACAATTTTGTATCAAGTTAAACTAAATGAAAAATGTTACCTTGGCACCTAGCTAAAAAAAAAATATATATATATATATATATATATATATAAAGTTTTACATACAAGTTCAAGGTTAATTTCAGGTTTTATTTTTAGATAACTATAAATATAATATTTTAGTATTTGCTACATTTCAAAATAATACAGAAGCCCCTGATTAAAAAATAAAAAAGGTTATTGCAACTTGTTATCTCACAGTTCTGACTTTTTTTCAGAATTGTGTGATATAAGCTCACAATTGCGAGAAATAATGTCAGAATTGCGAACTTGCAGTAAAAACTTGCAATTGTGAGTTATAAAGTCCAATTTTGAGAGGAAAAATAACCGGTTATCAGAATTACGAGATATCTCACGATTCTGACCAAATAACTTTTTTGTCAGATGCAACTGCATCTTATAAAGTCCGAATTGTGAGATATAAACTTGCAATTCTGAGAAATAAAAAGTCACAATTATTGCATCAGGGTTTCTGCAGGTTTTATGAGGGTAAATTTAAGACTTTAAAACTTTTTTTAAGACCAACTAAAAACAATACAGCAACATGTTCCCTAAGTATAGTTCGAGTTTTACTTTCACTTTCAAATTAGCAGCAATTCAGTGTCTAGCAATTGTTTGTTTTTAGGTTGTTTCATTTTTCCCTCTTTTCCTCGCTTTCCTTCGGTAAAAGCGCTGTGCACATTTTACTTTCATTTTTAAATTAGTAGCAATTTGGCGTCATGCAGTTGTTTGTTATTAGTTTGTTTGAGTTTTCCCTCTTTTCTTCACTTTTACAGTTTTAAGTAGCTTGTAAAAGCATCTTGCTCATTTTACTTTCACTTTTAAATTAGCGGCATTAACATAACTTAATGAACTTTTATTAACAAAATGAATAATAATACACCATATTATATGCCTAATATAAAATAATAACTAATACAGTTTAAATAGATATACAAAACTGAAAATCAGTAAACACTGCGTAACCAAATAAATAAGAAACTTTTATAAACGTTATAAGAACGATTATTAGCAAAACGAATAAAAAAAGCTTAAAGCACGACATACACCTTGCACGCCTAATATAAAATGATTTTTTTTTTTTTACAAATTTTAAATAAATAAAAATCAGCAAACACTGTGGAACCAACTAAATTTGAAACTTCCACTATCACCTTAGATAAATGGCAGAAGTCAACAGGCTTTTCAAAATCCAAGATATTTTTAAAACAGGCGCTTTTGCATTTCTCTTCTGCCATAGTCTCGTCTTTCTCACCTCTCTCTTCTGGTCAGTCTGCTCGACTTACTTCACCTGATAAATGAAATCTGATCTGTAATGCGACTGTCGTCTGGCACACTGCATTGAGCAGCCATGTTTTAATTGTATTGTCTGTTCTCTAACTGAACTAAATGATTTTTATTACTATAAAAAAATCAAAACGACAAGTTCTTTTTCTGCTTTGATTTAAGGCCCTAACTGATGGAAAAACGATTTAAGACTTAAGACTTTTTTAAGGTCCGTGGAAACCTTGTGCATCTTTATTTCTGACTTTATTTCTCAAAATTGCAAGTTTATATCACGCAGTTCTAAGAAAAAAGTCAGAATTGCGAGATATAAACTCTGAAATATAACACGCAATTGTGATTTTATCTCAGAATTCTGACATTGTATCTTATTATATATATTTATATAGCACAATTCTGTGAGAAAAAGTCAGAATTGTGAGATTGCAAGAAATTGCAATTGCAAGAAAAATATGTCAAAATTGTGAGATAAAAAGTCACAATCACCTTTTTTATTTTTTATTCAGTGCTAGAACCGGGCTTCTATAAAATACTATTACTATGAAATAAATCTTATTATTTATGGTCATTACAGCCTCCCTGAAATAGTTCTGAGTTCCAAAATGAACATTTTGCCACAGTAATGGCTAAAATATAATTTTAATGAAAAATAATCAGGTATATTCTATATTACATTTTTTAAAATATAGATTTGGGATCTATATGTAAGACTATAAACTGCATGCTGTTTTTTTCCCTATTGTAAACAAAAGTATTTTCACACAGGTATTTTCCAGTGCAAGTCATTATTCACAGTTATTCTTCATCTCAGTTAAAAAAAAAAACTGCAAATAACACAAGGCACTACCTTTTTTTGGGGTGAACCATTCAATTACAGAAGCAATTGTTAGGATCAGGTCACATGCCTCCTAAAAGTCTGACTCGTGAACATTTATTTTGAGATGGGTAGGTGTTCAGCAGCAAGAAAATAATCATTTGTAGTCTGTTGTGAAGAAAACAGCAAAGTGAGAAGGCTTGGACAGCTGGTACCGCTAGACCTAGCTGAATCGGCACAATGAATAATGCAACAAAACAGGCTTGTCATCCCAGATGACTCTCTGTGCACATCAAGAGCACTCGCTCTGGCAAAATGTGTCAAAACACAAGGGAGAACAGTACTCAACACCATCCGAGAAACGATTAGGGAAGAAGCTGTGATATATGAGATTACAGTTTAGAAGTGCAAGATAGCAGTTTATGCTGATTTACTGCTGACGTGCATTTCTGATTTTGTTTTTAAGGGACTTTTGGTGGCCACGATCTTCTGCTTTTTTAACGGTGAGGTAAGTGTTTATCCAGCTCAAATGAAAAATTTCCTGTTTATCTGCAGGGAATTATGGATTGTGCAACATCCTTTTCCTTGAAAGCAAAGCTCAGATATGGAGATTCTGTACTGGCTGTTTAAATCCTACAAACATTGGCAGATGTCCACATGTACCAATACGAGATGCCTGACTCAGAGGGAACCTGTCCAAAACATTTTGTTTTGCACTGAGCTGTTTTAGAGGCACTGTGGTAATGAGGAATGCAGAAGCCATTATGGATAATATGATCAGTCCAACAGTTAATGCAGCCTATATGTTTAAACAGATGGCTGGTCAATATGATGATATGGGTGTCAGCCGGTAGAGAGTTTGATTTTCACTTTCTAAATGTATAATGAAAATCAAATATATAAGAAGGTACACTACATGTAACTATAAATGTTATAATATGTTTTGAGTTTTGTTGCAGTGCTATTTTAGCTCTAATGCCAGACATAATTTGTCATTAACAAACTCTTAAATTAGCTGTTGGTTTGAATTTTTGAGAAAATAATCAAATTAGATTTATTTTAATTAAAATATGCATTATTTAAACAACATCCAGTGTTATTTCGGTATCACTGAGATACTATTATAGATTTTTATTATGAATTTGAAATTAGTTTTTATTTTATACTTTATTTTGATTTTAGATAAGGTTTTAATTAATTTTGGTGTTTTTGCCATTATTATTATTATTATTATTATTATTGTCTATATAGTTTTTAATTTAATTTCAGTTTTAGTTTCAGACAATTTTGTATCAAGTTAAACTAAATTAAAAATGTAACCTTGGCACCTAGCAAAAAAATAAATAAATAAAAAAAAAGTTTTACATACAACTTCAAGTTGAAATTTAGGTTTTCCATAGTTTTATTTTTAGATAACTATAATATAATATTGCATTGTATTATTTGCTAAATTTCCAAAGAATTTTTATCTCACAGTTCTGAACTGTTTACTCAAAATTGCATTACAAATTGGGGATTCTGACATTTTTCTCAGAATTGCGTGATATAAACTCACAATTGTAAGTAATAAAGTCATAATTGCGAAATGGAAACTTGCAATTCTGACTTTCTTAGAATTGTGCAATATAAACTCGCAATTATAAGTTATGAAGCTGTAAAATAACTGATTTTCTTAGAATTACAAGTTTATATCTCAGAATTCTGACCTAATAACTTGCAATTGCATCTTATAAAGTCAGAACTGCAAGATATAAACTCACAATTATGAGAAATAAAAAGTCACAATTACTGCATCTTTATTTCTGACCTTTTATTTCAGAATTACAAGAACTGAGACATAAACTCTGAAATATAACACTGAAATATAATATGCAATTGTGAGTTTATATCACGCAATTCTGACTCTTCCTCTCAGAATTGCGAGTTTATATCTTAGAATTCTTTTTTTTTTTAGTCATTACAGCCTCCCTGAAATGGTACCTTGAGATTTTAAGTCATTTATATTATTTTTAAACTGAATTTAAAATAAATAAATCTTTTTTTTTTTTAAACTGAAAAAAGTAAATTGTTCAAGAAGATAATGGATAATTCATTCTGCGTGTCTAGTGATTTCTGTTGACTAAGCAGATCATCTGTCCATACTTTCCTCAGGTCCAAGCTGTTTTGAGAAGGCACTGGAACCAGTACCGCATACAGTTTGGGAGCATCATACAGTCTGATGGTCTGAGATCTGCATCGTACACCGCGTCCTCCATTACAGAGGTGCAGGGCTGTTACAGCATTGACGGCCACACAGAACACTTGAATGGCAAAAACTATCATGACATTGACAACATCAACTTAAAACCAGAGAACCCCTTTGCCTGATGCCACTGAATGTGGCAGTATGCCGCTTTAAGAAAAAAAATATATAATAAACTGTTGACTACAGCGACAGCTGTCACATGGCTGACTTGGACCTTTTTACCCCATAATTCACTGCTCATACTCTCTGAAGGGTGGAGAAAAGGCATTTCTCCTAGAATTTACACTGAAAAACATTTTACTACCTTCATTTAATGTTAAATGGACAAATATAAGCATTACTGGCCTTGTCTTTGTACTTTGCAGTATTTTAGTTGGCTCGACTGCAGTGCGCAGTGGAACTGTGTAAATATTTAGCTTTTTTTTTTTTCCTTTTTCCAGATTTCATGTGTAATGCACTTCTTTGTCTTATATTTGTCCCTGTGATAAAAATATATATAGATGAACTGTATATCTAATCAAAATCATGACCACACTGAGAAATGTATATTTTTACTAAAAAACAAAATATGTAGTTGAAACACAAAAACTGAAAAGTGCCCAAAAGCCAATGCCACTTTTCTCATTTATAATAATGATTTAATAAATTTAATGCAAATCTGTTCTTTTCCTATGCAGACAATATTACAGCCAATATAGACAATTGTTGTCTTTGTTAATCTAGACAAGAACTAAATTGAAAGATTTAGAATTTTTCGAAGTTTGGATTCAAATACATCCATTATCCTGATAGCACACGTACGTCACAGAGACGTCTATTTCACGTCTGCATTTACATCTGCAAGATGTATTTTTTTGATTGTTTGCTCATCTGCAATACGTCTATTGGACGTCTCCTATCAGATGTCAAATAGACGTCTATTAGATGTCTTTAAGATGTTTATGATTTAGAATGCATGTAAAACTGACATCTGAAAGACATCTGTCAGACGTTTGTACACAGCGGATGCTTTCCAGATCAAGAGATCTTTAACAGACATCTTGCAGACGTACGTGTGCTATCTGGGTATGAGACATGAATCATAAATATAATCATTCATAAACACCTGACCCCTAAAAATGACACTGAAGATTGGACCACAATTTATGTAACATTTCTAGGTTTAGAAAAAACTTACAGTACGAAAACAAGCTTACCACTTTTATAAGATATATTTCTCAAATTATATGCTTATTTTTCCACAAATTAATTTATATGACACATGCCACATTTTCAAGGTTTTGACTTCATATTTCTTGTAGTGCTTTCTCTTCATGTATACGTTTCTTTTAATATGTGGCTTTTGTAAAATAAGGTACAATAACCCGCTACCTAGAGTGTTACTCTGCAACTTTTCCTATAACATAGGAAACATGGAGTTTTTCGAGATATCGCTCTCTTGTGTCAAAAGCAGGGATTCCTTTCACCCACTCTACCTAAATTCAATTACATTCCATATGATTTGAATAATGTGCCCATTGTTTATTTCCTTTAATGTCACAGCGTTAGCAAAACTTACTCCATTTTAGACTTCTCTGACAATCAACAAGATTTCATAATGCTTTAAGGAATAGTTCACCCAAAAATGAAAATTGTCTTCGTTTACTCACCTTCATGTCGTTCCAAACTTGTACTGTATGTAGACTCTGAGTATTTCCAATGAATCTTATGCTTCTCTTTCCAATAATAGCTCATAGTGGCCACATCTGTCAAAACAACATCATAAATGTATTATAAATGCAACCCATATCTGACTCATGCATTATATTCTAAGCTTTCAGAAAGCATAAAATTATTTAAATTTTAGTCTGTTCGCTTTACATGACAAATAGATTAAATTGCAAGCCATTATTCACTGTGAGTTAAATTATTATTTTCCATCGGTGATGTTTTCACAAATATATGAAAAGCTCCCAGATCTGGTTGCATTTGTTTTTTTGTGTGAACTATTCAATTAATTCCAGCTTTTGTCTGTATGCATATTTAAACAAAATTGTTGGCAATGCTACAAATGCGGGAATGTGCTTGTATTAATTATGTAAATAATATATTCTTAGCTGTAATCACATTTGAATATTTTATAGGGGTGTGCATATCATCGCTTTGTACCGCTGACGTGATTTGTGTGCATTTCTTCCACCCTGAACAGGAACGTAACTCATTCTGGGTTTGGAATGAATCAGTATTAATATTGCAAACCACAGCACTTCACAGCATGTAAACAAATGCCAATCAAACATCCACTGTATCATTTCATCAGGTTTTCATCATCAGACTCGACGCAATATTCTTTTTCTTGAATGTCATTCAGTTTTCATGAATGTGTGCCAATTACTGTTGCTCATGCTTTGTGATGTTTTTTCGGTGTGTTGTTAGTTATACTTTGTGTGTTTCAGTGAAAACAAAACAATTGCTGCAGGACGGTTTCATACGTTTCATACACATATTTGCTTGTCGTTTTTTGACCTGGTATTTAAGGTTGTACTTTGTGTGAAAGTAAGTTTTGCTTTCCGAGTTATCAGAATAGTTGTATTGTGTATATGCTGCACTTAAATTCAACCACTTCTAATGTTCTTTTCTGTATGAATGTAATTTGTCTCGTTCTCTTGAGGTGTATTCGTGTAACATTTATTTCATAAAATGTGGGCAGTGTTGCAATCATGTGTATTGTATTATTCTGTAATTATAGTTGATTATTTCAAGTGTCCGGTTTGCATGTTAATGTGTGTTTCATTAAAAGCACTGGGGTGGAGATGAGAAGTAAATCAAAACATGAAAGCACATCAAAGGTTCCACTGTTCACACTGCAGAGGATTGAAGTCAATTTACTTAAATTCCAAGGGCAATCTAATGACGTCCTCTCACAAAGTCATGCTCAGCATCAAACGTGCCCTTTAGTCAAGTGAATTTTTAATAAGTTGGCTTAGGAACACGGACACACAATGAGGAACAAGAACGACTTTTCTCTATAAAAGCTAAAGCCAATCTGTCTAGATGACCACTGCTAGAGAAAAATCTAACAACTATAATGTTACATTTCAATCAATAAATTATCTTATTGCCTATAAAAAAGAAAAAGAGTATCTGGTTATATAGGTAAGGATTTTACTGGAAAATGAAAATGTCCTCAGGCCATCCAAGAGGTAGATTAGTTTGTTTCTTTATCAGAACAGATTTGGAGAAATTTACCATTACATCACTTGCTTTCTAATTGATCCTCTGCACCGAATGGGTGTCATCAGAATGAGAGTCCAAACAGCTGATAAAATATCACATCATAATAATCCACAAGACTCCAGTCCATCAATTAACATCTTGGAAAGTGAAAAGGTGCGTGTTTATAATAAACAAATCCATGAAGTCTGTTTAAACCGTTGCTCCTGTTCAAAATACCAAGCTGAAATTATTAAAATAACCGCTGCAAAAGTTTGAGAACCCTTGGTTTTTAATACTGTGTGTGGTTACCTGGATGATCTATTACTGTTCTTTGTTTTGTGATGGCTTATGATGGCTGAACCCTCTGTTAACAGTTAACTGAGCATTATTCTTCAGAAAAATCCTCCAGGTCCTACAGATTCTTCAGTTTTCCAGCATCTTTTTCATATTTGAACCCTTTCCAGCAGTGATTGCATGATTTTGAGATCCATCTTTTCACACTGAAGACAATTGAGGGACTCAAACACAACTACTAAAAAGGTTCAAATATTCACTGATGCTCCAGAAGGAAACACAATGCATTATGAGCTGGGGATGAAAACTTTTGAACAGGATGAAGAGGTCCAAATTCTTCTTATTTTGTTGGAATCATTTTTTTCCCCCCCATTTAGTACTGCCCTTTGAAAGCAGCAGAAGATACTTGCATGTTTCCTGGAAGACAAATTAAGTACAATTTACCTTGATCTTCAAATTCCAAAAGTTTTCACCCCCGGTTCTTGATGCAATGTGTTTCCTTCTGGAGCATCAGTGAATGTTTGAACCTTTTTTAATTAGTTGTGTTTAAGTCCCTGGTTGTCCTCAGTGTGAAAAGATGGATCTCAAAATCATGCAGTCACTGCTGGAAAGGGTTCAAATATGCAAAAGATGCTGGAAAACTGAAGAATTTGCAAGACCTGGAAGATTTTTCTGAAGAATCTCTCTTATTTCATTAAAATTATTCACAGATTCTGCAAGGGGTTCCCAAACTTTTGCATGCCACTGTATCTCTTCAGAACTGTTTTTTTGCTTGCAAATAGTGCTTGATCTGTGCATATTTCTCTCCTGATTCAGACAAAACAACTTTTTCACTGGAGAAAGCAATATTGATAGAGGACTTGTAGCTGGTTTTCTGGTTTGAGCTATAAAAAGTCTTAAATGATGGATTTGTTTACAAACATGCAGCTTTTTTTTGCTTCAAAGGACATTAATTGATGAACTGGAGTCATGTGGATTGCTTGTGGATTATTGTGATGTTTTTATCAGCAGTTTGGACTCTTATTCTGACGGTACCCATTCACTACAGAGGATCCACTTGTGAGCAAGCGATGCAATTCCAAATGCCAAACTCCAAATCTGCTGTTAACAATAAAATAAGATGATATACTGTAGCTGCTTTATTGTTGAATTCCTACCTGCTAGTGTAAATTCACAGAGGTAAATGTCTGGACTACATGTCATCAGATATTTATGAGAACTAAAGGGTGTCATGCTGTGTGTAAAGACTACAAAAAAGTTCTACCAAGGAAGTATGGGCCCGCCAGATGTTTCCTCTGACATGCCACAGTGCAGCATTAAATTGAGAACATATGTTGTCCACCATCTTGGAAAGCATTAAGCCAACAGGGCAATCCCAGAGAGCACTGAGCACTGTCTTTACACAATTTGAATGGAAAACAAACTGTGAAACAGTTGTATGACAGACTGAATAAAAAAAACTGCCTTTGGGACATGGGGCCATCAGTATAATTTAGTCTGAAATGTTATACTTTGCTGCCCATTTTCCTTTAGCTTGAATATTGAAGAGAATGTGTTCACATCTCATTATTCTGTTCCAACTCAAAAAGACACGTTCAGTGTTCAAGCTAAAAAATGAAATCTCTCTCAACACGTAGCACGGTGTCTAATCAGAGGGAAAGTCCACTGAAACTGAAGGCTGGTGAAGCAGGTGGGCTAACATGCAAAACCACTTGACAAACAGGAGATAAGCATTCATTCCTCTGCCCACATGAAAGTGTTCACCGTATGTTCTGCTTTATCCAAGACTTTCAACAGTGCCTTACGTCATTGCCTTGAATAAATAGCACGCATCTGTATTCAGGGAGATACAGCAGGCATGATGAGACACTTCTGCCAGGTGAAGAATGCAGTTATGAGAAAAAATGAGGGGGAAAAAAAAAAACTCTAAAGGAACCAAAAGGTTCACAGTTTCAGGTCAGATTATTAAAAACGTCACTTTAGTTATCTTAAAGCAACTGTTCACCCTATTTTTTTTTATTAAAGAGAACACAAAATGGTAAGCAGAGTGGTATAAATCACTGTTGCTTTTCCTTGCATAGAACCTGAAGCTCAAAAAGCTGCCTAACATCTATTTTGCATTTCAAGGTAGAAAATAAAAAAGCAGGATTTGAACAACATGGTAAGTAAATGAGGGTTTTCATTTGTGAAAATTGGCTTCACATAAACAGGAATCATAATATTCAATAAAGCTCAATTAGCTGTAATGAATCATTTCCATGCACCTAATATGCTTCCATTATGTTTAGTCACAGTCTATGTATTTTGTGGACATCTTACGTATTTTCTGAAATCAATGCCAAAGACAAGGACATACAGGAAATGTCAGATGGAAAGGGATAAATTATGAAAGACTAGCTCCAGCTCTCTTGGGAGACTGCACATCACACATACTGACTGCAAATGATGTTGTTTTAGTACATGGGGACGGATTATCCACCTTATTTTTCAATGCGGATGTAAGCTGTTTTCTGGTAACGTGTTAGACTCATGAGCCACCTTAGGGAAATAACGAGAAGAATAACAAAGTGCAGTAAACAGTAAACCTGTTAGCACTACAAACCATTGTTTTAGATAATTAAGATAACTAAGATAACACATTAAAATAATATGGTAAGACACACCAGTTTAAAATATCAAGCTGCAAAACGAGCTGCTTTGTACAGCTAAAAATTGTTGGACACGAATGGCTGCACCCGCTCTTACGGGAAAAATAAGATGGATAGAAGTGGTTTTATTAAATGCAATGTCTTTCAATAACTAAACCCCAGAAACACCACAATATTATATTGTATTGTTCAAGGTCTAACTAAATGCAATAAACAAACATATACCTTTGGAAAAGGTACTGCCCCAGTGACAGCTTTTGCACCTTTATTTCTGAGAGTGTGGCAGCTTTATAAATCATCATACTGCAGTATTTTTAGTGTAATACAATAAATACACCTGGAGGCGTTACGTTAATGAGAATTTAGCAGGAAATTACCTTAAATGACACTAAAACAGATATTAAAATAGACATCTGGACATGTTTTTGTGAGACTCACTAATTAAACATTTTTAGAATGTTTAAATTGCTAAAAGAAATGCTGCTGGAATATGTATTTACAGTTTTATGGGAAAGTTTGGGAACACCTTGGGAATCTGTGAAAGTGTGAATAATTTTAACAATATAAGTGAGATCATACGAAGTGCATGTTATTTTTTTTTTAGTACTGTCCTGAGTAAGATATTTGACATAAAAGATGTTTACATATAGTCCACAAGACCAAAAAATAGCTGAAATTATTAAAACAACCCCCTTCAAAAGTTTGTGTGTGGTTACCTGGATGATCTACGACTGTTTTTTGTTTTGTGATAGTTGTTCATGAGTCCCTTGTTTGCTCTGAACAGTTAAAATAAGCACTGTTCATTTTCATGCTCAAATCTTCCAGGTCCTGCAGATTCTTCGTTTTTCCAGGATCTTTTGCATATCTGAACCCTTTCCAGCAGTGACTGTATGGTTTTAAGATTATTCTTTTCACACTGTGGACAAATGAGGGACTGAAACACAACTATTACAGAAGGTTCAAACATTCACTGATGCTCCAGAAGGAAACACAACGCATTAAGAGCCGGAGGTGAAAACTTTTGAACAGGATGAAGATGTCCAAATTTTTCTTATTTTGTTAAAATCTCTTTTTTTTTTTTCCATTTAGTATTCCCCTTCGGAAGCAAAAGAAGATACTTGCATGTTTCCCAGAAGACAAATTAAGTACAATTTACCTTGATCTTCAAATTCCAAAAGTTTTCACCCCCTGGGTCTTAATGCATCATGTTTACTTCTGGAGCATCCGTGAATGTTTGAACCTTTTTTATTAGTTGTGTTTGAGTCCCTCAACTGTCCTCAGCGTGAAAAGACGGATCTCAAAACAATACAGTCACTGCTGAATCAGGAACAACCATAAAAAACAAAAAAACAGTCGTGAATCATTCAGGTAACCACACACTGTGTTAAGAACCAAGGGTTCCCAAACTTTTGAAGGGGGTTATTTGAATAATTTCAGGTATTTTTTTGTCTTATGGACTATATGTAAACACCTTTTATGTAAAACATCTTACTTAAAATAAAAACTAACATGCATTTTGTATGATCTCTCTTATATTGTTAAAATTATTCACATTTTCTGAAAGGGGTTCCCAAACTTTCACATAAAACTGAAATTTACCACTTTGTAATGACTTCTCTATCATTATTTTTTTAATGTTTAAAGGGATAGTTCGCCCAAAAATTTAAATACAGTCATTAATTACTAGGTATTCTTTAATTACTTATGTCATTCCAAACCTGTAATTACTTACATTGTTACTTTGGAACAACATTAGAGTGAGTAATTAATAACAGAATTTTCATTTTTGGGTGAACTATTCCTTTAAACATACAGCACAAGCCTTGACCCATACAAAATAAAAATGTAGCCTATATTTTCTACTGCTGGCAAAGCTTAAACAGTGTAGAGATCAGTCCTATAAAGCTGACTTCATTTAACAGTTACCTTGGATACCTTTTAGCACTGTCGGCCCAAAATCAAATAAATGGAAATTAATTAAAAAGAAATATCAGGAAATTACCAAATGCATTACAGCCAGCCACATCCACACAAGCAAAATGTAACCTTCATGTTTAACCTTATCCTCCAATATATCTTCCAATCATCTTTAAATGGATTCATCTATTTTGCCTTAATTAATCTGTTAAACTCTCTTGATATTAACATATAAAATCTTTCATAATGTAGAAGCAACAGCATTAGCATTCATGTTTTAAGATTACAGTTAGCCCTACGTGACCTACACAGCAGGCAGGCCAGACTAATGGAATATAACACTGGGTGGAGGCTGCCCGAGGCCAATGTCACCTGCATTTAGCTTCAAAATCTGATGAAAACATGCTTTATACCAATTCACAGATGGGTGAGTAACACTCACTCTCATCCTCACACATTCATGCGCCTGGGGAAAGACATGAATGAAGCACAGCGAATGGAACACACACAGAGAAAAGCCTATTCTTCCATTTGTTTATTTCACTAATTGCATATAGTTCTTACATCACCAAAAATGATTATGTTGTTGAAAAGATTGCACATTGAAATGATCATGACACAAAACAATATTCACGGTTAAATGAAACGCACATGTGACTAGCATTACGTACACATCTATTGTCTTTCGTTTCAATAGTGTAAATATTGCCATCTAAATGTCCAAAATGAGCAATCACATCATTACTGTGGGCCATATTCTGACTGACAGAAAAACTTTCACTAAAGCGTAACATTGTACACACATCACAATTAAAGAGACTCCAAAAAGACCCCGGGACATCTATGAGAACGTCCTTGGGTAGGGAAGTGCAATTTAGCTGCACTGTTAAACTTTGAACTAGCAATAATCTGCTGACATATGGCCAAGCTAAATATAAGACGAATGAGGACTACATCCAAAGAAAGCCGGAATGAAATCAAAAAAGCTATTTTTTCCCATGTTGGCAGAGGGCATTCAGTTTAAGAAGAAAACATATTAATGACAAAAAAAAAAAAAAAGGTATAAATAATTCAGGATTACCAAACTCAGACTTCAAAGTACATATACTGGGGCCCTGAATCCCACCGCAGTGACCTGCGTGGTACAAATTCTTTCCGGAAACAAAGGCGCCAAATGTTTGTTCTATCTAATCAAGCTTTGTCTTTGCTAGCACAGGAAATGGCCAGACTGAGAGTCTTTACTCAATGAAAACAATCGCTATGACCATCCAGACCCTCCTCAGGAATGCTACCAGGATTTTATGGGAGTCGACTGTTTACTTGCACAATTTCCAGTTATCTGTAAAGTAAACACAGCATCTGAATAAGATCTTCTTTCCAGGGAATAAGGGACTGTGCTGCTTTTGATGTGATAATGTAGAGTTATATCACTTGTTCAACTTCAGAAAAACACAGTTTTTTAGAAGTGCTAATCTGACATCCTCCTGAGGCCCTAAACAAAAAGTCTTTGGTATTTCAGAATGTTCTTTGCACTTCATTGTCAAGGTTGGGACATCCAGACGCAGATATTAAAAAAATAAGAGCGGGGGTGGGGGTAATAATAAATAAATAAATAAATAATAAATAAATAAATAAATAATCTACCCATTATTGTGCTGCCCCATACAATATTAGTGAAAAAACATACTGACATTTTCTCAGAATTGTGATATATAAAAACTCGCAATTGTGAGATATAAACTCACATTTCCTCAGAATTGAGAGTTTATATTCTAATTTGGAGAAAAAAAGTCTGCAAGAAAAAAGTCAGAATCAAAAGTTTATATCCTGCTATGTTGACTTTGTAACTCGCAATTGTGAGTTTAAATTATGCTATTCTAAGAAAAAAGTCAGAATTGTGAGTTTATATCCCACTATTCTGACTTTGTAACTCGCAATTGTGAGTTTATATCACGCAATTCTAAGAAAAAAGTCAGAATTGCAAAAACAAATTAGTATTTGCGAGGAAAAAAGTAAGAATGGCAAGTTCATATCCCGCTATGTTGCTTTGTAACTCGCAATTGTGAGTTTATATCATGCAATTCCAAGACAAAAGTCAGAATTGTGAGAAACAAAGTCAGAATTGCGAGAAACAAAGTCAGAATTGCGAGAAAGTCAGAATTGCAAGAAACAATTCTAAGAAAAAATCAGAATTGAGAGAAAAAAGTCAGAATTGTGAAAAACAAAGACAGATTTGCAAGAAACAATTCTGAGAAAAAAGTCAGAATTGCAAGAAACAAAGTCTGAATTGCAAGAAACAATTCTAAAAACAGTCAGATTTGCAAGAAACAATTCTAAGAAAAAAGTCTGAATTGCAAAGAACAAACTTTGTGAGAAAAAAAGAATTGCAAGTTTATATTCCGCTATTCTGACTTTTTTCTTAGAATTATAAGAAATCTTGCAGTTATGAGATACAAAGTCAGAATTGCAAGACAAATATCAGAATTGCGTTTATATCCTGCTATTCTTACTTTGTTACTCGTAACTGAGATTTTATATCACACAATTCTAAGAAAAAAATCTGAATTGCGGGAAACAATTCTAAGAAAAAATTCAGAATTGCAAAAAAAGTCATAACTGCAAGACGTCAGAATTGCAAGTTTATATCTCGCAGTTATTATGGCAAACCCTTCAAGAAATGTAGAAAAAAGACAGATGTCCCCTACAGAGGAGAAAAAAAAAAAACTAAAGGTTCCCAGGAGGATATGTGATTTCAATTAGTTTTTATCCTTTTAGTGCCTTTTGGGTGATCTGCTCATTTTAACAATTTTCACATTGTACAACATGGGAGCTATAGTCAGGGAAAGCAGAAGTGAGATTATGCAGAGAATTCCATAATTGTTTGAAAAGCAAGACACACATTACTGCAATAGAAATTCATGAAAAATACACACTTAATGCAGCACGAGTACAAGAATGAGAGTCTGAAGTGTCCCATTTTCTGAACCACCACAAATGATCCTATTTGTCCGCATGAACGGATGAAATATAAGAGGTGCTGCACTGTAATTTCACAGTTGACGTCAAGAGACGGAAAAACGCGTCATACACGGACAGTGCACATAATTAGACCTCAGCCTTTTTCAAAGAGACTGAAACTGGGTCCCACAGCAACCGAGCTTGAGGTGTTACTGATCCCCAACTGTTCCCCCCATGTGTGCATCCTCAGTTTAGTCCGAAAGTAATAAACACAGAGTTCATGCTGTTGTCAGATGTGTGACCTACGCATTCGGAGAAACCGTGTCTCTCTCTCACACTTCCCAGGAGAATCCATAGTGGATACAACAAGGACAGGTGCTGTTATTTGAGAGCCTGGGGTGTATAGGCCACAGCTGTGAGGGAAAGAGCCCAGTGAGCATGCCATGCCTCTGGGAACATCCTGTCGTGGTTGTCTGGGCGCAGCAGAAGGGAAAATGAAACTCAGACAGCTAGAATGTTAGCTATATTACAGATCCACTGCATTGCAAATCCAGGTTCAACCAAAAACAACAGAATCTTGTCAACAAAACTACTTGTTCCATGCTAATGTTTTTGAGAATTATGAAAAACAAAATAAATTAATCATATAAATACAGATTAATACACTTAGAATAAATTAATAAGCTTAATAAGAATAAAAAAAAAATGTACTAAATCAGAATAAATACATAAATAGTTATTTTTAATAAATAAATGTAGAATAAATCAATTTAGGATTAAAAATAAATTATATTCAGAATAAGTATATTTAGGATACATTTATTTATTTGTTTATTTATTTAATCAGAATAAATATATTTAGGATAGACGGATAAACACAGACACAGATAGATAGATACATTTAAGATTAATACATATAGGATTTAAAAACTACATTCATTAAGAAGTAAATAAATACATTTAAGATTAATAAAAAAATTAAATAAATTTAAGATTAATAAACAAATTAAGGATTTAAAAATAAATTACATTTAGAATAAATAAATCAAAATAAATGTAAATAAAAATCAATTTAAGGTTAATAAAAATAAATAAAATTTAGGATTAATAAATAAATTTAGGATTTAAAAATAAACTACATTCAAAATAAATACATTTAAAATAAACATCAATTTAGGATTAATAAATACATTTAAGATTTAAAAAATAAACTACATTCAAATAAACAAAAATACGTAAAAAAAAATAAACAAATAAATGTAGGATTTAAAATTGAACTACATTCAGAATAAATAAAAAAGTAAATAAATAAATAAATCAATTTAAGATTAATGAATACATTCCGGATTTAAAAATACACAACATAAATAAATAAATAACTTTAAGATTAATAAATAAAAATCAATAAATACATAAATGTATGATTTAAAAATAAACTACATTCAGAATAAGTAAGAAAAGATGTAAGCAAATAAGTAAGTAAATAAATTAATAAATAAAAGGTTAATAAATAAAAATAAATACATTTAGGATTAAATAAATTTAGGATTTAAAAAATAAACTACATTCAAAATAAATAAAAATACATTAAGATTACTAAAGAAATTTAGGATTTTTTAAAAAAACTACATTCAGAATAAATAAATACATTTAAAAAATAAGGATAGATGGATAGATGGAAGGATTGATGGATAAATTTAAGATTAATAAATAAATAAATTTGAGATTGATCAATAAATTTAGGATTTAAAAATAAAAAACATTCAGAGTAAACATATTTAGGATAGATAGATAGATAGATAGATAGATAGATAGATAGATCACAGCTATACATTATACATATACATTGTAACACAGAAATGGGGTCATTCGGCTGTCAGATTTACATGGAAAGTCGTTCCATCTCTGGTGTCAACATGCGTCAGCCAGCGAGCTTGGTGACGATTGCTGGGCTTAGACCCCGCGTGGAGACAGGTGTATGGTATCTGACACTCTCTAACGGGAAGTGAGAATCCCTGGATAAAGCCAGGACATGTAACCAGAGCTTCTCTCATATGTGTGATTCAGTGTGGCTGCTGAAGCCTTTGTGCAGAACGTGCATTATAATGTCCTCATGCATTTAAAAGGCTGGTGGGAATCAAACAGGAAGAGCAGTCTTCTTTAAGGTCCTTGAGAGTAGCCTGGGCTACATTAATGTGTCCTCACTGGCTCTAAAATAAACCTGTCAACCGCCCACTGAGAGGAACTCATGCTAATGCTTCCTGCAAAGTAAACCCATTAAAATGCACATTACTAGCACAGACAGTCAAAAGCACCTTTGCATATAAAGCAGATCAAATCAGATCTTTAGGACTGACTGTCCGCACTGTGAAATCAAATCCATTTCTTCAGATAGTGTGGTCAATATCCCATATTTTAACACCGGTGGCCATAGTAATCATATAGGTGACAGCAAGAGACATGAGAGAAGCGGTCATTGAGAAGATTGAAAACTGAAACGTTATATCTTCTCGTGCTGGCGTTGAACACATTTTTATATATGCAATGTTGATCACTATGAATATAGCAATCCATTAGTGTTTTATATCCAAATCTCTTTAGTGGAGATGTTCTCAAATGCTTTGCGAATCACCTCAAACCGTTTCAGAGAACAACTTATTCACAAATCACTAGTCTACGAACAACTAAACGGATTTGAGTCGGATCAGCCATAACAATCAGATTTTTTGCCGCTTGTCTGAACTAAGCCATAGTCTCTAGTTGCTCAGACCCTAATGCACATCAGTGTCTGGATGCTGAGGCGAGAAATGGGATGCCTGTGGGGATCCTTGCGTAACAGAGCTGGAGAGCTGTCAAGTACATTTGAGTGCTCTCTCTCTCTCTTTCTCTCCCCCCTCCTACAGTACATGGTGAATGAAACAGAAGTCTAAAATGTGCTCTAGATTAGTACACGAATCCTTGAATCCACTTATTTTTAATGACTTGTGCTGTGTGACCTGATCTACATTACGATAGTAATCATTACGATCAGCTGGGACTCTAGGGTCAAGGCTGGAAACAATTTTCGTCCGGGGGACTTACAAGAAGTTTTATTTTAAACACTAAAAAGAGGCCAGGAGTGGCCCAAAGATGCTCAAAGTGACCTATAGTCAGAGGCCCTGAATTCCCAATTTGGGCTCAGAGTGCCGGTACCACATTTGCATTTGTTAGTGCTCTGGTCTACTTCAGATTTAATTTCAAAACTACTTCTTTTCTATATACAGTCAAGGTCAGAATTATTGGCACCCCTGGTAAATATGAGGAAATGAGGCTGCATGTGAAAATAAATCTGCATTGTTTTTCATTAAAAAAATAAATCAATAAATTAAGTAAAAAAAAAAAAATCTAACCCTTCACTGAAGTAAAACAATTGAAAATGAGGGAAAATTACATTATGAAATTATTTTTTGTCCAGTACACATTGGTCACAATTATTAGCCCCTTTTATTCATTATGTTTTGCAATCACCCTTATGAAAAGGCATTTATTCAAGTGTGCTATTACACTTCTTTTGAACTAAAATATAAGAAAAGTATACTTTTAGTCTACTGTTTAATGTACTTCTGAGAAATGTATGGAAGCCCGTTTCTGCCACTGAATAAAAAATAAAAAAAGGTAACTGCGATTCTTATCTCACAATTATGATTTTTTTCCTCGGAATTTCTAGTTTACATCTCGCAATTCTGACTTTTTTTTTTTTTATCAGAACTGTGAGATATAAAATCACAACTGCGAGTTATAAAGTCACATTTGCGGGATATAAGCTCAAAATTGCGAGACATAAACTTGCAATTCTGACTTTTGTTTCTCGCAATCGCGAGTTTGTATCTTGCAGTTCTGACTTTTTTTTTCTCTGAATTGTGAGATATAAACTCACAAATGCAAGTTATAAAGTCCAGATCTGAGGAGAAAAAAAAGACATGTTCACAGATTTGCGAGTTTATATCTTACAATTCTGACTTTATAACTTGCAATTGCGAGTTTACATCACGCAATTGTGCCTTTATTTCTCAGAATTGCAAGTTTATATCTCACAATTCTGAGAAAAACAGTCAGAATTGCGAGATAAGTCACAATAACCTTTTTTTAATTTTTTATTCAGTGGCGGAAATGGGAAGTTATTACAAACACTCGCTGGTGGTTTAAAATGAGTTTTGAGTAAAAGCGGAATATAGGCTAAATTTTATTTATTGTCTTATGTAGCATCATGCTACAGTGTTCATGAATGATCACCTAACGCACACTTTTGGTTGTGTTGTATGGACAGATATCTTTACTTAAATGCCAGTATGGATAAGGATTGTTTTAATTTTACAATATAAAGAGCAATAATCTACAATAGTGATTTGTCATAATATTGCAGCCCCATGAGCTGCAGTTTTTTTTACAAGTATAATATAGATACAAATTTAAACAGTCTATTGTTTTTCACAACAGTTTAAAATATTGATTAAAGTAATTGGGTAAATTTAAGTATTTGACATTAAAGACAACATATGGGTTTTATAATAATAAGGTGATTATAAAAATTGCCCTCACAAATGTAAAAAAAAAATGCCCCTGGGAATCAATTCTCAGGGGCAAATATTGCCCATTAATGGAAAAGTTCATTTCTGACCCTGGATGTGAGGCTTTTTGACTCTAAGACTCAACTTATTTCTGCAATTCTCCAGCTTTTTTACAAAACTCGCACTCACATGAAGCAAACTTTTCTTTTCGTTTTATTAATTAATCGAGCCAAAACGTTTGTGTCTTTGTCCTCTGGTGATGAATTAATAAAACGAAAAGAAAAGTTTGCTTCATGTGAGTGCGAATCAGAGTTTTGTAAAAAAAAAAAAAAAGTGATTCAATGGATTGACGCACCTAAACGAAAAATTGCATTACGGAAGAGCACGGTGCAATTCTCCAGCTCAAACTAACCTTTCACTGATTCATATCAAATATTTTACAATAAATGTTACATTTTGCACATTATATTTATAACAGTCATTAGTTATTGTGCTGTTGTTTCTGATACAATTACATCATCCTTAGTGCTTCATGGAAAAAATATTTTATTACCCCATAAAAAAAAAAAATTACATATACAGTTTTGTACCTGAGATTTTCAAATTCTTATTTGCTTCAAATGAATGTTTGGTTGATTGGTTTATGGCTTTTAAATACCCATGGAGAAAATAAACGTGGGAAAAAAATCCCAACCGTCGCACTTTACTTTGCACTTGACGTTCTGTGTTACACTTCCTTGAATAGAAGGATTGTTATTTCAGTGGCGCCTAATGAACTTAATGCCAACCCATCCCACTTAGGGCATACTCACATTTGGCAAAAAAAAAAAAAAAATGCCTTTGGGGATCAAACGTTCTTGGGTTTGGTTCAGTCCACTTAGTATGAGTACATCCTTAACTGTTCATACCCTGGGACTTGTATCCACAGAGAAAACAAACCTAACACACATTAGCAAGCGGTAATGAAACGGTACAGACAGTGTGAAAGTATTTTCCATGGTAAAATATGAAGAGATCATTTGTTTTCTTAAGAGTCTTAAGAGTTTTCCATACTAAGGAGGTCTAAAAAAAAAAAGAAAAAAAAGAGGAAACTTCTGTCCCGTTCAGTCTGAAGGAAAATGCATTGCAGTTTTCCTGTGATTGTGTAAAACTCACTTGTGATGACTGAGGTTTTCAGAAATCATCTCAACACTAAGGGAAGAAGTTTTTTACTCTGCATTCAACAATTAATATAATAAAACAAAATAAGACAAAAACATTTACTCAAAGAACTGTTGAACACAAATGCTTACTTTCATTTTTATTTGGATCATATAGCAGGATGTTCTTGCAGCAAATCCAAACAAAGCAAATCCAATGGGACCCATTGCCTGGTTATAATTTGATAAAGTATATCTGGTAAGCAGAATGCAAAACATTTTTAATGAAGTTTAATTAAAAGCTTTCTGAGGATGAATAATGTGTGACAGTAACATCAAATTCCCCAGAGTTGAGCAATGAGCAAAGTGCACAGCTGTCTACACATTCATGCCAGAGGGAAGTAGAGCATATTTAGTAAAGCTCAAGCTCCCTTAAGAAAATAATTTCTTTATAAGGTTCTTCTAATATTGCTGTGGTTCACTGATTATCATCATCTCATTCATTGTCTCTCTGGTGGGAATGTATGCATGGAAACGTATGTCTGTCTGAATTATTTCCAATTATAAATGGCAGAAGATCATTAAAACACCAGGGGGCTTGTTTGAAAGAAAGAACAATTTTCCCAGAACACCTAGGAACTAATAACTAAAAGTTTTCCCAGAATTGTTGGTGGAAATCACTGTTCTGGCCAGTTGAATTCCAAGAATACAGTACGTGTAGGATGACATCCAGATGGACTAATGTGGTAAACTGAGGCACTTTTAACTTTAACTGAAAAATTTTAATTCTGCCATCATTTACTACCCTTCATTTTGTTCATATTTTGAGCCTTTTTTTTCTTTTTCCATACATTGGAAGTCAATGGGCAGCAAATATGTTTAATTCCCCAACACACTTTAAAATATAAATGACTTTAGGGTTATTTCAGGTCCAAAAAGTCTAAGATCTCTAGTAAAAATGCTTATTTTATTCATTTTAAATGGGCACCAAGTCTGTTTGATTACCAGCATACTTAAAATTATTTTCTATGTTCTACAGATGAAAGAAAGTCTGCAGGCTTGAAATGACATGATGAAAGAATTACATTTTTTGGTGGACTATCCCATTAAGTTGTCCTCTTAGAAAGAAAGAAAGAAAAAAAAACATATATACAAACAAACAAAAAAGCATTTATTTGCTTTGACAAATTTGCTTTACCTTAAAATGTTACCTGTTGTGAATAAAATAAAATTAAAAAAAATTTTTTTCTACATTTTCTCCAAAGCATCTCTCTAATGGACTCTTTACAGTTTGCTGGATAAATGGGGGTGATGCAGTTTACCCCACGATCCCCATTAGGCCCGAAGCTGTTTTTGAATCTCATCCCATCCAGATGACCAACCTTTTGGAAAGCAGAGTTAAAAAATATTGCTAACTAATGTACACACTGAAACCAAACCGAACAGCAAACAAGCATTTCTATATATTATTTCCTCCAAATTAGAGAAAACATACAAAAATATATTGTTTTTGCACTGAACCTGTGAAAATTTCCCTCAGGTGGGTGTTCAAGTCCATTTGGGTATGAATTAATGCTGCTGTGCAGCCTTGGTCTCATTATGCATCAGGAGGGTTAGAACATGTGATGCATTGTGAAGAGGATGAATCACAGCTGCAATGACTAACCTGGCCTCTAAAAACACTTGAAGCCTCATGGTGGGACACACGTGGGTTTAGTTTAAAGTGTCTAGAAAAAAAAAAAAAAAAATGTTGCACTGCCTACATAACAATTGCTCTATACAGTTACACACAATGGGGTCCAAAAATCTGATTTCTTAAAGGAGAAGTCCACTTCCAAAACAAAGATTCACATATAATGTACTCACCCCCTTGTCATCCAAGATGTTTATGTCTTTCTTTCTTCAGTCATGAGGAAATTATGTTTTTTGGGGAAAACATTTCAGCATTTTTCTTCATATAATGGACTGATATGGTGCCCTGATTTTGAACTTCCAAAATGCAGTTTAAATGTGGCTTCAGACGATCCCAGCTGAGAAAGAAGGGTCTTATCTAGTGGAACGAACGGTTATTTTCATTTAAAAAAAAAAAAAAACAATTTAAATACTTTTTACTCTCATACGCTTGTCTTGCCTTGCTCTCGTTGAACTCCGTGTACACTGTAAAAAACAATTTGTTGAGTCAACTTAAAATAATTTGTAACCTGGCTGACTTAAAATTTTAAGTTCAGTCAACTCAAAAAAAGTTTTTTCAACTTGAAATGTTAAATTATACTAAGTGACAACTTAGATATTTGATTTGAATCAACTTAAAATTTTAAGGCAGCTGGGTCACTTACCCATCTGTTAAGTTTAGCAAACACAAATATCTAAGTTGTTACTTAGTACAACTTAATATTTCAAGTTGACTAAACCTATTTTAGTTGACTGAACTTAAAATTTTAAGGCAGCAGGGTAACAAATTATTTTAAGCTGACTCAACAAATTGTGTTTTTTATTTTTTTACAGTGTATTCTGGCTCAAGACAGTTAGGGTATGTCGAAAATCATGTTCAAAAATCATTTCAAAATCATCCGACAACACTGCAGAAGTTCTGACCCAGTCTTTGTATAGTGAACATGCAAAGAAGATCAAACACCCTCAACAAAAAAGGTAAAACAGTGATGATTTTGAAGTTGAGGGAGAACATGAGATGGGAGTTTTTCGACATACCCTAACTGTTATGAACCGGAAAAAAAACAGTCCAACCAGAGTAAGACAAGACGAGCGTTTGGCATTAAAATGTATATCAATTGTATTATTGTTATGAAAATAACCGATCGTTTCGCTAGATAAGACCCTTCTTTCTTGGCTGGGGTCATTTACAACCTCATTTGGGATCATTTAAAGCCGCATTTAAACTGCATTTTGGAAGTTCAAAATCAGGGCACCATATCAGTCCATTATATGGAGAAAAATGCTGAAATGTTTTCCTCAAAAAACAATTTCTTTACAACTGAAGAAAAAGACATGAACATCTTGGATGACAAGGGGGTGAGTACATTATATGTAAATCTTTGTTTTGGAAGTGGACTTCTCCTTTAATCATCTACTCCTAGCAATAAAAGTTTAAAAGAAAAGTTACAACAATAAATTAAAAATATTCTGCAGCATTTATAGGTCATCCAATTCAAGCACAAAATGGCCCTGTGGCCTTGTATAATATGATCATCAGGTTTTACATAAATTTCTATTTTTCACATCAGTTTTGCTTAGTTATGCTTTATAGTAAATCACAGCACAAAAAATATTGTATAAAAACAATGTGTAATTTTTTATTTTTTTTTTTGGACATGACAGCATCTTAATTTTGTTTTAAAAAAACCTTACAGTCAAAGCATGATAAGAACAGTTATGATTTCAGTTCATACAGTTGTTTAAAGATTTGGGTGATTAAATTGCTTAACTGATTCTATTTGTTATTGTCTGTACCTTATATCAGAGCATTGGAAACAATTTATGTAACAGCCTGATTGATGCAAATTATGTAAACATGATTTTGATGACAAAGCTTCTGTTTTGACAGAAAGAAGAAAAGCCACTTGACTGTAAATCCCACTGTTTTATCAATGCACCACGCTGACCTTTATTTTAATTCTGCTCATCCAGTCCAATTAGATTATTCTCTGTAAATGTCACCATTGCGGTTCCAGCTTTGAAAACACAATATCTAACCTCAGCCAAGAATTACACTGTTTGGCCGCATATGCTACAACAATAAAACAGAACATGCACAACAATTAAGACTTTCACACTAAGAGTCCCACTGCATGAGGCAGACAATGTGCTATTATCACTAAAAGTGCTAATTTTGTAATAATTTACTTAAGCAGTAAAACAAACCTTATTCTGATTTGAGACACTATTTATCATAAGCTCCAGATGTCATCGCTTTGGAAAACCAAGGCACGTTAGAAAGCTCTCCAAGGATTTCAGACAGCAGTGACACCTGCAATAGCCAAATAATGAGATCCACATGACAGGGTATTACATGCCTTGAAAGCTTTTTTGATTCACTTACTGTAAAGACAATCACTCACTGTCAAACACTTGTGATCTGATGACAAACTGGAATTAGACCACATCTCATGAGCCATGAAAAGTGACAGCTGCATTTCAAATGGGCACATTTATGTAAATTATTTTCATGTTCATTTATATGTTAAGATTCTATATTATTTACTTTACAATTAAGGTGAAAACTGACAAGCAAGGGAAGAAATTGTTGAATAAATATTTTTACATTTTTTTTCTTTCTTTTTACACAAAAAGTATTCTCATAGCTTTATAACATAGCAGTTGAACCATTGATGTCACATGGACTATTTTAACAATGTCCTTACCACCTTTCTTGGCCTTGAACGTAGTAGTTGCGTTGTTGTAAGCTCCTGGATTTCATCAAAAATAGGTTAATTTGAACGAAGGTCTTACGGGTTTGGAACAACATGAGAGTGAGTAATGATAATTTTCATTTTTGTGTGAACTATCCCTTTAGGATATTTGGCATTAGCTATTTTGATGACAGAAATACTAGCTGCAGAAACTTATGTCTGCCAATTTTTTTCGATTTTCTGGATCTCTGGACGAGCTATAATGTCAATTTAAAGTCATTATATCTTACTTATTTATTAACACCTTGTCAGGAGCAAGGCTATCATTATGTCAAGAACAAAGTGAATAATAAGTCATAAAATTAACAAAAAGTTGTATAAGAAACTTAAGACTTAAAGGGGTTATCGGATGCTCATTTTCCTCATTTTCCACAAGTTGATATGATTCTTTAGGGTCTTAATACAAAGTCTACAATATACTTTGAAAGAGACTGGAACAGGCCCATCGAGTTTCGTTCCGATCGACCTTCGTTTAACTTTGTCTAACAGGTGCTCAAACTTCGTCGGCCAATGGCAGCCATGTTTTTTAAAATACACAAATGCCCTTGTAGACACTTGTAACACTTTGGACCAAGACCATATATTGATAGGACAATTGATTGCACAATTATAGACATTTTTATGTTTTGCTTATAGTGCCACCAAGTGGCCAAGCTCCGTGATTTTTTTTTTACTGTGACCTCAGATTGAGCTCTTACATAAGTGTTCTGAGTTTGGCGGAGATATCTCACCCATTCAGGAGCTCACTAAAAGTAGCCCTGAAGTCTAGATGGCCATCTTTAAATATCTACACAAAGGCCACAGTATTGAAATTGCACACAAATGGATATTGTGTACTTTCACAATTTAACTGCTTCTATTCTAGAACATTTGTGGTTATCTGATCAATATCAGATAAAATATAAAAATGTTAGTCACATCTAGAAGAACTCGCAGCTATCCAGTATCACACAAATCAGCGGTCTACAAGACTTTATTTGATCACCAAACGGGCACTAATGCAGCATCTAGTCAACAAATTTATCGCTTAGTAATGACATGAAAACATGCACTACAGTATACTGTACACACGTTTCGTTGTCGATGTTTTAAATTCGCCTGTGAAGTGTCCCGCTCTGTGCGGCGCGCAGTGTCACGTGACTAAACAAACGGCACGTGCTGTCAGTGATTTCCGCCACTAGAGGCCGCTCTCCTGCTGTATAACAAAGACTATAGGGACTTAATATTGCATGGATTTTTGCCGCTAGCCAACTATCGGTGCCGATTAATCGGCAAAACCGATACATCGGTCGATCTCTAATAAAAACAGTGCAGTAAAGTGTGCTTAACAGTCACTGGAGTTTGACAAGGAAGGTATGTTGATGGTTGATCATACCTAAATTTGAAATTATTTAAAAAAAAAAAAACAAAACAGGATTTATTTACTGCATGAGAGTTTGCAGATTTAAATTAAAATCATTTTTGAAAAGTCAACTGCCACTCTTGAACTACAGCAAACTCTGTTGGACAGAACAGAACTCAAGACTCATGCAGTGACAACTGTATTTAGTTGCAGTGTGTTTGTAGCTATGGTGACTTGATGATTTGATGACAGTGAGGCATGCAGTGATGAGCTTGCTCAAGTATCACATACTTCCATCTCAGTCTGACGCATTGCAAACTAATGCCACTAAAGCTCTGTAAAAGCACAACTAAACCAACCGTTTGCCTAAACAAAGATTTTATGAAAAACAGCACTACTGATGAACATGCTCATTAGTCTGGTCAGGTCTGAATGTTTAACACCGTGGAAAACAACAGAACTCCATGGGCTGGGGGAAGGGGCGTCAGGCAGTGGAGATCTGCAGTTGGGTGGTGCTGAAGGAAGTGTGGCGTGATGGAATAATGCCACAGCGGCAATTCATTGAGCTATAAATTTTAGTCCTCCCATTACAACACGTGACGTCACTGACCCTCGTCTTGGCAGCAGTGTTCTGACGAGGCAATGCCTGAGTTAAGCATGATGAAGTGACAGCAATTCCTCTATTACAGGTTAAAGCCAAAGAGCTACTCTAGAGAGCTATGATATTTGCTATAAGGAAAGAGTATTTAATGGATTTTGGTAGATCAAAACATTCAGTGTGTGTGCTGAGTGATTAAATTTTTCTGATATATCATATAAAATTAAACACTTTGGGTGGTGACTTGCAGAGATGTTGCTATGCTTTACACATCACGTAACCCCACAGCAAAGCTTAAATACCGCTTTATCGATACCAAAACAGAAATGTGCTCCTTTTTATTTGACATTATACAGAAAGTCACTTTAGATTATCATTAATATATTTAAATGGGTTTGGTATCATTATTTATTTGAATACATTTGTGTTTACATGTGTGTTTATTTATTTATTTATTTAATAACCAGCTTTCATAGCTTATTTAAGCTTTTATCTAAAGCTTTGTCTTTAAAATATGACATTCTAAAAATGGAACATTTCTTCTTTTGCTTTATATTACAATAAATCTTTTTTTTTTAATTATATGATATACCAATATATCAATTACCAATGTAAATGCAGTCAAATAACATACGCTACTTTTTGTTTTGCTTCAATAAATAAATAAATGCAAAATTAAGTCAAGCACCACTGCAGAAACACCTCTCTGTAGGTGTAGGTATTTTTAATTCTAAAATAAACCTTTGGTTAACTATAAGGTAATACCAGAACTATATGTATCCTAGTAACAGCTGGAGGTTTGGCCATCTCTTAGAGTAACCAAGAGGTCAATGTAGTCAATTAAAGGTCACTGACTGCTAAGGCTCCATCTATTCAATGTATTGGCTTTTCTTGCACATTATAGAAGTCATTCCAATAGAAAGGACAGCTCTATGAACCAAATTTCATTTGCCTTGTTTCCTGCCATTGTGCCATTGTCCTGATGAATGCCCAGTTAGACATGAGAGGGGGTAGAATTAGCACCAGCTTTCTATCTGTCCTGAGACCATCTGCCGACAGTCTTTGAAGCAAAACTAGCATCTAAAACAGGGTTCCTCAAATGAGCAAAACTGCAGAGTTTAGCTCAAACCCCAAGCTCAACTGCCTGTGATTTCCTAGTGATCCTGAAGACCTTGATGAGCTTGCTAAGGTTTGTTTGGTCAGGGCAGGGCATTCTTCCTCCAGGACAAGATTTGAGGAACCCTGATCTAGACATAAATGATCACACTGATCAACTTTTATGTATTTCAACAAATGAACATTAAATATAGGTATGGACATACAGTATAAGACCAATACTAATCAGACACATACTGTAATACACCAGACTTTAGAAATGTTGGGCCTTCAGTTTAATGCTATCCAAAATCTTCATTGTTTTGTGCCAAATAAATACCAATCTGATTGCAAAATGTAATTTTATCATCTGGCACGTATATTTAAAAAGATATCACCTTAAACCGCTTAAAGGAACACTCTACTTTTTTTGAAAATAGGCTCATTTTTCAACTCCCCTAGACTTAAACAGTTGAGTTTTACCGTTTTTGAATCCATTCAGCTGATCTCCGGGTCTGGCAGAAGCACTTAGCATAGATTATTGAATCCGATTAGACCGTTAGCATGTCGCTCAAAAATGACCAAAGAGTTTCAATATTTTTCCTATTTAAAACTTGACTCTTTTGTAGTTACATCGTGTACAAAGACAAACGGAAAATGAAAAGTTGCAATCTTCTAGGTTGATATGGCTAGAAACTATAGTCTCATTTCGGCGTAATAATCAAGGAACTTTGCTGCCGTACCATGGGTGCAGCAGGCGCAATGATATTACACAGCCGTCAACTCTGCCAACTGCAACTCTGCATCTACACAAACTTCAGGCGCTGCGTAGTATCATTGCGCCTGCTGCATCCATGGTACGGCAGCAAAGTTCTTTGATTATTACGCTGGAATGAAAGTATAGTTCCTAGCCATATCAGCCTAGAAAATCGCAACTTTTCATTTTTCGTCAGTCTTAGTACACAATGTAACTACAGAAGAGTCAAGGATATGCTATCAGTCTAACCAAATTCAATGATCTATGCTAAGCTATGCTAAAAGTTCTACCGCCAGACCCGGAGATCGGCTGAACGGATTCAAAAACAATAAAACTCAGCTATTTAACTCTAGGGGAGTTGAACAATGAGAGTATTGGCAGGTTTTATGTAGCTAACACTTGAAATGCCAGATTGACAGTGGTGCAACTACTTTGTTATGAGAGGTTTGTGGCTTCACAGACTAGTTTTGAAATGTCTTCCACAACACTGAATACTAAGAAATCAAGCAGTGTTTTGGACATTAAGAGGAATGCAATTGCAAGACTTTTTGGGTTCTTTACATTATAGGTTTCACTTGGTAATTTACTCACCAAAAGGATTTTAATAGTACAGCCAAAAGTTCATAGGAAAGTTAATATCTTCAGTCATTCCGCACTTCCAACTTCTCATTTTTCATCACACCACACGTCGCTTGCTTTAGACTTCCACAAGTGCCACTCAGTCTATTGCAGGTGCATCAACTCTGGCAGAAAAATATTCCCAGTTCAGTAAATACATCAGCTCTTGTTCTGGAAATTTGCAGCTTACAAGCCAAATATTGCATTCATAAATTTCCTGTCATGATTGAGGTTATATACAGTACATACACACACATACACTGCCGTACAAATATTTTTCATTTTAAAAAAAATGAATACTTTAATTTAGCAAGGATGCATTTAACTGATCAAAAGTGAGTTATATTGTTACAAAAATATTTCTCATGCAAGCTATTCTTCTGAAACATATACATTAAAGAATTTAGAATTTTACATGTATTATGAAAATATATAAATAAAGCTATTTTTTAACACTGCTAATAGTATGAATTTTCTTCTTGAGCACCATATCAGCATATTAGACTGATTTCTTAATAATCATGTGACTATTGTAATGGCTGCCAACTCTGCCATCACAAGAATACATTTTAAACTAAAATATTTTACAATTTTGCTGTTTTTACTTTTTGATTAAAAAGGTGTGCATAAGAGACTTTTTTCAAATACATTTACAAAAACACAAAACTCAACCCCAAATCTTCGAACAACGATGTATATATACATATATTTTAATTAAGAATTTGAATGCATTAACAGTGAAAAGTTAGAGAAGCATGAGATGTTAGACAAGCCAGTTTATTTATGCAATGCTTTTCACAGTACATACTCTTTCAAAGGAGCTTTAGGAAATAGTGCCTGTGCCAATCAAATAACCAGAAATAACTCTTGTATAAAAGCCTTTAGAATAGGCTGACAGTCTCACACTAAAGAATGAGACTGTCAGTGGTTACAAAAGGATAGATAGCACTATAAGATTGCAGTAGTAATGGTTTGATTGAGTCTTGATTGAGGCAGATGTCTTGAACATGACCTAAATAAAACCCAGACTTCCAACTGCAAGCCCTCAGCATTTGCCAGGATAACTAGAGTAAATGTGTTTTGCTAATGGAAGAGAGAGGCCAATGTGAAAGTGAGCCAGAAAACTTTTTAATTTTAAGCTGTCAAACCTATAAATTACAAGCACCAAAACTTGTTTAAAAACAAACAACACAAAACAAGCAGCCCATTGGAGAGTCACACCATTACTCCCTATTGTCTACAGCTGAGAAGTAATAAATGATTGCGAGTGATGAGTTTCCCCTCTCCCAGTCCCACAACACTCAGTTTTTCCAACTTAAATAATATTTATTAACTAATGAAAACAAAATTAGAAAAGCAACAACAAGACTTCAAGAGAGGGAACAGCCAATGTTACAAACATGACATATCACCTACCTAAAGGGGAGAGGAAAAACTAACCAACGTGATTTTAAAGTAAATACAAACAAACACCAATCTGCCTTGACTCTGTTTCTAAACTAAAAACAGAAGAAAATAAAGTAACATTTGAATATAAAATGGCTCCCAGCTTTAATACAGCTTTCTTTGTCTACAGAACTCAAGTGTTTAAAGGAAAACAAGATGTTTGAGAAATTATACAGAGTGTGCCTACCAACTTATGATACCACACCATTTTATTCATGGGTAAAAACTACAGCACTACAACACATAAATAAATAAAATAAAAAAAATAAAATGCATTTTGCCATCTCTACTCCATTCTTAGCCTTAAAAGAGAAGTTCACGTCCAGGACAAAAATGTAAAGATTGTACTCATTTGTCATCAAAGATGTTCATGTCTGTCTTTCTTCTGTCGTAAAGAAATTATGTTTCTTGAGGAAAACATTTCAGTAATTATAGTATATAACAGGGGTGGTGAACGTCAGTCCTGGAGAGCCGCAGCCCTGCAGAGTTTTGCTTCAACTCTAAATCAAACACACCTGAACAAGCTCATCAAGGTATGAAGGGTTACTTGGAAGCTACAGGCAGTTGTGTTTTTATTAGGGTTGGAGCTGAACTCTGCAGGGCTGTGGCTCTCCAGGATCGGAGTTCGCCACCCCTGGTATATAATAATATTCAGGAAATATAGTGGACTTCAATGGTGCCCCCAAGTTTGAACTTCCAAAATACAGTTCAAAAGTCTCCAAATGATCCCAGCCGAGGAAGAAGGGTCTTATGTAGCGAAACGATTGGTCAGTTTCGAAACAAACTGACAAATTTGTCTTGTCTCATCTCTGTGATGCATAGTCTGTGTATTCTGGGTCAATACAGTTAGGGTAGGTCGAAAAACTCCCATCTCGTTTTCTTCTTTGTCAAAATCATCCTACATCGCTGTTTTACCTTTTTTTTTGTAAAGGGCGTTTGATCTTCTTTGCATGTTAAACATTGCAAACAACTGTCAATTTGTTCGAAAATGACCAATCGTATTGCTAGATAAGACCAGGGGCGTCGCTAGGGCTAATCATTCAAGTTTTTACTCCAGCCCTGAATGTTTTCTGCACATGTAATACTGACACGCGCAGTGATTTCAGCGTCTGCCGTTTCACTAAATGAGGGCATAAATACATTAGTCACTTCATGAGCATTTCACTGTTTCATTTGAGTAAAACAAGCATCAAATACATACGGTTTAACTTTATTTATCATTCAGTATAATGTACGTGCCTACTACTACTACTGCTACTATTAATTAACACAAATGAATACTTTACTTCTCAAGTTTTTTTTTTTTTTCACACAATATTTCTTCCATGTTTTACATTTTAATAGTAAATCCCCTTTATTTGCCAAAAATAAAATATAATTTTCATTAAAAGATCAATTAAATCAATATTTTATACCTTCATCTGATAACCAGAAAAATACACAATACAGAATTCCATAAGGCTATTGTAAAAATAAATAAAAGCTGTTTTTATGCATTCAAATAAACAGACATGCTAAAACATATTTGGTAACAATAAAATGTAAAGTCAGAAAAAATAAAACATTTCATAGGGTCCCAAACACGTAAATTTTCTTAACTTTATTTTCTTGATAAATTGACGGTAAATTGTATAAGATTCATGGTTTTAATTAATTACATATGATTAATTACATTTTGATTAATAAAATTAAATTTAACCATTAAAAAGAAGACCAGAAAAATGATAACAGAAAACAGAATTTGAAAAAAATAAAATAAAACGGAATTCGGGAAAAAAATAGGGCCCTTTTTTTGCATGCAACTATATATTTGTTACAGTTATAATACATTTTCAAATGTATTATTTTATTTGTCTAACATATTTTTGTAACGTTCTTATAATACTTTGATATGTTTGCTTTTTGCAGTGATTACTATTTACTATTGTTAATAGTGTGACAAGGTCTTAAACCCCCAGTTTAATGCCCCTGGACCCACCTAGAAGGATCCAGGTAATCAGGCAAATTTCTGCTAAAAAATGCAATTAAACAATGCACATTTACTATGCTTTTTTTGGGGGGGCTGCACAATTTTAAAAAAAATAAGCTAAAAAATAGATATTTGGACACTGACACAATTTTTATTATTCTAGCTGTTGACCAAAACTTATTCAAGTTACAGTTCTATAATGAATATGGGCTTAAAGTGCACACTCTGAGCTTTAATTTAATTCAATTCAAGCTTTGTCGTCACATGCACATTGAGGAAAAACAAGTTTCCCTGTACAATTAAATTTTTTCTTCACTCTTTTATTATGCTCTTAATTTAAGGGTAGTCTCATTAAAATTGGTTAAATGAGAAGTCCACTTCCAGAACAATAATGAACAGATAATGTACTTACCCCCTTGTCATCCAAGATGTCGAAAAACTCCCATCTCATGTTCTCCTTCAACTTCAAAATCGTCCTGTGTCACTGTTTTACCTTTTTTGATAAAGGTGTTTGATCTTCTTTGCATGTTCACTTTGTAAACACTGGGTCGGTACTTCTGCAGCGATGTAGGATGATTTTGAAATGATTTTTGAAATTGAGGGAGAAAATACGATTGGAGTTTTTCGACATACCCTAACTGTATTGAGCCAGAATACACAGAGTTCAGGGAGAGAAAGAAAAGACGAGCATTGGAGATTGAAAAAGTATTTTAAGTGTATTTTTTTAAATGAAAGTAACCAATCGTTTTGCTAGTTAAGACCCTTCTTCCTCAGCTGGGATCGTTTACAACCGCATTTGGGATCGTTTGAAGCCGCATTTAAACTGCGTTTTGGAAGTTCAAACTCGGGGGACCATAGCAGTCCATTATATGGAGAAAAATCCTGAAATGTTTTCTTCAAAAAACAATTTCTTCATGACTGAAGAAAGAAAAACATGAACATCTTCAATGACAAGGGGATGAGTATGTTATCTGTAAATTTTTGTTCTGGAAGTGGACTTCTCCTTTAAGGAGGTCAAGGAATTACAGCTCTTTAATATGTACCTCCTCCCTTTTTTAAGGAATCATAAGTAATTGGACAGTTGACACAAAAGCTGTTTCATGGACAGTTGTGGTCTATTCCTTCATTTTTTTCTACATCAATTAAGCAGGTAAAAGGTCTGGAGTTGATTTTAAGTGTACTATGTGTATATGGAAGCTGTTGCTCTGAACCCACATCATGCGGTCAAAAAAGCTCTGCATGCAAGTAAAACTGTCAATTTTAGGCTTCAAAAACAAAAGAAATCCATCATAAAGATAGCAGAAACATTAGGAATGGCCAAATCAACAGTTTGGTACATTCTGAGAAAAAAAAAAAAACCCACACTGGCGAGGACGACAGTAGTGGATGATTGGATGATCCTTTCCATGGTAAAGAAAAAACATTTCACAACATCCAGTCACATGAAGAATGCTCTCCAGGAGGTAGCCATGTCCCTGTTGTAATTCCTTAGCTTTTTGTGTTATATTTCTGCCCCACCCCTTGAATTAAAGCTTAAAGCCTGCATTGTTGATTGTTTCATTTTAAATCTACTTTAGCGGCAAACAGAGCCGAACTTATGAAAACTGTGTCAGTGTCCAAATATATATGGACTTCACTGTACGTCAGTTTGTGATATTATTATTATTATTATTTTTAATATAAGAAGAAGAAGAAGAAGAAGAAGAAAATACTCTTGCAATATTTCAATGTAAATTAATAAAAGTATTTAAGAAAAGAGACACATTTTTACTGCAAAATTACAATACTAATATTTACGATTGTCTTCATTTCTTCATTTTTTAAGCATTAAACCATCACATTTATTTTGATGGCAAAAAGAAGAGAGCCTTTAAAGCTTCTCTTTTGTTAATACATGCTTCTCAAAGTATGGGAAGACGGTTGGCGCATGTTGTGTTCCCAAATGCACGTTAAGGCAACCCAAAGATGGAGCAAACATCTCCGGTTATTAAACTTCTCGTGTGTAAGAAAACTCAGAAACACTCAGCGCGTAAATATAATTAAATCTCAGCAATTGCAATCTGATAATCACACTGAACCATATTACAATTTGGGTTTCATTTTATTTAATCATGCAGCTCTAGCAATAACCTTCCCTAATGCCAGCTGAGAAGAATAAAAATAGAAACTAAGCATAAAAGCACACTTGTTCCCTTTGCCATTTGCTGAACTCTTCAGGCTGCGCTTTTACATACCCTATAATCTAGAATCTACGGCTGCCCTTGACTAAAGATTTCTCTGGTCGACTAGTAGTCCTTCATTTTAAGCGTTAGTCGACTATAAGTTGCACGTTTATTAATAAACAATATAAATCATAATTAAAAACCTTTTAACTGCCTACACCTAATAAGCGCTCAACCGCACGCCAAAAAAGCTTGCCACAGTGTACTGGCAGATAAACAGCAAGGAGACTGCATTAACATATTAATAATTTATTTAGAAACTAGTGCTTTTTTTGGGGGGGTTTCAGTTTAATAGATGAAGTCAGCAACACTGACTCGTCAACTCCGCAGTAGTGGATGAGCCTGTATGAATGTTTTATACGGATTACATAATCTTAGAATATTTGTATTCTATTTGAATTGGTTCATTTAAAAGTAGACATTTCTCTCTCTGTTGATATATTTTTCATGTCTGTAGGGCAAATATACTTTTTATTTTGAAATTTCACACTCACGTTCACAGAGACAGAGACAACAGAAAGCACATCCTGTTTGCTTTCATTATTTTACAAAAACGCAACGTTATGTTGTTATTCTGAGAGCACAGAAATAAATGTAGAATCTTTACAGATTCAAAAGATGTAACACTTTTATCTATAGACCTTTTTCCTGAGAAACCGATGAACGTCGCCATTACGAATTCTAACTTCCGATTGGATGCTCTTCTAATCCGGTCTCCATAGGAACCCGTTCAAATTGTGCCCATCTGTTTTTAATGTACCTAACGCCAGCAGCTCCATGTCATCTACAAACTCATTAAACTTTAAAGAGTAAGGCACTGACAAATGACGGTCATTGCAACATTGCAAAGTGATTTTAATAGGTTTGACATTAGATTATCAGCTTGGAATGTACGCTAATTTGATTAGAAAGACTGGAGACTGGAAAAGCAAAGCATCCTTCTGGTTAAAGAGTCAGGCATGACTTCCGTGTTCAGGAAAAACGTCTATAAAAAGCCATATTTAATGTCGATGAATGATAGGTGAGCATTTGGATGTCCTGCCCAATGTACTGCAGTAGCCATAGACCAGCCGTTAACCATCTGTCTGTCACAGACTGTGTGACTTTCTGTGGATTTTTTTTTCTGTCACTGAGTGACTAATAAAATTTTGGTCAACCAAGCCTCTTCTCGTCAAGCCTCCAATCGTCAATGGTTAGTCAACTATTGGGGGCAGCCCAACTGGAATCCAATGCATTAGCCTAAATCTAGGGATGTAACGATTACCGGTTTGACCATAAATCATGATAAAAATTCCCCACGGTTAGTATTACCGTTTCATATTTCAATTATCATTAAAACCGTATTCGATTACCACGATTTGAACAACTGATGATGAATAAATACTGTCCAACATAAAGCACAGTTAGGTAACAGTCTCATCTGCGCACGGCACGCACAGTAGTTTCGTTTTGTGTGAAAAGACGACGGAAAAGCTGGGATGTATTAAAAGGGTGCTAATGGCATAGGCGCCGATCCCCACGGAAATGATCGAGCACGCACGGAAAAACAAAATGAATGGAGACCATCGTAAGCAATAAGAAATGGATTGCAGCTTTAACGACTCAATTCTCATTTTCATCGTTGATTTGAAGCAGTTTTTGGCGTTATTTTATTAGCAAATGCAAAGAGTGCATTATTGTAATACAAGAGGGTGCCGGCACGAATCTCTCGGATTGCAGCGGGCATTTGCTCTCCCAAATATATAGTGATCATTGCTCTTCGCTCCCTCAGATATTACATATACGCCCACAAACTTTGTCCTGTGTAATAATAAGTGCTTATTGTAAACAGGTATTTATTAAATAATTTTTATTTAGTGAAGCGCAACCCTCATAGAAAAAATGTTTGTATTTGTTAACTAATGTAATTACAGTCCGTGCGTTTCACTTCGCAATTGGGGGTTGCCCACCGGCAGAAACATAAATCGGGAATTACACAAATAAAATGAATATATGAATGAATTCATTATTCATTCTGAATGTCTTCGGAAAATATTCGATGTCATTTTGTTTTCATCTTCACTCCATGTAATATCTAAAGTAGTGTTCTTGATCGCAAAACAGACCGAATTGTCATGCCCTTGCTGTAGCCTATATATTTTGACCAGTTGATGAAAAACAAGCTTATGTGGATTCTACACATTTAAACAATTCAAATAAAGTTATCTAGATTTATGGAGCAGATAAAAAACATAATTATTTGTTAATCAGTTATTATTTTGACTTAACTCTTTTCTTTATTTAAAGGCTAAAATGTGAGGTTTGCCTTTTATGAAACGTTTTTAAAGCTTTATTTGATCATTTACTTTAGATATTTGAACATGCCATATAGGTTGTCAGTCATGTTGTCATTTAAAATCCTGACATCATTGGTACTGTTATTGTTTTACTTATCAGGTAAACAAAACGTCATTTTATTTGTTTTTTGTTGATATTTAAATGTAAAAAATGTAAAAAAGTAATTTATGTGTCAGTACTTTTCGAACACTTCCGGCACATTTTAACAATACCGTGATAATACTGATAACCGTGATCATTTTGGTCACTATAATCGTGATAGGAAATTTTCATACCGTTACATCCCTAGTGAGGTCACACTCATGTTGGACGAGAAGGCCTGGCTCTCAGTCTCCGCTCTAATTCATCCCAAAGGTATTCTTTCGGGTTGAGGTCAGTGCAGGCTCTGTGCAGGGCAGTCAAGTTCATCCACACCAGACTCTGTCATCCATGTCTTTATGGACCTTGCTTTGTGCACTGGTGCACAGTCATGTTGGAAGAGGAAGGGGCCAGCTCCAAACTGTTCCCACAAAGTTGGGAGCATGGAATTGTCCAAAATGTCTTGGTATGCTAAAGCATTCAGAGCTCCTTTCACTGGAACTAAGGGGCCAAGCCCAGCTCCTGAAAAACCACCCCACACCATAATCCCCCCCCTCCACCAAACTTTACACTTGGCACAATGCAGTCAGACAAGTACCGTTCTCCTGGCAACTGCCAAACCCAGACTCGTCCATCAGATTGCCAGATGGAGAAGCGCAATTCGTCACTCCAGAGAATGCGTCTCCACTGCTCTAGAGTCCAGTGGCGGCGTGCTTTACACCACTGCATCCGACGCTTTGCATTGCACTTGGTGATGTATGGCTTAGATGCAGCTGCTCGGCCATGGAAACCCATTCCATGAAGCTCTCTGCGCACTGTTCTTGAACTAATCTGAAGGCCACATGAAGTTTGGAGGTCTGTAGTGATTGACTCTGCAGAAAGTTGGTGACCTCTTCGCACTATGCGCCTCAGCATCCGCTGACCCTGCTCCGTCAGTTTACGTGGCCTACCACTTCGTGGCTGAGTTGCTGTTGTTCCCAAACGCTTCCACGTTCTTATAATACAGCTGACAGTTGACTGTGGAATATTTAGGAGCGAGGAAATTTCACGACTGGACTTGTTGCACAGGTGGCATCCTATCACAGGTAAACGCTGGAATTCACTGAGCTCCTGAGAGCGACCCATTCTTTCATAAATGTTTGTAAAAACAGTCTGCATGCCTAGGTGCTTGATTTTATACACCTGTGGCCATGGAAGTGATTGGAACACCTAAATTCCGATTATTTGGATGGGTGAGCGAATACTTTTGGCAATATAGTGTACATCCTTGGATTTAAAAAGGAAATAAACAGAAAGCAAGCAAACAAACATAGGCAGCAGAAGAATGGAGTAGGGTGCCGTCCTCCACCTCCTCCTCTGGAACCCTGTTGGTAGCAAACAATACAGTTTTTCTTTGATACTCCCCTTCGGATGGGGAAGGGGGTGTGTTTTTCAACAGATAAGAATCCTGGGGAAATATAAGCACTGTTTTTAAATGCCCACACGATCTGTCACCAAAGAGGGTTTTCAACCCTAAACAAACAGCATTGTTAATAGGATAAGACGGCTGCTGTCAAACTAGAAGAACAGAACAAAGAATGATACAATAAGACAGAAAGTATTGCAGGCTTTTAACCGGCTGGCTTATGCACTCAAGAAGACATGCATTCTTGCACATCATAAATAAATACAAATTACAGCAATCATCTGGTGAAATATCACTCGTGATGCTAACTGTGTGTGCGATTATGAATAACATTACATCATTCTGTGTAAAGAGATGAAAATGTATTTATAATGGCCTTAAATTACATAACAAAAACTGAAGTTGATCTGTGTTTAGCTAAACTGCGTGGCAAAAGAAATGCATGGTGTAAAATAATATGCAATGCGTTTTAAAATCTCTTATTGTAATATATTCATTCAGTATAATTTTGGCAAAAATAATTTGATAAAGAAAAAAACAGTTACTGCTATCAGAGCAATTTAAAGGGGTGATATTATGCTTTTTCACTTTTTGAACTTTAGTCAGTGTGTGTGGTGTGTATCTTTGGGCATAAAAAAGATTTACAAATCTCAAAGTCCACTCCAAATGAAGATATTTCGTTTTTAAAAAAATCCCTTTTCAAGAACTACAACGAACGGCTCCTTTGGACTACAGCGTTTGTTTTCCGCATGCAATGATGTCACAACACAGTCCATTAGAATATCATTAAAATAAATCCCGGCTATGGAAATTCGAATTGTTGGAGGGAGGGTAGGGATGAGGTGGGGGATTAACTTTAGAGATGCAGCGCGGAGAACCGCTTTAACAAGCTGCAGTGCTGCGGGTATAAACACAAGTATTGACTAGAGTGGCCGCTTCAGAGCTGTAACGCGCCACAGACGTGCAGTACAGGGGGTCGAAACACATGCCGAAGCCGCTATCTATTCCGGTTGCGCGTCGGAGCTGTAATGCGCCACAGATGTGTGCAGTGTGTGGTAAGAGATTTATTCATCGTACAGTGTAGATAGCTTCACTTAAAACGCGAGTGTTTTTTTTTAAATGCATAAACTTGCACTAGAATAGGCTAGGCTAATCAGTGATGAATCTTTGATAATGTTAGGCTGCTTTTAGCCTTATGCTGGAGCTGGTTTCGGGCAATGAAACTAAGTATGTAAGTAATTAAATATATTAGCACAATAATATCATGTATTGGCAATCTCGCAGGCTGATGATAGGACCCAACACTACTGTAGCGTATTATTTACTCACCCTCCATCCATCCTAGGTGTATATGACTTCCTTGTTTGAGACAAATGCAATCGGAGTTATATTAAAATTGATCCTGGCACTCCCAAGCTTTATTAACCCCCCCCGGGGGTTAATTAATGAATCGATGCGTTTTTGTAAGAAAAATATCCATATTTAAAACGTAAGAATCACTTTAATCTAGCTTGCGTTAACAGTTGTACACGGAACTTGCTTCTTTGACAAGGGGTGTGGCAGTACTGAAACACCATCTAAGCTGTTTGCCAATCGCAACGCAGTGGGAGAGCTAACCAATCGCAACACATTCCGTTTTTTCAGAAGGCAGGCCTTCATTAAACCCGGAACTAATCAAGCCTCATGTGCCAGGCTGGGAGAGATGTATTGTATTGTTTTTAACATAATTATGTTAAAAATAATGTGTTTTTCAAACCACCAAGCATGAAAGCATGTTCTAGTAAACCCCCAAAACAAAATCAAGACTTTGTAAAAGAGCATAATAGGACCCCTTTAAACTTGTAATACTACATAAATGCAAAACCTGTTTCCACAAATCCACAGCCAGTCCAGCCACAGGAGCAGGAAACGGAGAATGAGAGCTGTTCACACAGGATACATTCTTGCATTCAAAAACAATTACATGGTGCAATGGAATGGAACAGAATGCAGGGTTCTCAAACCATTTTTTCAAACTTAATCTTAACACGGCATCTTAAAAATGCAGAAACCAGCATGCAAGACTTGACAACATCAAGGACGTTTATCTGACAAATATATACTTTAACCATTAAAAAAAAAAATAGTAGAGAAAGAACAGCTACTACCTTGGACAGATTGACTACCTTGCACATTATGTGGAGTTCACACACATTTCTTAGATCTAAAATCCTCAACAGTACAGAAATGAATATATAAATGTATACTGATCTAATAAAGCAATAGTCTTCTACATGAAAATTTGATCATCATTTACTCTCTCATTTCATTTTAATGTCGCATGACATTCTTCTGTAAATGCGTTGCACCAAAACAAAAAAACAAAAAACAAAGATACCACTATGTCTATCTTCGAGAGATCGAAAACCTGTATTACAAAGTATGTTTAGTAAAAAAAAAATTGTTTCATTATGCTTCTGCAACAATGTTGTTGCATAATTTTCATTTGGAGGTTTATATATTGTTATGTACAAATATTGATGTATGCTATTACTTGCAATTGAGTGTTTCATGTAATTTCATATCATCTACTGGAAGTCCACCTCAGGGAAAAAACAAAAACAAAACAAACAAACAAACAAAAAAACAGTAGACAATTATACAACCAAAAAAATAAATAAGTAAATAAAAATAAAAAATACAAATCATTAAAACCAATTGGGCAGATGACTTAAGACATTTGTGACCCTGGACAACAAAACCAGTCATAAGGGTCAATTTTTTAAAATTGCTGAAAGCTGAATAAATCAGCTTTTCATTGATATGCAGTTTGTTAGGATAGGACAATATTTGGCCGAGATACAATTATTTAAAAATCTGGAATTTGAGGGTGCAATAATAATAATAATAATAAGAAGAATAAGAATAAGAAAAAGAAGAAGAAGAAGAAGAAGAAGAAATCGCCTTTAAAGTTGTCCAAATGAAGTTCTTAGCAATGCATATTACTAATCAAAAATTACGTTTTGATATATTTATGGTAGGAAATTTACAAAATATCTTCATGGAACATGATCTTTACTCAATATCCTAATGATTTTGGCATAAAAGAAAACTTAATTTTGACCCATACAATGTATTGTTAGCTATTGCTACAAATATACCCGTGCAACTTATGACTGGTTTTGTGGTCCAGGGTCACATTTTTTCTCTTAAAAGATTTATCTCTGGTAATGATATAACTAATGAAAAATGAACGAATGTTTGTCTCTGAGCTAAAAATGTTAGTTCTTCTGTAATTGCAGTATGTCATGGGAATTAGATGACATAATTTGCTTCTTTCAGCAACTGTGACAAAGCTGTTCATATGGTACATTTTTCCTGAGAAGGTTCCACTTTTTTTAGCTACATTACATTTTGGTTTTTGTGTCTCTTCATGGAGTTAGATGTAGAAAGAGCATAAAAATTCATCACTATTTGCTGTTACTGATTTGTAAATATATTTAAATCAGCTAACATCCTGCCAAAAGCTTGCCCCCATGACATGGAGCTTATGCTAATTTTGACCTTTTACTGTGTGTTTTATAAACTTCTGCTAAGGGTTTCCTGTAGGATGCACTACATTGCAACCAAAGGAAGTAGAAACAATAAAACCAGTGAAAAGATGGCACAGAGGTCAAACAAAAGAGAAAACGCAGCCCTTGCTGAACATCCCTGGTGCGTGGATGTGTAAAAACAATTTCAATGCGATTTGAAATTTTGTAAAGTAGATCTACATTCTTATAAATATAAAGTTCCAAATGCGTGATTCCACTGTGATGCCATAGAAAAACAATTTTTAGAACACCAAAGAACCCATTTGTGCAATGGAAAGGTTCCACTGATGTTAAAGGTTCTTCATGAAACCATCGATGCCAATAAAGAACCTTTATTTTTTTATTGCAGTTTTCAATCTGTACCAGATCTACTACCATTTTTGCATACTTGCTATGAGGTTGCAAAGATATTCTTAGTGTTTTTCAATATTTTGCTATGTGTCTGGTAGTCAAGAGCTCAGTCCCGCCTGCAGTGCAAGTCTAGGGTTTCCACCATCTGCCAGGTGAAAATGGTCATTTTGCTCACTTTGAAAAATAATAGCACACCTTTCCTTAACAAGCCACACCAAGCACAAGTGATGCAGAAAGATGATATCCCACTGGTTTGCCATGGAGACAGAAAATCACACAAGAAAGAGAGGAAATGGTTTCTGATGTAATACTGCACATGCACATATGCGTCTTCTCTATGGGATAAAACCAAACAGATTTCTTCCCAAGCTAGACATCATTAGTCATCACTGCTGGCGCATCACACTGAGGTAAATGAGCCTTCACTATTCCTCATTTACAAAACTTTCTGATCCCATATGTTGTGCAAATGACTCTTCACCATGTTCAAATCCAAAAACGTGAGAAATGTTAGCACTTGCAGGATTTTGACTTCTTTCTTTTGTCTGGAAGATCTGTGTATTCTCTGGGGTCAGCGTCTACAGTCAATCATGGGAATCATTTAGTACTGCTGACGAGGAAGCAGGCAGATTTATGGATGGGAAACTTGTACTTCAGGAACACAGAGTAGATGTACTGTACACAGAAAGAACAAAATACAGCACAGAAATACTGCAAGTTGCACAATGGGATTTTCGGGTATTGCGAAAGCTATACAGATAGGGTAATAATATTTAATTATAGATTTTATGATTCATACTGAAGGATGTTGTACTTTATTATACGGGTCAGACACATCACTGACCAAAAGATCTTTCAGCATTAACAAAAATAAGTGCAAACATGTAAGCATATACAGATCTACATGCACTTTTAAAGAAAGTCTTCAACAAACAGAAATCTAACCCATAAAGTCATTTCAGAACCCAAAAAATGCAATGGACAAAATTATTGGCACCCTTAACTTAATATTTGGTAGCACCCCCTTTGGGAAAAAAAAATAACTGAAATCAATCGCTTCTTGTAACCATGAATGCATTTCTTACATCTCTTTACTGGAATTTTGAAGGGTGCCTTCTCCCAACTGCTGTTTTGAGATCTCTCCACAGGTGTTCTGTGGGATTCAGATCTGGACTCTGAAAATGCTGGACATTTCAGAACTCTCCAGCACTTGTTTGTAACCATTTCTGAGTGCTTTTTGAAGTGTGTTTGGTCGTTGTCCTGCTAAAAGACCCATGACATCTGGTGGAGACGCAGCTTTCTGACACTGGCCACTACATCACAACCCAAAATTCTTCGGTAATCATCAGATTTCATGATACCATTCACACAGTCAAGGCATCCAGTGCCAGAAACAGTAAAGCAACCCCAAAACATCTTTAAACCTCCACCGTGTTTGACTGTAGGAGCTGTGTTCTTTTCTTTGAAGGCCTCATTTCTTTTTTGTAAACAGTGCCATGATGTCCTTTACCAAAAAGTTCTACTTTTGTCTCATCTGTCGACAGTATGTTCTCCCAGAAGGATTGTGGTTTTGTCACATAAGTTTTGTCAAACTCCAGTCTTGCTTTTTTTATGCCATTGTGTCAGCAGTGGTCTCCTACCATAGCGTCGCTTTTCATTCAGATGGCGACGGATAGTGCGAGCTGACACTGTTGTACCCTGTGTCTGCAGATCAGCTTGAATTTGTTTGGAAGTTAATCAGGGTTCTTTATCCACCATTCGAACAATCCTTTGTTGTAATTTTTCATTAATTTTGCTCTTCCGTCCACATCAAGGGAGTTTAGCTACAGTGCCATGGGCTGTAAACCCACTGTGCACAGTGGACACAGGAACATTAAGATCTCTGGATATGGACTTGTAGCCTTGAGATTGTCCATGGTTTTTACATATTTTTTTCTCTCAGTCAGCTCTTTACACTTCTTTCTTTTCTCCATGCTCAGTGTGACACACAACAAAAAGGTTGAGGTAACTGGTTGCAAGTGTGATTACTATATTGCCCACACCTGTTACTTGCCACAGGTGTGTCTAAATACAAATTACAGGAGAATCACATGCTTGAAAAGCAATTATTTCTTACAATTTTGACAAGGTGCCAATAATTTTGTCCAGTCCATTTTTAAGTTAAATTTTATCAAGTTTGACATTTCTTCTCTGTTTTTTGTGTTGTTGCAGTGCAAAACAAAAAGCACACGAATACCAAGACTTCTGCAATTGAAACAATTTTCTGAGAGAAGTGTTGCGTTTTCTGACAGAATTGCAAGGGTGCCGATATTTTTGGCCATGAATGTACGTGCCAACATCAATTAATCCATGCGCAAAGCATTTATTTCTTTCACATTCTTTGTACCACAATTTCTACTACTCCTCATTTTCCAAAAGTTGACAAATAGCTTGTAAATGTAGATGTTTTTAAAGATGTCTTTTAAAGGAGACCTATTATGCCCCTTTTTTCAATATGTAATATAAGTAGCAAGTGTCCCCAGAATGTGTCTGTGAAATTTCAGCTCAGAATACCCCACAGATCATTTATTATATCATTTTGAAAATGCCTATTTTGGGTGAAGGCAGAAACACACTGTTTTCATGCAGGTCTGTTTAAATGCAAATGAGCTGCTGCTCCCTGCCCCCTTTTTCAGAACAGGGCTGTGCTTTTATAGCTCATACATCAGACATTCTTCAAGAAAACAAACAGCATGTGAGTACTAAACATGAGTACTTTCATGTCTTATTGCGCTTAAACTGTCAAACATACACAAGTTTGTTAAAAACACTCATGAGTTACAAAAACAGTCAGTTATGTCTGTGAAGGTAAACAGCTGGGAAAGAAATCGCATGTATATATTAAATTTGTGTGGCAGCAGCGTAATATACAGTAAATAAAGAAAAAAATCCACTGCTCTCTCGTCTCCTCTGAGGCTGGGACTCTAAATAGTGTTCTGTGCTCATCTGTGCAGCCAATGATAAAACAGTTAGCATGCTTTGCTCAAACTTTTGCCATGCGTTAGAACTGGTACACAAAAAGATGCCGTGGTTGAAAACGTGCAGATTAAAGGAGAAGTCCACTTCCAGAACAACAATTTACGACGTTCATGCCTTTCTTTCTTCAGTCGTAAAGAAATTGTGTTTTTTGAGGAAACTTTTAGATTTAATACTTTTTAATCTCAAAGACTCATCTTGTCTTGCTCTCCCTGAACTCTGTGTATTCTGGCTCAAGATAGTTTGGGTATGTCAAAAAACTCAGATCGTATTGTCTCCCTCAACTTCAAAATCATTTTCAAACTCAATTTCAAAATAATCCTACATCGCTGCAGAAGTACCGACCCAGTCTTTGCAAAGCGAACATGCAAAGAAGATCAAATACCCTTACCAAAAAAGGTAAAACAACGATATAGGACAGTTTTGAAGTTGAGGGAGAACATGCCATGGGAGTTTTTCGACATACCATAAGTGTCATGAACCGGAAAAAAACAGAGGTCGGGAAGAGCAAGACAAGACAAGCATTTGACATTAAGCATATAAATTGTATTATTTTTAGGAAAATAACCATTGTTTCGCTAGATAAGACCCATCTTCCTCAGCTGGGATCGTTTACAACTGCATTTTAGATCGTTTGAAGCCGCATTTAAACTGCATTTTGGAAGTTCAAACTTGGGGCACCATATCAGTCCATTATATGGAGAAAAATCCTGAAATATTTTCCTCAAAAAACAATTTCCTTATGACTGAAGAAAGAAAGACATGAACATCTTGGATGATGAGGGGGTGAGTACATTATCTGTAAATTGTTGTTCTGGAAGTGGACTTCTTTAAGGGACGGCAATATTATAATAAGATCCTCTTACTATGTCATGGATAGTTTTTTTTTCCAGATTACCAAAGATTACCAAAAAGATTGGTAAATTTACTGGGTTGCTCTTTTTCACATTTTCATAACATGTCACCTTTAAACTGAAAGGGTCAAGCATAGAATTAATACATTTAAAAAAAAAAAAATCCTGAGTCTGCCAAATTTTCTTTCTTAAAGATTTCTCACATTTTATTATTCTATTTTCCATCTAAATTCACCCCTTTATACTCAAGTTTCAGAGATATATTCACATTAGAACCTGATTTTGACAACTACTGTAATAACCCTTGTGGTAATAATGGCTTTGCTGATTATAATAATGATTTGTTTTGTGTTGATAAAGCGATTTAGAGATCAAGATGAGATAACTGACATTTCATTTTGCTTTAAGGAGCATCATTAATCAAACACCATCCCTTTTCTCTGCCTGCTGATTAGAATCCTGTTTCCAGAGCATGATTTCATGGAGCATCAGAGAGGCTTTTAAAAAACAAACATGCTGCTTAAATCCTTATTGTTCAAGCTGCCTACAAAGGGCTCTGACAGTTGCGCAAACACCTTATGACACTGAAAATCCAAACTGGGAAACTACACCTACACACCAGTCAATTGTTTCGCAGAAACAATACTGGAGATTCAGGATATTAAGGCTGCCATTGAAAAACAACAGCGTATAATGCAAAACAGTTACCAAATATGGTGTGACATCACGGTTTTGGATGTTGTAAAGCTTTATTTAGCAAGTACAACAATAAAGGAAGAGATCGCAAAACGCTTTAAATTAGCTTTGTATGCTATAGTGTATTGCCTAGCATATAGGAAAAGAAAAAAATAAGAAAAAGTAAAACAAATGAGCTACACATCTGACTCATCATATACTGCAGAATCTCTTTTTTCCAGCATGATCACCACTGACCTCCTGTGGGCATGACTACTAGAAACAAAACCACCATCCAGCGCTCCCCGTACACTAAAACTGTAATAATGCTTTCACTTTCAACAAGGTTAATGTTGCGTTAACATGACTATGGATGAGAAAAGCAACAGAACCTAAGCTAAACAAAACATTTTCCAAAAATAGTTTTTTAGGCTCTATCATTCCACTGATGCAAGTGGTGTGGAAAATGAATGTGAAAAAAAGTTAACTAGCAAATTATATATTTCTCTGTTAAGTGCTTTATACTGCAAAAGCACCATATAATTTACACTCCCACCTAGATGAAAAACTGAATCCTTTTTGCATTCCATCCATACCTGTTCACAGCTCAGAGTGATCTCTAAACCCCTTAGCATAAAAATAAAAGATGACTCATCCTCACCTCTTGTGCTGGTGTTAAAAATAGCAAGTCAACATCAGTAGATGAATTGAACTTTTGAGAAGCCTTTATATAAGCAGAAAGACAGAAATAGCTATAGAAATGTACTGTAATTTAGAGGGTCATAGATATTTCTATGGAAAGATAGGATCAGTCAATGAATTTAGAAAAATGGCATCTGAATAACCAAAAATGAAGTTGAAGGTTTTCAGTTTTATGCAACCAAATCAGATTATTTGTATTTATTTGCTACTTGCCATCAAAAGCCACAAAACAGTAAGTAATAATTTGCACATTTGTTGAGCCTGATAAAGCATTTGCTACAGCCAGACTGAGACATTAAATCTTATTAGTATTCTCATGATGACGTGCAGCTGGTGACTAAGTGTGAGGGCAGAAGGAGCATGTGTGAGATTTCACAAGGAAAGTAAAATAATGAGACAATCTCAAAAAAAAAACAAAAAAAAAAAATGCTGCTTCTTCTTAAATGATATTTATATATTCAGAATATTAGAATTCTGAAAATGAAATTATGTATTAGGTCTTTACAAAACATTTTTTTTCACCTACCTGCTTTTAATTTTTGTGTATTATTACATTTTGTGTTCTATTTTATTTCATTTTACCCCTATAAAATAATGGAGAATAGTTGGTAAAAATATGTGGAAAACCTTTTATATAATTCTTATTCTTAGCCTCTTTAAAACAAAATTAAATAAATAATAAGTCATAAGAAAACATCTACATATGGATTATAATTTTGAATGAGTCACACATTGATACATAAGTTACCTTTCCAGCAAGCAATCTAAATTGAGTGGGTGTTTTTATTTCATTTCTTTTTTACCGTCTGTCCTTCTCTTTTTCAGGGGAGCTAATTAGCAAACTGAACAAAAGTTTTACCAGTTCTTTGCATGAGGTTAGTGCACATGTTTTTCCATATAAAGAATTTCCGGTTTTATTTGCTATAGTTTCGTTAAACCTTATGATATGTAATGTTTTCAAATCTTTCTCTAGATGTAAAAGACATTCGCTTGCTAAAACAGTTTTATGTAGTATTTCTTTTTCCTCAGATGTTCAGATCTGGTGCCAAACTGTTTATATGCAAAATCATTATCAAATAAGCACATGCAGATTAAAACATTATATGCAACACATAGAGGAATAACGATAAAGGATGATGGTCTCATCTCATATTTTCAGTTGAAACTACTTCTAAATTCAACGAGTGTTAGCAATTTACATTCCCCTAAAATCTACACATTGGAATAATGTAAATGAAGCACTGTAGCCCTTTTTTTATAAAACTATGATCATTGATCATGTTAAAAACACGTCAGCAGCTTTGGGCTAACATTGATCTGCAATACATACTGCTAAGTGATGGCACATTTGTACGATAGATTTTCCTTCATACAGTCATTATGCATGTCAGCAAATAAACAGAAAATGGTGGATTTTTTACAATCCAGCTCTAAAGCAATAGAAAACCTTTGGGCTCATCCGGGTAACATCATCAACACTAACACAAGAATTATCGAAACTAGCAATCATTTACCAATCAAAAACACTTTTACAATAGGAATAATGTGCATTGCTGATATCATTAAAATGAGATCTTTATGCAAGAATATTTCTAAATATTCTCTACATTATGCAATAGTTTAACATTCAGTAAGATCTTCACAAATACAAAGCCTTCACTTATTCCAAGTCATAATGGCATCTGAATAGTGCAGTCTCAAAAGAGAGCATGTATTGTATTACTGTAAACGATCTGTAAATGATCTCAAACTAGCTAATGAAAAAACAAATCTCATTTTGAATCTGAAACACCAGAATAACGCATAATTCCAATTAGGGCTGGGCGACAAATCGATAACGGTCATTATCGCGCGATATGGATTTCCTCGATAAACGATAACAAGAGTTCGATAAATGTTCATTATAATGTTTATGAGGCAAAGGTGCCACTCGGACCGCTTATCCGCTCGGATCAAAGTTCAAATGGCGCCACGGCACAAACTTGCTAGAAGCAGATGGTTCACTCACAGATGTTGAGTTTCGGTCACTAAACAGTGCCAGTGTGAAGCACTTGAATTCAGTTAAGAACATAAATGACTTGGTTTACAGCCAGATGAAACAGCGCTGACAAACAGGAGAAACACTGTGCGCAATGATACAGTCAGAAGGCTTTTTAATCTACAAATCGCCATCATTTACCATAGATTTAGTGTAGCACTAACTGCACAGTGGTTAGAAATGTAGATATTTGTGTTGAATTTTATTATATTATTCATGTAGGCTTGTATTAAATGTATTGAAGGAGTAACGGAATATAATTACAGTATTTTTTGTGATTTAGCTATAGCATTTATACTAAATGTATTTAGACTACTGTTTTTCATAAAAATACCTAGGAACCATATTACATTTTTACCATGCTACTGAGGTGATATAATTGTGTCTATACTATAGAATATACTATAGAAGAGTAATGGTTAATTTAAAACAAACAAACAAACAAACAAAAAAACAAACTTAAACATTCAGAATAATTAAATTTCACCATATAAAAATGAGGTTGCTACAAAGCATGCAAAACTAAGACATGTTTTTTTTTCATTAAGATATTTATTTTGTTAAGGAAAAATGACTGGAAAAAGTGTGAAGAATTAAAAAAAAACATGAAGTGTTTGTCATGTTCTGACCATAAAGAATATTTTAAAGCCACTTTTAATCATCTGGTTTTTGCAACTTTCACATTGTAGCAACAATCTGCCTTTAAACTTGAACGAAATAAAAATAAATGTGACATTTATCATGATAATTATCGATATTGAAAAAATATTATTGTTATGATTTTTTGGCCATATTGCCCAGCCATAATTTTTTATTTTGTTTCATTGGTTTAGTTTCATTAATGTCTCATTTATTGTTAGTCTACGTCTATATGTTTCTTCACTCCAACGGAACGTGACAGAACAGCGAACCTAGAAAGATGAAGATGAGGACTATCTTCTTGAGTTCCAGCAGGAGGGAAGATCTTTGAAGCAGTATGTGGAGGAGTTCCTGAGCCTCTTACATCTGGTGAAATGGAACGATTCCATGATCAACGCTTGCTTCCGGATGGGACTAGATAACAATCATTTGTTTTGCTTTCTGACTCCTGACGATTGCCGCAGACTGGTAGCGGATTTTATTAATTATGTACTTGATCTAAGTAATTCGACTTTTGTTGATGTGGAGGATCCTAAACCTTCTCCTATCCGGAAGCATGTGCACGCTCCATCTCACCACCAGCCAGCACTCTCCACATACAGCTCCAACAAGCCCTTTCCCTCCATTCCTCCCACAATTCCCTGTGTCCTTTGGAGCTCCTCTCTCATCCTCTGCCCAGAACCTCTGGCCCAGATGGCCACCTCGTCTGAGTCCCCGGCCAAGATGGAGATCATGAACATTATGGACATGGTGCTCCCCTTAGAGCTTACTGCCCCAATCCTCTCTCCTTCATCTCCTATGTCTCCGCTGGTCCTGTCCAGAGCCCGCGCCCAAGAAAAATTTGGTCCCCCGAGCTCCCTGATCCACCATGGCCTCATGAACTGTCTGCTCCGCCATGGTCCCCTGAGCTCCCTGATCTGCCATGGCCTCATGAACTATCTGCTCCACTATGGCTCCCCGAGCTCCCTGACCCACCCTGGAGGCCTTTCATGTCTCCCTCGGGTTCCAACCTCCAGGGAACCCACCGCCCCTCCCCAGTAAATATGTTTTGGCGTGGGACGCGCCTTCTGGGAGGGGGGAGTACTGTCAGGGTTTGAACTCCATGTTCCGTGTTTTCCCCCCAGCCTTAGTTCCTGTATGCCCATATTTGGTTTTCCTGTTCCTGTTTCTATTGTGTCCTAATTGATTTCCAGGTCTGTCTCATCCCCCACCATTAAGTTGTATACTTAAAGAGTGTTTTGTTCAGAGTTTCTTTGTCTGCTGCTAAATGTCTTTTGTTGCCTGTGCCTCCTGAGTTTTAGTTTGTTTCATTGTTTTAGTTTCATTAAAGACTGTCTTGTTTATTATTCTACGTCTATATGTCTCTTCACTCCAACACACTGTGACATTAATACTGTTATTTTGTCATGCACAAAGGGTGAAAAGTTCAAATACTGTCCAGATGGCAAACTGAAAAGGAATTTTACTTAATAAGACAACATAATTAGATTTGACCTAATCAAACTGCCATTTAAAACCAATCCTGCTTCTGTTAGCTCTGGTGCTCTGATGCGATATGGATGCAGCCCATTGTGTTTTCTAAGAGCCATAACCTGCCAATAAAATGGCATTAATGGCATCTATAATTTTACTAAGCTGAGTGGTAAACAAGACAAAATTAGATTTTTTGTTAAACATACTTCTAGTTATCCATGAAAACAGCATAAACAAGAAGCTTAAGGAACAAAAAGGCACAGCCAAAACACACACACACAGACACACACTAGCTTTTCGACTTGCTATGTACTAGCTCAGCCTTGTTCCCCTCAAAATCCACCCTAGTGACATACTGACATTACATACAGTACACTATGCCATTTCCCATGACCAGATGTCCCAAAGCTTTAAAGGGCAAGGAATCAGACTCATATCATGCTGCCATCATCTGCAAGTTGAAATCAGAGAGGAAAGTATAATTTCCTCCTTTCTGTCCATACAGGATTTCTCTAATGGGATTCTGTCACTTTCCATTGTGTAGCGAAAGAACAAAACAATGTGGTTGAGTCTTTAATTAATGGTCTCAAAGGTTGGTCAGTATGTTTAGGGTTTAAACAAAACAGCGCTTAAAAAACGTTAAATATTACACTATTGCTCTATACTTGACAGATCATTTTAAAAAATCATTCTACAATTCACAAGTGGGGTCAGACAGAATGCGTCTCATGTTTATCAACACTGTATTGGCCAAAAATACATTGAAACAATAATATTCTGAAATATTTTTTAAAATAATCTAAAAGAAATGTTTAATATTTTAATATATCTTAAAATGTAATTTATTCCCGTGATGCAATGCTGAATTTTCAGCATTACTTGAGTCTTCAGTGTCACACGATCTTCCAGAATTCATTTTAATATGCTGTCTAGGTACATAGTCTTGTTATTATACAGTGGACTGTGAAAGTTTTCCAGCATATTTGCATATTTGAACCTTCGTCAGTAGTGAATGTATGATTTTGAGATCCATTTTTTCACACTGAAGACATTCGAGGGACTCAAACACAACTTTTAAAAAAAGGTTCAAACATTCACTGATGCTCCAGAAGGAAACACGATGCAAAAGAGCTGGGGGTGAAAACTTCTGAACAGGATGAAGATGTCCAAATATTTCTTATTTTGTACTCATTTAGTGTGAAAAAAATGGATTTCAAAATCATAGTCACTGCTAGAAAGGGTTCAAATATGCAAAATATGCTGGAAAAATGAAGAATCTGCAGGACCTGGAGGATTTTTCTGAAGAACAGTGCTCAGTTTAACTGTTCAGAACAAACAAGTGACTCATGAACAACCATCACAGAACAAAAAAAAAAAAACACTCATAGATCATCCAGGTAACCACACACAGTATTAAGAACCAAGGGTTCCAAACTTTTGAAGGGAGTTATTTTAAAAAATTCAGCTATTTTTTTTGTCTTGTGGACTTTATGTAAAGATCTTTTATGTAAAATATCTTACTCAGGACAGTACTAAATGAAAAATAAAATGCATTTTGTTTGACCTCTTTTATTTTGTTAAAATTCACATTTTCACAGAATCGCAAGGGGTTCCCAAACTTTCGCATGCCACTGTAAAGGTCCTTGCACACTGAGTTCGAAATTTTCGAATGCGATTTTTCATATTCATTTCATTTTTTTCATATTCATCATCATATTCATCATCCTTTGCAAATTTTTTTATGATTAATGAAAGTTTCAGAGGCAGTGTATAAACTCGACTGACACAATGTGAGGTCGTATTTATTTTTAAATTTCGAACTCAGTGTGCAATGACCTTTAATTTTATTATTATTTATTGCTGCAAACAGTTTCTTACTATCTTTGTGGGAAAAAAATCATTCTTGATCTTCAGACTTCAAACTTTTAAATGGTAGTGTGTACATATACATAGGTGTATGTGCGTGCACACTGACTACTATGGAAAATAGCAAGCTAAAAGTTGCTCATCTTTGAAAAACATGTCTCATGTTTCATTCAGCAGCTTCTAAATGCAAAAACATGACCCGTGTGACGGCCCTTAACACCTAGCATTCTAGCAAATGCTACTGTCGTTATTTGAAACACTTTTACTATTAAAAGCACACTAAAAGGCACTCAAGGCTGCTTAATAATGTACCCAAGGGGAGCAACAGTATGGAAGAAGTTCAGTCAGGCGAACAGACAAAAAGGAAGTAACCGACATTTGACACTGTGATTCCCCCATGTCTCTACTAAAGCCTGTAGAAAGCAAAAACTATTTCGGAATGCCCCTAAGCCCAACAAGGCTATTTAGAGTACCACAGAGTTCTGGGAAGCATTGTGGAAATACTGCAATTGACATGTGCTAGGCCTTTAAATAAGCCTGTGTTGTCCAATACTCTCACACTATAGTTGGAGAAGACCAACTCATACTCTTTACTTAATGAAAGATCTGGTATATAAACTGAGGGTCTCATGTGGTTGAACCAATTTACCCCCTTGTGTTGGTGTGTGGAACACACACACAGAAAAAGACAAACTGAAGTCCAAAACAACACTGGTACCCATTGAATTTCATTGTATGGACAATGAAAGTATTCCACAGAGATTAAAAAAAAGTCAGGTTTGGATGGCCTCATTTTTTCATTTTAGGATGGCCTTTATTTTAACCAGAACAGTCTTGCCTGTTCTGGTTTTCCTTCTTGCAGTGTCAAGCTCCACATATTTCATTTATAACCCTCAACTGACAATGTTAAAAATGCTATTAAATACAATTTGCATTTAACAAAATATCTTGTCAGTCATTCTCTCAATTAAAGTCTTTTTGAATTTGTTCAGATAAGCTTCTTCCGACAGTGTTCATCTGTTCACAATCTGTTCTTGACTAGCAAGAAACACCACACCATCATAAGCCAACCCAGAGGAGAAAATCATGCTTGTATAAGCTGTTTAAGGGCAAGAGGAACTCTCGATTCACATCAGTCATTTAGGAAGGAGAAATCTCTGACCCTGTTTACAATTACACTGTCTGCTGCGAGATGCTTTAGCGGCCGGGCAGTGATCCGCTTACGGCTGCGGCATCAGACTGGCCCGAGAACATCAGACAGGCAGGCGACAGGAGGAATAACAATTAGCCTACTGCAGTGAAGACACTTCAGGTTGAAAGGGAAAAAGCTGTAGTACTTGAAGCAACCAAAAAGACACACTTCACATACACAAATGACTTGGAAAGTCGCAAATGCGGTAAATCGGGATGGCTCCATTTCAAAAACCAGCAAACTGCCTAAATGCTTACTTAGAAAGCTGCCTTATAGAGTGTTTTCACGTCACGTCATCATTCGGCTATATTGACAGCACTGATCATAAACAAAGCCACTGACCAGAACGAAACTTGCACATTTTGCTGATTGTTGCTGCTGAAAATGGTCAATTATTGTCATGTTTTGGAGTGTACTAATTGGTCGGACCTGAAAGAAACACTTGGGGTACTATAGACTGCCAAAATTTATAACAAATCAAGGAGAAGAGTGCAAAAAACTGTCTGAGGAACAAAAGGCATTTGTGGTTGGCCAAATTGAACTAGGATTCCAGGGCAACAACATTCGTGTTTGTTCTTATCATTTCCAGTCAGGCAGTTAAATATTAGGCTAATATTTTAATTAACACTGCCACCTATTTACTTTAGTTTCTAAAAATATTGTGCCATTTCCTGCTTCCAAGTCTTTCTCTATATGATCTATATGATGAGCAGCTTCCACACGTTTTTTCTGTGGTTTAGACAGCATAAATTAACAGAACAACATATTCAGTAGTACATTAACCATGCAATCCATGCAGTTGTTTACATTCGAGTAGCGCCAATATGGCTGCGCATCCGGGTAACTAGCCAAATCGCGATTTAAGTGCAAACCATCTATTGGCATTTTCTGTACTTTTTACATTTTAATGTTTTTATTTTGATATTTTAAAATGCTTTTGTTTTAAATTGTGCCATAGATGTTTGACATCAGATTTGTGTAAAAAAAAAAAAAATCTATATTCAAAAAGTTGCCCAACTTAAACTTCAATAGGATAAAAATATAAAATAGTAATGTTAGCGCACATTAAAGATACAGACCCAAAATCTGTTTCTAATCTGACGCTCTGATTACTGCAACCACTGTGGTTAAAAATGTTGCTTTTTATTTACCCTCTAGTACATATAATGCCTGACAAGGAACTCCGTGTGCCCTTCTGAGCTCTTATAATTTCCCACAGTCTAATGAGAATAAAACAACCTTTCTAAAATGTTTACAAAAACAAGCCTCAAATCACCAAGCAGCATGAATATAACTGTAACTTACCCATCTAAGTGTAATAACGCTCTATAGTTGGAACAATTAATTATAATTCATATAACATTTGTATTTATTTGTACCTGTGCCATGCTGAACGCCAACAGGTGCTTTAGTCACGATTCAAGCACCTTCTTCCGTCTGTTCACTCGTTGTGCTGAACCACCATCCCCACCTAGTGAATGAATTCTGTTACTGCGCCTCCAGTTGTGTTTGACACGGTTACAAATGGCTGTGCATGAAAAGCGACAAATATGACATAATCTTTAATTTCACGCGAATGAAAACGGGGCTTATTTTCTCTCATGACGTCATGATAGTGCAACAAATTTCGCCACTAGTAAAACTATACAAACACAGACTAGTAAAAGTGTATTTTTTAGCTAATATATTTAAGGTAGATAAATAAAATAATATATTAGTCAACATTTTAAGTGGATCAAAAATGTTCAAAGTTGTAAACTTTTGAATGGAATAAGGATGTGTAATTTTTTTTTTATTTTGCCTAAATATCAATTTTTTTTTTATTATTTAGTACTGGCCTTCAGAAGCTATAGAAGATACTTACATGTTCACCAGAAGACAAAATAAGTTGAATTTACCCTGATTTTCAAATTCAAAAAGGTTTCACTCCTCGGCTCTTAATGCATTGTGTTTCCTTCTGAAGCATCAGTGAGCGTTTAAACCTTCTGTAATAGCTGCATATGAGTCCCTCAGTTCTCCTCAGTGTAAAAAGATGGATCTTAAAATCATACAGTTATTGTTGAAAAGGGTTCAAATACACAGAAATGCTGAAAAACCAAAGAATTTGTGGGACCTGAAAGATTTTTCTAAAGAGCAGCAGGCAGTTTAACTGTTCAGGACAAACAAGGGACGTTTTTGTACGTTTTGTCATTTTTGTAAATTAGATAGATAGATAGATAGATAGATAGATAGATAGATAGATAGATAGATATTATGCCCCGCAGAAGTCTATAAGATGTTGACCAACTGATGTTTAATTCATGCATGACTGAAACATCGCCATCTGTATACCATCAGTGATATCCTTACTTAAGATATCACTTAGCACAAAAATTGTATCTAAAGCAACTTAAAGCATCTGATTAGCTGTTTTAACAACTCATCTATCACTAAACCATTTGCATATGGAGAGACTGTAGCCACATTTACAGAACAATGGGTGACATAAGTCAGTATGAAACCTTTTTTTTTTTGTCACAAACCCTGCTTACACCAGCAAAAGAGAACAAAAAAAAACTGTCAAGTGATGCCTCAGTTTATATCAAAATATGATATATCAATATCAACCCACATCAAAACACAACACAGTCACATCTTTAACATTAAATAAACTAGAGATTTTTTTTTTTTGTTAGACAGACCCTATATCTAGACTATATATTTAAGGCATATATTTTATTTCTTAGATATCCATAGCTTTTTTGTGCAGAAATGGATTCTGTATTACTTTTGTATCTTGTATAAACTGTACTTTGCAAAAAACACAGAATTAATCATTATTGTAACACAACCAAAGGAGCACATATATTGCATATTATCACATATTTGAAAACTACATTGTTTGTGTTTTGGTGCAGGGTTGGTACTAAACTTCACGTGGCTGTGGCCCTCCAGTTTGAGGAGTTCAATGTCACTAAAGCTGAACTATGAATAAAGATGCTTGATAATTGCACCCAGCTACAGCTCCAAACTACAAATCTATCATTTTCCATTAAATCGCATTATATTTGTCCCAAATCCTTTTAATGTATATACTGACTTATATTACATCCATGCATATACAGTAGCCTACATGCATACATATATACAGAAAAAGACTTCATCATAATCTAAAATCTAACCTTGTATTGGCCTGTTACTACTTTCTCTTCTTTTATAGTCTTTTTCAGTTTTCTGGTCTGTAACATTACAAAAAAATAAAAATAAAAAACAGGACTATTTGTAGTAGTATCAAAGTAGTAGTAGTCGCCTAGCAGTCTAAAGTTTAACTAGGCCTATCTTAAGACACTTAAGGGTACCCAGCTACAACTCCGGACTGAAAAACCATCCCTTTCCGTTAAATCACATTATATTTGTACCAAATCACTGTTAATGTATACTGACTTCACACTAGGCTGGATGGCATTTTTCAGTAGGTTGAATATGGTTGTATGTTTTGGCTTAAATTACGTGTTTTATATAGAGAAAAATAGTTCCGTTTGCATATTTTAAACAAAAATCCACTATTAAAAAAGACTGTTTGGTTGCTGTCCAATTATCTACCTAATTCAGCTAAAATGGTCTACTAATTTCACTTTATACAATAACTTATTATGTCGATATGGTATAAATGAATGCAGGAGGCCTCTCTATTACAGCGCACAATACGCTTTTGCAAAGCAACTTACCTTTAGTGTCCACTGTTTTGATCCATTTTCGGAGGTCAGGAGAAAATTCATTCAAATTCATTCATTCAATAGTGAATATGTGTTCCCTAATTTAGAGTGTTACCAAATCTAAGAGGTGAGAAAAGCGCTCCATTGACTGGGCATGAGCCAGTTAGGAAAGAGGAGGCAATGTCACCCTAAAATTCATCCCTTGTTAACATCTAGTTATTTAGAGAAGAGAAAGAAAAACAAAAGAAAAATTATATAGCACATAAAAAACACCCAATGCAATAGACTACAGAGATGCAGTACTGACTACACTGTTTTACTCAACCTTAAAGTTAAGAAGTATGGGCTCTGACATGTACTTAAGTAAAAAGTAGACATTACTATACTGGTCTCACGCTGGTAACTGGACCACACATCATATCAATACAAATGAACTTACAGTTCAAATTTTGTTAGCTGATGAATGTATGCAAACAACCACATGTAGAAAACAAACAGAGAAAGACTAAGCTGACGAAGGAAGAAAAAAAACTATTTGCCATGATGCCATCACACTAATTCTGCCTCTAGTCCTTGGAAACAACTTAAAATTATTATAATGCTTTAAACATGGCACAATTTAGGCTAGTTATACTGTAATTTTTTAAAAAAAAATGCAAACAGAAAGAAACCTACAGTTCAAGCCAAATTTACAGTGAAATTTATTTATTTTGAATATTTAACATGCTTTTGTTTTAAACTCATCTCATAGATGTTTGACATCAGATTTGTAAAATAATAATAATAAAAATAATTCTGTATTCAAAAATGTGTCCAACATACATGGAGCAGATTTATTTACAATAAAAAGTAAACTAAACTAATACAATTATAAAATAGTAATGTTAGTTTCTCATTACTGCAACCACTGTGGTTAAAAAATGTTTTTAAAAATGTTTACTTATGTACCCTCAAGTCTACATGTAATGCCTGATAAGGAACTCTGTGTGCCCTTTTGAGCACTTCGAATTTTCCACAATTTCCCACAGTCTAATGGAGGAGAATGAAACGATCTTTACAAAATGTTTACAAAAACAAACTTCAAACCACCAAGTAGCATGAATGCTTCCCTATAGTCTGCTATGTGCTGTGAGCATAAATATAATGGGTATAATAACTCTCTATAGCTTGGACAATGGTTTACAATTCATATTACATTTGCATTTATTTTTACCTGTACCATGCTGAATGCCAACAGGTGCTCATATTCGCTTTGTGCCTAACAACGTTATAAATTCACCATTAACCATGGTTTCATGGGATTTTTGCTTTTATAAATAGGTTTGTCATGGTAAAAGTGTACTTTTTAAGCTAATATATTTTAGATAGATAGCATAGCATAAATTATATTAAAACTAAAATTATTCTTAAGATGGAATTTAAAAACTGCCACTGTTTCAACAATTTAAAATTGGCATTAAAAATACTTAGAAACAATAAAATCTTGAAAGCAGTACAAACTAAACATAATACACATAATGCATCATTTATTTCCTTTTATATACCCAATGTGTATATGTACTCCTGTTTGTACAAAATACTTGGTTCTCAATATATATAAAGAAAGAAAAACTCCTGCTGTCACAACTGGAGCAACTTCATTTATATTAACGGTATAGTAAACTGTAATTGTAAACAAGGTTTGAGCTTAGGATGTTCGCATTCACTCAGACTCTATTAAACCCAAGGTACTACATGTACTTTGTCACTGCTATGCTGGAATAAACATCTTCATCAAGATTTTCAACATTTTCATCATTTTTTCTTACAACATTAGCCTACCATGTGCCATTTCTTCATAGCAGTATGCTGCTCATCTGGTGGGTAAACAATACAACTTTTAGTTGTTCAGCAGTTCATCCATTAGACCTTTTTCATGCTTGCACAGAGCGTTGAACAGCTCCTTAGCAATGCTTTCACAATTCACACAGTCAAGCAGTCTCCTCATCTTCTCTTGATTTGTTGACTTCGCTCTCACATTTGCAACTGATTCATCGTGGAGGTCAAGATCATCAATAATTGGATCAATGTTCTTCACGTTTTGAACCAGCTTACTGTAGTTATTTTTAAGGAACTTCTGATAACCTGGCAATATAAATAGAAAAAAATTCATAAGATATTGGAAACAGAAATATATAGAATAGAAAGAAAAAAAAAAACCTGACTAACCTTGTATTGGCCTGTGTTCACAGTCTCTATCAGGTTTCTGATCTGAAATATTAGGGAGGTGGAAAGATTATTATTAAGGACATAAAAAACATGCACTACAACACGCTATCTTATACAGTGTGCAATGTGCCTTCAGTGGTTTAATGTATTATTTATACATTTTAAAGTGTAACATGAGGGCATCAAAACATGAGGGCATCATAAAAATACAACCTCCAAAAAATGATTTTTTTTTTTTAACACAAAATAAAACAGCTTATATAAAATTTACTTTGGCCTCATGGTACATGATCAACATTATCTAAAGGTTAAGAAACAGCATTTAATTACAATTTTTAATAGTTTCAGGCAATGTTTTTTCACAGACCAATAATTATTTATTAGTTTGTTTGTTTAAGGCAATGTATTTGTATAACACTTACAGTTTGCTAGCACATCTGATTTGCCAGAGGGTGCAGCAGTCATCATTGTAAAGGAGCTTGTATGTGATCCAGTTATGATAGGCAAATTGAGAGTGGAGCTACCACCTCTAATTTCCATACAGAGCAGTTCAATGTTACTAAAGTTAAACTATAAATAAAGATACTTGAGGATGCTACAGCTCCATACTGAAAATCCACTGTTTTCCATTAAATCACATTATGTTTGTCCCAAATCCTTGTTAATGTACATACCGACTTTAATCAAGTTCTAAAATCTAACCTTGTATTAGCCTGTTACCACTTTCTCTTCTTTTGTAGTCTTTTTCTGTTTTCTGGTCTGTAACATTAAAAAAACAGGACTATTAGTAGTAGTAGTGGTAGCCTGGTAGTCTAAAGTTGAACTAGGCCTATCTGAAGACACTTGAGGGTGCCCAGCTACAACTCTGGACTGAAAATCCACCCTTTTCTGTTAAATCACATTATTTTTGTACCAAATCACTGTTAATGTATACTGACTTCACACTAGGCTTGTAATGGTGCACAATGCGCTTTTGCAAAGCAACTTACCTTTGGTGTCCACCGTTTTGATCCATTCTCTGAGTTCAGGAGAAAATTCATTCACATCATCTTCTTTCAGCAAATCCAGAAATTTTCGACACACATCTTCACCCTTTCCAAGGATAATGTCCAGAAGTTTGATAACACCCTTTTCCTTACCTGTAATGTCAATCAGTTCACATACCGTGACATTGTTATAAGTTTTTTAGCTTGAACATATTGCAAAAGAATTTCATAACCCAAACTAAGCCATTTGATGACTTTAGGTTTGTTTCCCAAGATGATTTCCGACATTTTTTATGACACGTTTACACTACAGCCTGTGTTTGTAAAAAAACACAGAGCCAGAGTTTACTTTCGTTTTCTTTCGCAGAGCTTCCGTTTTCGATGTGCATTGCATTTATTTTACCGCTGGATGGTGACTGTGTCAAAAGAAGGAAAGCTTTTTCTTATATGTGACCCTGGACCAGAGGCGTACCTACATGAAGTGGGGGCCCCAGGCAAAATTAATCAGTGAGGCCCTTCTAAAAGACTTTTTTTGTTTTTTTGTTAATGCATCTTTGTTGCTTAGTGATATAATTATACAACATATGAAATGTGGACAAAACACATCTAATAGCATATAATGCACAAAACCTGTGCAATCAAATCTATAGAATTGCCTTCTTTTCTGGAATTATTATCAACCACTGGACTTCCAGGACTGACTGATGAAATAACACAGAGAGTACCTTTCGATTTTAAAGAAATTGCGGATCCATCCTTGTTAGCATTTTCAAGCTGATATTGGTCAGTGAATTCTCGTTTTTTATTTTATTATTTAGCCTAATAGTTATTTGAATTACATGCTAAATAGGTACTTATTGAACTTTTTTATATCAGCATGTGAATGAGTTGCGGCGAAGCTCATGAAAAGAATGTTTTGTTTAACAGTGTATTGGCAGTCTGTGCGATTCTCTTCGCGAAACACAAACTATATCTTTTGTGGAGCCTAATGAATTCAAACACAACATCGAACAGAGAATATATATATATATATATATATTTAATTTTTAATAAAATATTATCAAACACAAAAGGCTGTAAAAATGGGAATGTTAAAATATTTAAGGCACAGTTGTTGCATGACAACCTAGCCTATTATTATTTGCTCATGGAAACAATGACGAATTAAAAATGTGTTATATTTGGCTAGTGGAATAGAGTGTGGGCAGAAACATAAATTGGTGCCTACAGTATATGCTTACAGTTGTCCTGTTTCCTCTTTTATTCCTCTTTTTTTTCACTTCAGGCTGCCTGTCAGATTTGTCCACTTCATTATGTTTAACGTGTGTGTTTATGCATGTCTACAAATCTTTTCAGTTCATTCCTAAATTGTGCAAACTCAGCTTCCATAGGAATGGATTAAAAATGCTTGTGTCCCGTGTTCTGCTCCACTCCAGATCATGCCTTTTTTTAATCTACAGCATCGCGAGGATGCGCTGCACCTGTTTGAAAAAGGCGGCCGAGGTTTAAAGATTATAACACTGTTTTATACATTAACTGTTTTAAATCTATTGATTTTATTTTAGGCAAGTCGTGATGATTGAGAAGGCAAAATTGATCAAACAGACTATGATCAGTCCTCCGCTGGCCGCTTGGTCGTTACTTTAAAAAACAAAAACTTGCGTTTAACCAACAAAAAAATTATTTAAATGTTTTAAACTAAATTAACTTAATAAAAAACGAAAAGAAAATTTAATCACGTTGCCATTACATAAAAACTGAACCATTTTAATAGATGAAACGGTAGTATAAGCTATTTTGTGAGAAGAGGGGGAAAAAAGACGGGCTCGGAAAAGCTGTCGGAGAAGGGCCGCGCGTTCAAGCAGGTGCGCACTGCGCGTATCACGCTGAAACCGTCTTAACGCGCGCATTTGCTAAAATTAATTCTGCCTTGCTGTCCCTGAACAGTTACATTTGCTTTTAAACCACAATGCGTGTCCACTGTGTTTCCACAACTTCCACTCCATCATCAGCTTTACTAAAATAACCTAGCTGGGGATTTGACTAAACTGGGACCGCACTAGATAGCCTAATAGCCAATCACAAATTGGAGCGATATTCAGTTTGCTAGATTTTAATTTCTTTTTTTTTTCTAACCGCTCACACCCCAAAACATTTTAATATGGTATTTTCGCGCTATCAATAAGCAGGATATTGAAATCACTTTTGCGCTGTTTACTTTCACTTTTGCTTTAGTGATTAATGCGCACTCTGTGTAAAGAATGTTTGTCATTGATGAGCATTAAGCAGCAAGTTTAGTAATAATATAGCATAAAAATATTTTTATAGTCGCTAATCCCACTACTACCTCTACATAACCATAACTCTCTCTCTACAGTAATAAAGAAAAACATGACAGACAGATAAGTACAATCACAAGTATTCATTTATTGCAAGAATGTAAAAAAAAAAAAAAAGAAAAAGAAAAAACCAAAAGCAGTCCTCTCTGGCTGAATACAGTGTGTTTGTGAGGTGCAGAGCAGAATTTAAATAATCGCTGAATATTTTTCTATTCATTCCGTGAAGGCGCGCGCGCGCATCATTCAAACACACCTCACCAGAAAACGGCTTGAAAAATGTCGTAATCTGTGACGAATGCAGGCGAGAGCCGTTATTGAGCGTTCGAGTTTCCTGCCGTATAACCTGTTGTTTCTTGATGCGGCAATATTTGAGTTTGTAAAATGCACTTCAGCGCGGGCTTATTGCTGTTGCCTACGGTCGCTGGACTTGCTGCTCGGGATGGAGATGAAGATCGCCGGATAAAGGCTTGAATTTGGGTCTGTTCCTCGCAGTATGGATTCTGAAGATTTGGAGTACAGCGCACAAATAAAATCACTTAATTTTGTAATTAAGTTGCGTTTTGGTCTATTGTATGGTTGTATTGTTAGTCACATCATGTCGGAGAAAACGCCCTTTGTGTCCGACCACGGCAAACAAATATTACATGAATGGTTAAACGATTGCAGAAATTTATTTTAAGGGTTTAAGTGTAGTCTTGTTTAACATCATGCATCTTGGAAACAAGCTGGCAGCAGAAATCAGACGGAACAGAACAGAATGTTATCATTTCATATTGAGTAAACGATTAAACTATTTAATAATGCGACTGAAAACGTAAGGCCATTGATATGACAACTAAAAACAACAATAAAAATGAAATTAATACCGCGTTTTTAGGTGTCGTCAATACATAAGTATTTGTAAATTTAGATGATGTGAATACGTCAGTATAGTACGTTTTAGTGTCTGGAAAAACGTAAGTAAATGTACGTTTTATAGAACCATTTCTTACGTAAAATACATACGAATTAAAATGCGATCACGTTGGTACAGATGCTCTCAGTTTAGAATAGCGTACGTTTTCCAACTGAACTAAATGATTTTTATTTCTATAAAAATGCCAAACGTCAGTGAAGGCGGTACCGCGGTGGTCAAGTAGTGCAATCAGTGTATCACCATACACTGTGTAACACCAACAACACCAGGTGAAAAAAAAATTTGCAGTTCCATAATGTGTAGTGCTTTATTTTTACACACTCATTTTGTACTTAATATACTAAAAATTATCCTTAGTAAGATAATCTTAAGAACATCTGTAGTGTACTCAGCTGTGCTATTTTGAGGCACTATAAACTAAAATGTGCTTTTATCATAATATCTATGTATTAAAATAATGTATGTATTTACCACTACACCCATGATCTGCTCAGGGTTGTAGCTGCACATACCACTCATCTTCCACCTGAGGAAAAAACATGACAACACACAGTCAACAAAACACACTTCTGAGGCTTTGAAAGTGCCACAAAGTTCCGCTCATTAAGTATTGGATCTTGAAATATTTGATGAGATAAAGTGACTGAGAACACTTAAAAGGATTAAAGAGCAACACTAAAGTAAAAGCACTAAGAATGATAATTACTGGAACGAAAAATACAAACAGACATAAGAAACAGCACAAATCAAGACCCTAAAATACTCATCCTCATTACCTGATCAGGTGATAGCTGAGCAATTTCAGCGAGCAGCGGAGGACAGGCGCATGCAAAGAGCAGAGGACAGAGAGAAAATGGAAAGTAGAGATTGCCAAGAAGAAAAGAGCAGCGCCATCAGTTGAAAAGCGCCTGGCCGCCCAGCAGAGATATAGCAAGCGTGCTAACTACAAAACAACTATTTACTATTTAAAATAACTGTTTTCTATTTGAATATATTTTAAAATATAATTCATTCTTGTGATTTCAAAGCTACATTTTAGCACCAATACTCCAGTCATATGATCCTTCAGAAAGCATTGCACTGTAAAAAAATTCCGTAAAAAGTACCGGCAGCTCATTACCTGGACTTTTGTACCGTAAATTTACAGTCTGCCACCGGTAAAAAAAAAAACAAACAGGACTTTTTCTGTTTTAATGGTGTATTTATATACATATATATATAGCAAATAAATCCAGCACAATATACAAATTGAACATGGTTTATTTTTACTTCATGTAAACATTCTTAAAAATGCATTCAATGGCTTTTGTTTGCCTTAAGTGGGTTAGGACTAAACAACATCAAATACTCAATTCATTTAACAATGTGTCAACTCAGGCAAAATGCCTGTATTGTAAAAGACAGTTTAGCTTTAAACAGTAACAGACAGAATTTAAAAAAAAAAAAAGGAAACATGAGCATATATACAATACAGGTGTTGCACTAAAAAGTGGTCACAAAATTTAAACTTCAAACTGTCAAACAGTCAAGATTCAAAACTTTTTTTCTTATAAGAAAAAACAACATTGTTTAGAGGGATAGTTCACACAAAAATGTTAATTCAGTCAATTACTCAGCCTCATACCATTCCAAACCCGTAAGACTTTCATTCATTTTTAGAACACAAATTAAGAATATTTTTAGTTAAATCTGGGTACTTTCTGTCCCTCTATTGATTGTCTATGCAACTACCATTTCCAGAAAGGTATAAAGTATGTGACTCCAGTTGCTTGACAACAGAATTTTGTTTGTTTGTTTGTTTGTTTGTTTATTGATTTCTATAGCACAAATTAATACAACCATTGTTGCCCAAAGTGCTGTACAAAATTAGAAAACCAAAAAAAATAAAAAATAAAAATAAAAAAATAAAAACAGAAGAAAACATTTACATAAATATACAAGGACAATGACATAACCATAACATTTACATAAATATACAAAGACAATGACATAGCACCACACAAGAACTACACAAAGAACATAAAACTCAGCACTCAGACAGATTAATAAGTAAGTTTTTAACAATGATTTAAAACTAGAGATTGTCTGAGCTGATCTAATACTCAAAGGTAACAAATTCCACAGTTTCGGGGCAGCAACTGAAAAAGCACGATCACCCTTAAGTTTTAATCTAACTCTGGGAACTGTTAAAAGTTGCTGATCAGAAGATCTCAAGGATCTGACAGAAGTGTGACATTTTACTAAGGTACCAAGATATGTTGGAGCTAAGCCATTTAAAGATTTAAAAACAAACACTAAAAGTTTGCATTCTATTCGAAAACGAACCGACAACCATTTAAGATAGAACAAAATCGGCGTAATATGCTCATGCTTGCGTGTACCTGTAAGCAGTCTAGCTGCCGCATTTTGAACTGCCTGCAACCGTGCCAAAGTTGTTTGGTTAACTCCTGTATATAAAGTGTTACAGTAATCGAGTCGTGAAAAAAAATGAAAAAGGCATGGATGAGTTTCTCAAGATCATTAACAGAGAAAAGTTTTTTTGCTTTAGCTAAAAGTCTCAGATTAAGAAAGCATGATTTCACAACACTGTTAATTTGCTTATCAAATTTGAGTTCTCTGTCAAACCAAACACCTAAATTTTTTACAGCTACTTTGTTGTACCCGGCCAGAGGACCCAAATTTACATTTACAGAGGATAAATTTTCAATTTGTCCAAATAAAATAATCTCTGTTTTACTATCATTTAATTTCAGAAAATTTGAGGCCATCCAGCTTTTTACATCCCTTAGGCAATTCAAAAGTGGCGTTAAAGCATTCTTATCATTCTTTTGAAATGGCATATAGATCTGTGTCGTCGGCATAACAGTGAAAGGAAACACCATGCTTTCTAAAAATAGAACCCAAAGGAAGCATATACAAATGAAAACAGAAGGGGAGCAAGAATGGACCCTTGAGGAACTCCCGAGGTAAGAGGAGCCGAAGTTGACAAACATTCACCAAGTTTAACTGCAAAACTTCTATTCGTTAAATAAGACTTAAACCACTGAAGGGCCGTCCCTCGAACTCCAACATGGTGTTCCAATCTAGAGATCAAAATGTTATGATCCACAGTATCAAAAGCCGCACTAAGGTCTAGTAACACTAAAATAGCCGAAGCTCCCGAATCAAGAGTTATTAAAATATCATTTTGAACCTTTAAAAGTGCAGATTCAGTACTGTGTAGTGACCTAAAACCTGATTGAAAAACTTCCAGCACACAGTTATTTCTTAAAAATGTTTGTAGTTGAATAAAAACTACCTTTTCTAAGACTTTAGACAGAAAAGGCAGTTTCGAAATTGGTCTATAATTAGATAGCTCTGTGGAATCCAAATTAGATCTTTTTAATAAAGGCTGCACTATAGCATGTTTAAAATGAGCTGGCATAGAACCCGTAGCCAGACAACAGTTAATTAGGATCACAATACTATGACCCACAACATTAAAAACCTGTTTCAAAAAGCGAGCCGGAATAATATCTTGGGGACTAGTGGAAGGCCTCAGATGTTTAACAACCTCTGTCAAGGACGTAATGGAAACAGGCTCAAACTGGTGAAAGACAGCAGGGCATGTCACCGGAGGGACTAAAAGATCATGATCAGATGGCTGAATCGAAGATCTAATATCGGAAATCTTACCCGAAAAATATAAACGAAAATTTTCACAAGTTTGAATAGAAACATCAGAACCCTCAGAAACAGACGGATTAATAACAGAGTTCAGTATGGAAAATAAAAATCTAGGATTACCACGATTCTTTTCAATAAGACCAGAAAAATAATTGATCCTTGCCATTTTGACCGTTTTCTGATATTTTAACAACTGGTTCTTTAAAATCTCATAAGAAACTCTTTATCTTTCTTCCACTTTCGCTCAGCACATCTACACAACCGGCGAGCAGCACGAGTGGGATCATTTAACCAAGGTTCTAATTTTGGTTTCAGACATCTAGTCTTCAAAGGGGCAATAGAGTCCAGAATTTTCGAACATACAGAAGTAAACGAAGACAATAACTTATCTGCACACAAATCCGAAGGAGAACAGTTATAATCCGAGTTTGAAAAGGTAGCCTCATACATGGTACAAAAATCACTACTAGTTTCAGAATTCAAAGTACGACACCTGCGAGTAGACACATATGGTTTCCCTACAGAGCATAAAAGAGAAATATTAAGAACAACAAATTTATGATCAGAAAACCCAGACTCCATAATCTCAAGGTCACACACAGTTAAGCCATACGATACAATAAGATCCAGAGTATGTCCTAATTTATGAGTCGGGCCTGTCATGGACTGTACAAGATTAAACGAATCAATGAGATTTAAAAACTCTCTCGCCAATCCATTTGAGGGACAACAAATATGAATATTAAAATCCCCAAGTATCACAAGTCTATCGTACTTCATCATAATTTCTCCTAAAAATTCAGTGAACTCAGGAATAACATTCTTATTTACTTTAGGTGGTCGGTATACCAGCACACACAGCACCGGATCTCGTACATCAATTTGCATCAACTGTACTTCAAAGCTTGAAAAAGTATCAGTCTTAATGCTGCGACAGGCAAATTTCTTCTTAAAAACTGAAGCCAAACCTCCACCCCGACCAGTAGTGCGGGGTGTACTTTAAAAAACCCACAGTCTGGAGGTACCAGCTCTGTAAAAGGGCTAAAGCCTCCAACATTAATCCAAGTCTCAGTTAAGAACAAAAAGTCCAGACATTGCGAGGTGAAGAAATCATTCAATACAAAAGTCTTATTCATAACCGATCTTGAGTTTACCAATGCCATCTTGACCCGAATCGATTCATACGCTAGCTGCGATACCTGACGCAGCGGGCAAAGATTCGTTGAATTCACACCTCTTCCATGGAAACGAGGGAAAGATACCCAAGAAGGAGCCGAGCCGAAAGCAGGCAGAACAGCCTGGATCCAAGGACACCTCGGCATCCAGCAGCGCCGCAAGAAGCAGCGATCTGAAACCAGCCCACGCCGAAAGACAGACGAACCCGAACAAGGCACAGCTGAAGACGCCAGGTACAGCTTCCATCTAGTCGAAATGCCGCCTCGCTTCCCGCGTCTGCGTCGACGTTTCCTCCCAAGAGCAGCAAACGCCGGCCGGCATAAACTCTCCGGTATAGAGAATTCAAACGGAGGAGGACAAGTGCTTGCTTTTGCTAGATCCTGCTTGATTAGTTTTTCAACAAGTTTCGGATAGTCAGCAGTGATAACCTGTCGCAGACCAAAGCAGTAGAAGCATGTTGAAGAATCATAGAAAAACATAGAACGATCACAAACAACCAGACAAGCTGTAGACGGCAAGCCATACACGCCGGCGCCATCTTGACTTGATTTTTGATCATATTAGAATTTTGAAGTTCATTGTAACAGAAATATCATTGAAGTAATGCAATTCATTATAGGGGATGTATTATTTCCCATTTAACTGCATGTTTAATGCAAGTGCCATTTTTTTCAATATTTAAAAACTCAAATATTACATGGATTTTCGAAATTGTTCATGCAAGAGTCTTGGAGGAACGCATAGCCACTTGGTTGCCTTCATCTCAAACCACGTTCAGGATTTCTTCACAGGAAAATTCTAAAAGAAATGATATGACAAAAAATAAAATTAATTAAACTGAACTACAGAGTAATATGCAGGTTGGAGTGGAAAAGTAGTCATACAGTATTTTAAGTTCATTAAATCAACTGCAATCAATAATACTTTCCAATTGTTTACACACTGCTTAACTTACATTTCCAATAGTCTCCATTTGCATCGGTCATATAAGCTTGTCAAATCAACTATATCCTAAAATATACTTCATTATTTTCAACTAAATAAACAGCAACACAACCAAATGCTTCATACACTTTTTATAACATGCGTGTTGCTTACTTCTGTATGAACTCCAGAGTAAGTGCCGCCTCCTCTGGGTATTTTGTAGCTCACAACCACAACAGGAAAGATGATTTGTTCATTAACTTCTCAAATGACAGCAATCTTGAACTGCCCATCACCTTAAACAAAAAAGACATTACAAAATGACCATATAATATACATAATGACAAGCATTTTTGAACACCTTTGAAGGCGTGTTCAGCAAACAACTTCACATTGTTGTAAAAGTCAACAGAATAAATGACTCAAAGACTCAATTTCTTTTCAATATTGAACACTAATGTTAAATGAAACAGAATACAAACCCACCTGGTTGCCTTCATCTCAACTCTCATTTAGGATTTCTTCACAGGAAAACTAAAAGAAATGGATAATGATAAAAATGAAATGAACGAAACTGAACTACACAGTAACATGCAGGTTGGAGATGGAAAATCAATCATACAGTATTTTAAGTTCATTAAATTAATTAAATTACATTTCCAATAGTCTCCATTTACATCTGTCATACCAGCTTGTCAGATCATCTGTGTCTTACAATATACTTCATTATTTTCAATTAAATAAACAGATACACATTTCATAACATAAGTGTTGCTTACTTCTGTATGAATTCCAATGTAAGTGCCGCCTCTTCTGGGTATTTGTAGCTCACAACCGCAACAGTGGTCATTAACTTCTTGAACTACATCAATCTTGAACTGCCCATCACCTTAAACACAAAATACATTACAAAATGACCATATATATATATATATATATATATATATAAATATAAATATAATGACAAACACCTTATACATACAAGGATGATAACATGCACAAGTAATCAATCCAATCATTTTGGTAAGGTTAGCACGTTGTCTGTGACGTGGCTTCCGACGCATCAGACAGCAAACAACTTCACATTGTTGTGAAAGTCAACAGAATAAATTACTCAATAACTATTTTCTTTCTGATACTTAACACTAATGTTAAATAAAACTGTTAATAAAACAGAATACAAACCCAGGAGAATGCAGGTGTGCTTGAGATTCACAGTACAGCAGCAATCACGTCCTGTCATTAAAAAAGAAAACAAAAGAAACACAACGGTCATTTCGACATAATGTCGTGTGCATTTGTCCATTAGAGTGCGACAGATAACTCGAGGAGCTAACGTTACCGGACCGCTGACCTGAAGCGGCATTCTGGCGTGGCTACCGCGCGTCGGACGCCTCTGTTTCCACAGTCGCTTCACAGACAGCTTGCTAGTAACCTTACCGAATTAATTTCTGTTTTGCATTTTATCTTCCGTGTGTGTGTAAAACAGACAATAAAAGGTGAAAACTTACCTCCTTTGGCAGAAAACTCCACAAGGAAGATGTGTGACGATATGCAGAGAAATGTTGAGTGCGACGGCACCTATTTGCCAAACAAGCCAGACAGCAACTAAGTTAACGTTACGTAAACAATTTATGTGACATTTAACTCGTTTACCACGAAGAGTATATGAAAAACATGTTTCCCAAATTCGAAAGCCGACATTAAAATAAAACTTTGACTGAGAAACTCTCCGCGTCTTCTCTTCACTGTTTTCGCGCCTATGTAAGCCACCAACGTTCTTGTTCCCACAATGCAAAGCGTAATTCAAAAATACGGAAAAACACCTGTAAAAACCAAAAACGGAAAATTTCCTTTAATTATTAGGGTATATCGTACTGTATTTTTACGGATTTTTTTTACAGTGTGTAATATTCTGATTTGCTGCTCAAAAAACATTTATTATCATCATCATCATCATCATTTATTATGATGTTAAAAACAGCTGAGTATAATTTTTTTCAGGTTGCTCTGAATAGAAAGTTCAGAAGAACAGCATTTATCTGAAACAGAAATCATTTGTAACATTACAAATGTCTTTATCATCACTTTTGATTAATTTAAAGCATCCTTGCTAAATAAAAGAATTAATTCCCATTATTTCTTCCCCTAAAAAAAAACACTGACTCCAAGCTTTTGAATGGTATAATGTATAAGGTTACAAAAGCTTTTTATTTCAGGTAAATGCTGATCGTTGGATCTTTCTATTCAAAGAATCCTGGGGAAAAAAAAAAAAAAAAAAAAATTACTCAACTGTTTTAAATATTGATAATAATAATAATAATAATAATAATAATAATAATAATAATAATAATAATAAATGTTTCTTGAACAGCAAATCAGCATATTAGAATGATTTCTAAAGGATCATGTGACACTGAAGACTGCAGTAATGCTGAAAATGTAGCTTTGATAATAGGAATAATCAGATTTTTAAAATACACAAATCGAAAACAGTTATTTCAAATATTAAAAATATTTCAAAATGTAACTGTTTTGCTGTAATTTGGATAAAATAAATGCAGGCATTGTAAGCAGAAGAGACTTCTTTAAAAACATTAAAAATCTTACTGTTCAAAAACTTGATTGGTTGCGTATCTCTCATAAGTCTAAATGTGTCTAAAAGCACTATTTCGGGGGAATTTTTTAAGTATTTCGAAGCTTTTAGAGCCCACAATCCCTTTCCACTACAGATTTTTCTGATGCAAATGTATGCAACTATTTGCAAAATTAGTTTGTGATCTTGCATCATATATAAAGGATGCCAATTTAAAATCTACAGTATTCTGTGGAATGGGTGGTCAAATGTGTAAAAGTGGGCCAAAATTCCCTACATCCTTCTTGGAAGCTGACAGCATAATTGAATTAGCCATTCAATGAACATTCGGCCAACGTGTAGGACTTCATGAATGACAGGCGTTCCAAATCTGGCCTGTGTATTTGAATGTGATTATAGCCGATTGATATAAAAAAACTGAAAATTTACTCACCTTGCAAGCTGTCCAGACTGTAGATGAGCTTGTCTATTCGACACAACAGATTTGTAGAAATTTAGCATTATATCACTTGCGCTCCAATGGATCCTCTGCAGTGAATGGGTGCCGCCAGATTGAGAGTTCAAACAGCTAATAAAAACATCAAAATAATCCGTAAGTAATTTACACGACTCCACTCTATCATTTAACATCTTGTAAAGTGAAAGGTTGCATGTTTGTGGAGTGGGCGCTTACACTTATAGGGCATTGCAAGCCCTCTGAGGTGTAAGCCAGGGCTATTTTTGTAGTCAACAACCTCACGAGAAGCTGTCTTTGACACCATCCGTCACCCACCGAGCGATGCCTCACTACTGATCTCTCACTGACAGTGCGAGAATTTAGAGCAGCGTCTCGCTATGGTAAGAGTGCTTCAGGTGAAGGTTGGGCGAGTGAGACAGTCACACCACCTGATGCCTTGGCTCATTCCCATAGATATGGTCTGATGCGACAGCACTCACCACCCAACGTTATCGACCACCATCCAAGACAGCAATCCCATGAGAAATTGACTGCAGACACAAATCCATCAATTTTTTTAAATTTGTTTATTTTCCATATGACTAGATTTTTTATTTCAAAATTGTCAAAATGGCATAATTTAATTTAAATTAGTTTATTCATTTTGCATATTACTAGTTTTCTGTTTTGAAAATTGTCAAAGGGCATTATTTACGGTGCTTTAAATGGCAGACAACGGCATTAATTGGTTACACTCATTATCCCCTAAACGGCGTAAATTAACTTTATTTATTAATTTTTTATTTTGCATTTTCCTTTTTTTTTTTTTTTTTAAATTGTCGAACAGCGTTATTTACGGCATTTTAGACAACAGAAAGCAACGTCAGTTGTGGCACTCTATATTCCCTAAACGGCGTAAATGAACTTTTTGTGTTTTTTTTGCATTTTACTTTTATTATTTGAAAATTATCAAACGGCATTATTTAATGTCAATTTATTGTCAAACGTCAGAAAGCGCCGTCAGTTGCTGCACTCATTATCCCCTAAACCAGACCTAGGCAAACTCGGTCCTGGAGGGCCGGTGTCCCTGCAGAGTTTAGCTCCAACCCTGATAAAACTCACCTGTTTGTAACTTTCTAGTAAACCTGAAGACACTGATTAGCTTGTTCAGGTGTGTTTAATCAGAGTTGAAGCTAAACTCTACAGGGACACTGGCCCTCCAGGACCGAGTCTGCCCAGGCCTGCCCTAAATGGCGTAACTTAAATATATTTATTTTTTTCTTTCGCATTTTACTAGTTTTTTTTTAATTGTCAAATGACGTTATTTACTGCATTTTAAATTACAGAAAGCGACGTCAGTTGTGGCGCTCATTATCCCCTAAACAGTGTAACTTTCATTTTTTTATTTTGCATTTTATTAGTTGTATTATTTGAAAATTGTCAAACGGTGTTATTTAATGTCAATTTATTGTCAAACGTAAGAAAGTGCTGTCAGTTGCTGCGCTCATTATCCCCTAAACCAGACCTGGGCAAACTTGGTCCTGGAAGGCTGGTGTTCCTGCAGAGTTTAGCTCCAACCCTGATAAAACTCACCTGTTTGTAACTTTCTAGTAAACCTGAAGACACTGATTAGCTTGTTCAGGTGTGTTTAATCAGGGTTGAAGCTAAACTCTGCAGGGACACCGGCCCTCCAGAAACGAGTCTGCCCAGGCCTACCCTAAACGGCGTAACTTAAATTTATTTTTTTTTTTCTTTTGCATTTTACTAGTTTTTTTATTTAAAAATTGTCAAACTGCGTTATTCACGCCATTTTTAAACGACAGAAAGCGATGTCAGTTGTGGCACTTGTTATTCCCTAAACGGCGTAACTTAAATTTATTTATTGTTTTATTTTGCATTTTACTAGTTTTTTTATTTAAAAGTTATCAAACAGCGTTATTTGCGGCATTTTAAATGACAGTTTGCGGTACTCATTATCAAAAATTCATTTAAGTTACGCCGTTTAGGGGATAATGAGTGCCGCAACTGACAGTGCTCTCTGTCGTACAACACCGTTTAGGGCAGAACTGGGAAAGCTTTATCCTGGAGGGTCGGTGTCTCTGCAGAGTTTAGCTCCAACCCTGATAAAACTCACCTGAACAAGCTAATCAGTGTCTTCAGGTTTACTAGAAAGCTACAAACTGGTGAGTTTTATCAGGGTTGGAGTTAAACTCTGCAGAGACACCGACCCTCCAGGATAGAGCTTTCCCAGTTCTGCCCTAAACGGTGTTGTACGACGGAGAGCGCAGTCAGTTGCAGCACCCATTATCCCCTAAACGGCGCAACTTAAATGAATTTTTTTCTTTTGTATTGTACTAGTTTTATTTAAAAATTGTCAAACTGCCTTATTTACAGCATTTTAAACGACAGAAAGTGACATCAGTTGCGGCACTCATTATCCCCTAAATGGCATAACTTACATTTATTTTTTTATTTTGCATTTTACTAGATTCCTTATTTGAAAATTGTCAAATGGCGTTATTTGCGGCATTTTAAATGACAGAAAGCGACATCAGTTGGGGCACTCATTATCCCCCAAACAGCGTAACTTAAACTAATTTTTTTTTATTTAGCATTATTTACAGTGTTTTTAACTGCAGAAAATGCCGTCAGTTGCTGCACTCATTATCCCCTAAACCAAACATGGGCAAACTCGGTCCTGGGGGGCCGGTGTCCCTGCAGAGTTTAGCTCCAACCCTGATAAAACTCACCTGTTTGTAACTTTCTAGTAAACCTGAAGACACTGATTAGCTTGTTCAGGTGTGTTTAATCAGGGTTGGAGTTAAACTCTGCAGGGACACCGGCCCTCCAGGACCGAGTCTGCCCAGGCCTGCCCTAAACGGCGTAAATTAAATGCATTTATTTTTTTCTTTTGCATTTTACTAGTTTTTTTTTATTTAAAAAATTGTCAAACTGCGTTATTTACGGCATTTTAAACTACAGAAAGCGACGTCAGTTGCGGCACTCATTATTCCCTAAACGACGTAACTTAAAATTTATTTATTTTTTTATTTTGCATTTTACTAGATTCCTTTTTTGAAAATTGTTAAATGGCGTTATTTGCGGCATTTTAAATGACAGAAAGCAACGTCAGTTGCGGCACTCATTATCCCCTAAACAGTGCAACTTAAATGTTTTTATTTTGCATTTTACTAGATTTTTTTTTAATTTAAAAACTGTCAAACTATGTTATTTACAGCATTTTAAAGGACAGAAAGCAACATCAGTTGCTGCACTCATTATCCCCTAAACCAGACCTGGGCAAACTCGATCCTGGAGGAAAGAAAATTCATTTAAGTTGCGCCATTTAGAGAATAATGAGTGCCGCAACTGACAGCGCTTTCTGTCGTACAACAACGTTTGGGGCAGAGCTGGGCAAGCTCTATCCTGGAGAGTCAGTGTCTCTGCAGAGTTTAGCTCCAACCCTGATAAAACTCACCTGAACAAGCTAATCAGTGTCTTCAGGTTTACCAGAAAGCTACAAACTGGTGAGTTTTATCAGGGTTGGAGTTAAACTCTGCAGGTACACCGGGCCTCCAGGATAGAGCTTTTCCAGTTCTGCCCTAAACGATGTTGTACGGCCGAGAGCGCTGTCAGTTGCAGCACTCATTATCCCCTAAACTGCGCAACTTAAATGAATTTTTTTTATTTTGTATTTTACTAGTTTTATTTAAAAATTGTCAAACTGCGTTATTAACAGCATTTTAAACGACAGAAAGCGACATCAGTTGCGGCACTCATTATCCCCTAAATGGAATAACTTACATTTATTTTTTTATTTTGTATTTTACTAGATTCCTTATTTGAAAATTGTCAAACTGCCTTATTTGCGGCATTTTAAATGACAGAAAGCGACGTCGTTGCGGCACTCATTATCGAAAATTCATTTAAGTTGCGCCGTTTAGAGGATAATGAGTGCCGCAACTGACAGCGCTCTCTGTCGTACAACACCGTTTAGGGCAGAAATGGCAAGCTCTATCCTGGAGAACTGGTGTCCCTGCAGTGTTTAGTTCCAACCCTGATAAAACTCACCTGAACAAGCTAATCAGTGTCTTCAGGTTTACTAGAAAGCTACAAACTGGTGAGTTTTATCAGGGTTGGAGTTAAACTCTGCAGGGACACTGGCCTTCCAGGATAGAGCTTTCTCAGTTCTGGCCTAAACGGTGTTATATGACAAAGCTCAGTCAGTTGCGGCACTCATTATCCCCTGAATGGCGCAACTTAAATGAATTTTTTTATTTTGCATTTTACTAGTTTCTTTATTTGAAAATTGTCAAACGGCGTTATTTACGGCATTTTAAACGACAGAAAGCAAGGTCAGTTGCGGCACTCACTATCCCCGAAACAGCGTAACTTACATTTATTTTTTTTTACTTTGGATTTAACTAGTTTCTTTATTTGAAAATTGTTAAATGGCCTTATTTACGGCATTTTAAACGATAGAAAGTGCCGCCAGTAGCGGCGCTCATTATCCCATAAACTGTGTTATTCGAAATTATTTTTTTTTATTTTGCATCATCATATTTTTTTTTTTATTTGAAAATTGTCAAACAGCGTTATTTACGGTGTTTTAAACCTAATTTAGGCCTTCAGGTTATGTCGGTATTTGGTCATGCAGCAATTTAAGTGAGGTTACCACTGCTAAGGTTACTACTTTTGTTGCGGTTGTTGTTTAACGTTACATTTTCTCACTCACCACAAGACAGGAGCGGCTGACTCTTCTTCTTCCACCAAATCCGCGAATCCGTGAGTTGCAGGCCTCTAGTAGACATTAATCGCACATGGCTTTGTGTACTCATGGTAGTAGCCGCATCGCTTAATAGCTCGTTTGCAGCGTTGATTCGGGCGTATTTCTTCTCTTCTCTATAATCATCATGTAGCCTGCGTTGGAGAGGAGATTCTCCCAGTCGATGCCACTTTTCGTTCTATTGACTTCCATTCAGAAAAGCAAACGCTTGCAAAACTTGGTGTTTCGTTGCATTGCACAGTTATAGCTTCTTGAACTCTCACCTGCCAGTTCGTATCACGTGAAACCGTGTGACCAATAGCAGATCGGTACGTCACCGCGTGAGGTGTTGGCTAAAAGGATACAGCTCTTGCTACTGGGCATGCGCACATAAATCTAACGTTATATTTGTCACACTGTACAACAATAATACATTTTTTTTTATAGTAAGGGCTACGTTTATGGTTGGGGTAGGTGTAGACGTTTAAAACACAGTCTAATAGCTAGAACAGTTCATTTCATTGTTAGTTTCCGGTCGGAGTTGTACCCTTGGGAGAAACGAGTCTTTTCGAAGCTTCAGCCTTTGCGAACACTGAACACCAAAGATGGCACATTCGAGATGGTAAGAAAAAAAATAACGTCCAGTTAGTAACTGTAAAAAGTATTTTAGAGTAAAGTCATCATTTTCAGCGCACAGCATAAATGTGATTTTAAGAAATCTGTGTAGGTATTAATGTTACTGAGCTTTCTGCTGCTGTGCCAGATGTGAATACTGATGTAACTGTCCTGTTGTTGATGGCCCACTTTAAAAGAAGCAGAGGATTTGCTGTTCCTTTTAGCCAGTGTAAGTTTTTTTTTATTTTTTTTATTTGTGTAACTGACAACTGATAATTTCTAAAACTGACACTTAGAAAAACTGTGTGTGTGTGTGCGCGTGTGCGTGCAGGTCACAACAACTGCAGCAGATGCAAAGACCAGGCTTTCATTACTCTGATCACGCTTTTAGTACATGATTTAGCGATGTTAAAGGGATGGTTTTTAAAAATAAACCTTTCGTCACACTTTATTCATGGCTCTCTATATCTAACTTTCTACCTAGCATCTTCTCAAATACATTTTGAATAACAAGGGTAAGTAAATGATGATAGAACTGTCATTTTTGGGTGAACAATCCTTTTGAACTAATGAGAAAGGCCCCAACATCTACATCTACTTTTACTGACAGCATAATCAAATGTGAAAAGTTTTTTTTTGTAAAGTCACAAATATCACTATAAATATTTTTTTTTAGGAGAATTCTACACAGCCAAAAAATGGATGCTGCTGATTGAAAGCAAAGTCTTCTTTCCTGTGATTGACCTATCAGATACGTCCTCTGCATTTGCTGTTCTCTTCATTTATGTGCTTAACATCAAGTACTAAGTGGAAGCCACTACTTTGTTGTTTATTTAGAGGTAAGTACATCTTGCAGTATGCTGAAATATTAAGTAAGCATTAAAGGGAAAAAGAAAAATGAAAGCCATGTACATCTGGGATTGCATGAGGGTAAATTATAAGAGAATTTGCATTTTTGAGTAAACAATCCCTTAAAGGAATAATCCACCCAAAAATGAAAATTGTCATCATTTACTCACCCTCATGTCGTTCCAAACCTGTATGCACTTCTTTCTTGTTTAACACAAAAAGATATTTAGAAGAATGCTGGTGACTGAACAGTTTCAGTTCCCATTGACTTTCATTGTGTTTTTTGTCCATATAATGGAAGTCAGCAGGACCTGAAACACCAACACTGGTCACCAACATTTTTCAAAATATCTTTTGTGTTCCACAGTAGACAAAAGTGTATACAGGTTCGAAACGACATGAGGGTGAGTAAAGAATGACAAGAATTTTCATTTTTCGGTGGCCTATCCCTTTTTTAAGGGATTGTTCACTAGTGATGTGAGATTTAAACCAAGCATTGGAGCTTGTGTTGAGAATAAATGGGCACACCAGATGAAGCCTCGATTCAAGGCTTGTGCTTTTAACATAGAAATCACGTGACAAATGACATACGAAGTCTTACTTTCTTTCTGTTCAAACTCTCAGATCTTACAAGTACATTTACATTTAAACCTATTTAATTACATTTTTATATACCCAATCATACAATATGAATACAAATTATTTCATCATGTGCATGTAACATGAATCGATCTATGGAATGTGTGGTGATGCTGCTTACGACGGAGCTTCTTTCATAGGCTTTTGGCTGCTTTATTTTTTACTAACCAACAGATAGAGCTGTTTTTACAACACACTCAAAGCTTTGAATCTTTTCCCGAAACAGTCAGAGGCAAGTCTTAGTCCTTCAATAGGCTTAATCTGCCCATCAATATTGCTCACTCAAAAATGCTACATTTTCTCATCACTTACTCACCCTCATACCATCCCGGATGTACATGACTTTCATTTAAAGACCATGGAATTTGATAACAATAAAACAAATGGTAAGAAAAAAATAAAACATTTCATAGGGCCCTAAACATGTCATTTTTTGTTAAACCTTTATTAAATTGATGTGAAATTATAAGTGTATAAGTTTCATGATTTTAATTAATTAGACATGCTCTTTGATTAATAGTATTTAATTTAACCATTAAAAAGGAGTGGAGAAAAATTAAAATGGGAAAAAACGGAATCCAGAAAAATTAAAACGGAAAAAACGGAATTTGGAAAAAAATAAAACGGAATTTGGGAAAAAATAAAACGTATTTCATAGGGCCCTAAATATGCACTCCAACAGTCTACAATAGTAAACAGCTGTGCATAAATCCGGCAAATATAGTATTATCTTGTTTAATTTGACGTGAATGAAAACAAGGATGTGTGGGATCCCCTTTCTCTTTCATGGCATTATGATAGCTGCAACAGATTTTGCCACTAGTTTAACTATACAGACCAGTAAAAGTGTACTTTTTAAGATAATATATTTTAGACAGATAGCATACAATCACTTGCTTATTAAAACTAAATATAGTGTGCTTCCTAGCAGCAGTAAAAATAACGTCAAGGAAGCTGATGTGATGTTAAAAGTGTTTCTCATTTAATGGTGATAAAAATACAGTACATTACTTAAATACATAAGTCAATACAATTGATTTCATTATTATAATTTGATCTTCATTTTATTCATAAGATGGAATGGAAAATTGCCACTGTTTCATTTAAAATTTTCATTTAAAATTGACAAAGCAGTACAATATATATATATATTACATACAATGCATCATTTATTTCTATATACCCCTGATATGTACTCCTTTTTGCACAGTATACTTGGTTCTCAATTGGATAAAAAAGGAGAACTCCTGCCCTCACAACAGGAGCAACTTAATTTATATTAAACGGCAGTAATCTGTAATTGTAAACAAGGTTTGATCTTAGGATGTTCAGGTTGATTCAGGCTCTGTTAAATTCAAAGGTACTACATGTCCTTTGTCACTGCTACTGCAATAAACATCTTCATCAAGATCTTCAATGTCTTCATAATTTTTTTTCTTACAACAATACCATATGTAATTTCTTCATAGTAGCATGCTGCTAATCTGATGGGTAAACAATACAACTTTTAGTTGTTCAGCAGTTCATCATTCGTTGAACAGTTCCTTCGCAATGCTTTCACAATTCAAGTCAAGCAGTCATCTTCTCTTGATTTGTTGGCTTCGCTCTTTCATTTGCAGCTGATTCACTGTGTAGGTCAAGATTATCAATAATTGGATCAATGTTCTTCAGATTTTGAACCAGCTTACTGGTTCTTCCTTTTAGAAATAGAATATTTTCTGACATATATAGAATAGAAAGAATACTCTAACCTTGTATTGGCCTCTATTCAGTCTCACTTTGACAGCACATCTGAACTGTTAGAGGGTGCAGCAGTCAAATTCATTGCAACAGAGCCTACACTTGATCCAGTTATGAGAGGCGAAAATACACTGCCACCATTAGACGCAGAGATTGTGCCTTTTTACAAAAAAAGAAGAAGAAAAAAAACTGTCAATTCATACAACTGTTAATTGTACATCTAATAAAGTTACCCATTATTAATAAATTTAATTCACACTCACATGTTACTTGAGTGCCTGATGGTCGTGTAATGTTTGCAGTCTCTGGAAAAAAAGAAGAAAAAAAAAATGTTATTTTGAATGGCAAAATCAGGCAATCATCATATATATATATATATATATATATATATATATATACATACAGAAAAAGATTTCATCAAGATATAAAATCTAACCTTGTACTGGCTTGTTACCGCTTTCTCTTCTTTTGTCATCTTTTTCTGTTTTCAGGTCTGTAACATTATTTAAAAATAGGGTTATTAGCATTAGTAGTAGAAGGAGTGGTACACTAAAGTTCAACTAGGTCTATCTGAAGACACTTGAGGGCGCCCAGCTACAACTACGGACTGAAAATCCATCCTTTTCCTTTAAATCACATTATATCTGTACCAAAACGCTGTTTATGTATACTTACACTAGGCTGGATGGAATTTTTTCAGTAGGTCGAATATGTTTGTATGTTTTGCCTTAAAATGGGTGTTTAATATAGGCTAGGAAAAAATATCTGTCATGTAGCTCTTACGCTTTCTGTTTGTGTTTTTAAACAAAAATCCATTATCGAAAAAAGACTGTTTGATAGACTTTCATGAATGAATGCAGTAGGCCTCTCTGTTACGGTGAACAATACGCTTTTGCAAAGCAACGTACCTTCACTGTCCACCGTTTTGATCCATTCTCTGAGCTCAGGAGAAAATTCATTCACATCATCATCTTTCAGCAAATCCAGAAATTTTCGACACACATCTTCACCCTTTCCAAGGATAATGTCCAGAAGTTTGATAGCGCCCGTTTTCTTACTCTGCATGTCTATTAGTTCACTATACTCCGACGTTATAAGTTTTTTAGCTTGAACATGTTGCAAAAACAATTCATAATCCGAACTAAGCCATTTGATGAGTTTAGGTTTGTTTCCCAAGATGATTTCCGACATTTTCCACGACACGTTTACACTACAGCCTGTGCTTCAAATAATAGCAAAAAGCCAGAGTTTACTTTCGTTTTCGATGTTCCATTATTCATGTGCGTTGCATGTATTTTACCGCTTGATGGCGACTGTGTCAAAAGAAGCAAAGCTTTATTACACTACAAATTTGTCTTATCTCACCAACTGTAATGCAACTTTCCTGCAAACCTTGTCACTGATGAGGCGGTTTTCTAGCATGAGATAAAAATGAATTGGTAAAACTATTGCTAAAAGCACTGTGTATTTTTTTTCGTCTTCAGCAAATGCAGCATGTTTTATAAAGAGTATTATTTATTCTCTAGCGCTGACTAAATGATGGAGAGGAAAAACAAAAAAGAGACTCTAAATTACTTTTGTCTTTCATATACAGTATCCAGCTCTACTCAACAATACACTTGAGTCAGTCTCCATATACTGTTTGTTTGCCTTGACAAAAGATACAAAAAAGCACAAAAGATGCAAATAAAGTACCATAAAAATGATCCTGATTCTTATTTATTAGTCCAGAGAACCATACTGCAGTTTGCTGTCTAGAGGTGCAGCAATTGACTGGGCTTTATTCCCCTCCTAGTTTTATGATGGTTTCAAGTGTCTTGATTCAAATGGATGGGAAGAAACATTGTGCACATGGTTGCTGATTTTCATTTATTTATGATTGAGAAAACAGAAAGTGACAGCAGGAACTGACAGCTGACTCAGCAGATCTAAATCTAAGAGGTGAGACAAGTGCTCCGCTGACTGGGCATGAGCCAGTTAGGAGGAGACAATGTCACCTTCATTAAAAAAATGAATTCCTTGTTAACATCCAGTTATTTAGAATATGAAGAGTTCAGATGCAAAAGCCTCTAAATCCATCTGACGTATTTCTTTAAAATTGGCATTTCTTTCTGGCTACTTTGTACAGGTTTCTATGTAAGTACTGGCACTTCTGATTGGCTGAGGCTGGAATTTAGCAAGTTTGAAGTAAAAGTATTTGTTGGACGTATACTGTGTGTCAGGAGCATTCACTCGGTATCATTATCTCATTTTTGACCGAGATTGCTTTTAGCTGGTTTTGCATCTGAACTCTTCATATATAATCTCACTTGTACAAAGACTGGACAAAATCCAGTGTGCTATTGACAGTATGAGGACTCAATACCAAGATTAATATTTAATAATTAATCACTAATGGTATATATAATCAACACATCATTTTCCTAATGAACCCTGCAAGTCTAATATAGATGTCTATAAGATGTTGACCAACTGATGTTTAATTCATGCATGGCTGAAACATCTCCATCTGCAAACCATCTGTGATGTTCATAGTTATCATTTGCCACATTTTATCTAAAGCAACTTAAAGCATCTGATTAAATGTATCAACAACTCTGTCATTTCTCTAATTGAATCTATCTATCTATTATTAATATCTATATGTAACTAAACCTTTTGCATATGAAGAAGCACATTTACAAAACAACAAAGGAATCTTTCAAAAGCTAAACATGCTTGAAGCAAAAGCAGATGACATAGGTCAGTATGAATCATATTTGTTTTGTTACCAACCCTGCTTACACCAGCAAAAGAAAACACAATCTATGTCAAGTGATGCCCCAGGTATCAAAATATGACCCAGTGAATCTTAAACATTAAATAAACTAGAGAAGCCTGGTTAAATAAATAAATAAATAAATCTCTTTTCCTATATCCTGGAGGACAATATTATTTTATTTTATTTTCACACTATACATATCTAAACAAACATGTATTTTAACCTTAACAACAGTGACACATTGCTCTTCAGCTGATTTGAATTTTATTTAAAAAGATAAAAATAAATACCTATCATCCAGACTGAATCATTATTATAGCACAACCAAAGGAGCACACAGACTGCTGCAGGGAGGTTACAGAGATGTCAGTCTGGTCAAGTTTCACATGTTTATTTAAAACGAAGCATCTGCATATCTTTTATTTAAAGGAGTAGTTCACAAAAATGAAATTTGGCCATCCAAGATAAAGATGAGTTTGTTTTTTCATCAGAACAGATTTAGAGAAATTTAGAAAGGAGAAAGCAATATCATGGATTATAGATTCATATTTTGGAAACAAGGGTTTAAAGTTAAAACATTGTCATTATTGATTTGTTTCTTGCAAATATTTAGCTTTTTGATTCACACAATGTTAACTGATTGACTGGAGTCGTGTGGATTACTTATAGGTTATTGTGATGTTTTTATCAGCTGTTTGACTCTCGTTCTGACGGCACCCATTCACTGCAGAGGATCTATTGGTGTTAATGCAAAATTTCTCCAAATCTGTTCCTATGAAAAACAAACTCATTTATATCTCAGAAATGCCTAAGAGTGGGGAAAACAAATTCTGTACATTTTCATTTTTGGTTGAACTATTTCTTTAACCAAACCCAAAGGGAATAAGATCATCAGTTCATGAATTCATTTTATTGAACTTTCTGCCAATATTAAAAGCTTTTGGAATTTAAACCTGGAGAGTCTTTGAAGCCGACACCTCCTTGCATCTAAACAGTATGTTTCTATGACAGGGCAGCCTTTTCCTTCAACCCTTTCCAGAATCCCACTACCTCACTGCTTTGTTTGGTGGAAAACAACAGATGGAAAGAGCAGGAGGGAATCGTTTAGCTGGGAAGATCACAGCATGTTCAACAGTGCAGAACAAAAATCACAGAGCTATTTCCTACAACAGGACACATCCTGTTAAATGATCCACTGGGACCTCCTGACAAGCTACACAAAATCCACAGAACTAAAGAGCAAATTGCTCATATCAAATCTTATGCGTTTACAATATGACTAAAGATACAAAATGCAAGTATGATGATACAGCACTGGTCACCATATTGTTGATATAAAGACAGAGATAGATAGGAAATTGAGTCACAAAAATGGGTCACTCCAATCAAGTGGAAGTAGTATATACTGTAGTATATTTGGTTTGAACTTGCTGAGGACACCAAGTAAGAAAAAACCTTCTCAGAAAAGTGCACTCCTGAGAAAAGAAACATGTTTAAGCCATTAAGCTGGTTGTTAGCATTAAAGCAACTTGATGTTTTGACCAAGCTACAAAGATATGTTCACATTATAAATAAATACACATTTTGAAAGGACCACCAATAAAAAAAAATGGTATTCAGTGTGTACATTATTGTTAGGGACTTTTTTTTTTTTTTGGAAACTGATGCATTATTAAAATGCAGAAAAGTGATAAGACAAAGAGAGGAGAAAGGATTTGAGACAAGATCCACCTGATCCCCTGAGGGGTTTTGATAGAGTGGCACTTGATTTAGAGAGTCTTTATAATGAACCTCTTTCTGCACGATGCTGCAGCTGTTCCCATCTGCCGTTTCCAAAGAGCATTAATAGCAGAAAACGGATTTGTTAATGACTAAAAACTTTGATTCTTCTCATAATAATGCCAAATCAAAAATGTTCCAGCAGAGCAACTGTCACTGGATGTATGAGAATGCTTACAGCTTATCACGTACTAGACCTCACTGGGAATTTCAGCAATCTTGTACTGTTTTTCCATTCAAATTAGTGATTAAGAATGGGATTAAAAGGTTAAGAAAGGTTAAACTGCTTTACCAGTTCTTTCAGGTAAACTTTTAAATGAATAAATAACGAAATATGTTGACATGATGTCATTAAGGATGTGCATTTAAACTACTTGACAACAATTTTGCCGATAGATGGCAGTAATTCCCCATTCATCCTTAGGGGAAGTGCAATAGGCCTATTGTAGCTCGATAGGAAACTGTGAACTCAATTATTAGGTGATTTATTACAAAGGACTACACGCAGGCTTTGTCAGCGGTACATAGTTCAAGTATACAGGTGTTCCATGTTTCGTAACAAAAAGATGAACCAGCAGAAATGGGAAATGGCACACCGTGAGACCTTGCCCACTGACGTTTCTGAAGTATTTTGTGTTTGCTGCAGCTGCAAAAACATAAGTGGTAATCTATCTTTTCTGCCTAAGAAAGAAAAGTTGTAGGACTAGAGTGCAAATAAATACCGTGGGACGTGGCGATGGAAATCTGGTCTCTGCGAAATAAAAACCACAAATTTGCATTTGCGAGAAAAAAAGCCTGAATTGTGAGATAAATAAATAAATGTTATGTAAAATGTTAATAATAGGTTTAACTAATATTTTGTGCTGTAACTGTAGGGCTAATACAATACGTTCCCTATGGACAGCATATGTGAACATCTTGTAGACCTATTGTTTAAATCAAATTTATGCTTTAAAAGTAGAGTAATCATCCATGTTATGTCCGTTTAAACGCCTGCTTTTAGCTTCAAATGACGTCTTTGACGACAGTATTCTATAAAAAAATGTTTGCATTCCGATTTTGACATCAAAAGGCACAAACATATTTTTTTCTCTTATTCCATGGATTTTACCTGTTTACCTCCACTTGTTAATAGTGTTTTTCTGCAACCACTATGCACGCAGCTTTAAGTGACGTAACTGTGGCGTCTACTCGAAATTGGTCTATAGCGTATTGAAAAATAGCCATATCGATGGACTTTTAAGGTAATCAGTTAAACTAGCTAGCTAGCTGTTTTTATTGTTGGCGTTTTATTCTATATTTATATAAATGTTAGTGAAAAGAATAAAAATAAAAACTTTTATATCAATCCACATATGTGATGGACATTGGTTACGATCATCGTTAGTGTCTACTTTAAACGCATCTTGTGTAAAACATTTAATATTTAACAAGACATATGCAAAACTCGTGAACCGGAAGCAACGAGACCTGAAAGTCTGTTGGGCATATTAATTTTTGACACAAATAGTGCGTTCAATTGTATTAACAACATAGTGATTGTTCAGCTCACAAAAACTCCAAAAAACAGTTGTGTAAATGAAATTTTATAGGACATTTCTACAATGCATGCCATTATAAAGACTGTAAGTATATCCTTCACTCACAGCCTTGTTTTCATTCGTGTTAAATTCAGTGAGTTTTCACAATGCGTCATCAGTTGGCCATATTTTGGGCACTGAACCTAAACAGAACTGAACTGAACTTGCATATTTTGCTGATTATTCCTGCAGAAAATGGTCAATTATTGTCATGTTTTGGGCTGTACTAATCTGAAAATCATTTATAGACTGCCAAAAGTTCTAACAAACAGGGCTCCAGACTGCAACTAAAGCGGTGGTATTTGCGACTAAAAATATAAATGCGAGTGAAGTTTTTGCTTAAGTCACCACTGGTGACTATATATATTTACATTTTATGACTTAAAAATTTGCTTCCTGATTGTTTCTCGATCACATATTTTTCATGTTCATTGGAAATAAGACTTTCAAACAGTCCTCATCTCTGCCAAACAAAAGTGTTGACGGCACACATATTAGTTCCAGTTGTACAGCGTGAGAGAGATTGAAAATGACAGAGGTGTGCAAAGAGTTGTCTAATTCGTGCACAACTTGAACAAACTACAACAGGTAAAGCTGTCAGCTATGTGTTAATGCGTGAACTTCATATTAGACTATTTGTAGCGCACTTGCCGTCCAGTAATCACAATAAGCTTTGTGCTTTGCTACATTATAATAAACAAAGTATCATCTTTAAAATTATGGCAAATTCATAACAAAATCAAACAATAATTACAGTTTTGGCACTCTTTAACGTAGCAGGCATGATTGCTTTAGCGGCAAGTGAACCGTACTATAGTATGAAATGAAATGATACTACTATAGTATGAAATGAACATGAATTAACATCAAAAGATAGGTTATTTTATAAGAGAGACTACAGTACAACTTACTGGAATGTCTCATGTAATAGCTCATTCTGTGTCAAACTGCAGAAAAAGGTATACACTAATGTGTAAACACTGTCACATAACAATAGTTACCTCAGAATAACCATTCGGTGTCCATAAGCTCATCAGTTAGAAAAATAACTATAAAGAGGAGCATTTTGCTATATTAATGCACTATTGCCTATTATTATTTTTACTTTACCTGTTGTCTAAATGATAAAAAATGCAAGAATGCAAGATAAAGATAAAATTCAACACCTCCTTTAAAATTGCTTGTTACTAATAAAGAAAAACCGACCGGTTGTGTTAAAGACATATGACAAAATTTATAGGATGCAATGAGGAGGAACCCAAACTACACTCAGTGGCCAAGTGATGTTTATGGTCCCTGATATTGGTACAGATTCTGTGGAATAAACAATTCTTTGTGACTGTATATTTCAAGTTGGAAAAGACTTTTAGTTCCCACTTTAAGTGAACCTTTTTTCCCAGGTCCTCTACAAGATGGATAAAAATGCTGATAAAGTCAAGAAAAGATAAGACATAAACACATGACAGTATGACTGAAATGGTAAAATGAAAATACAATAAAATATTTAATCTGTGGCACTTAAAAAAAAATTATCTGGCACCTAAGTTTTTTTCTTATAGGAGCCAATGGCTCCTTCCTCAATTTGATTTCTGGGGCCCTGACAAATCAAGGGGAAGAGTGCAAAACAACTGTCTTAGGAACAAAGGGCGTTTGTGACTGGCCAAACTGAAGCAGGATTTTCAAGGTAAGAATCTTAACAACATTATTGTTTGTTCTCATCACTTTTGGTCAGGTAGGTGAAATATTAGTCCAGTATCTTCCTTAATACTGCTTGTACATATACATTTGCCAAAATAGTGCGCCCTTTCTGGCTTACTAAGTCCTTCGCTATATGATTTAGCACATTCCACACGTTTTCCATGGTTTAGACAGCATAAATTAGCACAGCGATGTATTGAGTAGTACATTAACCATTCAATCCATGCTGTTGTTTACATCTAAGTATCGACAACATGGCCGTGCATCCGGTTAACCGACCAAACATTGATGTAAGTGCAAACCCTCTATTGTTGTTTAAGAACATACCAATTATTCAGCCACATAACCTCTTTCTGATATAGAACAAAAACTCCATAAAACAGTTGTGAAAATGTAATTATCTAAGACATTTATACAGTGCATGCCACTGTAATGACTAAGTATATCCCTCACTCACAGCCTTGTTTTCATTCATGTAAAATTGAATATGGCATCTAACCCAATTGTCGATAAACAGCAGGGCTGTTTTTCAGTTTTTGGCTATCATTCCCATAAATAACTGAACTCTGTGTGTTTAAAACAAGATTAAGCACTCAAAAGAGGAGTGACAACTGTATTTTAGCCTGTCCAGTTGGAAAGACATTGACTCCTTTAAGTTATCATGTGGTCTGTCACTCCCAGATGTAATAGAGGAATTGACTATATAGATAACCTGGGATCTGGAATTTACTTAACTCTATCTTTACAAGTGCTTTTTTTTTTACCAAAATGTAGGCCATGAAGTAAGGTGGTTGCTGTCAACACCATCGATGTGTGTTCTGTAACATGGAGCATTATCCTGCTGGGAATTTCAATTTGAAAATGGACAACCTGTGTCTGGCCATAAAAGGTCGGTCAGAAGAAACACATTTATGTGAATTAGCATTTAAATGATGTTCATTTGACATTAAAAGGCTTACTTTTTGCCAAGAAAACATTTCCAGTATCATTACACTGCCAACAGCTAACTCAAAACACAGGAAGTATCCATAGATTCATACTGTTTACACCTAATTTTGACCCCAGCATCTGTATAACATGGCGGAAATTGAGATTAATCAGACAAGGCTGTGTTTTTCCTATCCTCGCTCATCTGTTTTTGCTCATGTGGCTGCTGTAGCTTTATCTTCCAGTCCTTAGCTGGCAGAAGTGGAGCTTGGCGTGTTATTTCGCTGCTGTAGCCCATCCAACCCTTGATGTGTTCATGTTCGAAGATGCCCATCTGCTGTCGTAAATAGTGGCTGTTTGAGTAATTGTTGCAATTTGTCAGCTTGAACATGGATTGCTATTCAACTTCTCATTAATAGGGTTTTTTATGATGCTGATTTGGAGTAGCTTTTCCATTTTTGTTCTTGGTAAAAGATCAATAATCAAGTCTGCATGTTTAGATACTGAAATGGTGCCACACGGTTTGCTCTTTGGTTATTTACCTGGATGTTTACGTTCTTTAAAAGCTTAATGATTATTGAGATAAAATCTATATGGACTATTGATGCAGAGTCTCATGTTTCAATGTCCCAGGAGGCAGAATTACAGTAATCTGCAGGTCTGGAAATTGAATGAAAAGATAAGCAGCACAGGAAGTCAGATGATGGAAAGACCAAGGAAGCAACTCAATAGTATGAGACAAAAGACTTGATAACCCTTTTTCTTTTCCAGAGATAATTGCATAATTCACTCTGAAAGATGCAATCATACAATTTTTTTTTAAAATACACAATTTAATTTAAATGTCACTTAACTTTGCTTCCACGATCAGTGCACATTTTCCCGACCAAACTAAGGCAAATTGAGTGCAATATCAGCTTTTTCATGCTCATATAAACCAGTCACCTTTTTAAAGTTTAACAAAACTTTAAACTCTGAAGACTGGTTTCAAGAAAAGGTCAAGAAAAACCTTATTTCCCCCGGTTCATCTGTGTGTAAAGTACATATTAAAAGGAAATGATGAAGATATCAAGGTTGAAGTCTTCCAACAGAGATGTCTCATTTCCAAGGCCTTTTCCCTCTTTATGTTTTTCAGTGATATGAGCCTTTCTCCTACCTGTCTCTCAGCAGCTCTATCCCCTGCCTGACAGACACTATGAATGGTGGGTTTGAGTCTAAACATTACAGTAGCTGTGGGTGGATGATAAAGCATGATACCAGAATCGATTCTCCACAAATTAGATACTGTAATGGGTCATTTCTCCCCATAAATACCCATTGCCGCTGGGACCACTGTGTGTTCTTAGCCTTGTGTACGCGCAGTGTTAGACTTGTATCAATCTTGTTCTAACCCAGATAGGTCTTTCTCTATTAAATTGGCTGAGGTAACAGAATAACAACGACTGGGATTGATCCTTGGCGCAGTCTGCAAAATACATACCCGGAGTGTGGTACAATGATTCTTCTGTAATCAAAACTATTGTTAATATAATACTATAATCTAAATAACATTACGAATTTATAGAGGTTTTTTAAATATCTGTCATGATTCATGTTAGCAGCCAAGCTCTGGTCTAGCTGCGTCTTGATGCATCTCAGACAACAGTGAAGGACCGCCCTCCTCATCTGTCAATCAATTAATGTCAGTGCACTAAAATAAGGGTTTTAAATTTTATTGGTTCATTGTTTAGAAAAGAAATTATTTTATTTTCTTATGAAAAATAAATTATAAATATAGATAATGGAAAGCATGGTCATCTTAAGTTAATTTAATACAGCAAACAAGGCCATTAACTGAAAAATACGGAGCTCCTAAAGGGACCTTTGCAAAAATAAAGAATACACAGACTTTTACATGCTCATGAGAAACTATCATGTGCTCATTAGAAACTATTTCGCCCTCACAAGAAACTTTAGTGTACTCACAAGAAACTATTGCACGCTCACAAGATACTACTGTATGCTCACGAGAAACTATTGCTCATTTACAAGAAACGTTCATGTGCACCCGAAAAACTATAGCATGCTCACAAGAAAATTTAGTGTGTGCACGAGAAACTATTGCATGCTGACATAAAACTTTTGTATGCACAAATGAAACTATTGCATGCTCACAAGAAACTTTCATGTATGCATGAGAAACTATTGAATGCACACAAGAAACTATTGTGTGCTCATGAGAAATTTTAACATGCACACGAGAATCTATTGCATGCTCACAAGAAACTTTCATGTGTGGCTGAGAAATTATTGCGTGCTCACAAGAAACTATTGACTATTGCATGCTCACAAAAAAATTTTGTGTACTCACAAGAAACTATTGCGTGTTCACAAGAAAATTTCACGTGCACCCAAAAAACTATTGCGTGTTCACAAGAAACTTTCATGTGCACCCGAAAAACTATGGCATGCTCTATGTGCGCCCGAGAAACTACTGTGTACTCACAAAAAACTATGGCATGCTCACAAGAAGTTTTTGCGTGTGCACAAGAAACTACTGCATGTTCTCGAGAAACTATTGCGTGCTCACATAAAACTTTCATATGCACACAAGAAACTTTCACGTGCATAAGAAAGTTTTAAGTGTGCACGAGAAACTATTGCGTGCTCACAAGAAACTTTCACGTGCGCCAAGAAACTTTTGTGTGTGCACGAGAAATTATCGCATACTCACAGGAAACTTTAGTGTGTTTACAAGAAACTTTCACGTGCTCATGAGAAAATATTTTGCGCTTGCAATAAACTTTCATGTGCTCACAAGAAACTTTCACTTGTGGCCGAGAAACTATTGGGTGCTCTCAAGGAACTAATGAAGGCTCACAAGAAACTTCCATGTGCTCATGAGAAACTATTTTGCGCTTGCAATAAACTTTCATGTGCTCACAAGAAACTATCCACAACTACAAAGAAACTATTGCGGGCTCACAAGAAACTTTCATGTGCTCATGAGAAACTATTTCGTGCTCGCAATAAACTTTCGTTTGCTCACAAGAAACTTTCATGTGCTCCAAGAAAGTATTGCATGCTCACGGGAAACTTTAGTGTGTGCACGAGAATCTATTGTGTGCTCACAAGAAACTTTCCGCGTCGGCCGAAACTATTGGTGCTCTCAAGAAACTACTGAGGGCTCACAAGAAACTTTCACGTGCGCCAAGAAACTTTTGTGTGTGCACGAGAAATTATTGCATACTCACAGGAAACTTTAGTGTGTTTACAAGAAACTTTCACGTGCTCATGAGAAAATATTTTGCGCTTGCAATAAACTTTCATGTGCTCACAAGAAACTTTCACTTGTGGCCGAGAAACTATTGGGTGCTCTCAAGAAACTACTGAGGGCTCACAAGAAACTTCCATGTGCTCATGAGAACTATTTTGTGCTTGCAATAAACTTTCATGTGCTCAAAAGAAACTTTCATGTGCGCCAAGAAACTATTGTGTGTGCACGAGAAACTATCGCATGCTCACGGGGAATTTTAGTGTGTGCACGAGAATCTTTTGTGTGCTCCCAAGAAACCTTCAACTGTGCCAGAGAAACTATTGCATGCTCACGAGAAACATTTGTGTGCGCACAAGAAACTATTGCATGTTCATGACAAATTATTGCGTGCTCCATAAACTTTCTTGTGTGCATGAGAAACTATTGCGTGCACACAAGAAACTATTGCGTGCTCACAAGATACTTTCACATGTGCATGAGAATCTACTGCATTAAAACTGTTTTCCACATTGATAATAATAATAATAATAAATATTTGAGCACAAACTCAGTATATTAATATCATTTTATTTAAGACTGAAGCAATGGATGCTGAAAGTTCATCTTTGCCATCACAGGAATACTTTTTTACAATATATTCAAATAAAAAACTTTTTTTTATTGTAAATGTTTTGTCGTTTAAACAGCAGTGTTCTTTCCTATATATCTGGGGAACATTTTTTGTTAACAGAGTAAAGATATATTCAAAAACAGCATTTTAACACTGTGTCCTAACCAACCGACCTTATACGACAACTGCTGTGTGGTGTGGCAAAGTCACAGCCAGTTGGGAGACATTTGATGTTTGATGCACTGTTATCGAAAACAGGACTTTGGACCAATCAGATTTCACAGTGAGCGGGGTACTCACTGCAACAGTGCAAAAATAGAAATCAGACGATCAACAAAATGTCCCGTTGCTTTTCATTATCACAGTCACTGCTGGTTAGGACAAAATGTTTACAAAATTAACATAAAAGAGATTTGCGTTTAGTTAGGACTGTGTAAGAATGTGGGTGGTGATTGAACCATGATCCTATTTTAATAGGAGTTAAACAGGAGAAAATATAGTTGTTTTAGTTAAAAAGAGTGTCATTTGTCTCATCAGGTGAACTGAAATTGGTTTGCCCTGTCAAGCTCATAATTGGTTGCGCCCCCCGTTGAGCCAGGCCTGAAATGAGGAGAAACTTGTGTGCCAGCAAAAATGTTACTTTTGGAAACAGACAAAAGGTTCTCTTCGGTTTAGTGGAGAGGTTTATTTCACACTCAGTGGGAGATGGAGTGAATGTGGCCAGCATTTATGGGACGTCTGTCCCATTCAGCCTCCTGACATCTTGGTCAGTGCGGCAGCTCAATTGGACCTTAATAAAAGTGCCAAACCAGCAGTTTTCTGCATGGGAAATGGAGTTCTGCCGTCAAAACTGTCATATTATCATTCTCTGCCAGATAGCCTTGACAGCAACACATGATTTTACGACCCTCCAGCGTAAGGCCAGCTGCATTTCACGCGCAGGCAAAATATATATTCTCAAGGGCATTTTCTTACCGTTTCAACTGATCTTGGGTATATTGCTTCCAAGTACCTTATTATTCTTATCACCAACTAAACTGGATTCTGCACACGTTACTGTTGGGGTTTGCATCAAGTCTTCCAATATAAATGTATTAGAAATGTATACTATCTGCAATTAATATGCCTTCTTGCATCCCTAACAGTGAGTTTACTGCCATTATGTAGTGCTAGAGTGTGTTTTGCCAGTGTTGATTTGTTCTGCTGTCAACACTGCATACGAAATGTCTAAATCATCATTTCAAGTACTATAAACTAAAAGCATTTTCTAGATACGCTGATTGCTGTTCTTCAAGTATTCACACTGCAACCCTACAGGCCTTTCTGAAGCCTGAAGCATTTGGTTAGAGACTCTAGGATGTTTCAGGAAAACACCTTTAAAAAGGTTCATACATTCTTGTTCATCATTGTCAAAAAAGATAAACATAGCAGGCTGTCTTTGTGCTCTGGCTGTCACTAATCCAAAAAACCCATTTCAGTAACATGATATAAAAGGACTGGCAGCAGAATTCAGGAATGGACTTGCTCCAAAGAAGAAAGGTGAAGACTTTTCATCACTAAATGTGTTTTTTTTTTTTTACCCAAACTATGGGCACTTTTGACCTTATGGACTTTTTAGAAAATAACTTCATAAAACATCTTTTACACACCCACTGGAATGGTGGTGTTACTGTCAGCTAAAAAAAAACAAACAAACTAGTAAAAAACGTTTTTTTTTTTTTTTCTGAAATAAAACTGAAATAAAATATATAAATATTAGAAAACTTATACTTAACAATTAAACAAAAAATTAGACATTCTGCCTTGGGAATTAATTAAATTACAAATAAATTAAAAAATGTTAAAAAAATAAAGAATAAAATAAAAAATGAAAATACAAAAATGGCATATGCATTGCATAGTAGTATAACTCTAGCTTGTATTTTAAATGTACATAATTACAATAACAGAGTACAGTATCACATTTTCACCTTTTTGTCCATTTAATTTGGTGAAACCACAAGTTGAAATTTGTTTGTGCTAGGGCTGTCAAATGATTAATTGCGATTAATCGCATACAAAATAAAAGTTTGAGTTTGCCTAATATATGTGTGTGTACTGTGTAAATATTATGTATATATAAATACACACAAATTAAGTATATATTTAAGAGAAATGTTATTTATGTACAAAATATTTTTATTTATATATAATATAAATTCTATATAAATTATAATAAATACATATAACATTTCTTAAATATGTACATGAATGTGTTTGTATTTATATATACATAATAATTACACACAGTACACACACATATATTAGGCAATCTCAAACTTTTATTTTGTATGCGATTAATCATGATTAATCATTTGCCAGCCCTAGTTTGTGCATGGATAGGTTCCCTAAATAAAAAATAAATAAATAAATAAAAAATACTCAGTCCTGTTTGATTTCTTTCATCTGTGTAATACAAAAGGACAATTCAGTGCATAAATCACATAGTACTTTTATGGTACTTTTTGTGTCCTTTTTGAAGTACAAAAGCTCCAGTCCTCAGTCCACATTCAAATGTTTCCCTCTTATGTTGTGCAGAGGAGAAAAGGTCACATGAGGATGTGAGGATGAGCCATTAATGACAGAATTTTCATTTTTTGCATAAACCACACATTTAATAAAAATCTACCCAGGACAAAATCCATTTGTCCATATGCAGCAGCTTAAGAAACATCTAGACATATTGCTGAAAAATGTGCTTTGCTCATGTCTCTCTCACATACTTCCTTATTATAATGACATTTAAAGCTTAAATCCCACACACTTAGGAAATCGCTGTTTTAAATGCCTCTGCCCCGGTAACATTAAATAAAAATTAAATGAATAAAGAAATAAACATATAAAAGACCACTATTGATGACTCATGACCGAATACAAAAGCAGACATAGCTATACGATTCCTCTGCGTTGCTGACCGGACAATGAACAAGATAAAAGACTGACGAGGCAGAGTTTGGCGAGAAAAGATTGTCACCCTGTGAAACATCATTTTGATGCTGCCATATATCAGTCAGGTTGATACCGCTAAAAGAAAGTTGCTTTCGAATGACCTGGCATATCTCTGGGTAATGGCTATGCACAGCTGCTGGAAAAGTGTTTTTCTTTTACAACATACTTGACTTAATGCATTTCTAAAGACACAGGGGTGAATTCACTAAACTTTTGCAACACTCCCGCATGCAATATTTCAGTAAAGCATGCCAGATTTCAGCATTCTGCTCGGTATTTACTCAGCCTGCGAGATGGGAAATTGCACCATGCAAATTACATTCAGAACAGATTTTTTGGGTGTTTGCCCCATTACCAGATTAGCATAATTACTTTAGTTAATCGGGGTGTTAAAACAACACACAGCACATGCAATTAAATGATGATATCAGCAGGTGCAAATGTATCTGGACAGAAATTAGGAATAAGATTTTCTCTAAATGTCACCACATTAAACAGTTAGTTGAAGAGTCACACACTGGCAGCAACAACAAATCCACAATAATATAATCACAATGTGTAAACTTTACTGTCTTCTGCAAGCATACTGTAAATGATACAGCAAATACAGTTGAGGTTAAAAGTTTACATACACTTTCAGAATCTGCAAAATGGTAATTCTTTTACCAAAATAAGAGGGATTATACAAAATGCATGTTATTTTTAATTTAGTACTGGCCTGATTAATATATTTTAACATAAAAGACATTTTACATATAGTCCACAAAAGAAAATAATAGTTGAATTTACAAAAATGACCCTATTCAAAAGTTTACATACACTTGATTCATAATACTGTGTTGGTTACCAGGTACAGCTGTGTTTTTTGTTGTTGTTGTTGTTGTTTAGTGTAACGCCAAGCCAGCAGAGGGAGCTCTCACCCTAGGACTGCTTGTACACTCCCTCTGCTGCTTCTATTGTTACTTCCTGTTTGTCACTATTTAAAGACTGGCCATGTGCTTAGTACTTCGCGAAGTATTGCCAGTTTAAACCTGCCTTACCGAGCGTTTCTATTACTCTGTTGGACTACCTGTTGCCGTCTTGCTTTGTTCCTGGATATCGCGTTTACGGATTACCCCTGTTTGGATTATTTGCCTGTTTGGACTGATTTCAAGGTTTGACCGTATTCTGCCTTTTGACTATCGCTCTCTGGATCACCCCTGTTGTCATGTTAGCCTTATTGGACTGTCTGCTCGGTATTTGACCCACTGCCTGTTTATATTCTCTGCTGCTTGGATTACGTTTCATGTTGTGTTTGCTATTGGACTGCCTTCCGGTATTGACCCTCTGCCTGCTTTTGTGTATTCTGATTCCTGTAATAAACGACCGCTTCTGGATTCTACCTCTGCCTCAGCGTCCTTGTTACAGAATACTTCGCCTACCAAGAATCCAGCGGAAATTACAGAGTACACGACCAGCTAACATGAACCCAGCAGTATCTCGCCTCCTCTGCCTTCGTCAGGGTGACAAGGCTATAGAGGAATATGTGGGGGAATTTTGTGGACTGTGTCACCTGGTTGACTTTAATGACGTGGCACTGAAGGACATTTTTCGGGTGGGTTTAAACGATCCCATTCGTTCATGGCTACCTGGTGGAAAGATTCATTGGTCCCTAGAGAAATATATTGATCATGCCCTGCTATTAAGTGGATCCACGTTTACTGTGGGGATTGCGGATGAGGGACCCCGTGATCCTCCAGTAGGCCCCACACCACAACCAGCTCAAGTCACGTTCACCAAGCCAAAGCCTGTTCACGTCATGCCTGCCAAGCCAAAGCCTGCTCAAGCCACATCCACCAAGCCAAAGCCTACTCACGCCATGCCTGCCGCCCCAGGGCCTGCTCACGCCACGCCTGCCGATCCAGAGCCTGCACCTGTCATGGCTGCCCGTCCAGAGCCTGCACCTGTCATGGCTGCCCGTCCAGAGCCTGCACCTGTCATGGCCGCCCTCCCA